>CAJVRI010001220.1:15687500-16280839 GCA_911649635.1 Poeciliopsis gracilis | reverse complement strand
AAACATAGTCATAGACTGAACAATAGCAATGTCTATGAAAAAGGAGAAGATATGTATGAAAGCTTTCTGACTGATGATCAAAGTCAGTTCCAACAGTCACAAAATGTCTGCAAAAGAGAAAAGTTAATATTTAACAGCATTAGAACAAGTAAGAACTTTGGCCTTGATATCTAAATCCAAGAACATTTCCTGTTATAAATCTTGCAGCAGCAAAGTCAAGCATGAAGATTAATTTTAATGTAAGGCTATAAACCATAGTTAATGTAAGGCTATAAACCATAGTTTAGCTCAAAACTGCAGTAACAAACTTGTTTTGTTTTTTTGGCAGATGGCAACCAACTTAAGGTGCATTTACCACCACCTACCATATCCCAGTGAACTCAGAGGGAATATAATAATACACACCGCAATGGTATGCACGAATGCAAATTCACATCCATACACACTCACATGTAGATATGTAAGTGAACTGAAATCATCGCACCACACAGTCTTTCTTTCATTCTGTTCATTTACTTCATTAAGATCTTGAATGGTGAACTTCTTGCTAGAATTATATAGAATAATCACTGAAATCTGACCATTTCCTATCCAGACCTTAACAACTATTGATTCATAATTCTGCCCTATTAATTCCACTTTATATCTTATACCATCTTGCACAAAAGTTGCCACCCCTCCAACTTGTCTTTCCTTTCTATCATTCCTAATTGTGGTATATCCAGGAACTACAAAATCTAATTGGGGCTTAAGCCAAGTTTCTTAAATGCAAATCAAATGAGGCAGAAATGTGTTTTTTAAACTCTAGACCATTAATAATGAGACTTCTTGCATTCCACTGGAATATAACTAACATGAAGATGATCCACCACTGCCTAATTGAAAGACAGAAGATTGTGTCTAACTCAGTTATTCCTGAATTGATTCCCAGCCAGCATTCTTAAAATCAAGATATTTTCGGGCTGCCTTCACAATTATTTTAATTTTTCTGTTTTTTCCTTTGTGTTTGAGCAGTGCAATTTATAACCTCCACCATGAATAAAACAAAATCCTCTTTGTTCATGAATAGAGTGTGATCTTTAATCTTGCTATATTCTAGACAATTTGAACTTCCTTCTTCTACCCGTCACATTCTTTGGATGCATCATTGGTTGAACAGGCCATTTTTTAGCCGCTTCTGCATAAGTAATCCCAGTAGTGATTTTAATTTTCTGTACTTCCACAGCTCTTTTACTAGCTGCACATCCCCTGAAACCTGAACTATGTTCACCTCCATAATTACAACCAAAGGAGCTCCTTCCTCCCATTTCCCATACTCATGATCCCCAGCACAACTCCCACACTCCATTTCTGCAAAATCACTTCCTGACACGTCATTTCCCTTTCATACCTTTCCAACCATTCACAGTCCGGTCTTATGCTGAGAAACGCATGCCTGCCGAGAATTTCATCCCCTGTCGTCGGAGCGCGCATCGCTCTAAACTCGATGAGAAAACTGACTTTTAAAGATATTTGTAACATTATCACGTTTGTTCACCATGAAAGCCCTTAAACTGTGGATTTTATTTTGCAGATTAATTGAAATAAATACGGTTTTTACAACTGTACTGAGACATATTTTCAGTCAGTGTTTTTTTTTTTTTGGCAATATGGATTTTGTTCCTGACAAAATTTCCACAAATATCTTGTCGATGTGAAACTCATATGAACTTCATAGAACTACTCTGATAATGTAGAAAAAGTTGAAATCCCTCTTCAATCTTTATTTCTTCAATTTAGCAGGGGGATGCATTTTACGGCAAAGCCTATTATTAGCCTGCTGATATCTGCATGCCCTCGCTATTTTCCTCACATGTTCTCCTATTGATGTGAAACTCATACAAGTAGGAAGTAACAAGGTGAGAAAAACAAGAACAATTATTGTTTATTATAATCAAAAATGTCATAATTGGATGACTAGAATGTTAATGTAACATTTCATCTTCTCAACAAGGGCATTAAGAGAAGCAAAGGGATGAAAGTGTCAAGGTGGAAATGTGAAACAGTCAAAAATGCCATCCAGCAAGATGTCATTTCATGTAGTGTGTTTGCTCTGAAAGTAAGTATAATATCATAGGATAATATGTATTATCCTATGATAGAGAGAAGGCATGCTCTCAGTTTCATATCAACAGGGCAACAGAGAGGGGTTGCAAATATTGGCAGGCTCAGAAATGAAAATGCTCATCAGACACTGACTGAAAAACCTTCGACTCATATGTCTCAATGTGTAAAACCGCATTTATTTCAATTAATCTGCGAAATAAAATCACAGTTTGAGGGCTTACATGGTGAAGAAACGTGATAATGTTACGAATATCTTTAAAAGTTTCCTCTTCGGTCAGATTTCAGGACGTTTTCCGTTTTCTCATCAATATGCCAGAGTTCAGAGCGATGCGCGCTCCCTCACAACAGGTGTTATGCCGAGAAATGCCTGCCTGCCGAGAATTGCATCCCCTGTCGCGGGAGCGCGCATCGCTCTAAACTCTCGCATATTGACGAGGAAACGGGCTGAAATCCGACCGAAAAGGAAACTTTTAAAGATATTCGTAACATTATCACGTTTATTAATCATGTAAGCCCTACAATTGTGGGTTTTATTTCGCTAATTCATTGAAATAAATACGGTCTTTTACGTTTATTGAGACGTATTTGTCGAACTTTTTTCAGTTTCTGATGAACATGTTCTCCGCAGCTGGTTTGAAATTCCCATATTTTTCTTTTAACACTATAATAGCTTAAAGCTTTACGAAAACGAGGCCCATTATATAGAACATTTTATATGACGCTTAACTGTCTAGTGTATTAATGTAGGGGAGATGCATTTTCATTTCTGAGCCTGCTAATATTTGCATCCCCTGTCTATTGTCCTGTTCATATGAAAATTGGTTATGCAGAAAAAAAGTTATATCACTCCTAACTCTTTATTTCTCCAGGTAGTCTAAGCAGGGGAGAGTGCACCTCTTTTGGGTCATATCTGGGGACAAATAGGGGTGGGATTTCGCAGGCTGCCATGCCGAAAAATGCATCCCCCTGCTAACATGTAGAAATAAGAAAACTGAAGAGTGGAAATAACTTTTTTTTCTGCATAACCAATTTTCATATGAACAGGACAATAGACAGGGGATGCAAATATTAGCAGGCTCAGAAATGAAAATGCATCTCCCCTACATTAATACACTAGACAGTTAAGCGTCATATAAAATGTTCTATATAATGGGCCTCGTTTTCGTAATGCTTTAAGCTATTATAGTGTTAAAAGAAAAATATGGGAATTTCAAACCAGCTGCGGAGAACATGTTCATCAGAAACTGAAAAAAGTTCGACAAATACGTCTCAATAAACGTAAAAGACCGTATTTATTTCAATGAATTAGCGAAATAAGACCCACAATTGTAGGGCTTACATGATTAATAAACGTGATAATGTTACGAATATCTTTAAAAGTTTCCTTTTCGGTCGGATTTCAGCCCGTTTCCTCGTCAATATGCGAGAGTTTAGAGCGATGCGCGCTCCCGCGAAGGGGATGCAATTCTCGGCAGGCAGGCATTTCTCGGCATAACACAGGCGAGCGTTATGCCTTTCCGCTACGCCACCTACATCCGATTCTGGTCCACGTTCTGCGCCAAAACGTGGACCGCGTGGACCGCTCGTTCTCGTTCTTCCGAAATGCAGAATTAATTTTTAACAAGTTCTAAAGCTTTCGGTGAACTTCTAAATCTGCTCCTAAGTCGCATCTTTTTGGGTTTGCTACTGCATCAGAAGTTGTTCATACTAGGTTGGAGTCCAGTTTAAATAGAGACGTATTAAAAAGCCATCTTACCGGCTCCCGACATGGGTTTTTCTTTCACTCCGCCTGTTTTTCCCTCTTTCCGTTTCAACTATTGGTTTTTTACTTTTCTCCGTCTCGTCCGGAGATATTTCTGTATCTCCTGCAATAAATCACCGTTTCTTTTTATTCTTGCTTTGACAAGTGCACCGCACGAGGTGTACTAGGAGTGGCCCAAACCCAGTAACAAATTGCTTTCTCTTTCGCTTCTTCTTCTTCTTCTTTTCTATTATTGTAAATCGCAAGCAACTTTAAGGTGCATATCGCCACATAATGTACACGAGTGTGTAGCAACATTACTTTACATTTATCAAATTGTATTTTTTAATGTTGTATTCTGAAGATAAATAATGCTTTCCTTAATCTGTAAATATCCATTATGTTTCATTCATTCCCCAATATTCCTTTAAGATTCCATTCTTGACCTGTCCTTCCAACCATTCTTATCAATTTCTCCCTTCCAGGTTCAGATGTTTCAGGTTCATCAATACGTTTTCTACATTTTCTTTTTCTCCACATCCTTCACATTTATCATTACTTTTTCTCCCTATTAAATATAAAATGTCATTTAAATAGGTATGACCTACTCTTAGTCTGATCATTATTACTTCTTCCCTTGTTTCTCTTGTTAATATTTCTAATATTGTTCTTTATATAATCTTCTTCCTTTCTTATCTTCATTCCACCTTTTTTGCCATTTTTTCCATTTCTTTACTTTTAATAAGTGATTTCCCTTTCCCAAAAGGAATTGTAATTGTTATATTCCCCTCTAAAGCCCTTTTTGCTAATTTATTTGCCTTTTCATTGTCTTTTACCCCTTCATGTGCTGGTACCCAACAGAACCAAATATCAATGCCACCCCTGTATAATCTCAATACACTGTGCTAAATTTATAATACTAAATCTTTCCTATTATTTCCTTCTCTCTGAATATTTTCTAGAACTGCTTTGGAATCTGTGCAGAGCACCACCCTGTCTGCTCTGACCTCCTCTATCCACTGTCAGCTTAGTTTAACAGCCACCATTTCTGCTGCGAAAAACAGACAGTTGATCTGAAATTATTTTAGAAATGTGTATTTTAAACTCTGGTATATATATTCCTATTCCCACACATCCTTTTAAATTCTTAGAACCATCTGAATATATTCTAAGGTAATTCTGAATTTCTTAAACATACATCAGTCTTTACCTCTATTTCATTTAAATAGGGGTGAAGATCCCATGTTTGGATCTTTACCCCTCAGTATTACCATTTAATAAGCCAGAAAAAGATCCTATATTTGGACTGATAGGATCTTTTCCCTGGTTTATTAAATGATAGTATTATTGCCCTTTTCCAGCTATTTGGTATTCAACCTTCTTTTTTTAAATTCTTGTCCAGTTGGCTATTAAACGTCTGGCATTCCATTGAAGAATATGAAGAAGCATTATAAAAGCTTGGATCCTAATCCTGAACATTTTCTGTTGTTTCAGTGAATTTGATCTAATTGGATTTCTTTCATATCTAAAAATCTTCCAGCTGCTGTTACAATTGCTCTTATTTTATCATCACTTTTCTCTTCATTTGTACTGTTACATTAATAACATGGCACATAAATGCTACAAAATTTCCTTTTTTCACCACCATTGTATTTTCATCCACTCTACATTTATGCAAACATGCATTTTGGATATTTGTTGTCGGTACCGAGATTTGTCTCTGATAATTCTTGATTTGTATTCCAAGTTGTGTTTCTTTTACCTGTTTCTTCCAACCTCATTCCTCTCCAGGCTGTGTCTTTAGATTTGCAGCAAAAGCTCACACCTTCATTCTTGTGAGATGTGACCAACTCAGATACTGACAACTTTTAATATCTATAAACTGATTCTGTCCACATTTTCTCCCTCCATCCTGACATGTTGTGCTCTCCTCCCTATGACCTTCATAGTCTGAATGGATTTAGCAGCTCTAAACAGAGCTGCTTTTGAAACATTATAAATAAAATATTTAAAAAAACATTCTGATGTGTAAGGTGACCACAAAACAAAATTTTAATGCTTTAATTGTTGATTTTGTCTTCTATGACTGTATTTTTTTGTGTTTTCATGATGTGAAGCACTTTGAACTGCCTTGTTGTTGAAATGTGCAATACAAATAAAGTTGATTGATCCATTGATTAATAGGATTCAGCAGATCTTTTTCTTGTCAGCACAAAGACAGTAGTCTTATCTTTATGGAAAGAGAGATTATGTTTCATGGTAAGTGTCAATACATTTATAGTATTAGAGAAATAGCTGTGGACAACAAATCCTTACAGACTTGTTAATTATTTCATGAGTAAATAATTGCAATAACCATGAAATATTAAATTGCCTGCAAGTGCAGGATTTATATGTACATAAGTTACCAGTTCAGACACTGTTCAATCCATTTATTTTTGTTTAGATTTAATGCTAGACTTACCCATTCAGTTTTCTTAGTAGAAAAACATATTACTGCATCTTCCTTGGTCTGTATTTAGATTGATTTTCTCAACATTGCATATTGGAGTAAGCTGTGTGTTTGAAAGTATTTCCTTCTTTATCATTAATAAGTTTTAACACTCTCATGAATTATTTAAATAGTAAAGTGACATAAAGCAAAAACACAACATAGAAAACATGTGCTCTTAATGTAAAATAATACAGCATACACTGACATAAGCTAAGAGCTAAATTTATAAAGGCTTGTATTTATAATAAATATTTATATTATATTTCACACAAAGTTACAGAGCCTTTCTGAAACCAGAAACCTGCAAAAAGCTCCTTTGTGAATTTTGCATAGAAAGTGTGAATCAGACTCAGCCCTTCAGAAGACACGTTAAAATAACTCAGCGTGCCAACCTTCCAGTCAAGCAAAACTCCTATTTTATGGCACGGTTTAATCTTAACTTTGAGTCGATCCGTTCCATGTAAGGCAACACATTCAGTCTTGGAACATATCAAACTCCAGGACCAGTCATTGCAGCCCAGTCCACCAGTGCTGTCCCGTTTTCTACCCACAGCTTTATACGCCACTGCAATCCCCACCTTGCCTGTCCATTCCACTTCCCAGTAGGAGATGCATTTTAGACTCTCCTCACAAAGAACCTGGGTTCTCTTAAATCTGTCCTCATTTTCTTGTTTGGAAACCCTATTGCTAATATTGAGTATAGTTGTTGCTTCTTTGTTGTTTTCAGACAGAAGAAGCCGTCGGCCTGCTGTTTTTCCATCAAGTTTTAGATCTGCAGCATCTGGCAAAAATAAAAAAAGTGGAATTATCAGTCATCAAAGAGAAAAGTGAACAAAACATCAAATAAGCTAAAGATGTGTCAGGAAAATTGTTGGAAAGCAAAACAAAAAAAACAAAAAAAAAACATGGTGCAGCTTTAGTTGTCATGTTGCTGGACTGAAAGTGAAACTTCTTGCATTTCCATCTTCTATTTAATTCTCTGGCCAGTTTTTATTAAATCAACAGGATATCTGAGAACTGCTGGGCTTATGATGTTTAGCTTAGACTTTGTTCTTGCAACTAATCTCCCTTAACCTGCATCGGTAACCACAGGGTTAGAGTTTGTTACGTCTAAAAACTAAAAGGGTTTGAAGGATTAATTTTGGATTTTTAATCCGGATTAGAAATCTTTTGGAGAATAGACTTACATTTCATCATCCCAGGCTTTAACCGATGCGGTCCATTGTAGTCAAAGCTGTAAAAAAAAAAAAAGGGAACATATTTAATAAAATCATACTTTTTATGTTTAAGAGAATTTTTGCTGTTTCACATGTAAAGTAAAACCTGTATAGACGTTACTTGTATTTCTTATGTATATTTACTCTCACTTTGTTTACGTTACATATTTCAACATTTGAACATTTTGAAGCTCCATGACATGGTACTCAGGATAATTCATAAGTTGCTTATCATAAGTGTATATTAATTGGCTCAACACACAGGGTGCGGCAGACAATGAAAGCTGGAAGTTTTCCAGCGACTGCTAAATTTTTGCAGACGATAAAAATCCACGTCTGAAATAGTCGCTCCTCCCAGAGCTGCTATTGTGAGATTATCTGTAAAATATTTTCACAGATTATCTCACTCATGTTTTACTGTCACGACATGCTGACAGTTTTAATAAAAATGTTAGAAACGTTTGTATGTGAGTTACACACCACAGCTTTAAAGTGAGTGAGAATTTCATTAAATATGAATATTGAGATGTTTGACAAGGTACATGCAGGCCACTAGTCATTTGCTTTTAACATACTCTGCATAAAACATGCACTAAAATGTTAGTTGCATTAGAAAACAGACACTCTAACGTACCACACCGCCTCCAGCTTCTGAGCTGGGTCTGCAGAGATGGCATTGATGACGCTCATTCCATAATCTCCACAGTGATTATAACTCAAGTCAAGCTCTCTCAGCTTCAAGACTTTATTAGATCTAAGAGCTGAAGCAAGAAAATCACAGCCTTTCTCAGTCACCTGACATCCCTGCAACCTGAGCAACACACAAAAGTAGTAATGAAAGGTTAATGCATGCTAGAGGAAACAACTGTACATCCACAAGCAGAAATCTGCAGACACATTTTTGATTGTCGGTTGTGCAAGACTAAATCAGCCATAATACTGTAAATCTGAAAGAAAGAATTAATGCTCTGCCACACAAGTTTAACTCAGTTTTTTTATTTATGTCTTTATCATTGTTACTATGTATCTCAGAACAACTTCTCCTCTTATGTTTTGAATCAAATTGCTTTTTTTCTTGTTTGTTTTTATTTGTTTTCCCAAAGTCACTTGACAAAAAGTGTGTAGTAAATGTCCTGGATTAAAGATTTAGATTTAATCTAAATCAACATGTTTGAATTAAAATTAAATTATATTTTTATCATTAAGTCAAATATTACAAAATGGTTCTGAATATGAAAGGAATCCTTCCCAATAATAGTAATAAATGCAACTCTGTAATTTTAATGAGATTCTGTACAACTGCTTTGAAATTTGAAACAATACTTACTGCAGAACCTCCAGTTTACAGTGTAGACTCTTGAGTCCTTCAGCAAGTTGCTGTACTCCTGAATCCAGCAGATCATTATGACTCAGGTCCAGTTCTGTGAGATGTGAGGAAGCAGAACTGAGGACTGACAATGTAAGACCGCTGCAAGATATTTCGGACAGCTCACACCAGCTCAACCTGTAAAGATAGATATAGTGTTGGCAAACTAATGAACAGATTGCATTTTTTTCCCCTGCAACTTGTGTTGATTCAACCATCTGTTAAAACTATTTCCCATCTAAAAGATTTATTCCCTTGGGGTTTTTTTTTTTATCATTTTTATCACAATTAAATGTTTCAAATAATAAAATGTAAATACAATACAACCCCAGACCATCACCACCACCATAATTGAATCCAAGAATCAGTGTTTTTGATGCACTGATCTAAAACACTAGTAACTTAAACAATTGACTATAAATTTAAAGCAGATATAAAGATATTGCTGACAGAGAAAATTAATTTAAAATGCTAAAATATTTGAAAGACACTTTCTGTAAAATACTTACAAAGTAATTCTGGAGACTTTGACCACTGGCAGCATTCCCAGAAGAACTTTCTCAGATTTCATGTACTTCTTGAGGTCAAAGACATCAAGTTTTTCTTCTGATGTCAACAGCACATACGTCAGAGCTGACCACTGAGAGGTGGTGAAATTTTCAAAGGTTCTTGTGTCCGATTGGAGGAATTTCTTGATTTCTTGAACAAGGGAGTTGTCATTCAGTTCATTTAAGCAGTGAAAAAGATTGAGATTCTTCTCTGGATCACTGACATCTTCCCTAATCTTCATTTTGATGTACTTGACTGTTTCCTTGTAGGTCTTGTCATAGTTTTCAGTCTTTTTCAGCAGCTCTTGGAGCAAAACTTGATTAGTTTCCAAAGAGAGTCCAAGCAGGAAGCGGAGGAACAAGTCCCAGTCGCCGTTTTTGCTTTCCAAAGCCTTGTCCACTGCTTTCTTGTAGAACTCAGATGCAGGCATGGATGAGGTTGTTGAAGTGGATTCACTGAACAGGTTTTTACCTGTGGTATTGAATGTGTGAAAAACATAGAGGGCTGCCAGGTATTCCTGGATGGTCACATGGACAAAGCAGAACAATTTCTGCTGGTACAGGCCATGATCTTCTCGTTTGATCTGAGTGAACAGCCCAGAGAAGACTGCAGCGTTTGTGACGTCAATACTGCAATCTGCCAGGTTCTCTTCATTAAAGACTAGGTCTCCATTCTCTATAGCCTCAAAGGCCAGTTTCCCCAAGGCCAGGACTGTTTCTTTATTTCTGGTGTTCCAGCAGGAACGGGACTCAGAACTTTCACATTCATCCTGTTGAGTATATTTCACATTAGCTTGTCTGCACTGGAGCAAAACAAAGTGTGTGTAGACGTCAGTCAGAGTCTTTGGCAGCCCGTCGTCTTGATTCCGGTGAACGATGTCCTCCAGAACCTTTGAGGTGATCCAGCAGAAAACAGGAATGTGACACATGATGAAGAGACTTCTTGACTGCTTTACATGTCTCCGGATTTTTTCAGCCAGCTGCTTGTCACTAAATTTCTTCCGGAAATACTCCTCTTTTTGTTCATCATTGAATCCTCTCACTTCTGTCATTCTGTCGATTTTTTCAGCAGGGATGTTGTTGGATGCTGCAGGTCGAGAGGTGATCCAGATCTGAGCGTTAGGGAGAAGCTTTCCCTGGATGAGATTTGATAGCAAAACACTCACAGAACCCTGCTTTTTAACATCTGTCCATATTTTATTTGGGTTGAATTCTAGATCAAGGCGACATTCATCGAGACCGTCCAAGACGATCAGAATCTTGTACTTGTCATAGTCAGTTATTTCGGAGGTCTTCATGGCTGGAAAGAGCTGATGAATCAGACCCTCAAAACTGTGCTCTTCCTCTTTTCTAAGATTCAGCTCTCGGAAAGGAAGTGGAAAAATGAAAAAGATGTTTTCCGAGGCCGTGCCCTCCGCCCAGTCCAGAATGTACTTCATCGATGCGAACGTTTTCCCGATGCCAGCCATTCCAATAGTTAACACAGTTTTAATTTCTGTGTTAAGCGGTGATGGTTTGAAGATGTCACAATACCTGATAAGTGTTTCTTCTTGCTCCTGTTTAAACTTTGCATCTTGAACCTGTCTGCTCTCATGCTGAGCATTCACTTCTCCTCTGTCCCCCTCTATAATGTAAAGGTCTGTGTAGATATCTTTAAGTAGAGCAGAGGTCTTCTGCTGATCGATCCCTTCAGATACGTAGGTAAGATGTTCCCTCAATTGGGCTTTCAGTTTCCGTTGACTAGCAAAATCAGGCTTCTCTGCAAGTAAAGAAATAACATTCATTTTGAGCATGAATTATTGTTTTAAGTTCTGAAAATATATTCAGACATGCCTATTCAGTCCTTTGGTATAAAATTGATGAATTCCTCACAGGATGAAGACATTTTAATGGTTCTAGTTTACAGCAAACGAAACGGCAAATTAGGTTTAGCAGAAAATATAAGGATTACATTAAACCAAAAAACATTTCATAAGAAGGGTAGTCCATGTATGCAAACATACATGGACTAGCATTGAAAAACAAAGCATGGACTACAGCTCATCGGTGCTACATTTACATTTTTATGTCGAGAGCTTTGACAAAAGAAGAACTGTGCTAAAATTTTGGGTGAAGAATTGATAAACTTAATTAGTTGCATGAGGTTCAGGTTGAGAAATTTGAGAGAAATTATGGTAATCCATAGACTTATTAAGCTGAAGCTGGATGCTTAACAGTGTCTTTTTGGTTTTTAAAATAGTTAACAATCCCAGTTCTATCCTACTTGGTACTCACTTATTGTACTTCTTTGGTTAAATAACATGTTACCTCTCAAAACTATTGACAAACATTAGGTTAGTATTAAAAGAATCAGTTAATGTTTATAGTTTGATATGTATTTGGTATTACTGTAATTTTTTAAAGGAACATTGACAATATAAGCCAACAGAGTGGTATTTAATGGTTAAATATTTTGTCCTCAAAACAATCTTTGTTTTGCCTCAAAGAGGCAAAAAATAAGAATAAAAAAAAAAATGACACACATATTGTGATTCTAGGCTTGGTATTGTTACCAGCTTTGATTAACACTTAGTTATTCAGGCTACATGTATTTTTAGCACAGTTAGCACATCGTTCAATCATTTAATCATTTTCCTGCCTAACAACAGAAGCTTTGAACCAAACTGACTTCCTGTTTGTAGGTAAGATGTTCATGTTTTGCAAAAACCTGCTTTTTAATCAATGACAGATCTTAGTAAAAATAAACAAAACCATCTCACCTCGAATTTCTGTCTTTCTGTCGACGTACTGATGAGGGAGCTGCTCAGCCGCTGAGGACCTGGAAGTCATCCAGATTCGAGCCGTGGGAAGCAGGTTTCCTTTAATGAGGCTTGTTATTATCACATCCACTGAGGCCTGCTCTCTAACATCAGTCACTGTCTCACTGTTGTCAAAATGGAGAAGATGTTGGCATGCATTCAGTCCATCCAAAACAAATACAAATTGGAACCGCGTGTAGTTGGAGATGACAAATTCTTTTACTTCCACAAAGAAATAACTGAGAAGTTCAGGAAGACTTATGGTTTTCCCTTTAATTAGGTCAAACTTTGACAAGTCAATTGGAATTATAACTTCCAAATTGTCTTCAGCTTTACGCTGTAAAGGTCTTCCTTGATCTTCATCCCAGGTGAAAATGGAGTTCAGAGTTTCATTTTTTGCCCAACTTGTAACAAATTTCTGCACATGGAAGGATTTTCCAATGTCAGGTTCTCCTACTGTCAGCACAGTTCCGATTTTCTGTTCTCCTCTGTTTCTGAAGACGTCAGAGGGAGCATTTAGTTTTATCAATGATTTCGATATTGTGTTTTCACTGGTTGTGGCATCATTCAGATCATCAACAGGGACGATTCTCATGATATGCTCTGTGGTTTTCTGGTTTGGATGATTGACTTCCTCTTCACCTCCATCAGGGTATTCCTGAACGAATCTTCTCTTCAGACTTGAAACGAGGTTCTTTCGCCGCTTCAGGCTTTCTAAATTGGAAAAACAAAGATTAGCTTGTTAGTAGCAACTATTTAAAAAATGGAACAATTATGTAGTTGTAATAAATTGCATCAAAGATAGTATTTATTAATTTATTTTGTTTATCTTATGGGTAGTCAGATTTTTTTGGTAAACATATGTGATAACGCAACTTTCTACAAGCGGTTTTGATATTAAAACTATAAAATTTTGGATGTCTATTTCCATGCTATCACCATTTGACGTATCTGCTGACTGTTGCACCAGTTCCCTTTAAACATTTAAATTGTAACCAGGAACTGATGCAGAAACAGTTTCCAACAAACGGTTGCTTCATTTGTTTTAACATTGCTCTCTTACCTCGACATTCTGTGACTTGCTCAATATATTGACCAGGAATCTTGTCAACTCCTGAAGGCTGAGAGATGATCCACAGAAGAGCTTTGGGAAGCAGGTTTCCCTTGATGAGGTTTGTTAGGATCACATCCATCGACGCTGCCGTCTTTATGTCTGTGAGCTCAATGTTGTTGTCAAAGTCTAGAGGAAGGTCATAGTTTTCCAACCCATCGAGGACAAAAGCTACGTTTTTATTTTCATAGATACTGACTCCTGGTTTTGTCTCATCACGGAAAAAACCTTTGAGTAAACTTTCCAAGCTCAGAGCTGCTTTTTGTGTTTTTAGCTCACTGAACTGCAGTGGGACTATGATGTCAACGTCCTTGTTGGACTTTCCTTTTGCCCAGTCAAACATGAACAACTTTGCTTGAAATGTTTTGCCAATGCCTGCAACACCCGTCGTCAGAACTGTTCGCACAGTCCTTTTCTTTAGGCCAGTGAATATATCGTTGTAGGTTTTCACCAGTTTTTCTTCATGTTCGTTGTTTGTGTCTATCATGTAGATTTCTGAATCCGTCTCCGCTTCAATCAGTTCAGCCTCATATGCGACCAAGATCCCATTTTTTCCAATCGCTGTGAGTCTCTGTTGGACATCAATCTCTAAAAGTGGAGGTAAATTATAAATGTTAAAGATTATATATACCTTGAGTTTTCACATACATTTCTACAAATATTACATGATTACAATATGAATGGCATTATTCAGATGTTTCTACTAAATATTGTTTTCTAATTCTTGAAGTATTTTAACATTTCCAGATATGTTTATTTGCATACATGAGTGAACAAGTTTCGTACCTTTACAAACTAGAACCTTGTCGATATATTTAGCAGGAATCTTTCTAACTCCTGAAGGCTGAGAGACGATCCACAGCACAGCTTTAGGTAACAGGTTTCCCTTGATGAGGTTGGTCAGCAGTACGTCCATCGCTGCTCGTTCAGTGATTTTAGTCAGCTTTCTATTCTTTTTAAAGTTAAGAGGAAGTTGACAGTTTTCCAAACCATCGAGTATGAAAGCCACCTTGCATTCCTCGTAGGTGGAAACTTGAGGCCGTTCTGTGTCACTGAGAAAATTATCGAGCAGATTCGCGATGCTTTGAACTTCAGCTCTTGCTGCATTCAGCTCAGCAAAATGAAGTGGAACGATTAAGTCGATGTGTGTGTTGGATTTTTCCTTTGCCCAGTCAACCATCAACTTTCTTGTGTGGAATGTTTTTCCGATACCAGGAACTCCCTGTGTCAGCACTGTCCTGTCATTCCTTCTTGATGAAATGAACAGATCACTGTAGGTCTCCACCATCTTATTCATGTATCTCCTGTTTTTGGCTACCTCAAACAGTTCTGAATCAAATTCCACATCAGTGACGTCACTTTCAGTGGCAGCCAAGATGCAGTTCCTCCAGGTCTCAGAGAGTTGTTGCTTAGGACTATTATCTGAATTGCAAAAGCACAAAACAAATAATTAAGAGCAATTAAACAAAGGTACAGCATGCATCTGTTGGGAAATAATGGTCTTGTTTGTATATCTACTGCAATTAATAAGTTCCCAAAGGTACTTATTAATAAAACAAAGTGATTGGAGATTGAAAATAACCAAGTCATCGGACCACCTGGTCATCAGAAATCAGGGGATGAATCAATTTGCCGCGGCCAAGCAGGTTATTCAAATGACCACTAACTAGAACAAAACAATGAAAATATAAAAACGTTATCATAGGTCAAATGCAGCAGATGAGCTCTGGACTGAGCAGTCCAGTTCAGCAACAAACAAAATGTTTAACAAAGAAAAACAAAAAAACATTGTTACATACTAGGGTAAAATCTGTGCATGGAAACTACAGCTCTAAGTTGGAATTGTTCTGGGAGTTTCACATTTTCAGTACGGTGGTGAAATGTTCTGAAAGAGGTCAGACACACACGACTGCAAACCTCTTTTCATGCCGAGTAGTTCGTCCTCAGATGGCTTTGTTATAGACACTGATGTCACAGGCTTGTGAATTTGTAGAGGGCTAAAAAGACAACACAAGAAACAAAACATGAAAGGAATAATTGAAGAAATCCTGTTTGTTACAGTAAAGTAGCCAATTCCCCTCAATTCAATTTTCTCTTCACAGCACAGTGTGGGCTTTCTCCCATTCACTAGGATTTCCACCTGGCCAATCAGTAAACAGGAAAAGTTGTGACCAATTATGTCTTTTTCTGCTCCATTTTAGAGTTGGATTTTAAGTAACGGCAGCAGAGGAAGTGAACAAAGTCGTTCAGTCTATCTTGGCCGCGCTTCAAAAACGTGGAATTAACTTTCACGGTTGCCTCGTTCAGCTGAGCAGTTCTCTCTTTGCTGTTCAGGATGGTTGTTTACAGCAGCGATTTCCTGTAAGCTTCTTAGCACAAACACGTGCAGAACATCCTCTGTTCTGCATTTTAAAAAGCTGAATACATATGTACGGATAGAAACTAACAGCAAAACTTTGGTTCAAACAAAATGTCTTACTTTAATGCTTCACAACACTTTCGTGTGTGTTTCATTTACCTTGTTTCTTCTTTGAAGTTTATTTTGTAAAAACCAGACTGGTCACTCCTCATTGAGATACTGGTTGGTGTAGGTGAAGCTGGTCCGTCATCCTCAGACATTCTGCAGATGATACATCATTAATTATCTCTAAATGAGTTTCTGAGCACTAAAGAAAAGCAGGAAATACCACAAATATCACCAGAAATCACAGTTATGTTTCTGGCACTCTAACAAAACACCTGCAGAAGACAAACAAGGCTTCATTGTTCTAAAACTTTTTTCCACATTTAATTTAACATATATCTTGTAAAAATATTTTAAAGCATTTGTGGGAAAATAAAATGGAATTGACAACATCATGGTTTTGTTTTGTTTTGTTTTGTTTACTTGTTTTTTTTATTCTTTTTCTTTTTTTGATGGAATTTAAATATTTTTTAAGGTTTGTCCACATACCAGTGAGTTTTGAGCCAAGACATTGAGGCATCTACTAAACTGTTCCAACAGTGTCTAGGTATTAGTCATTTTACATATAACGTGAAGATCATACTCTTTAAGTGTTTTATACACCAGGAGAAAAGGAAAAATATTCCCTAAGAATTTAGGAAGCTCAAATTCATGACTCTAATGTAGAATGAGCGCTGGAGCTCGTCTTGACCGTCACTTTGGACATGCATGAAGCCAAACGAGGCATTAGCATTTTCCAGGCACGTAGCACCATCTTACAGCACAGTCAAGTAACTATGAATGTATTCTGCAACAGAAGCATTGTTTTTGATAACACTTTATTTGACGGGTTGTGAATAAGACTGGATGGACACCATCATGAAAATGATATAACATTTGTCATGGACATGAGTAAGTCTTCATGAATCTTTATGACTGTGGACATAAAGTGTCATTCATGACATTTCAATACAAAGTTGACATTATACAAAATGTCTGTTATGACAACTTGACATTAACCAAGCAATCATGATTTGACATAAATTGTTATAAAAGCATTACTGATTAAACTTTAGCTTTAATAACATAAAGCTGCATATTTATTTTTTTAGTTTTTTTTTTTTTTTTTTTTACTTTTCTTTCCGTTTTATTTCTGTTTTCCAAATGGAAGAGATGAATTTGTTAAGATGGGTGACGTTATACATTCAGGCATCTGATGGAACCTGAAAATGGTGTCATAATTTTATTTTTCAGTGTCACAGTGAGACCAAAAAATAAAAAATTGAATTTAAAATTTTTTTAGAACATGAAAATAAACTCGAGCCAGAGTTCTTTGCCAGATTGAGGAGGTAGATATTGCGTCATGCGGCAAGCGAGAAGACTGGATGTTCCAAACTGAATCAAATTTTCGACTAATACTCGGTGTATTAGTCGAAAATTCACATTCATGCCACCGGATTATTGCAGCCATTTCTGTTTGCATTTCCTTCCAATCAGATTTCTTGATTTTCTGTTAAAGCAGTTTGGCTGTGACACTTTCATTTACCTTGTTTCTTCTCCTTTGAATTTTACAAGAATTTCCCTGGAACAGTCGCTTCTCATTGAGACGCCGGTCAGTTCAGGTGAAGATGATCTTTGATCCGCAGACATTCTGAAAATAATATCAATGAATAAGTAATATGGATGAATGAATAAGTCATTTATTTTTAATACACAATCAAGTACAATCCTTTGTGTATGTTTTTCACTGGACTTAAAAACGTCTATGCATGCATATCGTCATGTTTTGTGAACTTCAAATTGGGTAAAATTCAACAAACATCATTTCAACATTAATTCTTCCCTGAAACTGGTGAAGCTCCTGTAAGAATCTAGTTTAGCACCAACAGAGCCAGACTGGAAGAGTGAAAATGCAACGCAGGCCATGAAGGTCCTTTGATGTCATTTTTTTTCATCAGCCACCTTCATTTACCTCATTTCTTCCTCTCTTATCTCTGGACCAGGCTCCATGGACCGACGGCTTTGTGCAGGTGAAGGAGGTCGAGGCCTGGAAGACAGACAGGCCCGTTCAACAACTCTTGTTGGGACTCTGGTTTTGCAACAGCACAAGTGCATTTCATTTAATTTTATTGTGTAAATTCAGTTTCACAGCTCGGCGACGTGGATATTTAATTTCTCTTTCTTACTTTGAATCCATGTCTGGAGTTTCCTGATCTGATATCAGTGCAGCAGTAATACCAGCTCTGCCCTTAAAAAGCTGCTTTCTGTGGTTAAAGAGACAAATATAGGATGACACAATAATCCATTACACACTTACACATTCAAAGACATGACATCATTTAAAGAGATCTCTAATATTGAAGATTAAACTCAAAGCTTTCAACTGAAAGCTGGAGTTTATTGTCAAGCAGTAAAACCATATTCATATTTTATTTCCATGTTCCTGGTAGTGATTACTGATTTGCTCCTGCTTCTTTAGTTTAGTTTCTTCCACAGTGCATTCTGTTGATTAAACTTACCTGATTCTTTGTCCAACAAGCTGCCTCCCCAACATTTGGGCTTCTCTTTTCTGCCTCTCCTCTCCAAACTGGAGTTGTCTTCCCCGTTTGCAGTTGTCTCTTGGTTTCCTCCCTGTGGTTGTTTCATGTATACAGCAGCATGTTTTCTTCAGTAATTCACGTTAGTGGAGATTGCTGTCCTTTTGACTTAGCTCAATGTGATTCCTCCACCAAAAAACACAAAGAGTAAAATATCAATTCACATGCAGAAACATAAATGTGCAGTTTTTATAAATTAACTATCAAAAGGAACAACAAAGAAAACAATTTGGGAAAGAACAAAATCTAGAGCTACTTAAACCAAAGAGAATAATGTAAAAACAGAAAGTAAAATACACTGCAGTAAACAAGGGAATATACTTGTAATGCAAGTAAGTGGAAAATCTATGGTCAGAAACATTAGCATGAAGGAAAAAATGAAGCAAAAACCTTTTGCCTGTCACATTGATGGCAAAGGAATACATTGGGCATTATTCCCATCGCAGACATCATAGGTGATTAAAATAAGTTTCATATATTTGAGATGAAGCCAATTTTTTATTTTCACAGAGCAAAGTAAAAGAATAAAGAAAATAGAGCAACCAAAGAGAAAAAATAAAACTACAGATTTAATCTAAACTAACCCAGGAGGACAAAAACATTGTCAACAATTACAACTCAAACCACAAGACATAATTTTAACCTAGAGGTCCTAAAAGAAAGAAAAATATTAAAATGATTTATTTATAGGAATTTTGGACAAATAATCACAAACTGTTTTTGCAAAACAATGCAAACAAGCTCTAAAGTTAAGCCGTCAACTCTGCAGGAAAAGGCCAGCTTTAACACCAAAACTAGCATTAACAGAGAACATTTTAAATCTCAAAATGAAACCTGCAGTCTTACCAGGATAGCTGAATTAAAACAGATGCTCGCTGCAGAAATGCTTTTTCTTCTGAATCTGTTTTCCTCCACCAAATACACACCACTAGGTGTGTATTTTACGGAACACCTGGTGATACTTTCTCCAGCAGGACAAAATACCAGTTTCCAGAAATGCAGCATTCCTCAAGGTGACTTATGAGGGTACTGCGTGTGCAGCAGTTTATCGTGTTCTTCCATCTTTACGGTGATGATCGGCTTTGACTCTTCTGTCATCTGTCACTCTGGATAACCACTCCACTGTAAACACGCAACTGTAAGGTGTATGAAGTCAGAAATACTCAAATGTGTGATTATATATATTGAACTTGTAAAGTAAGAACAATCTGCGACAGACTGGCGACCTGTCCAGGGTGTACCCCGCCTCTCGCCCGGAACGCAGCTGGAGATAGGCACCAGCACCTCCCGACCCCGTTAGGGAGAAGGGTGACGGAAAATGGATGGATGGATGGATGGAAGTAAGAACAATTTGAAAGAAAAAAGGTCAAGGATTAGAACGTGTCCCCTATCCGGAATCCAGATGCTGGATTAGAGTAAGATTAAGAAGACAACATCACTGGGATATCAGTACTTGAAAATCTACATGCTGCCAGAACTTCAAAACAAGTTCTGGCAGAAAACTGCTACCAGATTTAGCCTCTGGTTTGTCACAAATAAGTAGAATCTCTTTTTTTTTTTTTTCCTCTGCTAAAGTGAAAACTTTTTAAAAGATTTTATTCTTGATCAAAATAGGAAAGATGAGAGGGTTGAAATTTAACCACATGAGAAAGTTAAATAGAAGAGACCCAGAACAGAACTCTGGGTAATACCAGAAGAAATGTGCATTGACATTGACTTATAATAAAGAGCTGAAACAATTAAGGGTTGAAACAATTATCCAGAAAGAGAATATAAAAAGATGTATAAAGATTGTGATTTTAGTTCAATTGTTCAAGGTGTCACGTCAAAAGCAGAAAAACAAATTGAATGAATAAATTTTGCTCTCATTGTTTCACATCACAAAAACAGAGTGTTTACATTGTTGAGGACCACAGCAGCAGTAATTCAGGAAGTAAATACTAAATACTAAATACTAAAAATACATTGAAGCTCTTAAAATCAGTTTTTATTGTTGTTTTTGTTGCTTTTTTTGTTTGTTTGTTTTCTTTACAAAAGCCTAATTTATTTTTTAGATTTTCATGCATCATTTTAGACTGTTAATAAAAAATGTTTCAGAAAATAATTTGGATATTTTTAACTCCTCATATCTTTACATTTTAAAACAAATCTCAAAATTAAAAAAAAGTAAAATAAAATTAATTTGAGTCTTACAATTAACATTTACAACTGGCCTCTTCATACTTCAATTCAAACTTGAGGCCAATTTTTTCCAATATTGGATCCAAATTGGCTCTGTAAATAGAAATGTGATCAGTTTGACAGCGCTTATAGATCTCACTGTACATGGTTCCTTAAAGCTGTTGCTGGTTCTGATGTCACTCTTTGCAGTTAATGCTTTTTTGCACATGTGTTTCTGCTGCAGCTGATGTCTCTAGGTGTCTGAAAGTAACTGAGGTGTTTCCTGGAGAAGAATTTCAACTCTGAACCCCAAAGAAACACTCTGCCCATTCATCATGAGGAATCAGGAACACACACTCATTCAAACATACAGTCAGGAGAAAAGAGACCAGTGGGAACATGTGGGAATGAATACACTTCATTTAGGTTTTCCACGATGATTCATGAGATCATGATGCAAATCAGTCTCCTAGAGCCTGAACCTTTGACCCCTGGAGCTGGAAGCAGCACATTTGGTTCTTGTTCTGAGTGATTATGTCTGAACAGTCTTTTCTTCCTTCACAGTTCTCCATATCCTCAAATCTTCCTCGCCACCCCCTAAAACCTTCCTCAATTATTCCAAAAATGTTGCTGTATCTGACATATGTCTTTCACTACGTGAATTATCTCCTTCCAATCGGAAACTATGCTAAAGAAATCCCATTTTTCCTTTTCTTAGTTGTCCGGTTGCCTTCCCTGATCAAAGTTTGTTTCGTTTTTATCATTAGCAAACGTATATCCTCAGCACACAGCTGGGGTTCTGGTGATTGTTGTTTTCCTCCTCTAAATTAGCGATGCCAAGACGACTGAACTTAGATAACAGGTTTCACACCAAAGGCACACACACTCAAATACTAATACGCAGTACAATCAAATACTAAGGTAATCAGCAGGAATCTGTAGACCACAAGAACCTGCAAACTGTGGCTGGTAATTCTCCAAGTGAATATTTACATCTATTTATAATTACAGTCAGTACTTAAATACCAAACCACCAAAAATACTCAACTTCTCACCAATGGATGTCCACACTAAGGCTTCATATCTGTAGACACGGCTGATGTCACTGAGGAAGAGTGATCGCTTCAGGAGGAGGAAACTTAAAGGGCTCTTCGTGTGTTTGAAGAAATCTGGTGTCTGGACTCCATTTGGCCATATTCTGTTGCTTTTTTTTGTGGAATATAGTTTGACATAATAACAAGTGAGTTCTGAAGGGGTTTTTCGTGAGAGGTGTTAGGACCACCGCTGTGTAGATTATATATGCTCTGTTGGTAAGAGACTGAAGGGATAAGACGGATGAGGGAGACACAGAGAGTGTGTGAACTTCATGTTAATCACGTGAAGCGATGAGAGTGTTGAAAGTTTTTATTGTGAAAGACCTGGCCCGCTTTTTTCTTTTTTTTTTTTTTTGAAAAGTCAGAGTGTGAAAAATACCTGACCCCGCTACTTAAAACTAATGGACTCATCCATTAAAGCCTTGTGAAAACACAGCCTAAGTGGAGGAGCATTAACTTCAGAGTCGGTTG
Source organism: Poeciliopsis gracilis (assembly GCA_911649635.1). Taxonomy (NCBI): domain Eukaryota; kingdom Metazoa; phylum Chordata; class Actinopteri; order Cyprinodontiformes; family Poeciliidae; genus Poeciliopsis; species Poeciliopsis gracilis. The sequence continues at coordinate 16,258,693 of CAJVRI010001220.1, read as the reverse complement.
GAATGCACGCGTGTGTGTTTGAGCAGCAACCGATTGTCAAAGTGATAGATGAGTGTTTGTGTATTGTGTGTGTACAGTCATGAGTGAAGGCCTGTGTGTGGATGGGTAAGGCTGTGTGTCTTTGGAGTTCAGTGTGGGGCAAAAAGATGAATTAGCCCACAAGTTATTCAGTTATTTCCTGTTTTAATAAATCAGGGAGCAGTGTGGGGTCCTTCGCAGGCCCACTGTGGAGCTACTGCACTCGCATACAAACACTCACAGTGACATCAATTGCTGCGGACAGCTGGAAGAAAACCCTTTCAGTTCACATGTTACTTACTTAAATTAAACATTTGAGTCACAATTTATTACTTGGGCAACAAGGAATGTCATGAAAAAAAAAAGTTGAAAACCAGCCAAAGTAGAAAAGAAGCATAAAGAGTAAAAGAAAACAACTTGAAAATTAAATGTGATTGGCAATAAAAGCAATGGAAACAATTGATCCCTTTTTATTTTTATTTTTTTTTGCTATTTATAGGTATGGTAAGTCTTTAGAGTACTTAACATACCTATGAAAGGAATTATGTAAGAATAAACTGATCATTTTTATTTGTGTTCTCCGTTACCTTTATTTCTTTCTGACCCTGGATGTTCTCCAGGACTCCTCTGTTCCTCACCCCTTCTGGGTTTGTACAACCTTTGCTGCAGATATGGGAGTCATTAGCGAAAACCACAACAGTTGTAAGATATGGAGAGGAGCAACTGCAGGCCTAAAATCCCATGGATTTTACAGCTTAATTAAATGTTATAATAAGTGACTGTGGTAATAAGGAGAAGAACCACAAAACAAATGCCAGAACCCGAACTGTAGACACGAGAGTTTGCTTTGGAACAGATCTGAGCTTAATGAGAAGCACACTCTGGTTGGGATTTTGTTTTTCAGTCTCCAGATTAATTATATATAATTGCAGGTCATGCTTCTCTGTGGAGATGGATATCTGGTGCAGAATGTAGCTTTATGTGTGAGTTGGACTGTGATGGTCAAACAATCTGTGGTTATTTAAAGCAGAGCAACATCTGTGGCCTTCGATGACCTTTGGTTGATGTGATCCAGCCTTGTTGGCTTGTGTTTTACCACTATGCTATTTGGGAAAATAGCTCTTGTCCAACTATTTTAAAATCTATGAACTAAACATTGGCATGGAAAATTTTGCATGGATGTTTCTTTTTCAAAAAACAGAATACACCAAAGGTCCAGAAAGATTAGCATGAAACATTTACCAGAGGTGGGACCCGACCCAACGTTTGTCTGGAGGTTGGCCCAGATCCTGAGTTCAGATCATTTTATTAACTTATGTATTTATTTTTCTACTACCTTCGTTATCCATCGTTTTTAACCTTAAACAAAAACCAAATTGAATAAAATCTTGAGCTTTTTCCAAAATAAAACTTGAGCCAGAGGAAAGTTCAAATAGATAAGAGATTCTAAATGCCTTCTTGTGGAGTTTTATGAAGGGTTTCTACTTTAGTAGTTTGCTTTAAGATTCAGGTTCAGTGCATTGCTGCTTTGTGCATCACTTAAACAGAATGTTCTGTGTTTGAATCAAAAATCATTTAGGCCCAACCATAGAAGCCTCATTCAGCCAGTGATGATGAATACATAAAGAAACGACTGAAGAATATATTTTACCCTAAAGTCATTTACACATAGAAAGCAGGGCACAAAAATACTAATAAATAAGGAGAAGAGTGCTCCTCCGATGTCTTGCCCGCATGACCCTTCTCATTTCTTGAAAGTGATCCCTCAATCTGAGATGATGATCAAAACACTAAAATGTCGAGCCGTCAGTCGGGGATTAAGCACATCAAAGATAAAACCCAAGATGTGGGTTTTATCTTTCTTTGGGGTTTTTTTAGATTTATTCTTTCCAAAGAGATTTCTGGAGAAATCTGAAGAGGTTACATAGTTAATCTAAAATATAAGCATTATTTTCATTAGTTTGTTATTTCAAAGCTGGATACTTTGGACAAAACATAACATTCTCTTGAAAATATATGATTTTAAATTGATCAAGCAGTGAATTGGTGCAGTGACTATTTCTACATGTTCACAGTATCTGCTGCCCTCTCCTGGATGAAAGAGGAAACATTTGAAGACGGTAATTTTACTGTGTTTAATGTTTCTCCCGGTGCCTACGCTGAAAGGAAGCACCAGAATCCTCTTTCACAAAACACAGAGGATTAAATCAAAACACCCTCAGTCTGGAGTGGACACCAGCCCTCATGTTGATTAGTGAGTGCTACCATAATAACCACAGCACCATTCAGATGCACCACTCGTTTAAAGTATTATATATAGTGTGTTGAATATGTAAGCTCCAGAATTAACATAAAATTGCCTGACAGACCCACTTCTAGCAAGTTAAGGGCTCTCAAGGCAAGGTTGTTTTCAACACCAGCAATCTATACTGCTAAAAACAGTCTGCCTTTTCATTCTGTTCCTATGTGTGTTTTGCTGCCTGCACTTACAACCTAGAAGGAAATATGTGTATGAAAATTACTTAGAATTTAATTTGGCATTAGGAATGTCTGAGTATGTGAAAGTAGACCAAGTAACAGATTTAACTTTTAAAAATAGCACTGTCCACAGCAGTCACTATGTATCTAAAGTTTTCTGACCAAATGTGTCACAATTAGTCAAGTGAGTGAGCTTAAAGGGCAAAGCACTGTGTTTTGGGACTACTATGGAGATTATGGTACAAGAATATGAAAATAATAAATATATGTATATATAAGAAGATCAAGAATATAACATACAACCGTGAGAAAATTCTTCAAGAGAGCGTATACAACGGAGCTTCTTATTTCAGAAAAATCGTGTAATAATATGGAGAACACTTTGTTCTTCATAAGCTCCTCCCTTGCCGCTGGTGAAGGTTTTCCAACCGCCTAATGCGACGTTGAACAGAAAGGAGCAGACCCCTACACGCACACAGACCCGGAAGCACAACGCTAACTGTAAACACAGCTGTGAGGCTGTTTGCCTTCTGAAAGATGGTGTACGTGTCCAACGGTGAGTGGATTGTACTTTCTCCGCCACTCTTTTGTTAAAATAGAAGGATAAGTGCAGCTTTGTATTGAAATCTAAATGTATGCAGACATTTTGAACGTTACGTAGTGGTTTGTTTTGGGACCATTAAGCTACTATTAGCTGTTTAGTTCGTTAGCTTAGCTTGGCTGAGTTAGCTTAGCAGGTGTCAACTGACAATATGTTTGTATATTTTACATCACCGTCACATAATGTACCTCGAAATAACACAAATTAAAAGACGTGTTGTGATTTTGAGTCTGTCATACTCCAAGTGGATTTTATGTAGAAAACACTTTAAGAGAAGTCAAGTTAGTGAGCAGATAAAAGAGAACTGAACATTTGCTGTTTTCGATCAGCAGTAATATTAAACTGCTTTTGTAACCTAATGTTTCATACGTCTCTCTTGGTGTCGCCTTCAGGCCAGGTCCTGGACAGCAGGTCTCAGTCCCCATGGAGCCTGTCGTTCCTGACTGACATGTTCTGGGGGGCTGTGGAGTTCATCAGCCTCTTGTGAGTTAACCAGTCCAGAGATTTGAAACGTTTGATATTATGCAGTCGTTACCCATAGAGGGATATTCAGCAGGTGTTTATTGCTGTTAATTTGTACGATTATTGCTTACAGTTAATAAAACCTAAGATTTTTGTTTCTCAGAAAAATGTAACATTTTGAAAACACCAAATGCTATTTACCTTGAAACGGCAGGGATAAGCTGCAAAAGGTCATTTCCAAAGAAGAGTTTTTTTTTGAGTGCTGGATTCAGGGATATACATAGAAAATTTGGTGGAAGGAAGAAAAAAAAAAAAAAGTGCCATTACCAGAACTTATTTTCTGCATTTGGAATTTCTGTTACAAATTATTTTTTTATTTGGTTGTATGTCCAGAGCCCATTTTCACTAGTGTTTTTTCTTTAGATGCGAGTCATAGCCATGAAAGTGCTTGAAAGGCATTATTATGTGTTTATTGCAGGCAAATACTTTTTGAGTTTAAACTGGTCTGTTAAGTTATGTACATAAATTAACTTTTTATATTTCATGGGGATGCCCCTGTAAATGTAAAGATGAAATCAGGCCAACTTGGTGCTGCGTTGTCGTAATGAGGCATACACAGATATCAAAATCAAAATCAATCTGACACAGGTATGGTGTTATAAGCAACTAGCATACAAAGCTGTTATTTAATATAGTCTGTTCTGACTTTTTGTTTTCTACCAGTTTTAGGACAATACTTCACCCTGACTTGTCAAGGAATGGAAACGTGGCTTCATCACGCTTCAGCGATGGCAGAGGGTGAGTCCCAGTTGTACTGTCATCTCACCACTGAAGCATGGAAACTGAGAAAAGCTCTGCTACAAGAGAGGGGATTCCCAACATTTATTAAGCCAGTTATTACCTTTTCATTTGAAATGCTTTGAAATCTCATTTACTATATACATGCAGAGATTGTGTTGATCACTTTTACACCCAGGGATTTATGATCTCTGGTCTCATGTACATGACTCTGCAGACCTCCAGGTCCTCCTGGTGGCAGAAGGCGGATGGGTCGAATAACTCACGGAGCGGGTCCCAACCCTCCACCAATGGGTGGAGGAGGATGAGGAAGGTGAGTAATAGTTTTTTCCTTAATAAAACTCAAGACAATTGATGGTTAATTTGTACATTAATTTATGGAGTTTGTTGCTTTCTTTGCTTATTCATTAAGTTCTGGTAGCCAGTGTAGAAATAAGTTGCTTTTACCCTGGTGGAGTTTAATGTCCATCTCCAAAAAAACCTATGTGACATTTTAAGGAATATAAATAACGTAGTTCCTGTAAATTTCTTCACTTTAGGTAAACGCCTGCACATACAGTGTGGGCGTGGGGCCAAGCACAGTGTCTGACCTCTGAGAGCACGCAGACGGTAACGGCACCGTGCTGAAGCCCTCCTTCATCAGCTGCCACTGCTGCTAGCAGTTTCTTGACGCCTTTCTGGGAATACCTACACATAGGAGCCGGATCGGTCGATTCAGCAGCTGTCTGCACCACTCCTCCCTGTTTCTGTTTTTCCTCTGTTTCTGTCCTTCCAGGTCACATCAATGTCTTATTCATTTAGGCTCTGCTCATCCTCTGGAATCATCATCACTTAGTTTCTTTCTTTAATTTTGTGTTTAAATAAATGATCTGTACTGAGACCAACACACAAAGCGTAAACTGTATAAAGCAGAGAAGATTGTTTCTATGTTTTGGTTAAGATTTTACAACGTAGTTATTTTGTGAGTGGAAAAATAAATAAATAAAATAAAAACAGTAATGAGTTGTCATATGGACACCAAGAGTTAAAACATTTTTGCCCAGATGAGGTGAATTAAGAAATAATTTTCTTCCAAATGCAGTTATTATTTTTCTTCAAATGAGACAAGAGTTTATTTACACTTCATCCATGAAAATGTGAAAACAGGAATCTTTACAGAACAATGAAAACTCTATAAAAGACATCTTATAGATGTCTTATAGACAGACGTCTATAAAATGCATTCTGGGTTACAAACATCAACCAGAACAACTATACATACCAAATGATATGCAATTTGTCCCTTTCCTTGTCTGCCCTCTGATGTATAAATGGTGCGTTTTAGCTACAGGACCTCAGTTGGGTTTCACCAGACGAATGCGGCTCTTTCTCGGAGCATTCTGACACCGAAGCGCTGCCACTCTCTCTGGTGAATCCACATCTCCTGCGTGGTGTCCAGGCACGCGAGCACTGCTCCGCCCTTCCATGAAATCAGCCTGGGGTCCATGTCCTTCGACACAAACACACCAGTATATATAATAAGTCATGAAACATTTTGCATATCTCTGTTAGAAGGAGACGCAGCACTTCATAAAGTTTGTAAAGCGTTAAGTACAAACAAAAGTCAGTTTTTGTACCATTATCTATTAAAATTTCAAGCAATAACTTAAAAGTACATATGGAATTTGAATAAGCTTAGAACAATCTATAATTATGACTGAATTTATCAGTGAATCATGGTTTGATAAGCACTTAAATGGAAATTTTAGGGTAAAATAAAAAAAAAAAACTGCATGTGGAAGTTATTACCTTTGGCCGTGTGATGACTTCCACGTTATCGACCAGCCTTCTGAAGGACGGCGGCATCTTATTGATGATGCGATGAAGCAGGAATTCCTGAGCTCCGTGAAACATGAGCCCCCCTCCCACCACCAGGATGGAGCTGTACATCTTCCGTTTGGTTTCATCCGACGCTTCAGACACAAAAATAAAAGCTCTCATTGCCTCTGGGATATACTTTTTTTATATTCTATTTCAAGATGTTTTAAATGGTTTCCCGACATCACTTATTTATGTTTTGTGATCTTATCCTACTCCCTTATTACTCAATCTGTCTACTAAAGCATGTCATCCATTTTATTTCACTCCTCCCAGCACTTTCTTACCACAACAGTCGATGCTATGCAGGATAGCCTTGTCCAGGCCCAAAGCCTTGCTCTCGAACTGGCTAATGATGGCCGTCTTCCTGGAGAGGTGAGCGGACAGCGGCTCTTCCGCCTCTCCTGGAGCCATCAGACACTCGCCCTGGCTTGGCCCCAGCTCCATTTCTCCAAGCATCCCTGCTCCTGCTGCACTCCCGCTCCCACAGCCTCTGGGCATGTCGGACATCTCCCCCATCCTCCCCTGGCAGCTCAGTTCACCATCCAAACCTCCGCCTGGCCTGGAAACGGCCTTACGCTCAGCTGCAGATTTAGAGGACTGTTGGGGAAGGAAAAAATAAAAATCATACAATAAACAACACAAAAGAATCAGCAATTATTTATCTGAATACATGTAATTTCAATCACTGTGTGGTAATGTGAGTTACCTGGTCCCCTTTGCTCTGTGTGGAAAGCAGGTAGTGTTCATCATGGGGATCTTCTGAGTTGCCTTGGGAACGGTGCTGTAGTGATGTCATTTTCTGACCAACGATGCCGAATGTGCTTGGGTAGAATAGACCCATTGGTGCCTACAGAGGACACAGACATGTTTTTCAAAATTACAGACTCATTCATCAACTTCTTATAACTGCTTTAAACCTGTACCTGTAATTTTTCATCCCCAAGTCGAATTTGGTATAAAAGAGCCGGGGCTTCTGGGAAACGTGTCTGAAATTCATGATCTTGTAACCCTGATATGTCCTGTTACAAACAGACAAAGATTGCAGACAATACCAATTTAAAAACCAACCCTGGAAGAAGAAACTGTTTCCCTCAAACTCTTAATTACTCATATATTCTCCCCTCAACTAACACAGACCTGATCCAGATGACAGAATGTCTCCTTTAGATGCTGCAAGAGCTGACAGTCCAGCCTGCTGGTCAGCTGGCAGTCTCTGTAGGGAAAGCCTGCCCTCTGCAGGAGCCAGAAGAAAGTGCGGGTCACGTCTGAACCACCATAGGCCAAACAGAGCCTGCGGAGTGGAGGAGCGAGCAAACACACACACAAAATGCAAGAAATCAACCATTTTCTGTTGTTTATAAGTGTGTGATTTGCAGCACTTCCCCACCTTGAGTTTCGATGGGACACTCCATCCTCAACACAGCAGATGCTGGTCTTCTGATCGCCCACATCCACGACACAAGCGCTGCTCAACCCGCTGCCGAATGTAGCACACACTGACTCCTGGTGCACAATGATGGCTGTAAATTACACATATTTTCACTCCATAAAGCAGAAACCATGAACCAATGAACAGTTTATTAACGTGTCGGTTTTGCCCCAGTTTTGTAAAAAAAACTATATATATATATATATATATATATATATATATATATATGTACACCCAAAAAAATTTTTTTAAATTAAATTTAGAAAAACAACAGTTTTTCCTGTCTTCTTGCTTTGAAATGTGTCAATGTGAAAAGTATTAAGGAGTGTGAAGACATTTGCAACAGTAAATGCCTGGTGGTCAATACCTGAAAAACCCATGTTATGCAGCAACATGTTGACAATTTCCTTTACATGCTGTCTGTTGTAGATGTCGGGGACCAACAGGATGCATCTGTAATACTAGAAGTCATGAACAAATAAAAACACAAAATCAAATGTTGATGCAGCAAAAGGAAGTTTTTCATCCCATTTTTGAAGGTTTATTGAAGTTAAAGCTTCTTGCATTGCAGAATTACAGAAAAAATGGTACAAATTCCATCAATAGAAACCTTTCCTTATCAAATTTTCTTGTACTTCTTTCTAGTTTGAAAAGAACGCAAAGAAGAAAGGCATAAAAAGCTGAAATGAGACTTTTACCTTTAACTCTTTTAGGGGAATCTCCAGATGCTTCTGAATGACGTAACTCCACAGCGTCTCGAGATCGGCCAGCACTGCGGTCAGAGACCCTCCAGAGCCAGAATGCACATTGAGCTGACCTCTGACCACAGGCCAGTGGAGGTTGTAACAGTCTGATGGATTCACATACAGAGCCTGTAAAAAGACATGATCAAGATGAGTGAACAATAAATGAACCACACAGAATTTATCAAACATTATACAGACATTATATATAGTTTTTTTGTGCGTTTTACCTCCTCTCCCACCAGATAATTGGGATGGTGGCTTGTGTTTGTCCACTTCACTCTTGAACTGCTGTCTAGAACTGCAGGACGGATCTGACAGTTATAAGCCCTGGCCTGAAAACACAAGCAGGAAGTTGAATCAAGTGACTGCCTCCCCAAACACCACATAATAACACCAATCCAAGTTGCTACGGCATCAACAGCCATTTCAAAACTTCTACCATTTCTGCACCGGTTGTCCCTTTTGTAAACACACCTGTTCAGCAGATACAGGAGTCCTTCTCACACCGTTGGACATCTTCTTGGACCAGATGGCCTGGTCCACCATTTTCAGTCCGTTCTGCCTCTGCTCGCTGCTCTCTGCCTTCTGTAGAGAGCAGAAGACAAATCAATCATATCACAAATAGCCAGGTACGACAGCTGTGCGTTAGAATCAAACCCGTCTAACAGTGACTTACATTCAGACCCTCTCTCAGCAGCCAAGCATCTTCATACCTCGCCTGTCCACCCTGCTTATGCCGCCGCGCGATTACATGAGGGATAATGACAGGAAGGGTGTCTGTGGCTCGGCCAATACGTAGCGTTCTTGATCCAGGGTGGATTACGATGACAAAATTGCTCTGTATTTGCTATGAGACACAAAGGTAATGCATTTTAATGTAAAATATAAACAATGAATGGTTGTGCACACAAAATCTTTATTAGCTCAGCATTAAAAAAGATTTTATTAGCCACTCATGGAAAAAAAGAAAATTTAAAAGTTATAAGTGTTCAGGGAATTTATTTGAAGTTTTTCTTCCATCCATTATCTGTGGAGGCAACACAGAAACAAACAACCATGTGCACACACACTCACACCTAGGGAGAATTTTGAAAGATTAACCAAGCAGTCATCTTTGTGGACTGTGGGAGGAAGCCGGAGTACCTGGAGAGAACCCATGCATGCAAAGGGAGAACATGCAAACTCCGTGCAGAAAAACCCCGGGCCAAGAATTGAACCCAGGACCTTCTTGCTTTAAGGCAACAGTGCTACCAACTGCACCACTGTGCACGGTGGTAATATTTAAAGTTTTAAAAACACTGTTTAGCTTTTTAAAGGAAACATTCATTTATTTGGATGACAGTGTTCTTCAGGACAGAGTTCTGAAGAGCTATCTACATTTAAATCAGATGTCAAAACACAACAACTTCACCTTTATTTTATTTTAATTTTATTCTTAAACTAGGCTTTTACACACAACCCAAAACCAGAAGAAAAAATAAATAAAGGCAGCTATTGCATTGTACCTTGTAAAAATGAATTGTTTTCAAAATGAAAAGTTAATTAAAAAAGTTAATACAATAGAAAGCTGAATACTTCCTGCGCGGGTTCAGGGATCGCTGCAGGAGCGATGGGTCTCTTCACTCCGCGCTGCTGCTCCTTCTCTTTCTCCTTGTCTCGCTCCTTTTCCTTCTCCTTCCCGTTGTCCTGCTCTTTCTCGGCCTGCGTCATGGTCACGTTTTACATTTCAGTCAAAACACATCAGGAGAAAGATAAATTGTTGTTTCACAAAGCGACTCAAAGTGTAACAAGAAATTTCCAGTCTCGCTTCGGTCAGTGAAGGATTTACTTCCGTGTTTTATCACGTGACCCTTCTTCGTGGGTAGTTTTAGTGGTCACAGAGTTGCATTATCGCCATCAACTGGTAGAAAGCGTTGATTGCGATGGCAGTTCTGCAAAGTGATGCAAATACCACCGATTTTACACTGATTACCAATTTCTGGAGCCTTCCTGTAATTCCCTAAGCTTTAAATTTGGAAAGTAAAAATGAGACGGCCCGTCGTGGTGAAGAGAGAGCTGAGTCAAAAAGCAAAGCTCTCGATTTACCGGTCGATCTACGTTCCTACCCTCATTTATGGTCATGTGCTTTGGGTCATGACCGAAAGAACAAGATCTCGGATATAAGCGGCCGAAATGGGTTTTTTCCGTATGGTGGCTGGGCTCTCCCTTAGAGATAGGGTGAGAAGCTCAGTCATCTGGGAGGGACTCAGAGTACAGCCGCTGCTCCTTCATGTCGAGAGGAGCCAGCTGATATGGCTCAGGCATCTGGTCAGGATGCCTCCTGGTCGCCTCCCTTGAGAGGCGTTCCCCGCACGTCCCACTGGGAAGAGGCCCCGGGGAAGACCCAGGACACGCTAGAAGGACTATGTCTCTCGGCTGGCTTGGGAACGCCTCGGGATTCCCCCGAAAGAGCTGGAAGAAGTGGCTGGGGAGACTTCCCTCTCCCCAGCCACTTCTTCCCGCTCCTCCGGCGGAATCCCACGGCGTTCCCAGGCCAGTTGAGAAACATAGTGGGGAATCAGAACCTGAAACTATCTATCAGTGATACAAATGGCCACTGGGAAGCTATAATAGTGGACATTGATAGAAATAAGAACATTTTGGTGTATGTATATAGATATAATAATAAAGTAATGAGTAGTATGGCTAACCTCGAAGTGATGATAAAACAATGGAAAATAAAATATTCCACAACAATGTGACCCCCACATCTAAAAACTGTCAAAGGAAGTCTGAACCCCCTACGTCTGAAGACTGTTGAAGGGAATCTGAATCCCTCACGTCTGAAGACTGTTGAAGGGAATCTGAACCCCCTACGTCTGAAGGCTGTTGAAGGGAATCTGAATCCCTCACGTCTGAAGACTGTTGAAGGGACTCTGAACCCCCTACGTCTGAAGGCTGTTGAAGGGACTCTGAACCCCCTACGTCTGAAGACTGTTGAAGGGAATCTGAATCCCTCACGTCTGAAGACTGTTGAAGGGAATCTGAACCCCCTACGTCTGAAGACTGTTGAAGGGAATCTGATTCCCTTACGTCTGAAGACTGTTGAAGGGAATCTGAACCCCCTACGTCTGAAGGCTGTTGAAGGGAATCTGATTCCCTCACGTCTGAAGACTGTTGAAGGGAATCTGAACCCCCTACGTCTGAAGGCTGTTGAAGGGACTCTGAATCCCTCACGTCTGAAGACTGTTGAAGGGACTCTGAACCCCCTACGTCTGAAGGCTGTTGAAGGAACTCTGATTCCCTCACGTCTGAAGACTGTTGAAGGGACTCTGAACCCCCTACGTCTGAAGACTGTTGAAGGGACTCTGAATCCCCTACGTCTGAAGACTGTTGAAGGGACTCTAAACCCCCTAAGTCCATAAACTCTATGCAAGAAGCTGGGAATTCAATTGAATCTTCTTCTTTATCCTCACTTTTTTCAGTCTCCAGAGTTTGTTGGATTGGATGAACTTTAGTGCCGCGACAGAAAGATTTACAGACAGATTTGGTGTTTTTCCAAGCAGTTGTCAAAGGGAAATGCACTTTTCTGGGATGTCTGAGGACTCTTTTGAAACAATATAGAATCTTGTAATCTGAAATTGGGTGGCCCATTTCCAGGAGATAGAAAAGTCTATCCCTTACCACATCCTCATTTCCAGATAGAAGTTGGAAGATGTCTTTGCTGAGTTTTTTGTCCATATTGTTGAAAATTGGAAAATCTAGGTCTTTTAGTTCTTCCCACACTATCCCAGAAAGCCTTTTGAAGACTGGTACAGTTTCTTTAAGTTTGTATGGGGTGACAGATGAATAACTAGCCCTACAAATCAGTTTCCACACAACTTCATTCACCATTTTACGACGTTCCTCTTCAGTTCCATGCTTGATTACTTCTATGTTCCCTATCAATGATTTTCTCCTTTCGGCAGCAATGACTTGCCTGTCAGACAGACAGTTTTCCTCAGAATACAAGCTCTCAGTATCAAACAAAGCATTTTTGAGCGTTGTTCTTACAGATGAGAGAACTCTGTCCATTTTTGTAGGCTCAGGAAGAGTGGGATTCTCCAGGTGATACTTGAATTCTTCTACTATCCTCGGATACGCAACTGGATAGAAAAGTATTGTGAACAAATGCAACTCGCTAGCAATATGGAAAGAATCGCTGGCGATGCCTTGGAAGATCCTTTCGCTTAGCTTGTCTGACATTTTCATCACGAAGGACAGTTCGAGTTTCCCAGTTTCTCTTACAATTTGGCGAAGTAGCTGACAGTGGGCATCCTCAAACGTTTCTCTAATAAGATGCCGAGTTGTTATGTCTGCAGCCTTTTCAATCACCTTCCAAAGAATGTCACTGACAATTCTCTTCTTTGAATAATCAGGGCTCCAGAGTCGTTTTTTTCTGTAGCGCTTTGCAATTTTTTTACTGATATGTTCACAAGCGTCAGCTAATTTTTCAATCCAGGTTAAGTTAGTCATGTCTGTGTCTCTGACGTGAACTCCGAAATGGATTCTGTGTTGAAAGATTGCAAGCAGTTTGCAGCTGATCATAAAAGTAAATTCTACTCTATTTTAAGAGTTTAGAGTTGGTGATGTCACAGAGTCTGACTCACCAATGATAGATTAATTCCACTTGGCAGAGAAGCCTTGGTATCTGCACCATGGCAACTGTTGCTAGGGGTAATGAGCATGCTCTGTAGCAAATAGTAAATTCAAAACAATTGCGGCACAAACAAAAGTTTTTGCTGCACAAATGTTTGAAACCATGTTTGGGTCCTCAAGCTAGGTTACAGCAAAAAAAAAAAACAAAAAAAAAAAGGCCTCTTACCTAGCCTCTCTTGATAGGTTGATATTAGATTTGGAGTTGTGCCATAATGTTTTAGTTTTAGGACACAACTTGAACAAAGTTGTGAGATGAGCTTGGAATACTTTTATATAACCTAACTCTGCTCTAAACTTGTACACAAGTTAACATCTGAGTTGCTTGATGTGTTCCTCTGTAGGAGGATGTTTATTGACTACAATTCTCTAACAAACATTAGAGGTCATTAAAACAAGCTAATTCCAAACTTAAATTAAGTTACTGGGAACCTCTTTTTACTGGAATAGGAATCTTCTAAATGCAATCGGTTGCACCAGATTTTATATAGAGGCTTCAAAACAAAGTTAAATACTGACACAGAACTCTCTTTTCAGTTTTTTATTTGTAAAATGTTTGACAAACATACAATTCCTCTTCTGCTCCAAAATTATGTATCATTTGGTGTTGCTCCATCATGAACGTGGAAAGGATGTATGTTAAAAATTTCACAAAATATAACTTTGAGAAAAATAACTGTTACAATTTGTTACAATAATGATGACAGCAATGTACCAGAAGGTCATTCAAAGTACATTCTTTTGGAAATTAACCTATGTGATTTCATAAAATAATGCTATTCAAACATTGAATGAAATGCTAACTAGGAGGTTGATGTGTTAGAGAAGATAGAAAAACAGTAACACAGACAGACAAAATGCAATATGAATCCTATATTTATCTGCAGCTCATCCTTAACCCTTTCAACAAAGATCTTTATTTAGGGTCCTGTCGGTTATATCTGCCTTCTTTGCACTGAGCATTTCTACGGCTTCCCTCAATTTTGTTGTGCTGTTTTGGCTGTACAAAATCTTATGCTTGAACAACAGCGATGATATCTTCTTCCTAACCTTCCTCTGAGAATGAAGGCTCTTGCAGAGTCTGTTCAAATCTTTCATCAGACAGAAAGCCCTGCACATCTGCAGCTCTGGCAGCAGCACACAATCATTCTTGTCTTTATCTGCATGCAGCTGCACCACCCAGAACTTGGCCAGCTCAGTGGCACTCCTGGCGTGACTGGCCACCATGTTGAGAATCAGAGGGTAAAGGTCACCAGTTGCAGCTGGGATGAGGTTACTGGTGGGGGTGCAGGGTCCCGGCATAGAAGAGGACTACAAGGACATAAAAAAACATTTAGTACACACACACATATATATAGAGAGAGTCAAGGAATGAAAAGAGAAACACAAAAGAGTTTCCACCTTGGGGGAGATGATCAGGACCCGGTCCGCAAGCTTTACTTGTTCAGCTAACCAGCGCAGTGGTCCTAGTTCTGCAATTTGTCCCTGCTGCCACATATCAATCGCCACTCTGCAACCACCGTGCCACTGCAGAAACTCAGCCAGCGCCACCACCGCCCGCTGAAAGGCCGGCGTCACCGAAGGATACACCACAACCACCGATACTGGAGTCACGGGGGCCTCGGGAAGGATTTCAAACGCGGAGTACGACGAAAACATCTTATCTGGAGACCAACAAAAAGGGGCATTTACTTAGAGCACTGATGTAGTCAAAGCACATATTTGGTGTTGATGCATGTCATTAATCAGTACTTTATAAAATTTTAAATCCAAGCAGCTAAGGTATGCTTTCACGGCAAGCAAAGCAAGTCTGCTGAAAGAGGCTGCAGAAAGACAAATGTATTTTAGGTGGAAAGTGTTTTAGAGTTTTAAAGATACTGACAAATCTAAATCCTCTTCAAGGGAAGAGCATGTTTGCAAACTCAGACTTATCAGGGATTAAAAGTGGGATGAAGTCGTTCAACATCGATAGCTGTTTATTACTATCAGTGGTTTAATCCAAGCTCAGATCAGGTATAAATATACATTTACTTACAGATAACAAAGCAGGAAATCAAAATTATCAAAAAGGCCACGATTCCAAAAGCAATTCTGCTGATGTTCTTCACTTCTTCATTTGCTGCAAAAGAAGAAAAATATATTTAATAATTTAGACAGCTTGGCATGACCAACACTAGAACAAGTGAAGTGTCCGCATGGCTGGGATTGAAACATTTGAGATAGTGTTATTTGATCTGCATTTGATGTTGTTCATACCAATTGATAAATTCGAAAAATTGTTCTTGGGATTGTCTGGTTTTGTGCAAAACCAGTTCAGGTCACATTCAGCAGAGGTAAACAATCTTGTATTGGTAATTATAAATCTGGATGAACAAAAATCATCAGTCATTGTTTTTTTTTTATTTTATTATTTCCCCCTAAAATGCAAGAAAATTATGCAAGAAGAATTTATGTTGTCTTGAACTCAGATCTAACTTTTAATAATTGCATAATGCTTGATACTGAGCCTACTGTCATCTTAGAAACATCACCAAAATTCTAGTATTCAGTCAAAACAAGACACAGACAATTGATTTTCAGTCGGTTAAGTTGCTATAGCAGTCTGGTGTGATTAGCAAACTATTGAAGGATGTCTTTTTCTGATGGTCATTTTTAAAGACATGTTTGAAAGAATAGTGATGTTTGCCAAGCAAATAAAAAAAACAACACATATTTGAATTGTACTGATAGTTATACAATACATTTTTCTTACTTTCATTCGGTGTTGTGTGCAAAGACTCTGCAACAGAAAACAAAAAGCATTAAACATTCTCCAGATTTCAAAACGATAAAATCAGTGTTTCATAACACTGACTATCAAGACACCTGCCCAGCACGCTTTAGATGTTTCCTGATCCACATTCCAAATAGTGACTGTGATGCACCATTACATTAATTAGCAACAGCCAATAAGTACTACAAGAAGAACAACATGAACGAGAAGAAGAAGAAGAAAAGGAAGGTGTGTTAAAGCCTTGAGGAGCAGTGTTGGGAAACACTGCTATAAATGAAATGCTTATCAAAGGTAGAGGTATTATTTTATATGTTGCAAAATACCTAGCTATTATTTACCCTAATAGAGTAAAGTTTAAAATTTTACATGAAATGTGTATTTAATATGCTGTGTTGTCAGCCAGGTATAGAATGGGATCTTCTTGGCTGTAAGGATTATTGGTAATTTAAAATGGGTCCTATCCAAAAGATTTAACTTTTGCTGAGCTTGAGACTTGATTTGCTTACCCAAAGTTGCCTTTGAAGTACTTGGTGTAACAGTTGCTGCAAAAAGAGAGAGAGCGGTTCAAACATTCATGGTATGTCAGGTTTTGATTTTTAATATGGTAATTATTTTGTTTTTGTTTGCAAAATTACAGACACAGCACCTCTTTCTCAGTATTTTATCTAACAAATTAGTGGCATGTTAAGTTTTTTTAATAAAAACATTTTTTGTGTTTCGTTTATTCTTCAGTTAAAGTTGCTGATATGCATTCTTGAGAAGATTTGCTTACTTGTTGGTTGACGATTTACCCAAAAAGACGTTGATAGTGTTGTGAGGCCACTGCTGTCCAGAGGTAAAGGCTCATTATAAACGGTGACATGGAAGGAACCATAATCTACGCCAATTAAAAAAGAAAACCATTCCTATAGGTGATACAAAAGATATATATATTTTTTTTAGTATGGACTTTTAATTATGCAAAAAAAAAAATAAATAGTTGTACCATCATTACAATAAACATCAGATAGTTTAGTAAAACATTTGTACCTTCTCCAATCCAATGAGGTTTGCTTGAGTCAAAGGGGGTTTGTATTGACAGATGTGAGTTAATGTTCCCGCAATGACCCTTGTGCCACTCAGGTGAATAATACTAGCTAGAGAAGAAAAAATAGTTTGTAAAAAAAAAAAAAAAAAAAAGCATCCATAATTGAGTGTCATTTTTAATTCCAATCTTGTCTTTATGGCATTACAAACTTTGATAGACATGGGCTTCATTGACTTTAAGGTGACAGCATAGGCAGATAGGTAAATACTTTATCATCAGGGAAATTTTACATCTCCAAGTAACTTCAAAAACATCAGCACAAAACAAAAACTCTACATGCATGCATCCATTCTGACATGTTCTGATAGGCTAAGAAGCCTATAGGAACTTCAGCACACAACCTGTACACATGCATCACCAACACACAGTGTACATAGTGGAGTGGACAGTCTTGTAATTTGTAATTTAAAATATTGAATCATATAATCTTTACCTACATCTTTAAATTTGTCTTTAGGCGACGGTTTGTAACATCAAAAACAAGAATGGTTTTTCCTACCATCAATGTTGATCGCCCAGCTTATGTTCAGCTTTCTTTCATCTCCGACCGTCACCAGTTCCACATTTAGCTCTGCCACCCCAGATGGACTGCCATTTGGGTCTGTTTCAGGAAAATCTAGAACATAGTGATGTTTGCAATAATTATGAAGATTTGTAGTACATTTATAGATGTCTCAGTGAAAAAATATGTAGACATTATTTTTATGTCTACACTGTTTTCCAAACCTGCTCACCTGCAGACCTTGCTGGGGTTTTGAAAACTTTTTAGTTTCATAATATAATGAAACTATTTGTTTTTATGACGAGCCAACGATTTTTACTGTTCTTTGTAATGGTGGTAATTACTGAGTGGCAAAATAAAAAACACATGTTAACTTTTATTAGAAACTAGATGAACTAGATTTCAGAGTGGATGTTAAAATTTAGCTTTGCATGTAAAATCAACATTTAAATTATTGTTTTTTGTTAATTAATTTCATTTATTTCGCAACGGGATTAAAAAGTTTTGAGGTTTTTTTGTTTGTTTGTTTTGCCATTTTTGTAGATTTCTTTTGATTGGTTGGAGGTGAGGATGAAGTCATGTGTTGTTTGAAATGATCAAAAAAAAAAAAAATAAACCAGACAAAGATGACCTGAGTAGATTCAAAATGAAGATTTAAAATTCATGTTATTTACCAACATCTTCCAGGGAAATTTCTTTTTCTACCCTGAATGCTGCCTGATCAGAACAATCAAAAAATTGCTTAAAGATCTCTAGCGCTGGGAAACCTCAATGAGAGATATCATGGAGAAAACATGGGCAGCGATGGAGCAAGTGGCGGGACCGTCAACCACTCATCCAAAAGGTGAGTTGGACCAAGGGCAATATTTAGATAATCCCCAGAACAGTTAGGAAAATATTATAGGACTGAGGACACAAAGGGTAGATTTTTCATGTGTCACTTCTCACTGTGGCATCTTTAAGACACTGACACTGTTTTAGCATAATCATAAACAAGAATTACCTTCTTTAAAATAGTTAATGGGCTAAAATTCACCCACAGCAATGTCCAACATTTGCTGCCAGTAATGGCAAAGACTACAGCTGACAACAACAACAACAACAACAACAACAACAGTAATAATAATAATAATAATAATAATAATAATAATAATAATAATAATAATAATAATAATAATAATAAACACTGGGCTTACCGACAGCCTTCGCACACTCAACTTTCTGTAAGAAAATTTCAGAAACAATGTTCTTAGACAATATCAAATTTAAGTACAGTGAGTATAATGATGGATAACTTACTATGTCGTGGGCTGTCCCCTGAGAAACCACAAAGCAGAGGAAAAATATTATAGTTTGCCACATTATCAGCGTCTGATCTAGAACATACAAAAATAAAAAGATAAAAAGACAAAAAGAAAATCAGCATGAATAAAGATTGCAGGAGCCCGTGTTGATGCCCGCTGCGGACTGTAACGGGCTCTGTGACAAAAAACTGTGCAGAACGAGGGTAAAACCAGCAGGCTTAACCCCGCCCACTCACATTTGTTGATCTCCCCCCCTCCCTCAAGAGCTGCAGTCGAGAGCTAAGGTAAGGGCAAAATACACATGAAAAACTACTTCGCATGACAGACAATGACGCATTTTCATGTATGTGGGTAGGAAACCTATCTCGCTCTGCTTCAGCTCGACTGAACGGAGTCTGAAGCCACATGCAGCGGTTTTCCCTCAACGTCGAGCAGAAGCGGCTAACGAGCTGCTCCTCAGCTTCTCTGAGCAAAGTTAGGAGTTTAATCTGTAAAACTGCAATGATGATGCAGCCACCAGTACTTCACACTCAATATTTGTAAAGAGCTTTATTTTAAATCTTAAAAAAAAAAAAAAAAAAGCACTTTTTATGAAATACATAATCGATTATGTAGGACTAAAGACTGATAATAGATGTCGTAAAAGTACCATTTAGGAGCAAAAGTAGGAACTGCAAACTTTTAACAGGAGTTTGGATTTTAGGGAAGAAGTGGTTTTGCACATTCATGTTATCAGTGTTAATATTTGCTTAACATTGAGTGTTAAGCAAATAGTTCTTAAAATAAAGCACACTAGTTCTGAGGAAAGGAGCTGTCCTGCTCCACCTTTGAACTAAAGGCTGTAAATAGAAGCTGTCAGTCTGTGTTGCCATGTCCGAACAGAGCAACAGGTCTGCGCGCTGATTGCATTGAACTTATGCAATTACAATTGTTACCTTAATCATGTTTAGATTAAAAAGACAAACAAAAAGTACCCCTCGGTCTGTTATTGAATTTGCGCTGAATATTAGTGGTGAATTTTGTTTATATTTGTATATTAAAATAGAGGAGCTGCGAGAGATGCTCCGACTTGAATCATCCAATTTTACCTTGATTGGTAATCAGCAGGTCATGCACCGAACAATCAAAAATATTTATAAAATGCATCAAAACTGACATTCATTAGATTTTCAGTCAAAAATTATGTCTGCCATTGAAATGGGAATTAAATTAGGATATCTATGAATGGTTCTTCTTTAGATTGATCCTAAACAAAACCAAAGATATTACACTTGAATTTCATCAAGGTTTGTTTTGAATTATTTTTGAGGAGAGATCTTTTAAGTCTCATTTTATTTTTTGTTGTTAACATTTAAATCACCCAAAGAAGCTGCAACCCCCTCCACCCCCTAAAGTTTGACTATTTAGAAAAAAAACTGGAATCAGTCAGAGTCAACCGACCTAAAGAAAAACCAGACATGGTAAATTCTGAGTCAAATTTCATTGTAAAGAGAAGTATCTACAACAATAGCGCTTTAAATTGTACCTCACGTCTATGACCAAATGTGATAACAGTAAGATTTGCTGATAAAGGAGCACTGACAGTCAGCCCTTACGTCAAACATGTAAAACCCTTGGGTTTTAAAAATGTCACATAATGGGGAAATAGTCCCATTATGTATCATTTGACCAATGTACATTCATTGGTCAAAGTAGCAGTGTTTCTTCCGTGTTTAAAGGCCTGCATGAACAGCTCACACACAGTGCAGTTATTTGATTTATAATTGCACTATATTTTCTGTAAATTTTGACGTCTTTATGTTACATCTACAAAAACGCAATGGCCCAGACAGAGTAATCTTAGAAGACGTCAAAGTCTAATTTTTTTTTTTCTTTAACGGCAGAATAAGTAAAAACTAACTGAAGGCTCACATAATGCACCGGAGGCGACTACTGTACTTGAAATATGTCCAAAACTGCATGACGTGCTTCTCTATTTTTTTGCTTAAACTCCCTGATACTTGGAATAAGCAGACCTGGCAACTTCTTTCTTGAATTAAATATTTGCAAGACCAGACAGTTTATTGCAGGTGCTGTAAATTTTAGTGCTGAGGCAGCTTGTTTGCAACACAGTACTACACATAGTGAAATAATTGTCAGTACATGTTTGACAGAAAAGGTAACAATAAGGACTTAAAGAGAACCACAATGATAAATCCATTGCTCAGCATGAGTCACAAATGTGTGACACTTGAGGTTTGTCATGCATTTAGGAAAATGCATGACAGTTCTAATACTAGAACAATAGGCAAAGATGTTAAAGAGAAAACAAGTAAGTTTATTAAACTCTGACGAATGCTGACTAAGAAAACCATGCTTCACTTGTTTTTTTTCATTTGGCAGGTCTGTACTTGAAGAAACCCTGACCTTGTGTTTCAACTCTGTTTTAGTTTTCCATTCACTTTGTGTCTTCTGCTAAATAATCATTATTGTAATGTACAGTTCATAAAGGAAGCTTCCCCCAAAATGCCGTTTTTGGCCATGATGGGCCAAGCAGGAGCCCAGAGACTTGCAACAGGAACCTGGAGAAGATTCATGAAGGATGGCAGGTGCTTTCTTGTCTCACTTTTTCAAGAGAAATGGCCAAACTTACAGGACTTCTTTTTAACCTCTCCTACTCTACCACAGATGTTTCACTACCTCAGATTCTCACCGGAATGCTTCATCCTCACCTGCAGCCAATCAGAAAACGCCGTCCTATAGCTATGTGGTCATTGGGGCAGGGTCAGCAGGTTGCGTCCTCGCCAATCGCCTGACAGAAGACGCCCAGGAGTCCGTGTGTCTGTTGGAGGCCGGACCCAAGGACAAGTGGCTGGGAAGCTCCCGACTCTCGTGGAAGATCCACATGCCAGCCGCGCTGACCTACAACCTCTGTGATGACAAGTACAGTGATTGAGTATAACTTTAAGCAATTAGATCATCCTCAGTTTACGCCAGTGACTGATAAACTTTTGTCTTGATAATAATTCAGAGCTCAGAATTTTCTTTTGATTGTCCTACTGCGTTTCTTTTCACTCCTTTTCAGGTACAACTGGTTCTACCACACGGTACCTCAGGCCCACATGGACAACAGGGTGCTGTACTGGCCCCGGGGTCGAGTCTGGGGAGGATCCTCCTCACTTAATGCCATGGTTTATATCCGTGGACATGCAGAGGACTACAACCGCTGGCAGAGAGAGGGTGCAGAGGGATGGGACTATGAGCATTGTCTGCCTTACTTCAGAAAAGCTCAGTCCCATGAACTGGGAGAAAATAGGTACTTAGTTCAAATGGCTTATTTATTTTGTAAATTACTTTTTGTTTGCATCAGTTTGACGAGAGTCTAAAAATGGGCGATAAGATTTTTTTATCACAATGTGTCAATGCTTTAATCTGTCTCTTTTTCTTTTATTGGCTATAAATCTTTACTCTGACGCAACCAGAGCCACACAAACATCAGACTAATTTAAAAATAAAAGTTGCCCTTTATCAAAAAGACGACTCCACTACATAGGTTCCATCAAGTATTGGAGCTGTGCTAGTCCACGGTATGAAATAATAGTGTTTAATCATAATTGGCAGACATTAATTGAACATTTATTTTTGCTGTCATAGAACCAGCAGTGGGAAAATAGTCTGAACAATACCATCAGTTTTTAGGATTAGAAAACATCTAACATCAGGGTACTCAGTCTGATAGTATGAATACAGTGTAATACATTTCAAACCTCTTAGAAAGTTCAACACCACAAGTCAAGGCACCTTGAATCAATGGAAAGAAGTTTTCCTGCGTGTATTTCATATATTCTAGGTACATGAGGACACTTGAGATGCGTTTACTTTAATTTAATGACAACAAAGTGTGTCTTTGTCTATTTTAAGATGAACAGAAGTTTTTCCAGAGTATGAATGTGTCTTTGCTAACGAAAATTTGAAACTCCGCTTACCTTTGTAGATGGTCATGGTTATTTCTTTGTGATGTCATGGTTTGGTTTAGTTCTTCTAATTTTAATATTCACCTGAATATTCAATCTGAATCTGAAATGACAGGGCTTTATTCACAGTCATAGAGGGACCCAGGACTCTGCATAAACTATTCATTTAACTAATTTGTAAATATGTCCAACTTAAAGCTATTATCATTCTGAGGTGAGTGAATCTTAATTAGTACAGACAGAATGTATGGGCTACGCTAACTAGCTTTGTTATTATCAACATTAAGAAGACAATTGTCTAACTTTAATGAACATATTGTAGCAGAGGTGCTTATACGATAATCCCACGCTTCCTGCTGGAGTTTGAAACCTACTAAGCATTTGTGAGATATTGTAATATTTTGTTTTTCCATCTTTTTATTGCAGGTACAGAGGTGGCAGCGGACCTCTTCACGTGTCCAGAGGAAAGACCAACCATCCCCTGCACAACGCTTTTATCGAAGCAGGCCAGCAGGCAGGATACCCCTTCACTGATGACATGAATGGATACCAGCAGGAAGGCATTGGCTGGATGGACATGACCATATACAAAGGTAACAGAAACAGAGAGAAAAACACTTGAGGTTTAGTAAAAATGATGGAAAGAGGAGTTAAAGGGATCAAGTTATGCTTAATACAGGAGCTGATTTAGTGAACTAACAAGAAATAACTATATTTTTTGTAATTTTATTATTGGCGCTTGATTATTGAATAATCACCCCAAATGTCTGAACATCTTATCCAATATGGTGCTTATGTAGTCCCTTAGTAAGATGGAAAACTTACTAATGCTAGCGAGATTATAAATGCTGTGAAAACCTTCCAGCTCATCAGAAAACTGAATTGAAATAATGTGAGAAAGAAAACCTCATGATTGTTGCAAAATGTTAAATATGATCCTATATTTCATCTTTTGTATGTTTTGCTTTAATTGCCAAAATATCTAAATAAATTGCTGAAATATCAGTAAATTGGCCACAACTGAAAGGCAATCTTCTAATCTAGAGTTAAAGCAAAATCTTTAGCTTGGGGATTGTATCTTCTCAAAAATGGAGCGCTGAGGTGGGTGGAAAATGTGAATACCACTAATCACCAGGATTTCACTGCACAAATAAATCTTGTCCGAATGAACACACGTTTCCAGGAAAGAGATGGAGCACTGCCAGCGCCTACCTCAGACCTGCACTGGGTCGGTCCAATCTGAAGACAGAGGTGCGCTGCATGACCACCAAGATCCTGTTTGATGGCAAGCGTGCTGTGGGGGTGGAGTACGTGCAGAACGGAGAGAAAAAGAGAGTAAGAAGACCAACTATCTCACGTAATACAGTAGACAAAAAAAAAAAGATAATGATGTTTTGTTTTTTTAAATCATTGTTATCATTTTTCATGTCTATACAACAGCTCACAGACTCAGTTTTTTCATTATTACTCAGGTGTTTGCAGATAAAGAAGTGATCTTGAGTGGAGGAGCCATCAATTCCCCTCAGCTTCTCATGCTGTCTGGTGTGGGAAATGCAGATGAATTGAAAGCCCTCGGTATTCCTGTCATTCAGCACTTGCCAGGTGCGTGAAGTTTAAAGACTCTGTTGACATTGCTCTGCGTACATTTTATGGAGATTAGAGCTGAAGGCGTGCAGGGTTTTGAATTAATTTTTTACCTTATCATTCCTTGGTAGCTGGTTCTCATACTCCTGAAGGAGGCAGTTGTTGCACAACCACTATAACTTTACAAGCATTTTTTTTCTTTCTCTTTTTCTAATAGAAAATCTTTTTCAAGTGGCTGTCATAACAATGATTTAGATTGATGATTACCTCACAAAAAAACTACAGACTTCGAGACTAAAATGTTTTGTTTGAAAAAGTCAGCAACACTAGAGCACCACAGGCGATTTTACTCTCACCATTCATTTTCACCTTGTACACATCCGACTTAGCCTGCACTGGGCAAAGTCGCCTTCCTGTGTAACTCCACTCAAAAAAAGACATTGCTTACGTCACAGTCTGGGCTTTCTCTCACTCGCTTGGATTCCCTCTGCTAGATGTTGTACCAGACAAGACAGGCAGGAGAAGGAGAAGTGGTGAATAGGACGCTGATTTTCTGCGCTGTTTTCGAATTGTAGTCTGCCTGTAGTTTCAGCAACGGCAGCGGAGACAGTCTGCGATGCCCTCACCTCCACACATTGAATTAACATTAACAGGTGTCTTGTTCTCTCTACATAGCGGAGGATGGTTGTTTACTGTAAGCTTCATAGCCGGGGCAAACAATAACTATAGGAAATTTAAAACAGGAAGCAATCGTTTCTCAATAGTCGAGATCCCAGACGGGCCTGGTTTTTACCAGGCTACCTCAGACCTCAAGTTGGAGTTCTGCCAGCTGCAGAAATGCTCAGAATACTTTTACTGAATGTATCATAAATGAATAAGAAGCTTCTTCAGATTCACCGCAGTACAAACCACTACTGAGAGTCCTCTCTGTCCACTGCATAATAACTCTTTGAACAAGCTTGCATATTCTGACTTTCAGCAAAAACGTAATAAAGTTATATTTATTGAAGTATATTTTTAATTGGATTAACCTGAACAGAAGCTTCTGTCTTTTTCACTGTGTTGTTCAGGCGTTGGTAATAATCTGCAGGACCACTTGGAGCTGTACGTCCAGCAGCAGTGCACTCAGCCCATCACCTTGTACAAGGCCCAGAAGCCTTTCCACATGATCAAGATTGGCCTCGAGTGGCTCACTCTTTTCACCGGTAACAGAATTCACCTCACAAATGTATTTATATCCCCTGACGTTTTCGCTGTTTTATCACATTACAATTATGCAAAACCTTGATGCACTTTATTGCAGTCGTATGTTAGACGAAACACAAGTAGTTCTTAATGCTGAAGTAGAGTTAAAATCATGCATGGTTTTCAGCATTTTGTGCTGATAAGAATCTGAAAAACAATTTGCTTTCTCCTCCTTCCATGTAGGCTACTTCACGTGACCAGGTTGTGTTTCTTTGTTTCCCGTATGGCTTGTGGAAAGTCTCTAATGTGACTTGTGCATCAGCAGATTCATGTTTCGCCACCTGCTTAGAAATAAACAGCAAGGAGAGCCAACAATCAACCGCTTGAGAGAAAATTATGGATAAAACAGAATTATCATTGGCAGTATTTTAAGTATTTAAAAGAAAAAAAACCTAACCAATACTTATTGATAACAACGGATATGAAATCCTCGTATTGTTCTTATATCGACCAGACCTGGTGAAAACACACTTTTCAAACTTTTATTTGTAAATGGTTTAGAACCATTATTTTTAGTCATTATTTTGTCATTTTCTTTCCACATTAGTGCAGAACTCTACTTTGTGCTTTTACGTCACAAAGAATTTATAATCCCCTCCAGAAATACATGCGAGAGCATATTAACCCTGTGGCATGTACAGATTTTATAGAAGTGTTTCCTGATATGGGTCATAAAGGCAAACTGTGTCACCTGTTTTAGATGTGCCCCTGCTTGAAACAAACCCTGAGTCAGATGTCAAGTTTATTAGAAGCCTAATTCAGCCTCCAATTAAAATCAGGCGTGCTGAAGCAAAGCACCTAAATTTAGCAGGGCAGTGTGCCTTGAGGACCAGGGTTGGGAAATGTTCTATGTTGTTTCCCAACATTATAATATACAGATATATATATTCACTTTGTTTCTATGTATACATAAAATTAAGACACATATATACTTTATTGGAACATTTTTTAAAATTATTTTTACTCAATGCAGTTTGTAGAATTTGCCTCAAATTGGACTCGGGTGCTTCTGGGAAATGTTCTGCGCTGTGACGAACGGCACTGATTGACAACTGATTACTGCAGGAAACAACCCTGTGGTTTGGCAGCTAGGAACATTGGCTATGCAGTTGGCAGACGTACTGTTTTTTTATCATCTTTGTGATTGTGATTTACAATTGTCTCAACCTTCCTCCCCCAGGCTACGGAGCTACAGCCCACTTGGAGAGCGGAGGGTTTATCCGGAGTCGACCTCACGTCACACACCCTGACATTCAGTTTCATTTTCTGCCTTCACAAGTTATTGACCATGGCCGGGTTTCTTCAAAGATAGAGGCGTATCAGGTGCGACAAATGACAAATATGCTCTTTTCTCTTTCTTCCTCCTAACTGTTGGCAGTCCGTGCAGCCAAATTTATTTATTACTTTCATTTAGGCTGCTAATAATAAACTTCATGCTAACAACCTCCTGTCTCTTCAACAGACAGGAGGTTGAAGAGACAGAAGTAGATGTGCTGTTCCCCTTTACTGTTCCATGGAAAGTCACATTAGATCCTGGCTCATCACAGAAATTTCTTGGGAAATGATTCTCTCTTCCAGAGAATTACACAAAGGGGAGTAGCTGTGGGTTAACTCCATCTTTCCCTGCAGATAATTTAAGAGACTTATAAAAAACATATTCTACAGTGTGAAACTACCTAAAATGGGTGAAGTTGTTTAAGTAGGACTGGGTGTATTGATTCAAATAGATACCAAGGTGAACACTGGTATTGGGTCAATGCTGTTGGGTCAATGCTGTATTGGCATTGACCCATTACCAATGCTGGTATTGGGTCAATGCTCTGGGGAAATTTCAGAAATTTCCCCAGAGTTTATGCCATATGCCAATGCCAAACATCAGGAGCTTACTTTTTTATCATGATTCTGTGATGTCATGCCTTTGTAATGTTGATATTAAAAACATCTGCTCATAAGTGCAATAAGTGCAGCTTCTCTCCAACACTCTCAGAGCAGACGGCGTGTCCTTCCTCGGCTCCTCGATCTTGCAGGCTCACTTTGCTCCTCAGAAATTTACATAAACATATCAAAGCAGTTCACCTTCTAGTGAACTCCAAGACACAGAAAACACTGGTAAAAGTTGATCAGAGATGCAGACTGATTAAATATTATCATCTCTATTCAGCCAGCTGAATTAAATCATACTGGGTTTCAAAAATATTATATGTACCACAAACGTAAAATATGAATATAGGATGAGTATGGTCACCCTTTTGTGTTAATTAAAGGCAAAATGGTTTTCCTATAGAGGTTACATGCAGTTACAGGGGACGGTATCCCAATATGTTTTCATTGTTGCGACGATCATGAAGGACCTACAAGCTCTCTCAACAGAAGAGTTTGCTGAAGACGGTGAAAAAAGTCCTAGTAGTAAAGTTTCCTTGTGGGAAAACCAACATAGGGCCAACAAAGGTGACTCAAAAAATACTTTCTTAAGGGCTTCATGAACAAATATTTCTATATTTCTGTTGTGTTGTCGATATTAGTGTATTCATATCATACCGTCGGCTTTTATCCAACTTTTTTCTTAAACAATTGTGTAGAAGAAGGTACTGTGAAAATTATTTTAACTATATACTGCTACATAATTTTATGTTGTTGTTTGTTGATTAAAAAATACAAATTTTCCTAAAATTTATGTGCCTTATAGTATCATTAACATAATCCAGTTAGCCAAAGTGAAATCACAAAATGATTAAATGATCATGACATTTCAAGACAGTAAGTATTGGTACTACTTGCTACCTTAGCCCTTTATTTACTTTAAATTCCCAGTATTACTTACCATCGTTGTGAAGTCCTATTTTCTTAATTGACTGGTTTTTATATGAGTAAACTTTTTATTAAGCTTAATCTTCTGGAGCCTCTGTTATCCTGCCAGCATCTCTAAAAGTGTAAAAGTCTTCAAAACTAAGGAGTGTTCTCATGTTTTAGGTTCATGTTGGACCAATGAGAAGCACTAGCATTGGCTGGATGAAGCTGAAAAGTCCCAATCCCACAGATCACCCAATTCTCCAGCCAAACTATCTCTCCACTGGTAAGAACCGAAGTCGCTTGCTTGACTGAAATAGAGCAGAAGATAAAACAGAATCATGTGCGTTTTCTGTCTGATCTTTGCAGATATTGATGTGTGGGAATTCAGGCAGTGCGTCAAACTGTCCAGAGAAATTTTCGCTCAGAGTGCCTTCGACCAGTTCCGCGGTCCTGAGGTCCAGCCCGGTGTCCAGGTCCAGTCGGACGCCGACATCGACGCTTTCGTCCGCCAGAAGGCCGACAGCGCCTACCATCCCTCCTGCACCTGCAAAATGGGGTCCGCCTCCGATCCGACGGCGGTGGTGGACTCGAGCGCACGCGTCCTGGGTCTGGAGCGACTGCGGGTAGTCGACGCTTCCGTCATGCCCAGCATCGTGAGCGGGAACCTGAACGCCCCTACGATCATGATAGCAGAAAAGGCAGCCGACATGATCAGGGGTCTGCCTGCTCTCGTGGACCCCGGGGTTCCCGTGTACCAGCCCCCGACGCTCGAAACGCAGAGATGATCAACCGATTCGATGATTTAACTAGAACGATCTCTGAGGTGGGAGCAGCAGGGAATTTAATCAACAAAAAGTGTGACTTAGTTTTGTTTAACCTTTAATTCGCTTAAACTCTTTTTGAACTCCACAAATTGCCCTTTGCGTTGAAGTGAAGGATTTAGCATGAAGTTTGATATGCAGGCAGTCTGTCTGTTGGGACCAACATACTAAGACATCATACAACATTCTAAAAGTAGACATTATTACAGCCTGCCGCATAGCAGCTGTGCAGTAAATGCAAATTGCTCCTTGCAATTTGCATTTACTTCAGATTGCAGTAAACGCAATTTACTGCAAGTTCACAGTGAACAACACTGAGCAACAGTGTTGTTCACTGAACAGCACTTTTCAGTGAACAAATGTACAACACTGTGTAACAGTGTTGTACATTTAAACAACAGTGTTTTTGTTTAAATGTACTAATACATGAGGGCGTAAGGGGAATGCTGTTTGCACCAACATGGTTCATCTCAATTTCACCGTATCCACAGCTTGAAATGTTTTCAGTATTATAGAGCAACATGTGAAACACTAAGAAAACAAAAATCAGACCGTAAGTCGTTTGGTTCAGCTTCAAATATTATTGTCCCGTTAATTATGATTTAATGCCTCTAATATGAAAGTTCAGTTACAGTGTAAGGCTCTGTCTTCTTGTCTACCGATCGGCTTCCTTCCTGTAAACCTGCAGCTGTTCAGTTCAGCTCATTTTCAGAGGTCTGTTTGCAAACTGTTCCAAGTTAACAGGAAGGCAATCGCTCTTTAGTTTCTGTTTGCGTTAACCTTATCTCAAAAAACGGACGTTTTTACTGCAAGCCAGTGTGCTCGCACGGTTGCTTTTGTGTTCGGAAAAAGATTTGTGCTGATTAGATTGGCCTGCAAGGCCGCCTACATCAGCACTTTCTCTTTGAGAACATGTGGGACAACACTTGTTTTCTGGCATAAAGACATCTTTTTTTAAAACAAAAGCTTTAAAACACATATGAAAGGAAGCAACTTAAGATTTTGTGAGCAAAAATAACTGCCTTCGACAGATTCTAGCACTAGCAGATCTCTTTACACTAATGTAGAAAAGCTCTTTTCTTTTCTAGATTGCAGCTGTTGCATTCTAGAGCAAAGAAGTTAAAGGGGAAATACCATTTTTACATATTTTCCTTCTCAATTGTGTTCAATTAATTTCAGTGCTTTTTTATACCGCTTGCTCACAACAAATTTGGTCTCAAGGCTCTGTTCTTCTTTTTGTTCTTAATAGTTAATTTTATTTCAAAAATAAAAAATAATATATGTGGGGAACAAATTGAAGTAAAGAGGTGAAGATTTACGTCATACAAGTCTCACTTTTTTCCCCACATAACCGGCTTGTGTCCTGCATAGCTTGTGT
This sequence comes from Poeciliopsis gracilis, assembly GCA_911649635.1. NCBI lineage: Eukaryota > Metazoa > Chordata > Actinopteri > Cyprinodontiformes > Poeciliidae > Poeciliopsis > Poeciliopsis gracilis. The sequence goes on along the minus strand of CAJVRI010001220.1, from coordinate 16,228,190 downwards.
TCAGCTATGCTGCAGTAATGTCACTGCCTGTCACAACAAACACACTTTAGAAAGTAAATGACTGCGGTTAATTTTCTCAGATATTATTTGGCTCTAACAAGTTATGCAGCATGGGAAGATTAGCATAAGTTATCTATATTTGGGACTACAGCTACTTAACTCTCTCTACAGGCTTTGGAGGAGAACGCTGTTTGAGTTCGCTCACATATCCTGCACTGCAGCAAAAATGCTGACCACGTTGTTTTTCTGAGTCTCCAAAAAAATGGAAACGCATGCATCCCACATTTTTATTTCAGGTCGGACAAAAAATATTTTCTCTGTGATTGCCTTGAGAGATTTCCATAATGGTTGGGCCTGTTTCACTGATCATGACTCAAAAGGTCCTTTTTATGTTTTAGGAAAATGTGTTGACATTCCTGATCCACTTTGGAAAACAACGGAAAACTCATTTGCAATTTAGTGCTTTTCATCGTTTTCAGTATCAAAGATGCAACATATACACTTTAAAGCAGCAGTTCTCCTTGACTTGCTCCGGATCGTTTCACAACATGCAGAGCACTAAACTGCACATTCATGTGGCATGTTTGTTATTAACAACGGCTAAATATCAAACACAACGAATTATGTGAAAATGCATCTTGTTTTTCTACACTAAAAACTTAGAAATCCCAAGTATGCATTAAATAAAATACATTTTTTGTATTGTTTTTATGAATGATTACGTAGATTATCTTAATGTTAAAATTTATAAATGACTGATAAGGAAAATTAAGGTTTTAAATAATATAAATACAATAAGAGAAATAGTTCCTTTAAGATTAATTTATTGTTGATATGAATTTGTGATTGAAGTTGATGCATATTTGTTTTTTGTTTTTTTATATCTTCACTAATATATTAAGTATTGAATGAAGTCAATTAATCCGTATTATAAGCTACAATGAACTTTATTTTCTATAATGACCTTAACTGTGTTAAATTGTGTTTCTTTGTTAAAAATCCATACTGTGACAGCTCTTGTTTACACTATACTGCACTGTTGTGCAATGATGCATTGATCATTGTTTTCGTATTTTTTCTTCTGAAGGAATAAACATGTGAATCAGGAAAGGATATTTTATGTTTTATGTTAATATATTAGAGCTTTTCTTTATTTTATTTTTTTTCTGCATTGATTGTCAACAAGCCGTCCTGACCTTGTCCTCTTTATTTAGCAATTATTACAAAAATCAGCAGGTGCATCATCATTTCAGGCAAAAAAATTCAAATGTACAAAACAAGGATGTTGCTTCTGTTGGTACAAAATCTAGAAGGTACTAATTATTATGCTACAAAGTAGATAAAGACAATTTTTAGAGTGTTTTATACACAAATAAGTAGAAAGCAGAAATCTTCAAGTTAGTTCTTACAAACACTATACAAATTGTTTGTTTTTTTACAACCTTTTACATACCTCTGTAAAGCTGTGGCAAAGTAGAAAAAATAAAGCTGAGTTGCACAACCAAGCCTTGTGTTCTTTGTCACTTTATCTCCTGATAAAACTAAATTGTTGATTTTTTTTTATTCAGATACCTGTACTATAAATTGTGTTCTTCTGTAAGTGGATGACATTTTGACAGTTGGACTGTGGCAGCATCATGCAGCGTTGGCTAATATTTTGATTTTATTATAAAGTTATTTCTAGACGCAGCAATTGATAAAAAACTGAATAAGGTAGATGTTTGGTACAAAACAGCTGCTGACGTCCTGCGATGGGCTGTTAACCCAAGACGCCTCACTTCTGTTGGACAGGTTTGTAAAGAGAATAAATGAACTGCACCTATTTAAGTAAATGTTTCCTTTCACCCTTGATTAAATCTTAGTGCTTGAAAGTTTTCAGTTTCGCTAGAAATTTAAGCTTTCAGATATCGGTTATTTTTCCGTTGCTTCAAGATAAACTGACTGACGGTCTTTAAACTCTTGTTGCGTTTGTCCAATCTCAGATAAGCAATGACACAATATTTGTTTTTCCGAACAGTTTGCTTGCCTGAACTGTTCAAGAATGTGTTAACGTAATCCTAAAAGATGAAAGACATCAGCCAGTCCTCATGAATAAGTTATAGTCTCTGCCCAATGATTCAAGAAGGGATTATTTTTGTAGTTAAAAAAAGCTCAATATTGTATCTTAGGTAAGTAAAGTTTCCTTTAGAAAGGTCTTTTTGTACAAAGATGTTTTCATATTCAATGTTAAAATTAAAACATTCCCACTATCAGACATAGTGATGTAAGGGTAATGATTTGGGCATTTTTGTTGCCTCGGTACTTGGACACTTAAGTCGCTGTTAAATCTTTGATTATTCCGAATACAATTGAACATGTTATCAACACCATTAAAAAAAAGGAAGGCGATCCGGAGGACGATTCCAATAAATCAATGAGTATAAATGGATTAGTCAAAGTCCGGACCTCAAGTTGATTGCCATGCTTTCAGGACCTTATAAAAGTTATTGCATAATTAAATTTTTCTGCAACTATTGATGGGCTTAATTAACCATGTAATGGAGAGTGGCCAAAACGCCTACAAAACAGCTTAACAAGAAGATAAATACAAGTTATTTCAGCTACACGTCATCCTATTTGTTTCACACTGACTTTTGCAGCATGGTGAAAGTTTTTGTCAGATATTAAGTTTTACTGAGACATGTGTTGCTTTCATGTGTGGGTTGTTTTTTTTTTTAACATGTGGTTAAAAAAACATGTTTTTTAACTGAAACATGTGGACCAGTTTCTGTGTTGTTTTTCCCCATAACTACTATCCAATCTTAGGGGGGAAAAAATCATATCCAGATCCAGCCAAATAGTTTTATAATTACACAGACTCAGTTAAATTTTAGTGTGGTTATGAAATACCAAAGTCCCTATTGTTTACGTATGTGTGTGTGTCTGCTGTGGTGAAGTGTGTGTAGCTGCGCACAGCAATCCCTTTGTTTTGGTCGTATCAGTAAAGAAGCCCTTTGATTTCACACATTGCCTTTCCACAGCCAAGAGCCGATATCCGCAAGTCGACCTGAAGCTATTATAGTTTGGCAGTGCGTCGCGGAACATGCTGGCCAAAGTTGGAGCACATATTCAGAAAGCCGAGCCTCACGTCCTGCTGGAGCTGTGCGGTTCTCTTCTCTCTCCACAGATGTATTTTTTTGTGAAACTGTCTTTAGGAAAAAGCTTCACAGAAACATGCAGGGCTGAGATGGATGGATTAGCTCACCCCCAGAAAATGTTCAACATGGAGGTTTGTTATACACATCCTTCATCACATGTCAGTGCTATTCCACCCGATTTCACAGCTGGTCAACAATCTGACTGCTGTTGAAAAAATATTACAGTTGTGAAACGGCGTTGAAGGAAAATGCTTGCAACTGTGGAGGCGGTCCTGAATGGTTCCCGGTTAAAAATGGGTGAGAGTAAAAGCGTCGCACGCCTCAAGATCTGGTAAAATGGTTTACATTTAAGCCTTTTCTCATAATAAACTCAACTCCATCCTTTTGGGATGATTTCTGGGAAAGTGACAAATTGCATATTTTAGGATGAGGGGACAGCGAAAGCAGTTTTCTTAAACTGTTTTACGATTTTTTTTTGTTTGGTTTTCAACACAAATCAGTATTAAGGTCAGGCAGGAAAGCACATAGAGTGGAAGGATATGCCTGAGGACAAAGTCTTTAATTATTGATATGTAATTTCCTCTTCAAATAAAAAAATAAAAGCGAACAACGTTTAACCCTGAACTTTTAACCCTCAGCAGCTTGATTTGAATATAAAGTCCTTTGCAAAAGCACACATGCACCTTGAACCTTTTCACAATTTGTCACCTTACAACCACGAGCTTTGACAGGTTTTACAGGGATATTATGTAAAGTATCGCATAATAATGAATAAAAACTGTGAAGCCAACATTCTGGAGAATCTGTTTCTGCTGTAAATCGAAACTGAAACACGCCTTTTATTTTTACCTGCAAGATAAATTCATATATTCCTCAAGCTCATTAAAACTGGATAGAGAAACTGTGAACATGGATATTTATGTCATTTGACCTAAGACATTACTTATTTAATGGGTTTAACTCTATTATTATGGCATGATTAGTTTGATGCCAGTTGATGGCTCTTTATGAAGTAAACAATGTGATTTATGTCTATGTCAGAGGGAAATTTGTGCCAACACGGTTTTTCCCCGAATCGTGACTTTCAGTTGTGCAAATATCGGGACGGTTTCACATTCAGATCCTCCTTACGATTCTTTTTCCATCCTGCGGTTTCTCCTGCTTTACGTCATCGAAGCACATAAATATGGCCTTTATTTTAGTCATTCCTGTTCTTAAATATGCATGGTTTTGTTGGTCTATCAAATGAAATCACAGTAAACGTCACTGAGGTTTGTGGTTCCAATGTGACCAAATGTGGAAAAGGTCAAAGAGGTGTTGCTGCTTTTACCATCTCAGCTGCTCCTGCTTTGTTTCCATCTAATTCAGATAACCAAACAAAAATATATGTTTTCATCAATCCTGACCAATAAGGGGTAAAATCACACATTTTATACACATAAAACGCAACTAATTGCAGGAATCCTTGGAAATCCAAAGGCCCAGTTAGTTTTTGACATCTGTACTGCGAACCAGGCAGTAAGATTTAGAAATGCTTCGCCGTCTAAAGCTATTTACACTACAATAGAAGTCTATTTCATTTTTCTGCTTGTGTGTGCAGGTGGTGAGTGGTGGCACATTTGTTTTTGTTGTGTTGGCTCTTTAAGAAGTAAACAATGTGATTTACAGCCTTGTATAATCCTCACAATAGCCGAGTTATGTCATCCTCGGAATCTCAAACCAAACGTTTTGAACTTTTATCCAACTGATGTCAATTAAGAAAATAGAAAACAAGTTTTAATGACTGGCCTCCCCACCAGCAAGCTGGCGTGTAAATTTATGTCTCCTGATTTCACTTACAGCAGGTTTTTTGTGTTTGTTTTTGTTTCTCTATAACCATGTGTCCGCTTTAGCTGCAATACTAAGCAGAAAAGGAAAACAAGGCACTTTGCTCTCACGTTCATCCCCCGTTTCTAATTTTCTGTTCTCCGCAGGGCCTGCTGAGACATTCCCGTACGTTAAGTCCGCTGTGAGTCGCTGCTATAGAGAAGTGATGCATATCATCTCGTCCGTTAGGTCCTCCTCACACTTCACAGCCACGTACTGCTCCTCGTCGCTGTAGTCCCTCTGGTGCGCGTCGGCGAGTCGCGACTCTGAGCTGACGCTTTCCGTCCCCGCCACGTCACCGTTACCCATGCTGCCGTTCAGCAGGTTGCTGGCGGCGCTCTCCATCTCGTCGATGGTCATCTCGCAGGCGTCTGCGATCTCGTGTTTGGCTGCTGTCACAAACTTGGGGTCCCTGGCGTATTTCCCGAGACCTTCAGAGATCAGGACCTGGGAGAGATGCGAGAGAAACGGAAGATCATGATGATAATATTAAAAGACAGATAAAAAATAAATAAATCAGATCAGAAGGCGAGAATGTGTGAAAGCAGCCAAGGTAAACCAAAATGGTGGAACTAATTAAATAGCTGAATTATTAAGATTCAGCTAAGAGGATGTCATGAATTTAGCTCTATCTATTTTTCAGTCAACTCAAGAAAGGCATGATGCTGCCACCACTGTCCTTCACTATGGGGAAAATGTCTTTTCGAGTCGCCTGCTGACCTGCCCCGAAGCTGAGCAACATTAAGTTACTGATTTACTCACAGCCTCCACCAGACTGCTCGCGCTGCCTCTGTTTTGCAGGAAGTGTGAACAGCTTTCTGCAGGTAGCTGCAGCCGTGACGGTGTTTGGCTGCGGCTGGGCGTGCCGTCGTGGCAGTCAGTGTACCAAGAACTCCTCTTCATGGCCCCAGGGATGCTGCCCACACTGCCAGTACTGCGCCAGTCCACCTGAACACATACATTTCACACTTTAGCCTTTACGAAATCCACGAGGCAACAGCAGGGATTGGGATTTTCTTTTAACAACAGCCAAAAACATAACTTGATAATATTATTGGGTTTCAATGTATGAATAAAGAAGTGATAAGCTTTTGTTACAGTTTAAATTTCTAAACCTACACACATTTTAAATTTCTAAAACTCATGAGTTCCTTGGCTGTTTTTAAGACATTGTTTTCTGGATATCTACAGGTTTAAGTATGTTAAATTTAAGACTTTTAAAGACCTTTTTAATGCCATCTTAAATCCAATTTAAGACCTAATAGAACTACAAACCCAGGGACTGGTCAAGCATAGATAGAAATGTGGAATTTCCTGGGTTTGTTTGTGGCTCTTGGCTCTATGCAAAAATTCACGATAGACTGCAAAAAGCTAGCAAGCTTGCAAGGGTACATTAGCAGCTCGATACTGGTAGCCTCATCCACTTCAAATCACAGAACGCAATATGGAGGACACAAGTCTGACAGGAAATTCCAGGTATGAGACTTTAGACTTGTGTGGACCGACTGATTTTAACATTCCATTTCTACAGCAATGCAGACGGTCGATCGGCGCCGATCAGAACCTGTATGAGTGGCGTGTAGCAGGGGCCGCAGTCACGGCTGATGGGGGAGGCGGGAGGCGTGGCCCACGAGCGTAGCGACCTGGTGGGAGACAGATGTGGGATCCTGCTGGCGTCCAGACCGGCTACTGCCATCACCTGAACGGGAGAGAGGAGACGAAACAGGTTTCTATCACATCAGCCACATTGCACTCGTTTCCAACTCCTCACACTGCAGGCGTAGGCGTACCTGCTGCTGCATCAGGTGCAGTGGAAGAGCTGTGCATGACGGAGATGGAGGAGCTTCATCTATGCTACTTCTTCTGCGAAGACACTCAAAGCTGAATGTTGGTGTGTTGCAGGCTTAGAGGGAGCAAGAAGTGAAACTCTTTCAAACTCAGGCTGATATCGTCAAAAAGCTTGTTATTTATTTTATAATGTCAAATGAAAAAGAGGAACCAATTAAGATTTTATACACAGAATAGTCTAATAAAATAAAACATATGCACTGCAATTTTCCATTAATTATTTTAAAATATATAAATTCTATCAAACTAAAGTACTTTGAGTCAAATGTTTAAGTATTTCCAGATCTAAAAAATTTCAATCACTTAAACAACTTAATGATAAAAGCAATATTAAAGTAAAAGCAGCTCAACCTTGGGGCGATGGTAAAAACCATCTCCTAGGCGACCGCCGGTCATCCTGGCATATAGGCTGCTTGTCGTCGTCACAGTAATCTTCAGACTCACAGTCGTCCCTGAAAGGATCCAAATCTCCGTCTGCAGCGTCATGGAAGTCCGACTTGGATAACCTGTCCTTGGTAAGCATGATGTCGTCTTCGTGAAATTCCTCCCCACTGAAGTATTCCCCAGACGCCCGCTCTTCATCGCTGTCCCCGCCGCCTGGCTCCTCTCGGCGAATGGTCGGGTGAAGCGCGCCGCCATTTTTTGACCTGTTAGCAAAATCACACAGACGTTTTGTAATTTTGGTTATTTTAAATTCCGCTCATTGTACTGGACCCAGTTTATTTGATTAATGTTTCTTAGAATCTTTCATCTAGATTGAGATGAAATAAATCTTGGCTTACAGCCCGTCTGCACAAAGCAAATACTGCAGAACAAGAGGCCGGTTTTTACCAGGCCAGATTGAGAGCAAAGATGTCAAATTTTATCAGCGTGACTCCAAATTGAACTAAAATAGATTTGGCATCAAAAGTTGTAAGTTGTATGTCATTTCAGTGGCTGCATTGGTTACGTACCTAATGTAGGCCTCGTAGTAGCGCGTCCTGATCCATAAGCAGAACAGTGGAAACAAGAGAAAATGTGAAAGTTTGACATTTTTTTCAACAGATTCAATTCTGGATTTTTACGAGAACTGCAATCCGTACCTTGACGATTGCGCGATCAGAAGAATTCACTTTGCAGAATAAACTGGTCGTAATATTTTACCTCTTAGATGTGTTTTTCAGTTGAGATCAAAATAATAGTTTCATAAAAACTTAATGATGTTGAACTGCTCCTATTTTGACCAAAGCTGTGAATACAGGTCAACTAAAACACAACGCTGCTTCTGTAACCCACCTTGTGGAGTGGGACTTCCACTGCTTGTTATGCAATCCCCTGCTGTAAGACGTAGATGACTTGTTTCTTGCTGAAGACGGGCGACATCTCTGCAATAAACACTTCTGCTGCCTCCCAGAGGACATCGAGAGAAGCGAGGGCACGTTGGCGTTGTTGAGGTTGGCGTTGGAGGGTATTGGGGACTGAGGGGAGGTGGAGTTGCAGTGAGGGTAATCGTACAGATGAGGGGAATGATGATGGTTGAAGTGGATGGGTGAGGAGTTCATCTCCGTCTCTCCTTCCTTGTCGCTGCTGCTGGCTCTCCTGCAAATCTGAGTGTTCGCGGCAGAGGGAGTGCAGTAGATGATCTGTAGGGGGCGCTGCGTGACGGTAGTGGGCTGCTGATGATCCATGCCAACGTGGTTAACGTGATTCCCAAAAAGGCCGCCGTTGCGCTTTGAGAAAATAACAAACATTAGCAACAAAAAACAAACACCAACAAACCAGATTACTTGATTGTAAGTTGACTAATCCACTTTTTCTATTGTGAACAGTCTCAACCATCCGTCTTATTTTTAACAATTAGACAAAGCGTACATTAAAACATTAAGGAGACCTATTATGCTTCCTTGAATAAGTTAGCGTATGGGCTGTGCAAAACATATTCAGTACATTTTTACAAAAAATCCTCAGAGTTTGAGTTTTCACCTCATACTCTGAAATCAGTTTGAGCTGTTTTATGTTTATGTCACACATATGCAAATAAGTGCTGTTGGCCACACCCCCCAATTTAATGTTCCAAATGTGAAAATTACTTCAAGCAAATGCACACTTGCACAATGAAGCGTCTTTGACCCAAAAAACAATTGGGTGGCAGTTTTTGCGCTTGGACTGTTTTTGCAAGCAAATGGAAGTACAAAAATGTGCAAACAGACAATATTTTGAATATTTTTTTGAATTTTTAAAATTATTTTTGTTTTTTACCCGATAAATCTCCTCTTCTTCCTCTCCTGTTGCATCTACAAGCCCCTCCTCCTGTAGGTCACATGATATGGCTCGGCGAATTTCTGGTCCAATGTCATGAAGGGTGCGCAAGCCGGCCTGCAAAGCAAAATCAACTGTAAGATGTGAGAATTATCAATGTAGGGACTAAAACGTGGATTTAAATAAAGTTTAAGGAATAGTTTTATAGCTGGGGTGAGTACTATAACTTTAAGGTCACTGTAAAAGTTAAGCCTGACTTTGCAGAATCACTTTAGAAGAGATAACAAGCCAAAGAATCACTTTGACAAAAGCAGAAAAAAACACATTTCTGTGTGGGTGTGTTTGTTCGTCATGGATAATAGTGAGTGTTGTTAATTGGAAACCTGCTTGTTTCCTCAGAACTGGCAAAGATCCATGACTTTTTATGTTTCGGTTTTTTGTTTTTTTTTACAATACCTTTTCTTAAATTTTCATTAAAATTGTTAAAAATACCAACAAACAAAGAAATAATCACAATAAATATGTTTTTGTGTAATTAAAAAGAATAATAACTTTGTGAGCAAAAGCACCAAACTAAACACACCGATGCTACCAAGCAGGCCACATGACTCAGTCATTATACGGTTTCCTTTTATTTCTCCAAGGAATCTCAAAGCTGTGCAGCTGGTCACTGACAGGGAAAGAGTTTCTCCATCATGAGAAGGAGACATGGCGGTGATTGGTGTTCCTCGGAATCTGTCCGTTTTGTTTTTTTTTTTGTTGTTGTTGTCACGCTATGCTCAAAAGTTCCTTCCCATCAGCAGAGGCAAAAACAAACAAATCTTCTGTTTTAGAGACCTAGCATGCATCATATACTGTCAATCGTACCCTGGTTGCCGCAGAATATGTTAACTTTAGAGTATTGTTTTCTATTTGAGAAAATAAATTTAAGAAATTACTTTAATGCTCTAAAAATGTTTGTTTCACTTGAGCAATTAAAACAAAATTAAAAATTATTAAAACAAAAACATGTAACTCCACATTTAAATATACAAAATGTTCTTAAGTGGGACATTTAAAAAGGCATTTTTAGTGGGACATTTAGGAATTCAATTAAATAATATCAATTTTTTTTAATTACTTGATTTCTTTAGCCCTCATTTGCAAAACATTTGAGATACAAACTGTTTTTACTCACCTGCAAGGCCAGAGTGGTGTTCTCCCAAGACCTCCTTCCCACCAGACCTTGCTCTTTGCGCCTCTTGAATTTTCTGAAGTAGTCCTGTATCAGGAAGGTGGCATAGAACTTCCCCACTGTTACCTCGTCATCTAAGTGAACAGACCAAACACACCAGAAGCCTCCCGCATCAGGACCCAAACACCTCAGCGCTGATATTCTGCTGTAAGTCGAGTTGATGTCAAACACACGACATTCAAAAACACCCTGGAGTCTGAGCGGGACCAGAAATACGGGTTACGAATGCCTGAATGTGCCTAATGACAGTCGACGCCACAGAGTGAGGGATGCCAAATACAGCAAGTGTGTGTCTAAAGTTAGAGCCTTGTGTTGGGGAATGCTCAGTGTGGTCGTGTGTTGGTTCTGTCATCTGATTTTAACCCACCAATTCTCCCCGAACATTTTGCAGGACCAACGACACGCTTTGCTCGGAAGTGTCTCCTGAGGAGATACGGTGCTATTTCTAGTTTTGTCCGGCTCACACTTAAAGACGGGGTTTGTGTGTTGTGTTTGCTTTTTATGCTTCCAGCCTGTGTCTGTAATTAAATATGATGCATTTAGAAATGTTAGCAGATTTTAGGCAATGTTAGATGTAAAATGAGGGTCCAGACACAATGAAGAATGCACCTGGAGAATAATGTTTACAATTATTAATTCTTACATTAAGCAATAAGTCAGTTTTCTTTTTTTCAGAACAGCTTGAAAATCCTAATTTAATAATCGTTTTGTGTTTGTTTAAAAATATCAATAAAAGCTGGTATGACTGCTCTCGCACACAGTTGTAGGGTATTGTTAATTGCAGTTCTTATAAATAAATTTAAATCAATTAAATCCTCTACCAGTAGGCCAGAGCTTTACAAAAAAAAACTTAAGATTCGAGACTAATTAACAGAAATTGCCCATAAATTGCCCTTTATGCACAAATACACTTCATCATCTCTGAACTATTTAATATTATTAAACACCGAAACGGGAAACATTTTAGATCCATTCAAATTGTTTGTATGACTTTCTTCAGTTTTTGCCTTCAAATATATTTGCACTGTCTGTTTGCCATTTAGTTTGGTGGATCCACTGTTGGGCTTTGCCGTTTTTCAGACTCATCCAACTTTTTCAAAGTTTTTCAGGACATTTGGGGTTGTAAACAAAATGTTTAAACCTATTTCCAAAGTACTGAACTGATTCTTTGTGTACAAAACACCACAGGAGGAGAAGAAGACCAATCTTTGTGCACAATTTCACAAGTCAATCAAGATATCATGCCTGGAAGATTCTATTGCCAAATGATTTACGGTTTTTCCACAAAGAAAGATCTAATCATTTGCAAATGCATTTTAAAACTATCCTGTTGCTTCATGTCATAGAAAAAGACAATTTGTCTGCCATGAATTTTAGAGAAAGAAAAGTCTATGTTTTTTTGGGGGGGGGGGGGCTACATTTCTTGGAACAACATAATCTGCAGCGGGAAGTGCATGCAACCGCAGAGCTCGGGGAAATCAGTGTCAGAGCTACACTATCAATCACGAGGGTTTGCAGAATGAACAAAAGATGTTCACCCCAGAGGAAGTTGTGACTACAGGCTTGTTTTATCTGCCATGCAGGGAGGCTCATCAGGTATGAGTCTGATTCCTCAGATAAGCTGTTGCTGAAGCAGAATGGGGAGCAGAGCAGAAAAACAAAACGCAGCTGAATCATGGTGGGTAGGAGAGTTCCCTTCAGAAGTTGTTACCACCTTTCTTTGACCCTCTTATTGCCAGAATGTGGTCAAGCAAAGGTGACACATGGAAGTAGACGCTTTAGTGTTTGTTACTTGAATAGTTTGAGAAGAAAAAGCGTCTCTACCTCACCTGAAACAACCAGAAAGAAACTTCAAGAGGCTCTGCTCAGGAAAAGAACCAATTACTACAGTAGAAATTAGTGTATTTTTAATTTACACTTAAGATAAGTCTTATCTTAAGAAAAAATGTCAGTAGTGTTTCAATTAGATATTTTTGTGTAATATATGGCTTAAAGTTTTAAAGTGAGTCATTAAATTCATCGTGAGAAGAGTACATCAGCGGCCATCAGTTCTTTTTCTGTACAGAGCTTGTTGAAGTTTTTTTTTTTTTAAAAAAAAGAGGTATCACTAGTTTCATGCCACCAGACCAAAGCAGAACTACTCCAGAGAGCTCAGGACGGCAGAAAGAGAAGAAAGACAATGCCAGCAACTGAAAGCAGAGAAAGCTGTGGAACAGAGACGCTTTGCAAAAAAAGAAAAAAGAAAAAAAAACAAGCATAAGCATAAGCAAAAGAAAAGAAAGAAAGAAGGATTCATAAATTAAAGCACAAAAACATGCAGCTGCAAAAACTACTCAGACTCAGGAAGTCACTTTAAAGCAGAACGACAAACATGGAGACGTTTCAGACACGGCAGATTTCTAACATTTAAGAAACGAGCTACAATAACCACCAATAACTATATCCAGGTAATTTGGAGCTTTTGATCAATTAAATTAACTCTTAATTTTTTAATACTGAATTGTAAATAAATGCCCAGAATTGATAAGGCAAGCGGTCAAATAAACTATTAGGATTATGGTTTTAAAACTGTGGTTTCTCTGCAACACGCCTACAGCTGTTAAATAATTATTAATGAAGGTATGTTTCTTGAGCATGTATTGAGAGAATTACAGAATAAACAATACATTTTAACTAGTGACCCAAATTTAATTAGAAAAAAATAACATTATGAAAGCTGTTTGCTTCTGTTTCCTTTAATCATGTTATGTTATATTTGTTACCCCCCATTCAATGAATGTTATTTTTGTTCCTAACAAATATTCTGTCTATTTCAAATTTCTTTCAGCCTGCATTTCACACATTAGTGTGAATACACTGACTGGGTCTCAGAAAAGCGTTTTCCTGAGTGTAATGACCACTGACCGCCTGCAGGAGGCACTACTTGATCCAGCAGCTTCATGCTGGTCCTCTTCCAGATCTTCTTGATTACGGCTCTCAGCTCCTCGTTGGCTTGCTCCAAGTTACCTTCAAAGATAGTGAAAATGTTAGAGTGGTAATAATGAGTTGAAGTTAAGATCAGCATCTGATGATGGACTCTAAGCTATTGAGTTGGGTGGAATTGAGCTCCCTCTAGTGGCAGAACATGGATCATGCATCTTTCTACATGAACAACATCACGACAGGTTTCATATTAGTTGTTATTATTCTGCCATGCAGCAATAATCAGTGAGAAAATAAAATAGTGATAATAATTTTGTAGGATTTCGACAAGCTGAGCTGTAGACTCACCCTCGGTCTTTATCTTAAGGGCGGTGCGGACTAAAGCAAACAAGGTGGCGTTAAACATGACGGTCCCGTCACTGTTGAGCGGCATGTTCATTGCCACCAGTCGCTGCAGCAGAATTCAAACTTCATATTAATTTAGACGCATCAGTGTAAAGGCAGGAGGGTTTTTTTTCTGTGAATATGAGATTGTGAGTTGTATAAACCCACCTTACAGGCGACTCTGTGAGGACAGAGCTTGCCAAAGCCCAACGGAGGCTGGATCCTCCTCAACAGGGTGACCACGTCAAGATGTTTAATCCTACCCCTGGGGTAAATGAACAGAATGAACAGGTTCCAAGAATTATCAAAAAAAATAAACATTAAGGAACAAATTTTAATCAAAATGTTGGGGTTTTTTTGTCCTTACTTGGCTTCAGGATCATATTCAGACCATATCCTTTTAAATTCATCCAGATGGTGAGGGCCAAGAATGGACCAATCACGAGTCAGATAATCAAAGTTATCCATAATGACCGCAACAAAGAGGTTGATAATCTGAAACAAGAACATCCAGTATTTTTGAACCTTTTCATCGACTGCTTTGCTGTGAAATCTGGTTGACTGTTAGGTCTGTGGGAAACACGAGGGGCAATGGAAGTGGTGAGACGACCAGAGGGGTACCAGGAAGGCGCAGAGCATGTAGAAGCTGATGAAGTAGATTATAGCAAAGTTGCTGCCGCAGGTTCTCTCCTCTCCCGGGTTGTAGTCGGACTCTGAGTCGCACAGCTTCCCCGGCAGACAGGCCAGCATGATCTCCTGCCACGCCTCCCCAGTTGCACATCTGACATGGAATAAGGAAAGTGACTGAGACAGCTGCTACACATATTTAATCTGTATCGATAATGATTGTGCCAACCAAAGTTGCAAAACCTGAACAGCATCAGGACGGCTTGGGGAAAGGTTTGGAAGTTGTTGTTGCGGTTGATTTGGGTTCCGTCCACCATTGCTATTTTTCCAAACACCTAAAAACAGAATCTGCTAAAGTAAGATTCAAAAGCTACAGTAACAGATATAATCTTTTAGAAGGGTATTTGGAACTGGCCATGCAGGGGAGGAGAACGTTTTTCCAAACATCTGTTTACACGTCAGACAAGATTACCTGCATCCCGATGACAGCATAGATGAAGAACAGCATGGCTATCAGGAGGGCAACATATGGAAGAGCCTATTGTGGAATGAAAAAAAAAAGTATTATTGTTTTCTGCAGCGTAATATCGAAGTTGTTAAAGTATTTGGCGAAGCAAACAGACAAAATACTATGAAGTGACAAATATAGACACAAATTGCAGAGATATTTTGCATGGCTGGACACATGATAACAGATTTGTAGCAATAAACATTCCTGCAAATCTTGGTAGCTATGTTTGACTTTCACAAGATCCTAGTTGTATTTCAGAAAATATCTTCTTTTAATTATTTGTATAACCTAGGGAAAATTATTAACTTCCTTTTGCATTCACCTGAGGATAGTTGTAATTTCAGTCTCCTGGAGCTGAGGGAGGGTTTAGATAAGAATGCAGCGCTCTTCCATTTTTCAAAGAGTTGAAGTTTATTGTCATAATTTTAACGCTGAGCCAGAAACAATGATTTCCAGACTCCATGTGAGAAACTCTGTGACAGCCCAACTCTGTCCAGTTAGCACAGAGCAGACTAAGCACTGATTGTGAGATTTCAAATACTTTTACACAACTCTGCATGCTCTCAGACTTCACCTGGAAAGACTTGATGAAGGTCCACAGCAGAGTCCTGATTCCTTCCCCTCTGCTCAGGAGTTTGACCAGTCGCATCACCCTGAACAGGCGGAAGAAGGTGATGGAGATGCGAGCGCTGTCCTCTGTGTTCTGGTTGTGAAGAGTAAACCAACCAATAAGCAAACGATACAAGCTTGTTCCGCACTCATTCATTCATGCAGTCAGTGATACATGCACCCATTTAATATGCATGAATGAACCAAAAATGAGCAAAACCCAACAAGGAGGTGGATCCAAAAGCTGTTAAGTGTTATTAATGTCCTGCTTTATGACAACAACCAACCCGCATGCAGTCTTACTGAGAGTTACACCGCATAGCATTAACACACCTGGATGACTTACACACAATGGCTGATTAAAACAGACAGAATATCGCAAAAATACAGGCTAAACAAACCATGACTTTAAACTACAACATGAAGATTAGCCTGGCTTTGAACTAAACAACCATGTCACAGTTAATCAGAAATGGTTGGCGACCTGTCTTTAAGGACTTGAGTCAAACATTTGTAATGTGTAACAAAAACCGTCTCCGTGTTATCCTGTGTGCCATCATGCCATGCGCCCGGACAAGATGAGATGCAGGGTCGAAGTGGAACTTATGCCAAAATGCAACAAACCAGAAAGAGCCATAACAAGACTGTGACAGTGAGGAATACCGACAATTCATACACAAACTTAACTTACATCCATTTCTATAATTCATAAAAGCATCTTATTGATTTTTAAACAATCTCTCGACAAAAACTGTCACAACAGAACGATGTGGATGCTTTTGCTTTCAGATGACAACAGAGGGATGATGTTCTTGACAAAAGAGGTGGGGCTTATTCTTACCCCGGGATCCTCTATCACCTTGACAACAGGAATGGCTGCCGACTTGAAACCAGAAGTCTAACGTTAATCCGAGTTGCAGCTGCACAGCTTCAAACCATTTTTACGCTACTTTTGTTTACTACAACATGTTTTCACATACATGACAGGCAGAAAACTTTTACAATTTATCTGAGAGAACAATGTAAAGCTTCTCATGCAAAAGCTTTGACACATCTAGAGGAACACCGAACGTGTAAAAATGCCTTTTATTCCCCTTACACCTTATCACACTTTGTGATTATGCGCTTAATTATACTTCTCTGGAAGACAGTTGATGCTGAGGTGAAAGAAAAATAATATGAAGTCATTTTTGTTTATTTGTTTGTTTTTACGAATTATGTATTATGGATAGAGCTATTTTCCTTTCAGTTAATAATTATACACCACCTGCAGTTTATCATTTCAGATTCTATTAAAATCCCATTAAAAAGTCTGAGGCTGTAATGTGACAATAGGTGAAAACGTTAATGAGGTGTGAGCAACCTTTACAAGGCAGAGGATTAAAGAAAACATGCATATCACAACTTATGAGTAAAAACATTTCATGGGGTAAAAAAATGTAAAACAAGACCCAAATTATGTCCCGGCTTTTGGTCAATGACTAACCCTGCTCTATGTGTCATGAAATGCAGGCATGCTCTCGTGAAACATTCACAATTCTTTCTGTCAAATTTGTCTTTCTGCACAAAAAATTGTGTAAAAATTGTCTGCAGTGTGTTTATTCCCCCGGACCAATCACTCAGGATAAACCAACATTTAGCTGCGGACAAAAGCTGGAAGGAAGCATGAAACCGGCGCTAACATGAGTCACAAACCAGGACATGGAGCGACCTTGCAGCAGCAGCAGCAGCAGCAGCGCTGAACGTTGTTGCTTTTTGAAGGGAATGCAAACATAAATGCTGATGGCAAGTAAGACAGTTGAGCTCAGCTGCATTCGAAGACAACTGTTCAAAAGAACAACAACATGGAGTTTGAACAGATGCGCCAACGACTTATCATCGCCTCTCTACGCATATGTGTGTAAAATCTGCTGTTAACGTTGTGAAAATCCAATAAAAACAAGAAGAAGGTTACATTCTTGGATGCATCTCTGATGCTAAAACAAGGCGCTCCTGCAGGGAACAACACAGTAAAGACGTGTGAGAGATGATTACTTACATTGATCTCAGTGATGGCAATGTCAACCACGCTACCCACAACAATTAAGGCATCAAACGTGTTCCATGCATCAGCAAAATAGTTCTGCAAGCACAAGCAACAGAGACACACAGAAAAGAGGATAGACAGAGACAAAAAGCAGGTAGGAAGAAAAGGTAAGAAAGGAAAGACGATTGACAGATAGAAAGTACATCAAAAAGTTGAGCTTCAGTAAGACAGTCAGAGTCCTCCTGTCAGAGTTTGTGGGAGCACATGCCTTTAAAGTTCAGCAGTAGTTCTCCAATTATTGTCATAAATCCTTTGTTTGTTTGTTTATATGAATGCTGAAGCTAAAAGAAGGAAACGAGAATAAATCAAAAACATTTTTGGTTTCATAAGTATGGTTTCTGTCACTGAAATTATAGTTTTTTACAGTGACTGACAATCGCTGTCGGGAACACACTGAATATCCACATGCGGTTAAAGATTCTGACACACAAAAAGCTTTTATGTTTACATACTGGCCCACACAAAGATAGGACAGAAAGGAAAGGACAGGAAAAAGGAGACAGGTTTAGGAAGGATTCAAAGGAGAAAAGCAGTAACATCTGGAGGAGCAGGAAGAGGGGCTGACAGAGCTGCACAGTCTGACGTCTTTCTACCTGGCTGAGTATGATGTCGACTACACTGCCGATCACCACTAGAGCATCGAAGACATTCCAGGCGTCCCCGACATAGCCCTGAATACGGTGACATACACAGCCAGCAGGGGGCAGGGAGGCAGGGCACAAGGGGAGGGAGCATAAGGTACGAGGAAAAGGCAAAGTGAGGGCTGAACATCAGACTATGGGGGTGGGGTATAAAACGATTTCTAACAGGAGGAAGCAGAGGGGACAAGATGAGATACTTACTCTGGGTTTGAAGGCAATGAGCTTTAGAATCATCTCCACTGTGAAGACTCCTGTGAAGACCATGTTGAGGATGTCCATGGCGTAGTTAAACAGATGAGACTGGCCATGGTGCTGAGGGGAGACAAGCTGACCATTAGAGGCATTTATATGACATTGTTACAACCACAAGCCGATCAATGCAAACGCAAGCGCTGAATTTTTAAGGAAAAGTCTTTTGTTTTTATAAATTTTACAAAATATAGAATGTTTTTTTATTTTTTGGCCTAAAACAGAAAAGTATATTCTTCTGTTAAAACACCCCAGTAAAAGTCCAGATCTTGTTTTAGTCTCAAGATATAGAAAACCCCAACAAACAGTAATTCTCGTGGAGTTCAATGGGTCAAAATGTGAAGAAGTTCAATATTAATTCAAGTGTTTTTATCCTGCCAGGAGAACTTACCTGAATAGCCAGACACAGCGTGTTGAGAATGATCAGGACAAACATGACGTACTCAAAGCCAGTGGAGTTCACCACATACCAGAACTTGTACTGGTAGGGATTTTTGGGAATGTAGCGGCGCAGAGGACGAGCTTTCAGTGCGTACTCCACACACTGGCGCTGTAGCCGTGTTGAGGGTGTTGCAAAGGAACAGAGAGACAAACAGGCTCCTGAGCGAAAACTAGAAAGCGTTGCTGATTCCTCTGAGGCCGATCTTGTTCAGCAGCCACCGACCTGGTTCTTGTCCAGCTCGCAGTTCTTGTACTCCTTCTCTCCCTGTTCCTGGAAGGTGACGATGACGAAACCAACGAAGATGTTCATCATGAAGAAGGCGATGATGATGATGTAGATGATGAAGAAGATGGAGATCTCGATGCGGTAGTTGTAGATGGGGCCCAAGTTCTCCCTGTTGGAGTCGATGGCCTTGTAGAGCAGACTGTGGGGACAAACACAATCCAGTCACAACACAGAGCGTAACCTGCTTTATTCACATAAATATTCAGCAACAACTGGATAAATACACGGATGTAAGAGCGCATTGACAGTCACCATCAGCCGTAAACATCGCTTTGCTCAGGTTTCTGAGCCGACAGTGGAGCAATACTCACGTGGGCCAACCCTCAAAGGTGGAGACGGTGAACAGGGCCATCATGGCCATGAGGACGTTGTCAAAGTTGAAGTCACTGTTGTACCAGATCCTCTCCTTCACCGTGGGCAGAGCCGTGTCCCCGTTGTTGTAAAGAATGTATGTCCCCCTATTTTAAAAAACATCTTTAGACGCTTAATGTACAAGCACAACACTGTCCAAATCTCTCAAACTTCTTCTTGTTTTTTATTATTTGCTTCCAGGCAGCAAGATATTCTTACAATATTTTACAATGGCTTTGGTAGTTTTTAAGCTTTCTGAAGGTTTTTCGTCATACTTGTTTCAACTTTTGGCAGCTTGTCTGTTCATTTGCTGTATTTGCCTTTGAGCTGAATGTCACCACATGTCCAAGGTCTGCATAGACAAGTGTGAGGGTAAATAAACAGAGGTCAAGTAAAAAACAAAAAAAGAAAAAAAGTAAAGCTTAAAAAACAACTACAACACTAAAACAAAAACATAATAATTTTCAAATAACAAAATTTTAGCAAAGACCTGAACGATTCTTTAGCCCAGCTGATAATCTAATACAATTTTCTGCTGTTCAGTATCACTGACGCTGACAGCCTGTATTATTTAAGGACTTTACAATAAGACATTTAAAGGTCCGATTTAAAAATCGGCTCTTTGCCAAGTTCCCTTGACGATGGACAAGGACAGACCTCGATTTTAGCTTCTTTTATTTTAACAGTTTTCAAACAAAAAATATTTAGACTGTTTCTAATAAAATACTAAATTATTATGCTAACAATTAGGCAGGAAAAAAGCCAAAGGCAAAATCATATCTTGCTCCTTGGAAGCAAAAGTGAAGTCAGACGCTGTGACCCAGAAAGTCATGAGAAGAACTAACTTGCACTCATCTGGGCTGGACTTTGCATCATCTGTGCACCGGTAGAATTTACCCTAAAAACGACAAGGTGACACAACAGGGTTTTACCTAAAACAATATTATGGCACAGATTTCATGCCTGGCTTTGTGCTCTTGTACCTTGAAGAGCTGCACTCCGATGCACGCAAACATGAACTGCAGGAGGGTGGTGACGATCATGATGTTGCCGATGGTTCTGATGGCCACAAATACACACTGCACCACGTGCTGCAGAGGGACCAAGTTATGAAATGTCAGTTCAAATACACAGCTGCACCAGAAACAGAGCCACAGGCATTCACAGAGACACTAAGAACACAGGGAGAACCAGACACACTCATGGGGAGAAACACACAGGCGTCAGGCCTCACTGAGTGTCTGTTTTTACTTTCAGTCCTTTGGCTCTGTTGATGGCCCTGAGCGGACGGAGGACCCGCAAAACACGGAGGATCTTCACCACTGAGATAGCAGAGGACCTGCAGGGGGCGGTACAAACACAACAAGTTGAGATCTTCTGAAAAACTACTCTGCAAATCAAGTGACCTTGTCATATTCTGATTTTCAGGACCAACAGGAGAGAATACACGTTCGTGTTCAGCTTCAAAAAATATCTTCTAGGCAAAAACGTGATTTTCACCAAGAAAAACAAATCATTTATGCAGCGAGATGGGAGGATACATACTGAATGCCGAAGGAGACGAGAGACACGCCGACGACCAGCAGGTCTAATAGGTTGAAATAGTTCCTGCAGAATGCCCCTTTATGCAGGAACGCTCCAAATGCCGTCATCTAAACAAGGACGAGAGAAATATTACACCAAAATTTACACACAGAGACACAAACACAAACAGCTTGGCCCAGGCTAAATTTTAAACTTAAGAAACAGTAAATTACTTTTTAAAATTTTTTTTAATTCTTTTTGGTTGGAAAAATTTTATAAATAATTTTTTTTTTTTTTACATATTTCTCGAAACTGTCACTATGTCTTGCCAGTCTGGTTTGAGACAGATAATTCAGCTCCCTGTGCTCCCAGTGCGAACTAAAAATGACCAATCAGAGCCGGGAAGCAGGTCTTAGCGCTGTCAATCACTGTGTTGTGTGGTGCTACTCATCCTCCCTTTCCTCGGTTACATAATACTATTTACAAATTTTATGATCAGACTGACCATTTCAATAAATACTAAAACAGTTCCGAATTATTATTATTTAATTTTTTTACAGAGGATAATTTGCCTCGTTGTTGAATCATGAGTTAACTGTGATTAAGAGTCACAACCCCTGTATTATCTGTAATATCATTGTTTTTGTAGCAGCATTTTTCTCCGTAGTCAAATCATGCTGTACTTTTTTCACACTTTTGTGTAAATACTTTGAAGCCTCAAAATTTCTGAACAAGTTTAACATACAGTAAAAATGTCATTCTGGCCCATGCTTTATCCACTTTGCTAAACAGATGCATTTAAATTGAAAACATACAGATACGCATGCATGTGCAGTTCTGCACACACACACTGTGACAGACACATGTGAGCTACAAACAATGCAAAATATTGACACATGACAAGGAGAGCAGATTAATCCTAACACTGCAACACACATTTCCTGTTATGGGCGATTAATCTACAGCCTTTGCAAAGGAGAGTTACCTGACATGCAGCGAGAAACGAGACGGGGGAAGAACTGAACAGTTTCCGTCGATTATTACCGTCGATTATTTCTGAATGTTGAATCATTATGTTCAAAAAAAAAAATACCGTCGATTATTTCTGAATGTTGAATCATTATGTTCAAAAAAAAAATATACTGACTCTAATATTTAGTCAGGCGGTAAAGCAATTCAGTGCTTTATTACAAAAAGTAAAAAAAAACAAAATAGGTAGAAAAATGTAAAACTACTATAATTTTTATTTTTTGTTTGTTTTTTTTAAACGGTGAAAACTCTGTGATGTTGAATTAGTAAAGCGATTTTATTCTGGAGATCTTTACTTACTTCTACACTTACAGGCGCCCCTGATAAAGATGTAAAAATTCTTAAAATAAATCTATTTTCAGAATTAATATTTTTTCTTCTTAATTTTCAAAAATCTTAATTTGAGACAATAATTTGAAAAAATACCACATAAATATTTTTATTTCTTTTTTTGCAACAGTGGGAAAATGAATCAGACTCTCAACAATTTATCCTGTGGGAGCAAATACTGGTAAATAAATGTGGCTGTTATAATTTTGGTAGCACATCATGTCATTTTCAATCAGAGTCTAGAAACTTTTAATTAAATCTCAAATTTTCCGATATGTATCTATAGCTATTTATGGCAACTAAAAATATTTTTTGGCCATTTTCCTTTTCCTTTTCAAAAATAGCTACTTGTTTAAACTTGTCATAGCGATTTTGTCCTGACATTAACAGGCTAATGACTGGAAATGCAATAATAAAAGCTAACATATCGAGCTATCACAGCGAGGTCGGTGTAAGGAAGACAATTAATCTCTAGAACTGCAGCAGAAAAAAAAGTCTTGCAGTCACTAAGTCTCTATTACTAGTAATTTAGTTCAATAATTTTGTGCACATCTTAATCAGGGGAGCTAATAATTGTGGACAGCGCTGTGACTAGAGATAATTAAAAAACGTTGGCCTTGAAGCAAAACATGTTTTTGACAGACAAGGAGAAAAAAAAAAAAACGACATAAAACACATAATTTCCGTATCGTAGTTTTGGGACGACACAACGAGCAGGCAGCCATTACTTTCCTAACGTTAAAAAATAAAAAAACGACGAGAGGAAGGACATTTGCAGCAAGCTGAGAGGTGATGTTGAGGCGCCGCGACAGTCGCCGTTGTTTACCTTAATAATGATCTCAAATGTAAACATACTAGTGAAGACATAGTCTGCATAGCCTAGGATCTGAGAAGGCAATCAGAGTGACATAAGCACGCAGGGTTACTGAAGCTCTACCCAACACAGCACAGCACAGCACACACAGGACATTTACCTTCAACAGGATCTCAACAGTAAAGATTGCGGTGAAAGCATAGTCAAAATAACCAAGTATCTGCAAAAAGCAATGCACAAGTTCAAGTCATTGCAGGTCAACACACAAAGTGGTCTATTAAACACTTGTTGCTGCAAGATAATGTTGTTCAGACACATACAAAACAGAAGCAAATCTCCACATAGTGAAGCTGAACTGGGTAACATCTGAAGGTAGAAGGTGTTTTTATGATCAGTCACTTCATCAGTCATAGTGGAAAGGATAAAGTTTGGAGGTAGAGGTTTGATTTTAGTTCCCGTCTGGAATCACTGCTGGGAGGAAAGATCTGTGCAGTGATTTCAGGAGAGACAGATTAACTTTCTCCAATGCACAGCACAAAAGCCCCAAAGTTATTTATGACGTGTTCCTGTCACAAACCACCAAATCTGAGACCTGATGGCTCCTCGGACCGTCCATCCCGATGGAATCGGCTAATAATACCTGTCAGGTCCAATCACACCACACAGGCTTCCTGTCTTTTTTAGCATCAAATTAAATTCTTATTTTTAAGGGTTTAAAAGCCACTGTCTCTATCAAAGCTTTTACACTATACAGCCATCTCTTTATAATTATATTTTTCACTCCTTTTTAGAAAATAAAAAACATTTGCGTTTTTGGGGGTTTGTCAGATTCCAATCAGAAACTTTGCATTATCCGTGCTGCACTAGCAGGTGGTGATGATATTTACCACCTAGTTACTACGACTCTATTGCAATGAGATATCTTTTCATTCTGCATCAAATGTAATCAAGTGCAGGACAAAGTCTATTCAATGAGCAACTTTGCCGTGCAAAGTGTGAGTGCATGACAGCTAACGTATGACTGTAGTCCTATAATATTTTGATGATATTTAAAACTGATAATATTTTTCTGAATGTTCCAGTTATCATTGGGATCATCCCACACTCAGGATCACCATGTGCATCTTGCTGCGGTTTAGAGAAATACCAAAACCCATCATCACACCACTGGTTGAAATCCAGAAGTGACTTCAATCAGTTTAATAAGGAAGGAAGCATTTGGGGGGAAAATTTATTATTAATTATGTAGACAAATAAGAGACGAGCAATCTGGCCATGTACGTTGTTTTGAGAATATATAACATGTTTTTGCCTCTCAAATGAAACATTCATGTTAACGTAATAAACAACAGTCTAAAGACGAGGCTCAGCCCGGCTGGGCTTCTCCTGGCGTGTGGTAAAGTCCTCTGTGGAAAAGACTCTTCATTAGCAACAGTTAGCATGTGAAGCTTCCCTCACACAGGTCGGTGCGGCTTTACGTACAATGTTGCGAGCGGAGAAGTTGCGGATGGGGTCCTCGGCCGCCAGGGAAACGGAGCTGAGCATGATGAAGACCAGGATCAGGTTGGTGAAGATCTGATGGTTGATGAGCTTATGGCAGAGCACACGAAACCTGCAGAAACAGAGCAGACAGAAAATATCACACTGCTACATTTTAGGTTGTGTAAGCGCCTGTTCTGATTCCAACTCACGGGTTGGTGCTGCTGAAGATGAAAAACGCACTGCCCTCCGGGATGGGTGGCGTCTTCTCCTTCATGGTGAGTTCAGAGAGTCGCTGGGGCCGGGGGCCCGGCGGGGCTTCAGGGAGGTTCCCATTATCATCCTCTTCATCACCTGCACAGCAGTAGCTCAGTATCATAATGCTGTTTATTACTGGCACCACAATAGAACTGCCTAAATAAAAAATATAAACATGTTTAATCACAAAAGCAAATATCTAGATTATTTCTTTGCTATATTGATTGTATTCCTGACAAACTCTGTAAAAAGAAAAGAAAATCTGCATCTGTTTCCCTTCTTTTTTGCATTTCTTGCTGTTTTCTTTCCTAATTTAATTGTTTTCCATTTGATGTGCTTTATTGATTATAAACATTTATTTGTTTTTCGTCGTTTCATTCCCTCACAATTATTTTATTCTATATTTTCTCAGTTTCTTCTTCCTTTATATTGTATTTCCTGGTGCATTTTGTCAAAAAGGTATAATAGAAGTTACATGTTTGGGCGATACCAGTGGAAACTCCTTTGACAGTACATAAAAATCTATACATTCAATTCTGCTTAAACTTGATTAAAGTGACATTTCAAAATGGTTGTTTATAAAAAAAAATAACAAAAGGACAGAGATTTGTGGTTTAAACATTATTCCCATCTATTGTTAAACTCAAACCAGCTAAGCCTCATCTGCTAAACAAGGTTCTTCACCTGGTGAGTCGACGGTGGCGTACGATTCTTTGTCCCCCTCTAGCAAGGCCTCCGTAGGCATCTAGAAGATGTTTAGCAAAAATTTGTTTTTACAGATTTCTTAATACAAAAAAGAAAAATATCTAACAGAGTAGTGCTGGGATTTGGTTATCTAATTTATGTAAGAGAGCTCCAGCTAATTTGCTTTTTACCGTTGTTTTCCCGTCTTCTGTTATTTCAACCCTCTTCTTCTCTGTGTTTGTGTCCCTGTTGCAATGAATAAAGTTTAAAACCTCCAATGCATTTTTTTTTTTTTTTTTTGCAGATGGAAATTTAAAAAGAAACTGTCAAATGAAGTAAAATATGTCAAATAAAACCAGCCATACTTAGCACTATTCTTTCTCTTTTTGGCCTCTTCTTCCTCTTTCTGCGCTGTGTTGAGGCTCTCTGCGTCAGCCAGGTTGTCAACAGCGATGGCCAAGAACACATTCAGCAGGATGTCTGACCGAGCGAGTCACAGAAAAAACAAAAACACTCACCAACATTTTTAAAAAGTCTTCTAAAAATCTCCACAGGCTTCACGGAAATAGATCAGTTCAGTTAAATGAGCTGCTTTCAATTTGGTAAAGTTGTAACTTCAGCTAAATGTCTATGACCGAATATAAAAACACACTTTGATTTATATTCAACAATCATTCGTCATTTTCCTTCCACCTCAGATATGCTTTACTTTGTGTTGGTCTGTCACAAAAATTTAAAACAATTAGTGTTCATGTTCAAACTCAAAAACCTCAGCGGGTGTAACTCGTGTTTCAAGGCACTGCCTGGGCCATGTGAGTGTGTGTGATGGCATTGAGTAGGATACAGTTTCCACAGATGAAGAGGATGATGAAGTAAATGCAGACCACCATGCCAGAGGACGCCGGACCACCGTACGCCATGATGCCGTCATACATCACGGTGTTCCAGTCCTCGCCTGTCAGGATCTGGTGAAACATATTAGGAGAATAACACCGAAGCACCTGATTCTGGTCGAACCGCATTAATCGCAGTAATTAATCCCAGATATTGAAAACGAATGTCAGACTGTAATACCTTAACCCGAGTGAATCATAAGATATACTTGATATGTGATAAAAACTCTCGGTTCGTCTCTGATTCTCGCAAACACAAACCTGAAACACGGTGAGGAGAGCCTGGGGGAAATTATCAAATGTGCTTCTTTTGGTCACCGTCTCATCAAAGTTGAATTTGCCCCCGAAGAGTTGCATGCCCAGCAGGGAGAAAATAATGATGAAGAGGAAGAGCAGCAGCAGCAGGGAGGCGATGGACTTCATGGAGTTGAGCAGAGAGGCCACCAGGTTACTCAGAGACGCCCAGTGACTGACGAAGACAGACAGAAATTAACTCTCCTGCTTTCTTTTTCCCCTTTTTCCTTCCTCTATTCCTTTTCTTATAGAGAAAAATAAAGTTTATATGCCATTTTGAGGTTTTTTATTTCTGCTTTTATTTGTGCAGCGGTCTTTAGCCTTCATGACATGAACAAATATCAGCGTGAAATATTCTTACCGCGTAACTTTGAAGATCCTGAGGAGCCGTACGCAGCGCAAAACCGAGATCCCCAGCGGAGACATGATGGCCAGCTCCACCAGGATGGTCTCCACGATTCCTCCACACACCACAAAACAGTCAAAGCGGTTGAACAGCGACACGAAGTAGGCCTGGAGCCCCAAACTGTACATCTTCACGAGCATCTCCAGAGTGAACAAAGCCAAAAGAACCTTATTGGCCACATCTGGAGCAGAGAGAGAGAAACAGACGAATGCTTGTAGTATATTGAATTTCATCTTGGTGAAAGTAAAGCAAACAGAATGTAAAAAGTAAAACAGACACCTTGTACTTCTGTTAGCCATTCGGGCTGGTTGTAGTGCTCTGACGCGATGGTGAGGGTGTTGAGGAACACCAGGATGATGACGAGCCAATAAAACGTCACGGATTTCACGGCCGCCCTGCACTTCCTGCGGCAGAAGCGGTTCCACCGTCGCCACTGCCGACTGACAGAGGATCAGTTTGAGATATTTTCTCCGTCAGCTTGGAAAGTCTAAAGGGAAACGTTACGATCTACCCAACATGCAAAAGGATCATTTGTTGTTGAGATCAAGGGATTATATCACGGCAAATACGAGAGGATCAAAACCGATCAGGAGCAGACGGCTGGATTTTAGGTCAACATGGAACAGTGTTGAATTGCTGGTGTGCCGTCAGGGAAAGAAACGCATGGATGAAAACAGCAGGGGTCAGAATGATTCAAATACGTGACCAGAATTGATCATGCACGATGAGAAGGAGAGCACCATGCAGCACCACAGCATAGTACTAACCTGAACTTTGATTTAGTTATTTTCTGACTGGTGGAAATAGAAGACAAGACATTTTTTCAATAAAAATGTTGAAGCACTGTAAATCTCTAAAACGTGAACTCGGTGGTGAAATCTTCAGCTTATGTCAGCATGATCTGATGTCCGACTGCGTTTCAGAACTTGCTGCCTTGGTGACCATTTTCCCTCTAAAGGGAAACTTCTGCATCAGCGGTGAGCTACTTGATGAAAAACCTTTCGCATAACCGATTTGTGGTGTGATGTGTCAAACTCACCACAGCGGTCCGCAGCACAGAAATTTGTCCTCTTCTCCATTGTGGTTGTCTGTGGTCGCCGACTCTGTCTCACTCGTGGGCATGCTGGCTGCAGAGTCACACACACACACACACACACACACACACACACACACACACACACACACACACACACCCCCACACACACACACACACACGCAAATGTAAAATAGAAAAAAGAAAAAGAATTGCATAAAAAAGCTTACAAATTTTACGTGACTTACAAATTTATTTCATCAGCATTTTTATTATCATTTTTTGATGAAGCGTTTTTCTTTTTGGCATTAATTCCTTTGTGGTTTAGCTGAGCAATAGGCTTATAAAAGATGTACTTTTTTTCAGATCCATGACTTTTCCGAAAACCATCATAAAATGAAACATTAGAAGCAAAAAAACACCAATTTCTTTTAAGATGTTGCAAGTTTCTCACTTGCATCTTCTCTGCAGTTTGCGTGTGGTATTGCGGTATCTCTGATGGCCGTAAATTATTTGAAAGAAAAGGGAGGGAAAAGGCTAAACTATCTGTGTGACGTCTTCACAAAGTCAACAGGGAGGACAAATGGATCTAGAACAGAATGTGCTGACTGTTATCAATTACTATAGAATCTATAGTAATCAGTTTATCACAAATTAGGCTGATCTCTGATTCCCTGGAATTGCATTAGAGTAGAAAAGTTATTGTTGTTTTAAATTATCTGCATGGAAAAAGTCATAACAAATGCATCAGGGTGAAATAAGCTCATTAGCTGTAATCCAAACATCTGAAAGTCTAAATGCAATGTTTAAACGTGATGCTTTATTATATCTCTATACTGCGATATACGGTCTCTGTTGGTTTTAATAGACATGGGATCAAAACATTTATAAAATACTGAAAATGGAATGATTCATGCATGCAGAAAAAACCACCTTACTGATGAATAACGAACATGTTTGATACGACAATGAATGATGAGCAACCTTTACACCGACACTTCTGATTCAAGCCAAGTAAAATAGAATTTGCTCAGTAAAATCTTGGGGCAACATTCCAAAGATACTTTTATATCCATATAAAAAAATCTCATGCTAAATTTTGTTTTGTTTTGTTTTCAAAAAATTCACCACTAAGTGGCTCATTTTCTCCTAAAAACCCTTCAAAACAGGAAAAATGCAGCTGAGATGAGGAAGATCTGCATTTAAACCTCATTATCCCGACAGAACAAAACTCCAGTGATAATTGGAGGAAATTGTTCTGTTTCAAATATTTATATGTGCAGTTACTTCTAACTGCTGAACCTATTTAATTTATTTTATTTGCTTTTTTTTTGCTTAAAACATGTCCTTCTTACACTACAATATGACTTTAGCATTAAAGAAAATGATTATAGATGATAATACACATGAGGATGAGGATGATGATAGGGACCATGCACAATAAAACAACATCAAAAAACAAAGTGCACAAAGGATCCAGCAAACCAAGCCCATCAATGCAAAGACATTCTTCAGGACGAAGGTGAAATGTCCTCATGAACACGCACAGGGGACAGATGAAGTCTTCCTGACGCTCCCGCGCTCAAGTGCACACAAATACATTTACCCTGTGTCTCTGTGGACTGAGAGAACCAGCCAAACTTTCCTTTCTTCTTCTCAGTGAGGTCAGCCAGCGTGACCCCTTGGTGTTATCAACATGCAGTTCACATAGCCAGACAGCAGAGGAAGCAGTGAGTCAACACAAAGCAGAACAAGAGAGAAGAATGAACAGCTACAGGCAACTTCAGAACAAACTACTGATGCAGCTACAGTATCCAGAAAATCACTGATCAACTACAGAAAAAAAAGATTGATGATTTAAATCTGTCCATACTGTGGAGTATAATAATAAAATAATGGCATTCCTTCACCAGTAACTGATTCACGGATTGTTATTTATGAGATTATTGGTTATTAAACAGTATTAGCTATAATGAAAGTCAATAAACCTGACGAGTCAGATCTCTCCGCTCATGATTTCTGGACACAATAACCACATTCGACGTTCTAAAACTGAGAATGATTAGCTGTAAACAAAACTTAAGTGAGAACATGAGATACAGGAGTTAAGCAAGTAAACAGTTGTTAAAAATAAGAAAGATGTGGCGACATATGGGAGGAAGAGGAGAGGAAAAGAGGGAACATCTGATGTTAGTGGCATTCTACAGGCAGGATCTACAAGACAGCAGGGGCGCCGCCAGGAATCTTGGGCCCCATGACTAAAATAAATAAATAAATGAATAAATAAATAAATAAATAAATAAATAAATAAATAAATAAATAAATAAATAAATAAATAAATTGCGGTGGGCTCCCTGTGGGCCTTAGAATTGTCATAACTTTCCCCCCGATACGGCGCCCCTGCAAGACACACACGCACACGGACACCCACACTGCAGGAATCAAGGAGAGAACGTTAGTGTGTTATCACTGTAAACAACAACAACAACAGCAGCAGCAGCAGCAGCAGCAGAAGCAGTGGTAAAAGCAGTGCAGACACTAGAGAACATGAACACTGACAGGTGCATGTGAACTGACTGCAAGGTGCAGCAGGGCCATCGGTGCACAGAAGATGAGATTTGTATGATTTTTTGCAAAAACAAAAAAGAAAGATGGTTCCTGCACCATCCCAAGTTTATTATGTAACTGCATAATTACTGATTATATAAGCAGGGCTCTTCCTTCATCTGTCTTTCAGATGTCCACAAAAAAAACACACACACACAAAAAAAAAAGCCATGTAAAAATTAGAAACGTGAAATCATCCAAACTTCAGTTTTTAGACGTATTTTTGAATCCTCCAATTTAAACTTAACAAGCGTTTGTTGAGTGGTGAATTGATGGTGAAAATTCACAAGCATTCAGTGACTCTGAAAGACTGAAGGAGAAAATCATGCCACAGTCCTGGGCGGATTCCCTCTGCTGTAATACACGGCGCAAACAGCAATCACAAAGAGGCGGGTAACTCACGATTGCGTTTGCCCTCCTCGTCCCCCTCCTCCTCGTTCTCGGGGTCGATGTCCTCGGCTTGTGTGATCCAGTCCAGGTAGCCCTTAAGGTCCTCCTCCAGCTGCTGCTTCTCGCGTAGCTTCTGGAAGTCGCCGCGAGCTTTGGCCTTTTCTCGCTCTTTGGAAAACTCTCTGCAAGGAGCAAAACAGACAACTCACATGCCTGATTAAGATTGAGGAAGGCTTTCTGGGGTTTTTTCACTTTCTGTCTGAAAAGTGGCAGGTAAAAATGTAAACGTACCCACTCAACACTCCCAGGACCAGGTTCAGGACAAAGAAGGATCCAAAGATGACCAGACTGACAAAGTAGACCCACGGCAGCTCAAAGCCCATCGCATCATTCATCTGCATTGGAAAATGTTTGATCGATGTCAACTCACTTAGGAAAATATTTGCCTAAGTATCTACTTGAGATAAAAAATAAAAAAAATTATATATAAATATTAAATACATATTAGTAAAAATACTGTGTTTTGATCTTTTCCTTATTATTTACTCAGTTTATTCCTCTGTGTTGTTTCTGTTTTCCTTTGTACATTACTTTAATGTTTCTTAGATTGCTGCTCCTTTATGCATCGTTTATGTTGGTTACAGGTTTTCATAGCATTCTATTATATTTTATAGGCATGTCATATCATTCACTGTGTAATATTCATCCTTCATGGAAATTGTTCAACTACTTACAGAGGAACGCAAAAAAATCCCTTTAAGTTCAAAAATGAAGCAGTGATGAAAAATGTAATGGGGCATGAAAGATTTTTAAAAAGTTACGTCAAAGATAAATACAAAATATAAATAAACTTATTTATATTATATTGAAGTAATAACATGTCTAATACATTTTAGTAAAAATCCAACCTTTAGTTTGATTAATATTGAAAAAAAAATGTATATTAGCAAATAATCAACAGTTATTTTTTGATTGTTTTACATTTTTGAATAAAACTTACTGGCACCCCTAATGAGAAGAAAGATTTTTTTAAAGATTTTTTAAATCAAAATGTGCTTTTTCAAATTGATCAAAGAGATTAGGAACTTTTGATTAGTGACCTATGACTCTTTTCTCTCAGGTATAAACATGAGATAAAATAAAATCTGATTTAATTTAGATATGCTTTGGTCTTCATAACTCAGTAAACTGCTTCAAGAAACCATCTGCTAACCATAAAGCCTTTGCTTATAAAGCTACTGTTTTATTTTACACCATAAAACGTGTATTTTTAATTAATGCAAGTTGTAGTTAAAAAAATTGGTTTGTGGTTTATATTTCCAAAAGAAAAATCAGAAAGTGGACTCAGCAGGTCAGAGCCTTACAAAGTATGGCACAGGAAATGATTTCTGATCAATGCATCGTTGCTCCTCAATACATGGAAAATTGGCTTTTTCTCTTTTTCATTTGGATTTCCACACAGCTTCACTCACAAAGTGCCACATAGCCGCCCACCAAGAACGAACTGCTAAAGTTGGCCAATTCAAGTAGACCGGGTCACATGTAACATAAATGACCATCTATCTGTAAATCAGTTCTTTATTGTTTTAGGTTTGTCAGACCTTCTTCTCTCCAGCAACACAACACCAACACTGAGATGAAATTGCCATGGCAACGCAGCGTAAAATATGTGGAAAGGAAGAAAAAGGGAACTACAGGAAGACAGCAGAGGAAGAGAAAGAGGGAGAAGTTCATTATTTCACAGATGAGGGTCACCATCGGTAAATGAGTGGGAGGACTGAGATAAAGCTCCTAAGTGTTTTGGCTAATTAAAAGCCCTTGCTGGTTTTTGCTAATGAGAAGCTGAGAGTTTTCGAGCTTTTTAAATCGATGACACTTGTTTATTCAAAGGAAAGCCACTGCCCAGGCTGCAGCTCTGAAAGGAATCCTTGTCATGTGAGTGGGCCCCATGCGATGCTGCTTAATGAGATTTTATATCGCATAGGCTTCAGATGCATTTCAGTACAAATACTGTGATCACGCTTTAAATAAAAAGTCAAAAATCGGCGGCAGATTCAGGCTTCTGGGTCATTTTTGTGACATTTGATTACCCAGTAGAGAACGTCGGTCCAGCCTTCCATGGTGATACACTGGAAAACGGTGAGCATGGCAAACAGGAAGTTGTCAAAGTTGGTGATGCCGTTGTTGGGGCCTTGCCAGCCCTCTCTGCAAATGGTGCCGTTGACCAGGCAGCGGCGGCCGTGCCCTGAGACAGCGCACGGCGTGGGCTCCTCCTCTGCCAGGGCTCCTGGAGGCGAGAGCACAAACACACCGAACGCTAAAGACAAGCCAAAACCGAGTCACTGTTTTCATGTCATAACCTTTACAGCCAATGATTGGAGTTTAACACAGAGAGGAATCCAATCAGCATGAAAAAACTCCAAATCTCAGCCATTTTATTCATGTTCACCTTACATTATTGCACATCTGCATGTGTCTTAATGATTACAGCTGACTTCATTCTTACGGTAAAAAAATTTGTTTGTTCATCTAATTCAGGCAACTGCATATTATTTTTGATGGAAACTTCCACAGATTTCTATTTTTCACTTTCATTTAAAGCTATTATCATTTAGCCTCATACAAATTACATATAACGTCATTGAGACTAACAAATTTGAGAGCAAAACCAACGCTGCATGGCACATTGACGATAATATACCCATCCGACTATGAACATATTTTACATTTTGAATTAGGATAAAATACAACTCTGTCCTGCAAAAGCAGATACATTGTTCAATCTGAAAAGCTTGGTCAGTTAATATTTTCTTTTTTTTAACAACTGATGCAATAAGTTCATGAGAAATGTTCTCTGGTTCCACTCCCAGTGAAATGAAATCGATCACACATACGCCCAGATACTTATTTCAACTTTCCAACAGCAAACTCTGCTTTTCTTTTTTTACATTTACACTTATTTATTTTTAAACATGAGTCCATTTCTTGAATGATTGTGCTATTTTGTAAGCGAGACTAAGTCAAAGAGTGAGCTTGTTTACATAATAGCTAGATATCTGTCATTTAATCACAGGATTTAATCCACCATCTGCTGTTGTGTCCCGTTCTCAGCTGCTTGTCACCATTCACATACGAGGTGCATTATTCCATTCATTCCCAGGGATTAAATCCTGTATCTGTGGTAATCTCAGATCCACACTGTGTCTGTTTAGTGTGAAAGAAAGATAGAAGCCACCAGAACAATGAAATACAGACCAGCTTACCTGATTTTATGACGAAGCATGTGGCGTGCATCTTTCCGATGAAGAGCTCCAGGCCGATGATGGCGTAGATGATGATTACAAAGAGGACCAGCAGAGCAATGTGAAGGAGGGGAACCATGGCTTTAATTATGGAGTTTAAAACCACCTGTAGACCTGTAAACACACACATTAGTCAAAGTCTCAGCAAATCATAACTTTTATTGATTTTCTGATAATAAAAGTATGACCTTCCTTGCATTTTTGACGGTTGGACGCTGCCATTATTAAAGCTCAGCCAGATTGCATTTTTAAAAATGATTGATCTCAGAAAAGTTTTGTAGCTCAAGTAAAATGTAAGACGCACTACTGGGGAACTAATGATCATCCAAATACCAATTAGTGTATCAACAGCATCCTGTATGCAAAGCAGCTGTACAAACCTGAAAACTGACAGCCTGTTAAATCCTACTAGCTCTCACAATGACATGATGTACACAAAAGCCCGGATGTTGCTTTCTGTGTGTAATTAAACTGCACAGACGAACATAGACAAATATCAGACAAAAGCAGAGCTGAAAAACACATTTTCAGGCTAACTTTGTGTTTCCCAGTCGTCCTTTCCTGCCTCAGAGAGCCAAATGATCCGCTGCCATGGAAACTAAAATAATGCAAACAGATCAGAGCACGTGCAAATGTAAGGTCATACGTTTTGGAAACAGAAGCAGGGAAGAAAGCACCATCTTCTCGGGTTCACGATAGGAACTGTAGAGATGCTATCTGTGCAAAATAACCTTTTTTATAATATTGTGGAAATAAATACATTGTGGAGGTTTTGCATTTGCATTTTTTTATTTTGGTAAGTATGTCGTCTTGGCTACTACAATAATCTTCTTTGTTAATCCACGTTTATTGACTAAATTGTTTTATTGTTTGAGGTCAGCAGTGTGTTCCAGAAATGAAAAGTGTAACAAAGTCAGACTGACTAACCTCAGCAATATACTCATATAGATAACCAGCCTTTTAAAACCGGGCCACCGGTCCAGTTTATGATGCTTCAGTAATGTCCACCAGTTCACAATATCTCACAACTACAATACCAACTTTATTAAAACCCTCACTGACCGTTTGCTGTAATATATTAGCTGAGCAAACACAAGGAGGAGGTTAAACACACACACCTGAAATCACTGATAGCAAATTAATGTATTTTTTTTTTCTGGAGACTAAATGTCACGTAGGATTAAACCTTCAAATGTTTTATGCTGAACTTTATCACAAACTTGACATTTTTGTTGTCTTTAGATGAACCTTATCCCTCACTGACACGTAACTAGCTGATTTTTTATTTCCAGTAATGATGAACGCTCCCTCATTATTGGTGTTGCTGAAGAAAATTAACCCTCTACAGAAAGATTATAACATGTCATTTGATCCTGACCTGATACTGCCTTTAACCAGTGGCCTGATTTTACGTCATGAGTGGACGGGGTGTTGTAGAGCCCAGGTGTGTAGCTTTATGGGTGTGTTGTGCTTAAAATGCAAAACAGGGCCTGGCTGCTTCTAAGCTAATATTTCAAATCAGTCAATACTAGCAAAACCAGAAAGTTTGCCTGCTGTGTAGAGAGTCGACTGATGAAGATCTTATCCATCTCTAAACTCAGCCCATCTTGTTCTGATCGACCTGCTACAATGGGTGAGCTGGATGGACCTAAACATTGTTAAACCTGGACTCTGGACACTTTTGGTCCACTCACTCTTTAACTCACTTTAGTCTTTGCAAACAAACTACTTGAGCTATTTCTTGTACAACAATACTTTTTTATGCTGATGAACCTGATGAGCAACAGCACCTTTAGTTTTGAGTCTATCTATCAACCCAAACCACCCAGGTTACATTAGTCTGTTTACAAGTCACAGTAATATAGACAGCGTCTTAAACCAAGCTTATAAAAACGGCTTGTGTGAATTTCACACAGTTCAGTGAACATTAAGGGATGACTGAAGATTTCTGAATTAACTCACTGGGAACTCCAGAAACAAGGCGAAGAGGTCGAAGCACGCGAAAAGCTCTGAGGGCCTTCACGTCAAAGCCTCCTGGTTTGCCTCCAGTCTGTCCACCAGAGTCAGCGTCTTTGGTTATCATTTCCAGGACAACACTGAACAACCTGAGCATAAAGTTAAATTAAATTAAATTCATTAAATTAAACACCTCATAACTTCATATGAGGTGTTTGATTGCTGTCAGACATTTTATTGTAATTTGAGAGAAACCTGTGAGGAGAAAAAAAACAAACCCTTCTGGGTTTAAAGAAAACAAATTAAGTGTCAATCTAACAGGGCCATTGATCAGTTCATTTATCTGTTCTGTTTGTCATTTCTTGTTTACCTTTTTCATTCACAAATCAGCTGAATTTACACTTAAATCCCACATGGGCCAGGTGGTTTACCCACAACCACACACAGCCTTAACTCTGTTCAAGGATGCGTGTGTGTGGATCTGCATCTGTGCACATTTACATAACTGTACATGTGCCCAACAATTGCTGCCATCTGGAATTTGTTGGAATCATAATGTACAAATAAATGTATAAAAAGTCCTTTGAAAACCACCTCTTGCTCTGGATCTCTTGGTGTGTGTTTCTGCAGGCTTTGTATATCGAGAGACGTTTGGCTTAAACTCAGGCTGATTGAATGGGGAGAATTTGAGCATCTGCATCGAATTTCAGGTTGGATGATTGCGGTTATAATTGTTTGTGTCATAGTTCAGGACGGAGTAATTTAGAGAGAATGTCTGTGTAAATGGCAGTGATCTTACCCCACAATGACGATGACAAAGTCCAACATGTTCCATCCGTTTCTGACGTAGGAGTTTTGGTGCATGACTAAGCCATAGGCAATAATCTTCAGAAATGTTTCTATTGTAAAAATGATCAGGAAGGCATATTCTACTGTTTCCTGCAGAGAGCGAGAGAAAAGAAACGAGAGCAGGAGAAACACGGGTTAGGGTACTTTCTGAACATCAGTGCTGTTTTCATTAATAATGACAGCAAAATTATTTAGCTGACGGCCCTTTTTTCGTGAGGATAACGGGACGATGACAAAAAACAACATGGCTCTATGGTGACTAAAGCTTGACAAGAAGAAAATGTTTGTGCGTAATCTGTCAGACTTCAGGAAGAGAGGAAGCAAGGAAACAAGGGAAGGAAGAAGGAAAAACACAACAATTAGACAAAGTCACAGGGAATAAAGCCTAGAAATAGAGCAAATATTTTCCAATCTTTTTCAAACCTAAAAATATGCAATCAAATTCAGACTCTTCCATGCATCCCAGAATTGCATGGAAACGTTTTACTGTCTCACCTTTGCTTTCTCATTGTCCTGTTTCTTACATCAGTGTTTTGTTTTTTTTATCTCGTTCCCAAATATTAACTGTCTGTTTCAAACCAGAAATCATAAAGTTAGCAAGCTGCAGGTAAAATGCACAAAAAGAGAGCTGCATTGTTGATCTGAAGGACACAAAGCCTGCACAAAGAAGCACAGTTACAGCAAAGACACTGATGACTTCGGTGACACGCACACTAACTTCACACCCACTCTCACAGGCTGAGAGTCTTGCAATGGTTTGGAAACTCAAAGCTTCTATCAAAAAGGCATTGAGCCAACAACACAAACACATTCACAGAAGGACTGTGGCTGCAACGCAGAAAGTGTTTTTCAAGTTTCAAATGCATAACCATCAATTTCTGCAGTTTACCGGGATGTCACGGGTTCACGTTCCTCTTCTGATCTAGTAACTAATTCCTGTAACGAACATCAAGATAAAGAGCCACTTCCAGGCACTGGATGCAGCACTCCTATATCAAACCAGATCCACTGGCCCTTTACTCAAAGTTGTAAAGAGCAGCATTTAAATGCTAAATGGGGAGATTAATGTCAAGAAGCTGATAAAGAATCAGTCGATGACAAGACTTTTTAATGGACATAGATAGTGTATTCATTTATTTTAACTGGGTAAATAGAGTTTGTCACTAAGACAGCCATGAGTCCAAAGGTATAAACAGAAATAAGAAAAAATCTTTTGATTGAAAAAATAAATAAATAAAAATACGCGTTTTGTTCTAAAATTACATAAAAGTTTTTCTGTTATGGATGTATCTATCCATGTATTAGATCTGAACAGTATTCTGGCTTAAATAGCATTTTGTCACTTCAATTCAGTGTGGCCTTTTTGTAATAAAAGTCTATATATACTGTGTGAGAGATATGTCCACATGTTCTTTTTATTATTATCATTATTTTCAAAGAAATAAAAAAAAGCAGCAAAATAATAATCTTCAAGAATGTGAAACATTTTTTTCTGTAGTGACAGCCAAAAAAAAAAAATGTGCAAAACCATTTATTCATCCCTCTTTCAGTCTGGATCATTCAGAAGAGCAACTCAGTGGCTGTTTAATAATTAATTTCTTGTGGGTGACTGTGTGTTTGACTCCTAAACGTTTACTAGCTTTAACTGAGCGTAGGGCCACTGCAGCGGCTGGGTGATGACCTGGGAAGAACAACATAATTCAGAGCTGTTTCACACTGATAAGAGCCTTCGCCGTCTGCCTCCTTTCGGTTTAACATCCACTTGTTGTTTACAGAAGACTGAAATGTCCATTCTTCTGCTTGTTGAACAGCTGACGGTCAGTGCTTGCGTGTGTGTGTGTGTGTGTGTGTGTCTGTGCGTGTGCGTGTGTGTGTGCGCGTCTTGAATTTGTAAAGCTGTGGCGACAAATGTGGCAATGCAGATTACTAGATTGCATTATTGCAAAACTGTTTGGTTTGCATTTCATTTTTTCATTACTCTCACTGCTGAACTAGATCAAGTGATGATATATTTGTTCAGGGGAGCGGGGGAATCCCACTTTGAGAAATTGATTTTTTTTTTTCATGGAATCATTTGTACCACTATCGCTGGCATCGTTGCCTGTCAGATTTCAAATGATCCCCTTTCAGCAATAGAGCAGCATTTGTCATTTTAGCATTTATTTTAAAAGTTATTTACTGTAATTGCATGCAGGTCAATAAAATCCATAGCGTAAGTCACTTTTTTACCCTCAGAGTTTCACTTTTATTTCTGTGACCCATCTTTCCAGGGAACTGAACCATTTCGTTTCTAACTTCTCGGCTCAGGAATCTTCATGCTGTGCTGAGGGATCATTAAATCCATGACAGTTTTATTCCCTCTTTACAAACCTCATAATGGGATTAACATGCATGACATGATATGACATAATATCATTAAAACCTTTACTCCTCACAACGCCATGGGGATATCAGGATGAGAGAAGCGCAGACCCGAAGCTCTTTGATGATGCGTTCATTTAAGTCGACGTGATGAATAAATGAACAGAGAGCCAGATTGACGGAGCTCCCGCTTTCTGCGCGGTTCTGTGTCGTGTGAACTATGCATCGACAAAAGAGCAATACCCACTGTTTTTGTTTCCTGTGTCCTGGATCAGTGATGATCGTTCCCTCTGAGGTTGTAGTAAAAATAACGTTGCCATGGAAATCAGGCTTGTCTTGTGTGTGGGCAGAGAAAGAGACTTGAAATAATCAAGTGAGAGAAACTCAAGACAACTGCCCTTATATACAGCAAACTCCTTTAATTAAACACAAGAGCGTCTCTCTCATCTCAAGGTTTTATTAGTCTTTTGTGGCTCTTGGTCTCTTTCTGACTGCAGTTTTGGCAACTCTGATGAAAATGGTTGGTTTTCTGGCAAACGCCTGACTTCTGCAAATTATCACCAAGACTTAAATATATTATGAACTCAGAGATGCTGAAACATCAATGTGTGAAATGAAAGGAGCACCTGCTCCAATATTATCAACAACAAGTGAGATTTGCAGCTCAATATGCTGAAAAGCCGAATAGCTTCTGGAACAAAGTTTGTAGTTAGGTGTGATGAAGACTCAGCTGTTTGGCCTCAATATGAATACGTTTATGTGGAGGAGTCAAGGTGAGGCTCTTTAAACCTAAGATAGCTGTTCCTTCTGTCAAGCATGGTGGTGGCAGCATCATGCCTAGGGTTTTTTTTTTATCACTAAGAAAACTACCAATATGTTCTTCAACTTCACCTCAAATCAGCAGCTAGACGACCGAACTGCAGCAGGACAGTGATCTCAAACATATCAGAAGATGTTTGGGAGACATGACCAAACTCTTCTGAAGTTATATGAACTATTTTAAATTAAACATATTATTTCTATTTATATTTAGATTCTCGCTGCAAATAGATGTCAGATTTTCAGATAGATTCATGCCAGACGCTTGCAAGAGGTGTGAGGTTTCTCTACACCTTATTAAGTGACATTTAATGAAATAAAAATGGAAAATCCACAGTGATTTCAAACTTGTGCATCCAATTGTTGCCTTCAAAATTAATTAAAATGGCTGCAAAAAGCAAATGTTCCCCAATGTTAAGATAACAGTTAAAATACTAAATTAATTGATAAGATTTTCACTCTCTATTGACCCTCAACACGAAGAGGAACAGTTTTCATCAGTTCGACTGAGACAGAGTTAGATGGTACGTTTCACACAGAACATCATGAGTGTGCAGCCAGAATGCAGAACGTAAACCCAATCATTAAATCCCAAAATGGTAATTAAACTCTATCACTGTCGTCTCCAATAAAGACATGATGATAGCAGCAGTAGTGAGTTGCTTGTACTCTGCAAGTGTCACATTATGTTGTGTGAATCTTTGCAGTTTTACAAACAAGTGAATCTTTTTGCGCTCCACAGGCACTTATGACTAACTAATTATTCAAAAGACGGTTTTATTGGACATTTTTCCTTCACTTATCTAAAGCTACAATCATGTTGCGTGAACAAACAACTCAATTAATTAAAAACCTTCCTGTGATAAGATCAAGATAAACAGCACTGAAAACATGGTAAAGCCGAGCCTTTCAAAATGTGTTTTTTGATTTAGTTTAAATAATCCATAAAGTTATCAGCGATGTTTATGTGCATTCATGTTTCTCCGCGCTCAGCTGAACAAGATGGATTTTGTTTTGCTTTTTAAATTAGATTCAAGGACAAAAGCTCTTGGTCAACTTCAGTCCTCTCAGTTTATGTAGACGATCTTCTCTCAGATTTATGCTGACATGCAGACATGTGGCTCTATATTTGAATAACGAATTATGCTACAGCAGTACGCCTCATTTAGAGACTTATGTAAAATGGATGAGCAGTTTTATTGCAACCAGTTTAAAAAAACATGCCAGACAAATCCATAAGGGAAGAAAAGGAGCTCAATTTAGTGGATTTAAAGCGTTTAAGTGAAATCAACACGATACGATATGCCCAGCTTCCTCTGTGAAGAAATAATAATCAGTATCTTTGTTTTGTTAATTCGATCCAATTTCATGAAATCAAACATTAAGCGACACAAATCCAGACTCCTAGTTACATAAGGCCACATGCAACCTGACAGCACTTTTGACTTTCAGAAAGTGTGAGAAAGAGTGATTGGAGGAGACAAGGGTGGATGTGTTAACGGTACAGCTGCTGGTCTGCAGAATTTGATTTCTTTTAATAAAATGTTATTCTCTCTGGGTTTGCAGAAGATGGCAGTACATGAACACTTCGACTGCAATGTGAAAATGGTCACAACGTCATTCTAAAGCAGGACAACCAATCAAGAAAGAGCAGAGATACTTTTAGCCAACTGCATCCATCCATCCATCCATCCATCCATCCATCCATCCATCCATCCATCCATCCATCCATCCATCCATCCATCCATCCATCCTTCAGAAGGCATCCTAATCAGGGCAGTTTTGATTTATCTTTAAGAACTATAAATGACAGAAAAAAATACCATTTCTAAATAAACAGAAAAAGTATCTTCCGTAACGACACATTTTTGTGGTAAAATATAACAATGATTTTTCAAAAACACTTCAAAATTCCTATCTATTCAGGGCCTGCGGTGCAAACATTCATACACAGCATGTCATTCATGATTGAAGTTGGACCGTTACATCTGGGTGCCCCGGGTCTAAAGCCCGATAAACGAGGCGAAGATTATATTTGTCTTGTTCCACGGACTGTGCAGTCAGAAGATGTCTGCGTGGGACAGATTAGTGCAGAAAGAGACTGCTGACAGTATTTATGCAATAAAACCAAAAACACTATGATTGAACTTTAATATAGTGCCATGTTGCGAAACAAACAGATATGAACATCGACAGTCACCAGAGAGAGAACGCCAGAGTCAGACGGATATTGAAGATAAATCACAAAACACAGCACTCACAAAGATCCTTCACATTATGGGGCTCTTATAAAACACATACATTTAATGCTCTTTATTTTAAGATTGGGCTTTTACATCG
The DNA here is from genome assembly GCA_911649635.1 of Poeciliopsis gracilis. NCBI lineage: Eukaryota > Metazoa > Chordata > Actinopteri > Cyprinodontiformes > Poeciliidae > Poeciliopsis > Poeciliopsis gracilis. Next base: position 16,185,392 of record CAJVRI010001220.1, on the reverse strand, counting down.
GATTCTCTGGATTCCCACTAATGACGTCACAATCTTGATTCCAAACATGCCGTTTAAAAACAGCAAAACTTCTGCTGTAGTCAAAACTTATTTGAGAGAGACTCTGCATTTGTGTACAATCGATCCAGGAGAAAAGCTGCTGCAGCCCCATGATCATCATGTCTGACCTACCTAACAAATCAGCTGGGAGCATCACATACACACACACACACACACACACGTCCGTGTGCGCGCGCACACACACACACACAGGGCAGTCACACGCTCAGTCGATGTCACCTCCCTGGCTGATGGTAACATGAGCTGACATAACGCTCGATGCCGTGTGGCTCCAGTGTGTCTGGTTTGTGTGTGTGCTCAGTCTAACCTTCATCAGCCTCACCCAACCCAAAAGGTACGACAACGCAACTTAATGTAGTGACGACATCAGTCCAGGTTACGTGACGTAAACAAGACGTTATTACAAATGAACACAGTTTTAAAGTAACAATGAAAACATTTTATCACTGAATGCAAGGAAATAGGGGGGAAAAAATGTCGATAGTCAATAATAAAGAGCATGGTAGAGTTAGATAGTGCCTAATTTAGCTTTGGCAACCAGAAATTACTGAGGTCCATTTCTGTGTGGAGAAAACTTCAAAGCTCTGGTTCTCTGAGAAAAACAACATCTCAGATCAGCGTCACCTTTAAAATAACATTAGTCGGCAAAACTGCTCATCTTCTGATAATAATCAAAAGGGTTTTTATAGAAAAAGCGGTTCAGCATTTGTGCATGTTGTTATGAGGGTGCAAAAGTGAGTGTGTTAGAGTGTGTTTGTGTGTGTTTGTGTGTGTTGGAGTGTGTGCGGTTGTGTGAGCCATGAAGGTGAATCAGCCAGGCAGCCAGAAGCAGGCTCATCAGCCCCTATTATCCTGTGCTGCCTTTGGTTTTAATGAGATTAATGGGGGCAAGAAAGGCTCAGGATGGACTGCTCAGTGCCTCACAACACTGCCAGCAAATGATTCACTGATATCACCATTATGGAAGACATATTATGCCCCTACTTCACAAGATGACACTATTTCCTGAGGTCCTAATGTAATCTCAGTGACATGGTCAAAATGTGACAGGATTGCATCATCTAAGCTGTTTTAATGTGGCTCCATCAGCCAGTTAATACACTGATCAGACCGACTGGATGCTGTAATTCTCTATTAAACGTGAGCTACCTCTTTGAGATGTTTCTGTAAGTTTAGTTGTTTTACTGGCTAAAATTTAAAAAAAAACAGCTACTTATGAGGATAATATTTATTCTAGAACAAATGTTTAATTACCATTTAAGAAAAAATGATAAGTTCTTAAAAAAAAGATAAATACTTGAGAAATTAGATTTTGCAGTAAAGTATTCAGCATTCCTAAAAATGACTGTAAATGGCATAATGAGAAGCACTGTCACAATGAGGAGGGTAGGTGCTTCTTAAAGAGACGGAGACCAAATTTTATGGTGTCAAATGGTGCCACATTTGAGTTTTTGGGACGTCATCAGACACCATGACATCAGCTTTCGTTTTTAATTATGTCAGTTTTGGTCCTCCGTATCCCTGCTTTATTCTGCGTTTTTGTGAATAACTGAAGTACAAGGGGTCAATTTAGCAACGCAAGTAACATAAATTAGCGCACCCGCTCTGCAAATTGCACCAACAGAGCTAAATGGGAAATAAACTTTACGAATCCAGCGACTAATACACAACTGTGAGTACAGCAGTGAGCAAAGCATTGACCTACTTAAACTCTGTAACGAGTGATTTCACCGTAGGAAGATCCCAGATAGTGAGCTTTTGTTGTTCTGACACGCAGATGTTTCATCATTATTGTACTCATTGCATTTTTTCATTCTGTTTGTTGGAGCAAGTTTTTTCCAAGACATCCTTTCTTCTATTGCCATTGAAACAGAGGGTGGATATAAAATTCATCAAACCTAAACTGAAAAATTATACATTTGTAATATATCTGCTAAAACACACTTTGACAAAACATTTATTTTTTAGGACGCCTTGCAAAAAAGAGGCCATTTTGATCTTTTTTCAGACATTATTGCCTCCACTATAGACTGAGGAAAAAAAACTAATGAAGCCTGAGTTGAATTATTCTTCACTAAATAGATATCATTTCAAATACGCTTTGTGATTCTCAAAAACATTTCTTGATAATGTTAAAATCTTTTCCTCTTCCACAGGCTTGTCAACTCGATGTTATGTACCATCTCATCTCACACACAACGTGTGTGTTTATGTCAGATGAGACTTTTCACAGCTGATCTGCAAAAACCTTAAACGGTACGTTAAGGACAAGGACTGTGAATTCTACATGATCTTTAACTGTGCCGTTTTTTTTTCAAGCTCTGGAATAAAGAAGAAACAGAGAGAATAGAAAGATGTGATTAACAGTGTCAGTTCCCCACCTCTCTTCTACATTTCCTGACCTTCACGTCTCTTCTTGCTTCTCTTAATGTTTCTCTTTTTATTCTTTTCATCTCCCACAGACGTCTCCTTTGCAGAGCGAAGTCTGTCCTCAGATTAACGGTTGTTGCAACATGAGCAGACAGAGATTCGTTCCCACTTGATAATTATCAAACCACCGAGTCGTGGCTGAGAATCCCTTAATGCGCATCACTGAAAAGGGCCGCGTAATGTGCAGAACAGTACATGCCGTGCAATAAGGAAACTGCGTTGTCAAGTCTATTTTATCAGCACGACTCTTTGAGACTAAATCTTTTAATTGAAATTAAATCAGCAGATTCATGTTCTTGAACTTTCCAGCCAGTTAATCTGCTTTTCCAGCTTCTTGTTTAAAAAAAAAAAAATAGCAACGTAGCAACATGTGAAATAAATCCCCTTAAAAACTCTCGTGTTTGATTTCAGGGAATATCTGGATAATTGCTGTCTGTCGGTATTGAGCTGGTTTGTAGCAATAGAAAAATCTGTATTTCCCCTTTGTAAGGTTAAGATGTTGCAAGAATTTGTACGTAAAGAATATAAAAGAGAAAACAAAGAAATGAAAAAGAAAAATGTTTTCTTTCTCATTGTCTAGGGATGAACGCTCAGTACTGAGTTGGTCTTGCTGCATGCTAATAAGTAAGTCTTGGAAGATATTTACTGGATGTGGTGGTTTTAGTCAACTTTTCAGGCAGAACCTGTTCCAGCTCTCTATCAGAGGCTGAGAAGAACTTTTTATTTACCACTTCCAAAACCAGCAGAAGAGATTTAGTTTGCCAAAACCTTTGTATCGCAGTCCAATACTTGTTGTCTCTGTATCAGCATAAACCCATTTGAGTCACATGAGCTTGTCCATAGTAGAAGATGTTGCATCACACCATTCCTTAGGAATACAAACATCATGAGCTTTTTACTATGAGGGCTTTCATAAGAAAACAACAGAAGCTTAAACAGTCGTAAGACCAAGAAATACCTCTCAGGGTACAGAGAAAACAAAAATCATGTCATTCTGTTCTTGCACATCATCTTGACACATCATTTGGCAGATCGTTTTTGTGCAGTGGGAGAGACACACTGTACAATTAAGCACAACTTTGGGTTGATTTTTTCAGATAAAATCCCAATAAAATATATTTTACTTTGTGGTTCTATTATGAAGAAATGTGTAAAAGTTAAAACAGTATGAATAGTTTTGCAAGACACTCTAGCTCAGTGATTTTAAAGCTTTAAATCTATGTGGTCTCTGTCATTGTGCTTTATCTGTCTTGGACAGACGGATGGATACTAAATTCATCCCCAAGGGGGAAATTTAAATATTCAGAAGCAGCACACAGAAATGCATCTGCAGAAAGTAAACCAATTAACACACTGGCTATGTGGTATTTGAGGGTGTTAAAAGACTAATTGACCAGAGAACAAACTATATTCTCAATCTACGCTAACAACAATCACTTGTCTAATCCACTTTCCTGTCTAACAGATGTAGTGACAAATGCAGAGTCATTTCCACTGAAGATAACAACTACCAACAGGTCTGAGTCAATAGAAGAGAGCGGGGAAAAACATCAAGCTTGTGGCCCATCAGAGGAAAGATTAAGTCTGACACTGGCCATGCAACTGTCAGATAAGGTCAGACTCAGACGTAACGCTGCACTGCTCAGTAGTAATGATTAAAGCATGTACACGTTGCACGACGAAATGTTTAAAGCAGCACTGCAGTCCACAATTATTTGAATGCTGTTTCTTCCTGTAATAAAATGCAGAATATTGAAGGTTCATAAGAATATGCTTTGATGCTTTGCAGCAGCCATATTTCAGTAACTACAACTGCCTCGCATTACAATGTCTCCACCAAATAAATCTGCAATTGCAGATCAATTCTTCCCTAATGTTGGAGGAAACAGCTTTGATCAACTTCTGTTATTACACTAACCTGATAACCTCCTCTTGCTTATATCTGGATCCTCACTAACAGTAAGTAGTACGATATTTTTTTCCAATAAACCCCATACAGTTGTAGGTGAAATCTATTTTTAGTCAAGGATGCTCATAATCTGAATTTCTGAAGACTGAGCACAACTACAGATACAGTCAAAAACAGTCAACAGCAGCAACACCGACCACCAAAACCTAATCCAGAGCTGGAATTAGGACGAGCGCAGCAACATCGGTGTAATTCTTCACTATGACACATAAACAGTCTCAGATGTTTGACATAGTTTAGTCAGACCCTGTGTTTAGGTAAGAACGCAAATTCAAAATTGAATGGCTTGAAACAGAGCACAGAGCCTCTCAACTTGGAAATAAACACAAAAATGTGAACATTTTACATCATAGATATTCTTTGTGATGCAAAACTCAACTTTTAGGCATCTAAATGCATCTCATTAGATATTACTGTTATACTTATTGATTATACAAAATAACAAAGACATTTCTTAATCAAAAGAAATGTCATTAATAGTTTCTGTCCTCATCAAACACTTGATGAACATCCTTAAATTCCCCTTTACTTTATTTCTGTAGCTTCACACTTACCCTACCCACACCAGCCCTCCTTTCATCCTCCAACATGCTAACTAATTTTTTCACTCCGTTTTACGATCACAGACCAGTTCTGGGGCTCTTTCCACCCTTCTACCTTCTTCAAGCTACTCTTGTTTGACCACTGTCCAGTCCTTTGCGCTCTTTTCTTAATATCCAGTTGCTGCCAGTAAGCCTCTTCGCACCTTTATCTCCCCTGTTGAGAGCTTGCTCCGTGGACACTTCACTAGTCTCCATGGCCACAGTTGTCACAGCAGCAGGCTGTGCTGTATGTAAAACTAGGTAAAGGAGGAACATAATGAATATAAAGATGCAGGTTTTTCTCCAGACAAAAAAAATAAAAGGTCCTAAAAAAAAAAAATCTAAATTGAAAAAGAACATAAAGTATCATGCAGATTTATGACAGTGAAACAAATGTGCTGCACTGTCATATATGACAAACAAATGTGCTACAGTGAAGGAAGTTCTTTGTCTGCACAGCCAGGCATCCTGATGTCAAGAAGGAAACTGGTTTAGGCTGGAGATTTAACTTCTCATTTATTCCGCAAGCCATAAACCTGCTTAGCTGTAACAAATAATCTCCTCATTACATTTCCTGACCCTCCAATCTACGGGCTACTTTTATTTTTCATTTTTGACATCTTTGTTTGCATTTTGTCCTGTTTTCATTTCAGACGGGACATAAAAACCTCCTTCCAAGACGGTGGAAGGACTAAAGAGGAACCAATAAAACGTGTTAGCCATGGTGTAGTTAATATTCTGTGTGCAATAAATGTTAGTTATTCAGAAAGCTTGTATTACAGTGTTATGCAAGCAACAAAAATGTAGGTTTAGGTCATCATTTCTAAAAAAAATAATAATAATAATAATAAAAAATAGGCAGTCATGCTGAGGTTGGTTGGGACTGTAATCTTTTCGGTCCTAAAATATTTTTTAATGTATGATATTTTTTTTAGGCCTCTAATCTTTCACTGGAAGTGCTTGTAGCCTGCAAAAATCAATTTGGGTCAAGTCCAACAGGAGACTGATTCCATCACTTCTTTTCTGGTGCACGATGCCCATAACGCTAAGTGGCTGATTTCGAGAAAAATAAAAGTGACCTTTTAAAATATCAGGTGTTCAAACTACAGTATGCGCTTGTAAGGCTATGTATTTGTGTGGCTCGAAGAGCGTGTTTATGTTTGTGGCCCATATTTCCTCCAGAGGCTGCAGTCTCTTGGCAGTTGGGTGCTAAGCAGTAAGTCCTGCAGGCCTCCTGACATCTGGGCATCTGTCACCCTGCAGCCTTAAAACCTGCAAAGCCCCTGGGCTCCATTTGCAAAACGCAAACACTTGCGTAACATTAAAACATGCATTCTGCGTGTGTGTGTGTGTGTCCATGCTGTTTATTAAAACATGCTCTCAAATGAAATCCAAACATGTTTAGTGATTTATGGCCACTAATTGATTCAAAATATGGCCTTTTGCTCCTCAAGCTACAGATACAGAAATTAGTATTTTAATCACTAACCTCTGTGTGTTACTTCCTGTTCTTTAAGGTCAAATGAACTGTATTTTTATTTGCACGGAGCCTATGTTTAATATGCCACAATGATGAAGAGGAGTGACAGCTCAGAGAAGGAAGAAGATGACTCACAGTGATGGTAATGAAGCCGTATTATCATAAATGTCCAGAAGCTGCTTTACAGTAGCTACATACACAATCGCACAGAGAAATTCACATTCACCCACACACCTAGTTGTAAATCTGTCTCTCTGAGGACAGTAATTACAAATTGATCCCTATAGTCTACTGTCTTTACCTTAAGTATGAAACACAGAGCTCTGCAATCTGAAAAAAAAATTACTGAATTTTTCATTATCTTGCCAAAAGTAACAGGCCACTGACCTTCACACACATGAACTTCAGTGACCCCATTCTTAATCCATGGGGCTTAATATGATGTTGGCCCAGACTTCGCCGCTATAACAGCTTCAACTCCTCTGGGAAAGCTTTTCACAAGGTTCATGAGTGTGTTTTAAAGAAATTCAGCAATGCTTCCAGAAGAACATTTGTGAGATCAGACACTGATGTTGGACGAGAAGGCTCAACTCCTCCAATTCATGTCGAAGGTGTTTTGTCAGGTTGAGCTCAGAACTCTGGAAGCTAGTTCAAGTTCTTCCCCAGAAAACTCACTCATTCACATGGACAATGTTGGAACAGAAAGACGATTTACACAAACTGTTCTTGCAAAATCTGAAGATAGTGTCGTCCTAGAACCTCAAACTACTCCTTCAAGACGAAAATGACAGATAGGCAAAGCATCTCCACGTCATGTTTTCTGCTACATAACGTGTAGTTAGTTCAAAAGACTAAACTTCAGATTTCATAGACATTTTGAAATGTCTCTGGGCTTTGAGGCTTCTGTGTCGGTTGTAAAAAAAAAAGCTTTTTATGATGTAGGGCCTGCACTAAGAATGAACAGGAAAATCCAGACTGTAATGAGCGACGAGGTTATCAGGTTGCACCAGAGCAGTGAGCAAACATCAACAAAATGTGCAAACCTGCATGAAAGCCAAGAAAATACATATGTCCATTGAACAGTTTTAGACTTGATGAGGGGCTAAACATAACAAAATAGATATATGTAAAGTATTAAATTACTTGGTTTGCATTAAACAAAAACAATAAAATGTCACCTTCATAACAGGAACTAAACTTACTACTGAAATATTGAATATTAAATATTGTTCAGCACAAAAGAAAGTTGCTTTTCTTTTTAAATTTAATGTAAAAAGTATGTGTAATATATATACGTATATATATATATTATCTGTAAATTTCTAACAAGTCAATTGTGACAATGCTATAGCAGTGAGCTTAGGGTTTGTTTGTTTTTTACCTCACTTAACCTCCTTGTCATTAAAATTGTTTATCATACAGCCAACAACAATTAATACACACTTCACATAAATGGCATGTACCTTTATCTTTTCCATTTCGAAGCGCATCACAGGCTATTCATATACCAAGAAAATCATAAATTAATGATAAAAAGTTCCTCATACCAGTATTTAGTTTAAAAAGTATATTCTTATTTCTTATGTCAAGCATATTCCTGTTATAAGGGACCAAAGCTGGAGCGATCTTTTCCATTGCCTCTGTCTCCAGACTGCTAGCTCATTGTTATTTTCCAGTTTTAATAAATCAGCCCTGATGTAGTCAGTGCTTTCTGTAACAGGACTTTATGGTTACTTAACTGGCGGCATAAACAATCTATTTTAGTGTATGCAACATTTTCTCTTGTGTTTACAAAGTTAATTTGTTATTCAGTACTATTACTCTCAAAGACAGAGGTTTACCAAACAGATAAACCTGGGATTACCTAATATATTTACACAAGATTCATGCATGAACCTTTTTCCCCTGCCTGTGGTGTGGTAACTCAGTAAACATCTCTTTCTTTCTGCCTAACAATCCAAACACACACCCTCTCTCACAGACACACACACTCTTTCCCACACAAACATAACGTGACACATGGGCAGTGAGTGATCTTTAGCAGAGCAAGCCAGCCGGGTAAATGAAACATTAAGAAATCAGATGATCTCCTTGTAACCTAACTGTGATGCAGTATGGGCCTCAACAGTGGAAATATTTATTTATTAATTCAGCATATTTTATGAGGAATATTGTAACAAATGTGGAAAATGCAACAATTTAGCTCAACCAGTATCCATTAAAACCCTTTGGCACATCTTCACTCACATAGTTGAATGTCTTTTATTTATAGTGTAGAAAACAGAAATTATGAAACATATTGTGTTCTGTCTGAATCCAGATTGTTGTAACTCTGATAAGATCAGTTTCTGCACTGAAAATGAACTGAGGAGTAAAGACCAAAATAAACTGAGGTAGTGTCTGTGAGAGTGGAGTCAAATTGAACAAGACTTTGTTGTTCATAAACTGAAATTGTTCTTCAGTTTATGGAAAATACATATAAAAAATTGATAATGACAAAAAAAAAAAAAAACTTATTCAAGATTTGACATACAGGACAGCATCCTACCCAACGTCTGCCATTTCTCAAAACCTGCAAAAATCCAACATTTGATTGTTTTACTTTCCTTTAGTGAAAAAAAAATCCTACGTTATGAAAAACACATGTTTTACATAATCATATGGTCATAAAAAACAGCGTCCCTGACTAGTCCTATAAGTTACATGCAACTGAAGTACTTTAGGTTATCCAGAGCTTTAAAAATATTTTCTTCTGTAATCCATGATTCCTTTTCTCCCTGCAACAAGACAAAAAATCTTCCTCGCTGTCACAAAATGTGAAATACAAGAAAACACAAATAAGTGAGGCAAATGTGTCTCCAACTTCAAAAGTAAGACAAAAAATGGAGACTCTCATAGGTGTGCCTACATCTAAAGTTGAAATAAAGTAACAGCTTTTTTATAAGTAACATACCCATTAGACAAGCATTTCATTCTCGGCACACAATGGCAGAAGAATTACAAATACATATTACATTTAGCAAAAAATAAAATCTCTCCTTCCTTCAGGTTCTGAGTAGCACCAGTTTAGAACAACACAACCATCCTGTGTCAGAAGTGGCTGCATTACAAAGTCCCATGTAAACACAAAGATACTTTTGTTATAATTTGCAGCTTAGGGAAGATTTAGCCTAAATATGACACAATTCACACTCTGTCAACTACATAAACACATCCTTTCTTACATCCACCTACACATGTACTTCATATAGACTCAAACACATAACCATGGTGCAGTATGTTACCAAAAGTATCCTTCAAACCGTTGAACACAGACATTTTAATCTCTTCCTGGGGCCACAGATGTAGGCATGCTTCTCCGGAGCTCAGTGAAGCTCAGCATGGTAATAAGATATGAGGCGAGCTGCACATATTTCAGACAACTCTTAGTGGTATTAAGACAAAGTGGAAGTGACTGAGAATGACAGAAACTCAGACACAAAGTTGAGAGTCGAGTAAAATCAGAGAGTGGCTTTCAGGTGTAAAAAGGATTTCTGATTGTGTTTCAAGATGTTAATGGTATTACTATCCGATCCACAGGAAATTCTGACTCCTGACCTTATTTTTGCGTAGTAAAGGTTTTACTCTTACTACACAAAAATAGTGCTTTACAGAATATGTACCTATTTTGTTTTTGCTTTAAAATATGTATTTATTCATTATTTGTATTTTTATAGCAGAATTTTAAGTTAAAAAACTGCATTTTTTCTTACCAATGCAGATTATTCTAAAACAAGATGGAAAACATCATTTTATTTTAGCACCAACTGCTCACACCCACCCTTTGTTCTCATATTTATTCACGGGTTTATAGCACTTTATAAAAATAATTTAGCATCACATCCTGTGCAATGTTTCCCACACCAATTTGAAAAAGAAAAAAGAAAACACTATTGTCTTCTTCCTCTGCATTCCTTCACAAAGAACACTTTTAATCCTAAAACTGCATCCTACTGTGAGGAAAAAAAGAAAACAGCAGAAAGAAACTAATAATCATCTCGTCTGCTGCAATGACCTTTGCTGGGATTCTCATGCATGTTGTTCAGAGTGAAGAATGATCTTATTGTAGAAATGAAGACAAAAATAAATGAAACAACTTGGAAGTCGCTGTGCAGTCTGTGACGATCCGTAATTGCTCAGGCCTCAAATCAAATCTCTCCAACACATTCAGCCTCTTTCACTCACTCTGTCTCTCACACACACACACACACACACACACTCTCAAACACACTCAAACACACACAGAAACGCCACGTGATCAAAAAACTGTGCTGCTTTACTCTCATTTCCCTTACTCTCTAAACCTTTAATCCCTTGTGGAAAAAAAGAGTGATGCAACCTGACCTTCAGCACTCAGATTTACAATAAAACAGACAAAATTTGAACTTTGGGCAAATGCACATCAGTGTGTGCAGACTTGGGATTTCTGTTATATATAAAAGAGGCAAACAAGCTCCAAAAGACAGAAAACCTACACATGATCGAAATAGGTGTGGGCAGATATAAAAAAAAAACACACAGTGCTCTACTTGATTTTTCCTTTTTTTTTTTTACGAATGGAAACCTCAAATATTCAGCGCTTTGCCTATTTTATGCACATATACACACCCGGTAGAGGAACTACTGTTTGAGAATAAGAAATCCACCCCACAGAATAAGATAATTTATTTGTGAATTACTATCAAGATCATAGATTGGATTCTATTGCAAGGAGCAACAGAAAAAAAATTAATCCACTCTCCAAGTCGGCAGAGACAAACCCTGAAAGACTATCAGCCGTCACTGTAAAATAGAGATGAAATATTTAGTCAAGGGAGATGAAGACAAAAGCACCACACACATTTAATTATCCTTCACTACATATTGTGTCACAGGAAATATGTTGGAGTTTGTCATTGTAACAAGTTCAAGCGTTAACAGCCCAAGAGTTGTTTCAGTTCACACTAAATATGTTCATTTTCTGTCTTTTTCCTCCATCCATCCATTTTCTAACACCCTTATCCCTAGTAGGTGCTAGTGCTTATCTCCAGCTAACGGTCCGGTTCGAGAGGCGGGGTCACCCTGCACAGGTCGACAGGACAAACAACCATGCACACACCCATACACACACACTCTCACCAAGTGAGAATTTAAGGAGACCAATTTTGGACTGTGGGAGGAAGCTGGAGAACCCAGAGAGAACCCATGCATGCACAGGGAGAACACAGCAGGACCTTCTTGCTGTAAGGCTACAGTGCTACCAACTGCACCACTGTGCAGCCCTCCTTTTCCTTTTCCTTTTTTCTCTAATGTGACCTAATGTTAAACCTGCTAGAACTTTATAAATAACTGAATTCATCCCCAAAATGCCAATAATGGTCCAATTTTCATACTAGATACACTTGAAGAAAGACCATTGGAGCTCAATTATGTTACATCAAACATCCATCCTGCCCTCACTTTTAATGTTTTTAAGTAAGCTTGTTACCATGGTTTTAACTTTATTCTCTAAATTACCCAAAACATTATTTATCCTTTGATCCATGACTCATGCTGTTCACAGAAAGGCTCACCCACATGCAGTTCAAATGAACTCTAATAATCAGCACAGACTCCGAACATGGATGACACATTTGGATACTTCACTCTATGACTTACTAACGATCTGATGAAACTCAGAATCAACCAGTCTTGCAACTGGTCAAACCCAGCAGATGACCAGTTTGTATAGCCAAACCATAAACAACACATCAGTCAGTCACTTTATATCTAAAATACCAACATTTCTATGCAACTTTACATTCTGTCCATCTGATAAAGACAAAATATTGGTTTAAATGTCTAAATATCAAATCAGATTATCTGATCGGTTACTCTGCACTTCACTTACGTTTTGATGAATCTGGTTTATTCCTATTCATTTAATAAATTTAATAATTTAATAATTTTATAAAGTTTCAGCCTTGTTTGTTGTTGTTGCTTTTCTTTGAAATTTCCAGCTAAGCAAAATCCTGAGGACTAGTGAGGACTACAGTACAACCTCCACACACCAAGCAGCCATGACACCATTTTACTGCTTGATTTGACCTTTATTTAAAAAACTAAATCACCCTGATGTCCTATGAAAAAAAGAAATGAAGTCAAATAGACGGCAGAGTGAAAAACATAAAATATAGGACGTAGATGAATTTGTCTATTTTCAGATCCATCCATCCATCCTTCTATCCCTTTCTTCCCACTCTTCCTCTCTGCCTCAGCAACCTCCACTCATTTAGGGACTACTAATCCACTGCACAGCTTAATCCCTCAAACTGCTCACACGCACAGTTTCTCTGCCCTCCTGCACATTCTCGTTCTCCCTTACACTCAAAAACCCGATCACATTCATCAGGTATAAACACTCTCCAGGAGAAAATCAGAATAGATCCACTGCAAACAGCTAGACATGATCTATGTGGAGGCTTTTTTTAATCTAATTAAAAAGCCTTCATCATCTTCACGCATTACCAGAAGAACAATACTGTAGAAAGAGCTCCACTCGCAAATTATCCTGAAAGCAGATATCTGACACCTGACAGTTTAATAAAGATAACTACACTACACACACTGAATACTTAGGATCAGAGCTGCGTGAGAAATCAGTCAAAATGTGCTAAAAACATGCAACTTTATTGCTACATCTAGCAACTTTTCAGACCAGCAAGTGAAGCTTTTTTTTTCTTTCAAAAAATCAACTATCTGCAAATGTAGAATCTTGTTTTTGTGTTATTGGAAACTTGGCAACATTGGCTAACAGTGAGAGCTGCCGTAAGCCCCTCCGTCCCCTGCACCTCCAGCATGCTTACAGCAAACCCAGCCTGCAGTCAGAGCAGAAAGGAGACCCACTTCACCCTGTTTCCACTTCGCTCTGTTTCCGCACTGCAATTGAAACATAAATGTACAAAGCTACTAGTGGTCTGGCTCTGGATTACGAAGGATGTAAATATAATATGAAAATCATTTGTCATGTTTCGGTGGCACTAAAATAATTCCCTAAATTTGATTCGCACAGCCTCAGCCACTAATTCTCCTCCTCCAATGTGTGTGCCTCTGATAACTACTTTAGATCATATTTGGTATTATGCAAAAACGATCCTTGTAGCTTCAGGTAAATATGTACATTATTAAATTATTTGTAGTTCTAAACATATTCAGCGTCTTCTTAATCACTTTTTGTCTCACCAAGAGTGATAGCGCTTTCTTCGACTGCCCAGATCACACAAATATGGAAATTAGGCAGTGATGTCATAGCGACTTCTAGCGACTTTTAGGACAGCCAAGAGCTACTTTCCACTCTGAGTAGTTGGCAATGGTGGGAACTGATGGCACCAGGGATCATACGGTGCATTCAGTTTACAAGAATGTAGGAATTTCCAACCACCTGGGAGGAAACATCAAATTGACAATCTGCTGAAATTGAAACTCCAACTTGGACAGTCGCCATTCTAGGAGCAACGTCGAGTTAAACATCCAACATGGCTGCTGCATGTATGAAACACAGTCAACGTTCCATGAAAAAGCTTATTTGGTTGTCTTCCTGACTAGGACTCTCGGGTTTAAAAAAACAAACAACTTGTAGATTATTTTTTGGAAACAATTAGTGGATTAAATAATGAATTTAAAATTAAGTCCAGTTGATAAACTCAGCAAGAAAAACTTTAATAATCTCAAAAAAGTGTAGTCCCGTCTCACTGGTGATATATTCTAAGTAACCCTGTTTATTTTGATGAGAAGAAATTAATTATTGCTTCAACATCCAAACAGAAAAAAACTATATAGCATACGTCACTTACATTTCATTAGACAAAGCATGTATTGCAAAATGATTATTGTTTTCCCCAGCTACACATACTGTACATTGGGTAGAAAGAGATGAGTGTAGACTTGGGCAGTGTGAATAATCCCCATCTGTTGATAGACCATGAAACTGTGTCCGTCTCACTGGTTTATACACACACAATTCCCTCCGAGCCTAAGAAGGATGCTTGCCAGACGCAGTGAGGAAAAGAAGGCACTGGATGCATTGTCTGTATGAAAAAGCCTTCGGATGCTAATGTGACTGTTTGTATTATCTAACATTGCTCTTTCAGCAAATTCTTCTGTCCAGTAAACCATTTCTGAACCTGAGCTTTTTGTTTTGTTTTGTTTTTCTTTTTTTGTACATATTGCATTTTGAATGAATTTAACTGACGACAGGCTAAAAAGGGCATGTTTAATATCTTACGTAATCAACAAACATAAAACATTTGTCATTCACAACAATCACTTTTAGCCCAGTTTACAGAAAATGTCAATTCACGGCATTTTAGCCATGCAACAAATCGGTAGTACATCTACAAATATTGCAAATGATCTTTAAGCAAGATGGAACAGAGAAAGGCTGAGGTCGACCACATCACAACAAATGTGACGTAGTGAGGAGAGTGAACGTGACAGCAGCAGCTGTCTAGAGCTGCAAATGGTGACGTTTTTCTGTTTTTCCAACCAAAGTAGCTCTATGTCAAACGACACAGCTATTCAAAATTAAATTACAGAACAGAGATCTGAACAAAAAAAACTACCAACAATCAAGTTGTCACAGCAAGTTTTATGGCAACACTTCCAATATATTTTATGGTGTTAGACTATACAATTATGAGAAGCACTTAGTAAGAAAACAATTGAGAGAAAATTTGAGATGTTCTAGTAACATTGTATAAGGATATCGTTCTCTTTAGCCTCGTCCTAAATACCTCTGTGCTAATGAAGATGATGTGCTATGAGCAAATGGAGGGGATACCTCTTCATTTGAAAAACTTCCTTGCAAAAACTGAAACGTGCAGCAGAAATCTAAAAGACACTGTCATGGTGTCTATTATCTTTTTTATTTCGTTTTTGTAAAAATCTACTGTTTCAGCTGGAAACAGCATAATAACCTGGCAATCTGTGATCTGGGGATTATGTAAATCTTGGTTGGAAAATAGAGAAAAGAATAGTAGCATGAAGAATCAGTAATTATTATTAATGCCCCAAGCAGATTTACATGTAAAAATGTATTTTAAGCAACTATGAAGCTTGTTTCTCACAGGACATTAGATGGGCACCACTAAAAAGATAACACAGCAATCTCACAGGACAATGCATTTTAAAAGAGAAAAATATATTATTTTCATCAATGCTGTAAGAAATTTCTTATTTTTACCTCTACTTAACAATCAGAAAAAAAACTTTATTTGCAGTCTTGTTATAACTGCAAACTAGCTTTTTGCACATATTCACTGGTATTTTGATGATTTCTCTTTAGTGAATCCAAGTCATTGAGGTTGGAAGGACTACTTGCAATCACCCAAATTGTTTACTTTCTCAATAATTTCTCTATGTGATTAAACTTGCGTCTCTGCCTGGATCACAACATCACTTCCAGTCAGAAGAAATGCCTCTAATTTGAACAACTTTGGGTTCACTGTACATATGTTTCAAGTTTCAAAGATGATGAGGGCATATTGGCAAACTAATAGATTCAATAGACTTGCATGGTATTGTGTTGGTCTTTAAATCAAGCGCAATCTGTTTACTTCCACACATTCCTTGGAAGATGTTCTCTGGCATTACATAAACTGTGGTTTCAATACATTCCAGCTCTGTTCAGAGGATCTAAAGATGCATCAGTCCAACCAGAATGTTCTGCTCAGTTCCTTCAGCTGTGATACCATCAATAAGGCTCATCCACCTCCATCCAAAAGTTCTTCCCTGAGATGCCCTTTGCATCTTTTATGAAGCAAGGTTCACCCCGCTAACTTCCATGACATTCAGTCCTGATGAAGATGTGGACTTTCCCCCGTACAAATAGCCTCAACAGACTTTGAAAGTCGAAGCAGAGAGAGCTCATGGGTAAATAATAACAAGGCTTGATCCAATTTTAATGACCCAGTTTCAGGGACCTGGTTCAGACACCCGTGTCAGTGACCGGCACTGCAGAGACACTAATCCAGACCGAGCCTGCTAATGTTATTAGTCGCACCGGTGCTTTTTGTTACTACAACAGACAAGAAGGGCCACAACTAACATAGGGAATTATTGTTTTGGATACGTGGGTATGGATCAGGAAAGCAATAAGAAATGCTATTTCAGATACAGCCTAATATTGAATCAGGATGTAATTTCAGTGTGTTACAAACTCTGATGTGAGACAAATTCATCCATATTCATTTGTACAGTAATAAAATCTATTTATTTATAGTTTGCTGTTATAAAATTGCTATATGGTGGGTAAAACATATAAACAGTTATTTCCATCTCTGATTTCCTCTTTGTCATGACAAAGTTTGTGCTTACACTCAAACTTAGTATTTGAGTGTGAGCACATGCATGCAGGCAGACCCCTGTCACAAGAGAACAATGAAACCCAACACATTTATCCAAGTATGTTCTGATGTAGTTCACACACCAGACCTATCACTTTCATATAAAAGCCAACAACCAGCGTCAGGAATCCAGCTGATGAAACAAGGTGACACAAACAACAAGCAGCCAATGTGTGTAAAAAATAAAATGGAAGATTTGCCAATTCAGTTGCACAGTTAACTCGGCAGAGTCTACTTTTTCACACCTGTGTCTTTGATGGAAATAAAATATGACACCTAGCAGCCTAAGAATGTGTAATGTCAAATTTGCTTCTGTATGGTCTCATTGTAGATTGACTAAAAAGAATAAATCCATTTTATCACGTTATCTCCAATATTCCAGTATATTCCAAATGGACATATCATTTTTTTATTGCTATCTCCAACATAGCAGCTTAGTAATTTGGAAAGATCTGTTTTCTGTACACCTTGGACTAATAACTAGTTTAATAATGGACTAATAATGCATAGCTGAAATCAGCATCTGTAATAGTACTCACCAGTTCTTGGTTTGTAGAGTTGGAGTCATCTCCAGGAAAGGGAATGTAGATGGCTAAGGCCACGCAGTTGGCGAAAATAGATAGGAGTATAAATATATCAAACGGTCTGAAAGGAAAATGTTAAGGAAAGAAATATTCACATACACAGTGTCACATCCTCAGCTTCAGTAAAAAGTTATTTTTGAAGCCATATTTTTGGTTTTATCATCTTTACCAACTTTTTCTTCAATTCAAATAGCAATGGGGAAAAATAACTTTCAAAAGATGGAAGTTTTTACGTCAAAATGTACTCAGGGTATGCAGCAGTGATAACCACCCATCTCTTGGATATGTTTAATCTGTTGCTGGATATTTTGCGGTGCTTTGTTGCAGTGCTTCATCTTCTCATGCATTAACTGAGATATTGCAATGCCAGTTTATTCCCTATGTCAGTGACTCCATTCACCGCAGTATTCTTTATTAGTCACTGCAAACAAAGCAACAAGGCACACATATTATATCCTGCAAAGTTATTGTGTTCAAAGTAAAGACACCCACTGCTTCCAGGCATTTTCTGGTTGAAATTCATTCAAATGATCTAGAGGTCATCTCTAAAGGTCAGTCTTTAATGAATGTGGCAATTCCTGACAAAAAGATACTTCCATTCCACCAGGCTGATGCAGGCCCTTCGGATCGGGTTGTTGAGGGTGAGGCAGAACAGCGCTCTGGGTGGCCGGCTGTTGGTGGATCCTCCTTGCTTTTTGCTTTTGGCGTACTGCTGTCTCTTCCTCTGTGCAAGTGAGCCAACAGGAGGCGGTCCAGAAGCGCAAGCCGAGGGACACGAGTCCTTTTCAGGCGTTTCGACATCATCTTGCGCTTGTCGAGCAGCAGTAATGGCAGCATGCCACGCAAGCACTGGGCTGACACCAGAACCAGAGCCACCTGGGCCCTGACTACTACTACTCGCCCCAAGGAGCCCACAAGAGGAGCCGATAGGCTTGCCAGTGCTGGCCGGAGCCTGGATGGGCTCTGGAGAAGGGAGCTGGTGGAGGCTGGTACGGCTGTCAGACCAGAGCGCGGGAGGGTCACTGGAAAGAGTGGTCTTTCTGTTGCTGGCATATTGTGCCCCTGGAAAGACAGGGTGGAAAACAGACGAGAATGTTTTGAGACAATTTGCAAGACAGAAATATAATAACTGAGCTATTTGGCCACAAAGGACAGAACTATGTTTGGGAAAGTGAAGTGAAATTTTTAAAACCAATACACTAACTGTGAAACACGGCGACGATTGTATCATGTTGCGGTGCTTTCTCACAGCCAACTGGATGGAAAATACAGAAGGTTTCTTTGTTTCATCTCATATTAATAGCCTGACATTAAAAACTTGGAAATCTAGGAGTTTTGGAACAAAAATCCAAAACACACTTTAAAACTGGGCTTGATACAGCTGACTAACAGCTTTTGAACCAAATCTCCCTGAATCATACAATTTAAATGAGCTCTGAAAAAATAAAAATTAAAATAATAATAAAAATAAAGAATTACCCTGACAGATTAGTCACAGAGTCAAGAACTTGCTAAGCCATACCTAGTTATATTTCACTTTTTATGGATAATGCGGAAAGATTTATGATAAATAAGTTATTATATTTGAAATTCATTTAAGCTTTTTATGAAATGAAATTATTTGGTTACTGTAAATCATTAAAGCCTCTACGTCAATGAGAGTCAAGTATTTAAGCTTTGAATACCTCAGTAAAAATGAAACCCAGTCAACGGAAAACAAACCAAAATCATCCAACAAAGCTTATTGAGTTTTTTTATAAGACAAGAGCAAAATAAATGTTTGTGGCAATGACACTTTGTGCAGCTTAAGGGATTATCTACATTTGAGTTTCCACATAAAGATCCCAGAATTTAATTTGAAGTAAAAAAAAAAAAAAGTTGTCATCCCATAAACAACTAAATTCAACTTCTACATTGTGGAACAATTTTTGTCTTGCACTACAATTTGCTAGAAATGTGCTGAAGCATCCAACAGGAAGCAGTCCAGAAATATGTTGGCAGAAAAGGGAGCAGAGGAGGAATGGTTCAAAAGGATTACAGAAGAGTAGGAGAGTGGGACAGCCGGTGTGACTGAGGGAGGCAGTCGTTAAAATCAATGCAGGACATGAGTGAAAAAAGACAGTGCCCTTGACAGTTTGGTGCACTGCACAAGAGAATTACAACCCATTCATGCTGTCCAACACTTCATGTCACTAAACGAAAACAATCCTGGAAGAATATCCATGTTTCCATCGGATAATCTGATCCATGCCAAAGGAAAGAGAGAAGGGTCAAAAAATTGATTTCTGAAAGTTTTAGTAAAGACTTTAATTTGAGTTGCAAATTCTTTGAAACTGTTAATTGAGAGCTGAGAGTTGTATATGCGGGCTATTTGGTATGAAGTTCTCTCAATGTTTCAAAACATTTTGGCTCCTGGATCCCAAAATGATTTCTTTCATCCAGCATTGTCCACACAGTTTAATGTCCTTTTCATGAGATGCCAGTGTAAAGGCTGGAGCAACTGGAGGTGATCCATACTTGACACGTAATCAAAATGAAACTGTTTTTGGAACTCACACTCAGCGTTAAGGAAAGTGAAAGCATTTTTACTGCAAAAATAGTTCATAGATGAGGAAAAGCATGAATAATGTGTATTTCTGGACAAAGATTTTAGTACCTGGAGACTTTAGGAATTGAAAAATCATTAAAAATGAGGAGAATCACCTCACATGGCCATGCAAAGAAAACAAATGTTACAGTATAAGAATGCTGGCCAAGCAACATTCTTATATAATTTGCTTGCACACATCATATATCGCTATTGTCAATTATTGATTAAAAAAAAAAATGTTGCAAGCGTAAATATTTTTTTCTTGCACTAAATGTAAGCATTTGTTTCTAAAGTAAACATTTTAATTAACCAAGAGGTTTTGTGTCATGTCAAAGTGACACCCACTCAAAAACTATAAATTATGTGATTTTGAAAATCACATAATTTTACTTTTATCTAGATTGCTTGAATATGTATGAATTTCAACGTATACAGACTTGTTTGAACAGCTGGTGCGAAGGATGAATCAAACACATAAAAATCCAAACAGCAACAAGCCCATGATAGAAATAGCAGTAATGATCAATATGTTGTATTATTTTTAAAGCCATTGTTTTTAAATAAAAGCAGATTATGCTACCAATTTTGTCTAAAATCTTTTTTACACCTTAAAATAATGTATTTTTACTCAACTTTGCACTGCTCTGACAATCTCATAGTATAAAAAGTCTTGACATATATTTGTCTCGCCTTACATGATCATGTATCCCTGGAACAAACATACTGAAAAATGAGGAACAAACATGACTTTACCATAGTAGCTCAATTGACAATATTTGATTTCTGGTTTGCAGCACTTTACTAATTTAGAAAAAAATAAATAAATAGAACTTGCTCAAAAAAATAATTTAGCATCTCTGAGTTTGTTCTGCCTCGCATGCAACATCCCAAACACCCTTCACTTTCAATCGATCATGGCATTATAACTAAAACTGTCAACCATTTTTCCCCCCCCGGTTCTCAGTGGAGCTGAAATGTTAAAGCAACACTGAAGAAAATGCATTTATATGCAAATAAATATTCTTAGAAATTCGTACCAAGAACCTGTGAGCATCCTCTCAACAGGAGGCACGACTCGGATAAAAATCTGCTGGGTAATGGGGACAGCCAGGGAATAAAACCAAACGAGCGCTCTCGCCCCCTCAGCTCTCCAACTCTCCTCCTGCTCTCAGCGCGCAGCAGCTTTTTACCTTCAGACTGTTCATCCGCCTCTTGCATCCTCGAATCCACATCGGAAAAAAAAAATCCGTTTCAAATCCAACTCATCGTTGGAAGGAAACTCTCCTCCCTCCCTCCCCCCCCTCTCACTTCCCTGAAGACGACTGAGCGGAACCCGGAGCGGAGGCGCTAACCTGAACTATAAAAGATTTTCCGAGCGCAGACCCTGAGAGGAGCGCCGAACATTTTCGCCACACATCCGGGTGCCTGCCTGGCTGCACACACACTCCACGGCGCATCCGAGAGGACTGGCTGCTGGCAGCGGCGGCGGCGGCGGCGGCAGCAGCGGCGGCGGCCAGTCAATCCGCTGCTGTCAATTATTCTCACTGCGAGGCTGGGCGAGGAGGAGAGGGGAGACCTGCGGAAAGTTTGGAGCGACCAGAACAGCGTGCGCGCAGAAAACGCGCGAGGCGGTGCGAGCCTGAGAGACGCATCCTCATAACGATGCTAATTGTTTTTAGACGCTGCTTTACAACCTGGGGGGAAAGACAAAAAGTTTACTCCTACGTGTAAGAGTAGAGTTTTGGTGAAGGAGGGGGAGGGAGGTGGGGAGGGGAGGGCATTGATGGCACTGGAAAACCAGTATCTGGTGATCGTGGCTGAATTACGTCATCTAGTCTTTTTCTCTTCCTTTTGCAAATACCCACTTTGCTCATCAGACTTACCCCTCAGGGGTCTCCCCCTTATAATGAACGGCATTCTGTCACCTCGCTCTTCTCCCGGGCCTCATCGCGCCGTTGCCTGTGCTCACTCGACGGCGATGCAGAGGGAAATGAATTTGCTCAGAGAGGCTCTGGTGGAAGGTTAGCAGTGATTGGATTACCTGTGCCTGCGCTGAGGATAAATCAGTTTCACCGCAGAGGCGTAATCCTGCGATTATAATCCCTGCTCCAATGTTCTCCAGACTAGAGAAGCAGGGCCAAGCAAGTGGGCCTGGCATTATCGTTATTTAATGATAATATACCTATTTTATCCCTCAACGTCCTGCACTGTCACTGTTGTTGGAATTTCACTTCCACTAAGAGGCATGAAATTTGGTTGTTTTTTTTTTTGTTCTGTTTTTGGTGTTAAAGTAATTGAATTGAATATATTTTATGTGGACTACATAATCATTTAACAGCAACAGTGATATCAAAGCGCTTCACAAGACGATATGTCAAGTTCCTGTCCAGTCCTGGACTAAACAGTACCATCAAATTCAATAACAGGTTAAGTTCAGTCCAATTATGGCATATTTGGAACATGAATGGTACAATTACAATCAATAAAAGTAAGCAGTGATAAGCCCGTGAGATGAAATTCTTTTGGGGTTCTCTATATGTTGCAATGTGCTGAATAAGAATCAGATTTAATGGCCAAGTTTGTGTCTTTAAACGGGGAAGTTGACTTCAGTTAGATATGCTTACATATGTTACGAATACCGCTAAATATAAAAACTTTAGAGGAAATTAAAAATAACAAACAAAAAAAACAGACACACACACACATATACAGTATATATCCAATATTTTTGGTTAAAACTATGCAAAAATGCACCTCTTGTTTTACAATAGAGGTTTCTACACTTAATCCATAGTTGTTCATTGTGTTCATCAGACAGAAAGAATCTACTGAGGAATGCTGGAACTTTTTACACCTACAAGGTGGAGCTTGTTTGTTTAATCATCATGAACAGATCATCCCTCTGCTTAGAAATTCATTTTTTGGAGGGGGCGGGGTGGGGGATTTGCAACATGCAAACAAAATCCACTGAGAAGACTGAACTTGTTTTGTTGTTTTAAAATACACTAGTATTAACGAGTACACTATGATTCTTGCATGAACTATCAATATATGCAACAGATGTGTCAATAAATATGCAAATATACTGCGCTGATTTATTTACATTAATATTTAAAAAAATTGCAGCAACAATATCATTTCATCGTCCTGGAATACTGAATGCACAACATGATGATACATTCACGGTTTTTTTTCTTACAAGATTAGTTAATAATAATAATAATAATAATAATAATAATAATAATAATAATAATAATAATAATAATAATAATAATAATAATAATAATCTACATACGCGATCAAATTACTTATTAATTTACATGTTCGTGTTATTTACGCGCTATGGAGAAAATAAGAAGAAGTTATAAAACCTCGTAACAATTTCTGAAGTTAAAAGTTTTGTGACGTGATAAAGGGTTCTCCGGGGACATTTTTGGACGCCACCATTTCCGGGTGCGGCGGAAGCTGCAAGTGTTTGCAGAAAATCCGTCCGAAGATGGAGACTTTAACTGCGGGACATATGATGAGCTTAGCGGCTCTGCAGAGACAAGACCCGTATATAAACAAGCTGCTGGATGTTACCGGCCAGGTAGCTCTCTACAACTTCAACTCCAAAGTGAACGAATGGGTAAGTTTGGGAAGAATGGGCAAAGCTAGCTACATGTTTGTGTAGCATATTAGCTATTCTCTCTAAAATAAAAATGCTTAAAGACGTTTTAGTAAATCATGTTAAAGCTTATCCAGACAGCGCTGGTGGACGTCTGGTTCGATCCAGGTCCTTGTTCTTGTACTCTGTGGGAAATACGTAGATTATCGGCGTTATTAAGCTAACCGAGGCTCGCTAGCAGCGGCTAGCTGTAGCCGCTGTTTTGTTTGTTTGTTTTTAATTCACCCGCTTTGGCTTTACAGTAATAGTTCCTGACTGAAACTGCATGTTTTTTGTTTTAGGAGAAGACTGAAATCGAAGGAACACTATTTGTTTATTCGAGGTAAGAACACAAGATGTAAAAAGGGTGTTTAAACGGAGAATCGCGAAGCTTGTTTACTGGTTTTTGTTACGTCATTTGACGTATTTAGCACACGTGTAAACAACAGGGCCATGTGATGGAGTCGCCTGCTCTTTCAACTGGAAAAATATACATGATAAAAAAGGGTATTTTCCTGCTTCAAATGCACAGAGACAGCATATCCCACGGTGTTATAACTTCTAGAGCAAAGATTAGATCTACGGTGTTGCATTTGATACTTTTTTTGTTTTCCATGTTCTTCGCCTTTAGAATAAGTTAGTTGGAAATTCTCTTGGAAAGATTGACAATTCATTGGTTTCCACATACATGTGCGGAGCGATTTACTTCATATTATTTGGAAACAGTAAGGTTGTACTTAGATCTTTGCATTAAGTTTTTTTTTCGTCTCATTCAATAAAAGCCAGATCATTGAAAGCTAAATTATTGCTAAACCTGGTTTTGGTTTACCTTTGAACCTTTGAATTGAAACACATTGTAAGTTTTGTCATGACTTTAGATGTCTATATTGTGTAGATGTTAAATTAAAAAATTAATATAAAAAATAAACTTGAAAATATTAGGAGTTCAACAGGGCACGGATTCAAACCAAGAGTTTTTGGTACAGCTTTTTCTGTTTTGCACACATGTGTACCAAACAAATGCAAAGCTGATTTAAAGCTGACAACACAGAGAAAGACATGACTACAGCTTTCATTATATCTTTGCTGGATGATAAATTATCCCTGTAATCATTGCGGTAAACAGAATATTGTTGTTTTGATACCATATTCAGATCAATAATCTATTATCAATAATAGATAACCATGATAGCATAGCTTTGAATTCTCAAAGACCGATAAGCTAATTTTGTAAATAATACTTAACACTGAAACTGGAAAGTATTCAACATAAGTGATTTGTATGCCGTTTGTCCTTTTTGAAGGTCTGCCTCACCTCACCATGGCTTCACCATCATGAATCGACTGAGTACAGAGAACCTCGTGGAGCCCATAAACAAAGATCTGGAGTTCCAGCTGCAGGATCCCTTCCTGCTCTACAGGAATGGCAACTGTGAGTGTTTTGAGGAAAAAAAATATATACTAAAAGATTTCTCAGCTCGAACAGATCTCAAAGGTTCTAGTCAGTTTTAGTTTTTCAATCTTCAGATGCACTTCTTGTTCCTTCAAAGGGTCATTTTGGACCTGATTTGAACAATTCTTAACGCGATAACAGGTGTTGGAGTGACCAAAGTTGCTCAGTAAAGGTGATTGCACAGTTCTGCTACTTGCAAAAAAAAAAAAAAAAAGACAATAAACAAATGCTACAAATTTGATTAGAGCTGTGATAATGTTAGCAGCAGGACGAGTGTTTGTTTGTCTTTCTGTTAAAAACTTGGAAATTTGTTTCAAGTTTCCTCGTAAATACAATAAAAAATGAATTTTTTCTCATTGTTATTTTGCATTGAGAGTCTTGTACATTTGTGTGTGTCTGTCACAGTTAATTTGTACCTTAAAGCACACACAGTCGCTGTCACACTGCTGTTAATGGTTTACCTCTGAAAAGGCTAGACAAACATCTTCCCACCGTCCGGTGGAACATTTCTCGCCCGTTCTGCATGAAGTCATCTTTGAGTCTCCTTGACGCATTGAGGAGGAAAACCTTGTTATTCATGGCCGTCGCTCGCCATGCAGCAACTCCAGCTTAGCTTGGCTGCTGCCGTCTTCCTGCATTTGGGAAAGAATCAAACCCACCAAACTCTGACTGCGGCACCAGACTGCTACTTGATGTTTATCTTACTGTAAGTTAGAGTCAGATCAGCGAAAAGGAATGTAAGAAAGTCCCTCAGATCTTCAGAAAGTAGCTGACAGCGTTGCCGCCAAGGTAATCTATTAGAAGTCTGAAGACAAGTTTCATCACGGCAACAAACAAAGAGTTGGATTGCTTTCCCATTTGTTTGCTTATGAGAAAAAATAGCATAGCCAAGGTGAGGGTTAAAGTAGACTGCTCCCCCTTTGGACTCGGTTTCCCCATCAGCCTCGCTGGAATGGACGACATGATGCAGGAACTCGCCGGGTATCCAAATCAGCAGCTCCTCTTATCGCCTTACTAGAGAAAGAAGGTTGTTTTTGTAATTCCTCCTTGGTTTTGATCCATCAGTTCGCCTTGGTTCCAGATCCTAGGTCTCCCACTCTCTGCTCTGCAGTTCAGCTGCTGCTGTAAATGTCTAGCTGTTAGAACAGATTCCTGGGTTGTGATCTTGAGATGAATTGTACAAAGTTAAAAATCTGCAGAAGAAGGATAGTTATAAAAGAGCAGAGTGTCGAGAAGATGGAAGGTGAATTCCTCACAGAGATTTTGACGGTGATTATTTGAGTCTAAATCCAGTCCCGTTTGAGCGCCATTGAACTAAGTGCTGCAGGCTGTGGTTTGTGTTCAGATTTGAAGTATGCTGTTGGAGAGAAACATGGACTTTAAGACACTTGTTTACATCTTTTCATATTCCCTCTGCTAGCAGGAGGGTGTGCAGGGAGGCAAACACTTGGGTTGCTAGGCTAGCTCAGCCTCAGGAGGGTCCCTGAGTGCTCCAGCATTTTGTCACACAAATAACAAGATTGTTTCTGTTTACTGATAATTATTACTTTGGTGAAAGCAGGAAAACCTTGAGTTTTCTTTAAAGGCAGGTGAAGTTTCCTTCTTGTTTGATGATTATTTTGGAGTTTGGAAACTTATTCCCTTAAACAAGTCTGAATGTTCATCTAATCTTTAAATTATTAATTAATACGTTACTGATATTTAAAAAAATATATATGTCTAGATTTATGGCTCCAAAGATGTTCTCCTTCGTTTGTCTGGTATTTTAAAGTGCAGAGCTTTGTCTAGTGTAAATGTTCTCCAGATATTCACAGTAAACATTCTCTAAAATGAAGTGTTTGTGTTTTCTGACAGTGGGTATCTATAGCATTTGGTTCTACGACAAACGGGATTGTCACCGCATCGCCCAGCTGATGGTCAAGTAAGAATATTCATTTGGGTCTACTTATACATAAAATGAGACATTTTCAGTATTAACTCCTCCAGGTGACAAAAAAGCTTAAAATTGCACTTTTCTTTGAATTAGAATATCATTGAAATAGTTTAGAAATTCATCTGTGAAAGGGAAAACCTTATTGCATACAGAGTAAAACATTTGAAGCATTTATTTCTGTCAATTATGGCTAACAGCTAAATGAAAACCCCAAATTCAGGTCTGCAGAAAAGGACAAAAAAAAAAAGTTACTCTGTTATTTTATGGCCTGAACAATCACAAGGAAGACTGCGTACTGGACAGAGGTCCAGGAAACGTCAACAAAAAGTGATCGTTACAGACGCTGGTTGTTAACAGTGCAATGTCCAAGACTGTTAATGAAAAAATAAGGAGGAAAAAGTGTGTTAGAAAAAGGTGCAGGAGCTGCAGGGATAAAGACACTTAAACAAATAAAACTCTATCAAGAGATCATCAAGCTTTGAGCAGCAGGTTGGGTCAGTGCAGGTTTTATTAAAGACATGAACTTAAACTATCACTCTCTGGGTTTTGGCTTTTCTGAATCAGAGATAATGGAAGTTTATTACTGAGGATAAAAATCTGGTAAAAAGATCCTTTTTGTAAGATGAAAGTTACATTTGGAGTTTATAGGAAGAAAGACTTCTTAAGTCCAAAGTAAGCATCTCTGTCTAGCAGGACATTTTATCCTCAGCAGACAAGCTGTACAGAAATGTTGATTTTGTTTAACTGGAGCTCTTGGCACTTGGCCACACTCACAAAAGTACCAATTCCAGCTATAATACCTGTAGTATCTTAGTGCTTAACCTGCCAGTAAACTGCCTGACCTGAATGTCAGAGAATCGAAGCAGTTTTTTCACAGACAGTTTGACATGACAAACCCAGCAATGCAGAGAAGATGAAGGCCAGCATGTTCCATAGATCTGAGGCAGTAATTCATGCAAACCCTAACCGATTATTGAGTCGATATTCGAGAGCAGATGGGTGCACTTTTGAGCAGGATGACATTACTTTGTGTCCCTCTTATTAAGTTTTTCAGAAACTGAGTTTTGTTTTAGTTCTTGTTCGTAACTGGAAATTAAAATGTAATTGAATCGCAGTGGGTCTAATGAAACTATTCAAGTTTGACATTCTCAACATAATTACTTGTAGAAAAGAGTGGAATCTTCCTTTGTTTGTCCTTCAGTAGGAAAATTCACATATTCATCAGCAGCAAATTGACAGGCGAGTGATAATACATCATCAGAGTCATTCTGATTTGAAATGCACATGCGCTGCCTCAACCTATTCTCCAGGATTGTGAAACAAGAAATGGACCACGCCCTGAGGAAGACCCCAGAGAGGGTGGACCCAGGGAGAACCAATGGAGTCGCAGAATCCCGACCCATCGACATCCTGGAGCTGCTCAGCAAAGCCAAGGAGGAATACCAGAGGGTGAGGGAGCGCCTCATGTTACCTCATTGTTTCTGTTCATCTCTACAGGACAGCATTTTATACTGTAAAATATATAACAGTGAAAGTCTTGCTTCTCCTCACTGAAACATCAACACAGAGTTTTGAAAATATGTTTTCATGTTATGGAAAAAAAGTAGATTATTTTAGTCATAGCAGCCTCTGGATACTCTACTAAGAAGAGCTTTTTTTTTTGTTTTCTGAAAAAAAGAAATTGTCCTATTCTGTCAAAATAGATGTAATGTCCAAATGCTGCCACTAGGTGGCAACAATTTTCACGTCAATCAGAGTCTAAATAGTTTCTGAAAACTATTTATTTGATATTTCCCAAGTCTAGAAAAGCATCACAAAGAAAATGGAAAATATTAGAAAAATCTGCATTTTTTTCCTACACATTATTTCTTTGTTCCATTTTCAACATTTTACATCTGGTACCTAATCTATGTAAATGTAGCTTTTCAGCTGGTTTTTTTCCAGGTTGTCCCATCCTTCTTAAATCTTTCATAAATTAACTTAAAATTGTTGATTCTACATGTCTTGTGTGCTTTGAAGGCCCAGAGTGGAGAAACAGACGCGTCTGCAGAGTTAAATTTGAAAACGAGCATCAGCAGGGTTCCAGAACCTGCTCACAGTACACATCCAGCTGAAAAGGTAGCTTGTTTATTTATTTATTTTCCAACATTTGCGTTTGGAAACACCTACCAGAGCTGGTTATGCTGCAGACTAAAGCCAGTCTTCTTGGGAAGTAATTTAATAACTGAAGTTATTAAATTACAAATATGAAGTTATTTGAACAGTGGTTCTCAAAGTTGGATTTACACTGAGGTTAAATTAGATGCTGATTGGATGACTTCTGAACGTACATTTTTTGTAAAGGCTGCTGAATGCAAGCACTCCACACTTTTCAGAATTGTATTTGCAAAAATATTTTGAAGCCCTTCATAATTTTCTCTTCACTTCACAGTTTCTCCTTTGTCTGTATCTGTGTGATACAATCTGTGATTTTATTGTACTAATGCGAGTTTTGTTTATCTTGCACCAGTCACTGATTTAAGCTAATCACGTTGCACTGTCTACCACCCAGAGCTCTCACACCATGGTGAAGCAGATCACTGTTGAGGAGCTCTTTGGTTCTCCGCTCCCGAAAGAACATTCTGCGCAGAACGCCGCCTCATCCTCCTCCTCTGCCAGCCTCCCTAGCGCCTACGTGCAGAAGCAGCCGTATCCTGCTGCAGCTCACCAGGCTCCTCTCCTCACCCAGCAGTTCTCAACCCACGACCCCGGCTCTGGCCAGCAGCCACACGGACCCGCTCCCATCCCCGCTCCCTACACACTCAATCCCAGTCCTGTCTTCAAAGCCATGATCCCCATGCCAGACCCCCAGCCTCACTGCTCCGTCTCCCCTCTGCTGATGGCTCCCGCTGGATCGGAGCATCAGAATAACCTCGCCGCACCTGCAGCACCTTCATCTGCCTTTCTGGGACAGGACCTTGTTGGCTCTCTCAAACCAGCAGCTTCATCTGTGAATTCCGGCATCCACAAACCCATCCTGGCTCCCAGCTTCCTGCCGAGCACGCTGGTCCCCCCTCACAGCTTCCAAGAGCCCAAGAAGGACGTTTTCTCTCAGCCTCCCAAACTGATTGCGCCGATGTCTGTGAGTTCAGTTTTTTGCTGTTTGTCTCTGGTAACTGATGCTCTGTCAGTATTTGTTCTTAAACCACCCTCTTTCTCTCTTCCTCTCTTTCTTCCTGTCAGGCTATTCCTATGAGCCCTGGTCTTGCTGTTCCAGGCTCACATGCTTCAGTGCTGCTCTCCCCAAGCGCTTTCCAGCAGACTACAAATAAAACTACAACAGTACCGGTCATCCCGTCCGCCCCTCCGGATCCATCCTCTGCTTCTGGAAGAGCTGCAGAGAGTCTGCAGGCCCACTGCAGTAAAACACAGCTGCAGGACACTTTGATACACCTCATTAAGGTACTGGTCATCTGGAGTGGGTCAAACAATCAAAATAAGAACAGTTTCCTGACAAGCTTATGATAACCGTCTGTTTATTGGCGCCTCTAGTGGCCAATAAACAATGGATTTTATTGCATTAACGTGTCCTCATTCTGAAAATACAAAACAAAAAACTTGACTTTTTACATTTGTTCAGCAAAATAATCATTTTTAAGCAAAATCATTATTGCTTTAGATATTAATTTAAAAAAGATTAATGTAATGTTGCAAGTGATAATTGAGCTCAAATAAAAAGGAGGAATTGAAGAATAATTAGTGTAACATTATGCCACTGCATAAACTTTCATTGTGAGGCTTTTTAAAAGGGGTGCCACATTTTTTTACACATTTTAATCCTCCTACATTTTTTTGCTTCCTCCTCCAGAATGACTCGGACTTCCTCAGTGTCATTCATGACGCTTACCTGCAGAGCGTATCCAAGGACTTCAGCAACATGAAGCTGTAGTCCGGCTTCAAGCGGACATGATTTCAGTGTTAGGGCTTCTTTCTGGCCACAGAAGAGGACACATGATTTTGGGAGAAAACGAAGAATGAGCAGGCAGGTTTGTGACGCACGGCACACCACGTTGTCTTTTTTCCGGCACTGGTTTGTGTGCCGAGGATTGTGACAGGAAAGCCGCGCAATCTACCCCCGGAATCTCCTGTCAGCCCGGATCAGTCGGTGGATAACCGAGGCAACGCGAAGGGGAGAATATTTCTCCTCTGCGTCCCTCAGCCATACTTTCCAAATAAGGTGAATCTGGTTAAACTAACGGCCACTTCTTCAAGAAATCTGATTGCTTACCGGAAAGGGAGGAAAACAGTGGATGTTTATTTACAAAAGATTTTTTATTTTATTTTTATTTTTTTTAAATAAATACCTTCCTTTTCTACCGAGATGCAGTTGAAGCCAAACAAACATAAATTATGAATTTTTCTTTAAGCAGTTTTTTTTTCTTCATTTTTTTTTTTAAATTTTTGTTCAGTGGTGGAATATGTTTGTAACTCCTAATCGCACAGAGCCCCATCTTTGCATCCTTTCTTTCCTCCAGTTGTTCCTGTGTCCTTTTGTTTTCATCCTTGTTTGCTGTTGCCTCTCCTCCACCAGCTGAGCTCTCAGTGCTCGACCTTTGACCTTCTCGGGGGGGAGAAGACTTGTGCAATACGCAAGAGATGCTTAAGAAAGGTACTGCAGAACTAGATTTATATGAATTTTAATATCTTCTGCAAAAAAAGGGGAAAAAAACCGTCATGTTGGTGTTTGGATCCCTGTTTACATTCATTCTATAATCAACACGCATAAGGAAAAGCTGGGGCTGAATTTTCTTTAACAACTTCATTCTCATTTGTACTCGGGAGGCAAGTCTTTAAAGTTTGGATTGGACGAAATAAACTTTCATTTTTTGTTTACAGTTTGATTTCAAGCAAAGAAAAATCAGTTAAACTTCAATTAAATTGTCCTCTTTGCAGTAGAAGACTACTGCACAACATCTAGTGGTGAATCCTGACAGGACCAGTACATCCAGTGAGTCTAAGGGACAAGAAAAGTTTATTTTGCAGATGTTTTAGTCCAGAAAAACGTTCTCCACATCTGTAGTCACAACATAACGGGCATACTGGAGCTTTTCCCCTCCAAAACTATGGATGTTAGTTTGCAGGCTCTGATTTATTTACCAAAACAAGCAGTGAAACAATGGATTTTTGTTACCAGTATGAAAGTCTGCCCTTTTTATATACTTTTTTATTTTGCTTTTCTTTATTTTTTTTTGAAAAATCAGAATAAATTGAGATTATATTAACTGCTACATACAGCACTCATAATAAAGTTGGAAATTAAAAATCATCCTTTACTGTATTGGCTTACCCTCACTGAAAAATGAAGAAACCTTTATTTATTTTTTAACAAAATTACAAGTGCCACACTTATTGACACCCCTAATAATTACAATTCTGAACAACTGAAGCTTTTTTTAAATGGATGTTTTTTGCTTATTAGTTGATCAGAGTGCCTAGGAAATATTTGTAGTAATAAATACCTTCCTATTTCAAGACCCAAATTTTCTTAGTCACTGTTCAAAATGGGAACTTGGAGAAAATGCCTTTAAACACAGAAAGAGTTGCAACTGACTTTAAGAAATTCTCTGTTCTCCTAAACCAACCTGTGTCTGAAACATTGTGAAAAATTGGATAACTGCAAGAAATTGGTGTGATAAATTACTAATTTAAAAAGAAAAACAAACAACCAATTGCCACTCCGTTGTTCTCCTCGGTCTGTTGCTACAGCAAACTGTTTTTAATACTTTTTCTGCTCATCTTTACCAATAATTGTGGCGTAAATCCTTTGACTGACATCATGACTTGAATGTGTTGCCATCAGCATCAGCTCTGTGCTTCAGTGCTGTTTTTTTTTTCTTTCTTTCTTTCTTTCTTTTTTTAATTAAGCTCAGAGATGCAAAGTTAAATATGTGCGGCCTGGAATAAACCAGATGTCAGTCGATGTTTCCGGTACTAAGTGGAAATCTTGATTAAATGAGTGTTTTCTTCCAGTCCATCTGTTCTAGGATTTCGAAATAAATCCTTTTGAAATAAATCCTAGAACAGATGTCATATTTAAGATTTTAAGATCATTATTTATCATTCTGGCCAGAGTTGTGTTTCTTGAGTAAGTCATTACAATTTAAGTTTTTTTTTTTTTTTTTTTTTTTTTAGGTTTGTCATTGTGCATACAAGTGGACATTATACATATTTTGTGATAATAAAGATCTGAACCCAAAAACGTGTGCTGCTTTTTGTCTCCTTTAAGACATTGCACAGCTGAACTCATACTGGGATTAGCCTTTGTAAAAAATAAATAAATAAAAAAAAAAAAATAAAAAAAAATTAATTTGCTCGTCTTCATTGCTTTAATCAACGTTGCACTTCTCCGTATTGTCCACCAGGTGTCACTATCAGCCTTCAGCAAACATCTGGATGAACTATGGCGCTGTTGGATCTTTCATCGTTTTGTTAACAACTGAGAATCGCGATATTGACTTCAATGAATCTCTGCATCTATTAAACGATCCACATTTAAAGATCCGAGAAACGCACAGGCGGGTTTCTGATTTAATCTGTCACCCGTACTAGTTGTCCCGCGTTTGGATGAACTCCAGAGCCATGTGATCCATATTCATAGCCTTTGCTTACAAACACACACCCTCCTCCGCGACTCTTGTCACTCCGCACATCGCTGCCTCCTCTGAACTCCTGCCATCATCTCTGCGCTTCCATCATCTCCCATGTTTTATTCTCCTGAACCGAACCTCTGACCTGCAGTCTTTTTTTTTTCTTTTTTTTAACTCTTTCCTTGAGTTTCGTCCCGCTTGTGTTGTTGCCGCTCTGCCTCCGCCTCTCTTTCTTTCGCTGCATCGGACAGATGGAGGACTACCACAAGCCGGACCAGCAGACGCTGCAGGCGCTCAGGAACGTCGCCGCCCGGCTGCGAATCAACTCCATCAGGGCGACGACTGCGGCGGGCGGCGGGTGAGACGAGACGAAACACCGACCTGCTGGCTGAAGCTTTAAATTGCTTTCAATTGTTGCCACCGAACAAGTAATCGTGATTTGATGTTGGGGATGTCGTTCCTAAGTGATGCTGCTGCTGTTTTTCTGACTCTTTGGGTGGTTGTGCGCAATTTGGGAAAATAAAAATAAAAAATGCAATTATTTCCTATGGATTTTGACAACTAAAACAAGCTACTTTAGTGAGATTTCTTCTTTTCTTCAACTAAGTGAAGTTGTATATTTAGAACCCCTTCAATGAATTGTAGGTTATTTATAATATGGGATGGATTTGATTGAGTAAAGTTAATTGGTTTTGCTGAAAATGTCATGAAAATCTGACATTCCGATTTGTTTGCAAAATTACTTATTATTACTATTATTATTTTTAGTGATCTTCAGGCACTTTTATTTTGTTGACTGTTTAAAGACAAAAACAGGAAAAGTGCCTGTCTGGATCGCTCAGTTGGGTATAACTGGGCTGATTTGTAAACAAAAGCTTCAGCCTCGTTTTTGTTGAACTATTATGGCTCTCCCACATCTTGGCAGCTGTTCAGTTTCTCTGGATGTACAGCATACAGAGACGTATCAGGTGTGTTTGCTCCAGAAACCAGTGGTGTGTCGTCGCATCGTGGCATCGCATGATGTCGGTCATCTTCCTGCTCATCCCTGACCCGTTCTCATCTCCATGTCTGCATTTGCACTGAACATGTTTGAGGATTTAAGCAGACTCGTGTTTTATCTTCGGATAAAAGCCACATGTCTTGAGTTTTGTCTTGTTTTTGCAGCCATCCCACGTCATGCTGCAGCGCGGCAGAGGTCATGTCTGTGCTCTTCTTTCATTCCATGAAGTATCGACCCGAAGACCCGCGTAACCCCAACAATGACCGCTTCATCCTCTCCAAGGTAAAACCAGAACGCCCATCTGCACCGAGGCTTTGCAGTAGAAACTGACGGAAACGGCTCATCAAAGTATGTTTGTGTCTCTTCTTGTTGACCCTTTTCATAACTCCGTTCTATTAACATATTTGCATTCATTTTATTTCTTCATGTGCTGCTACGCCACACCACTGTTCACTTTCTGCCCGTTTCCCTAAACCAAGACGAGCGACAAACACTCTGAGCCACGTCTTGCCATGTCCACATAATTATTGATGATCACCAAGCAGCCGTTTAACGTCTTTCCTTTGCCTCTCCAGGGTCATGCAGCTCCTGTGCTGTATGCCGTCTGGGCGGAGGTCGGCTACCTGAAGGAGAACGAGCTTCTGAACCTCCGTAAAGTCGACTCCATCCTGGAGGGCCACCCTGTGCCGGTGAGGTGACACCGAGCGCCGCAGGAAGAAAAAACACCGTCCAAATAACGCAGCGCATCACTTACTGTCACCTCGAATTACCTGACAACTGCTTTTCGTAATTACTTACACCATCTGTTGTTTTCGCTTTTTTTTTTTTTATTATGACGATCAGAAGCTTTTCAGTGTGGAAAGTAAAGATTAAAAAAGAAAATCTGTAAGGGAGTAAATAATTTTTCTCTGCACTGTATTTTCACTGATAACACCGCAGGCAGCTGCAAATCTCTTTCTCTTTGGCAAACAGTTTGTTCTTCTCTGCTGCAGACATTGTCAGCACTGTTTACATCGAGTCCAGACACTACGACAACCCAAACCCATTTACAGTGTGGACCTCTGTCGCATGTTCTTGAGGATGGACGAAACAATCCGTCCTCTGTCTCACTGAGCTCCGACTGCCGAACCGTCTGACTGTTTGTGTCGCCGTTCTTCCCGACAGAAGCAGCAGTTCGTGGATGTGGCCACTGGATCTCTGGGTCAGGGCCTTGGAGCCGCCTGTGGAATGGCCTACACTGGAAAATACTTTGACAAGGCCAGGTAACATCCGCAGCAACGTGCACACATGGAACAAGCTCACCCACAGACTTGGCAACACTGAAACAGGAGTTCAGCAACCGGATTTGTAAAAAATGAAGATATGTGACAAAACATACTGATTCTGAGTAAGCTGTTAATGTACAAAGCTGCAGTTATAATTGGCATTGATTGATTTGCTGGAGTTCAAATGTATATTGCTGTTTGACTCCATGTCGGACGCCCACAGAGCAGTTTCATTTAAACACTTACTCAGCTGATTGGTAACTGGTTTGGGTCGCTCCACGTGTGTCTCCTTTGTTCTGCCGCGATCTAGAAAGAATCGTGGATTTCTCTCCAACAATAGACTGCCGTCGCTTTAAGGCCACTAAAAGGGACAAAAAGAAAAAAAGAAAAAAAAAACCCAGAAAAAAAGCATAAAATTCACACTTTCAAGGATTTAAACCAGGCTGAGTAATTTCAGTCTGAACAGAAGTGACGGAGAGCGAAACGGTCGTTAAAGGAATGCCGAATGTCCTGCATGTTGCGTTCCGCATTCTGTGTGCGCTCGATTATTTCTGCTCTAATAATCACACACGGCAAACAAAACACACACACACACACACACACACACACACACACACACACACACACACACACACACACTAGCTCCTTCGTCGCTCTGCCTCACCAATGTGCCACATGTCCTCTCAAAACAACACTACAGTAAAATCAGATATAAATGATAGATTTTTATCATAAGTGCGTTTTTGTGATTATATATCACATGTGATGTTACTTCTTCATTGATGGTTTTTATTAACATGCTCGATACAGTTTTTACTTTGAATTTGTCATTTTTATGATTACTATGCTTATGGTGCGTTTTTGCAGCCTGA
This sequence comes from Poeciliopsis gracilis, assembly GCA_911649635.1. Classification (NCBI taxonomy): domain Eukaryota; kingdom Metazoa; phylum Chordata; class Actinopteri; order Cyprinodontiformes; family Poeciliidae; genus Poeciliopsis; species Poeciliopsis gracilis. Next base: position 16,148,503 of record CAJVRI010001220.1, on the reverse strand, counting down.
TTTTTATTTTGGTGCCTTCTGAAATGTGCTTGATGCGCGTGGGCGAAGACAAAACCTAACCAAGCATAAATGACAGAAACATTGGATGTTATTACTAAACTTAAAATGAAAACTTCTGAACAGGACATGTAATCCAATTTTTAAAGAGTAAAAATAAACACCAGCTTTTCTGGTATTCAAAACTGAAAATGCTACATGTTTTTGTCTAGACTACATATTTTGTAGAACGAACTTGCGCTCTCAAATTACTTTGCACGTCCAGGGATTTTTTTTTCTCTCTCTTTTTTCTTTTTAAATAACTTTACATGCCACACTTTTCAGATTTTTATTTATTTAAAAATTATCACATGAATGCTGTGCTTTTTTTGTGTGTGTGTCGGTTTGTGACATAATGAGAACCAGATCTAGGAATTAATAGACTGGGATAATGAAGCATCACAGAATGTTTTCACCGGAGGCGTCGCTCTTCGTCTCCTCTGTGGTTTTGTTTGGACAGGATGCGCCGCAGCACGACTCACAGACATCGCCACTGGCTGAGTTTGGGTTGTTTGCAGTAACTGCTTTCACCTTGTCTAAATCTGTTATTCTCACCTCACAGAACCTGAGAAATTGATTTTTTCTTTCTGAGCTTGAATTGTTGGAGGTGTCCAGAATGCATTTCAAATGCACTTGAAAATGCTCCGGTGTAAAATAAATATGCTTTGATACATAGAAATATTCACTGACTGTAAGACTTGTATTTATTTTAGATCTTGTTTCAGAAGCTGGCAGGTTTTCTCATCCTGCTGTCGGTTTCTCTCTCTCTCTTCCTCTCGTCTCTTTCCACTCGTCCACAGGATTATGTGAAGCTGTGACAGAAGTGATGATGCTGCTTCTCTGCGTCTCTCCCTGTGTGTAGCTATCGGGTGTTCTGCCTGCTGGGTGATGGAGAAGTGTCGGAGGGTGCGGTGTGGGAGGCCATGGCCTTCGCCTCCTACTATCAGCTGGACAACCTGGTGGCCATCATGGACATTAACCGCCTGGGCCAGAGCGACCCGGCTCCACTGCAGCACCACGTGGAGAAGTACCAGCGACGCTGTGAGGCGTTCGGGTGAGCGAAGCGTGAAGCGGCGAGGGACGCACAACAGAAGAAAAATAAGCGATGCGCATTAACATTGGTGACTTGACGCAATGTTGATAATCTGTGATAAACAAACAATTATAAACTGTTTTTATTCTGTTTTTAACCCGAACCTAAGATAATAAAACATCTATACAGTTACTAGAAAAAAACAAACATTAGTTCCATCGCGGCAACAAGAGTTTCTTGAAAAAGTTGCTTTTGGCAAATGCCTGATGTTCTGCTATTATGGTTGCCGTAAACAACCAGTTCAGCAGAATATGTAGCAGATATAGAGATTTAATGCTTGGTACTTAAATAAATAGCCAACATTCATTGCAGTTCAAAAGCTTCTTTACAATACTGAAATTACACACAACAATAATGTTGCAAAATAATGTACAGCCAAGAAAGCAAACATATGACTTCAAATTAATCTACTCTGGCTTTAAGAAATGGTCCAATAAAATTAGCATGAGTCTTAGTTGTTCCCCTTTAGGAAGCTTGACTTAATTTATTTATTTATTTGTTTTGGATGTGATTTTTTTGTCTGGATTACTTGGACTGTCGCATCAACACATAGCGTTGAATTGATGTCGATAACTCCATTAGAATCTCATATTCTGGAGAATATCTGCATGAGTAGTGCTTACTTTCTCTAAGATACACAGAAAGTTTATTTCCTCTCTGTCCAGCTGGCATGCCGTCATTGTGGACGGTCACAGCGTGGAGGAGCTGTGCAAGGTGCTGAGTCAGCCCCGGCACCAGCCCCTCGCCATCATCGCCAAGACCATCAAGGGCAAAGGCATCCCAGGTACCGCCAAGATTTCTACCAATGAGCAGGAGAATTAAAATGCGAACCTGAAGTAACCGGAATGACTCCGTGATTTAAGGTTAAAACTTATCTGGTTAAAGAGGTGGAAACTGACCCTGATTGGGTTCGACGCGCCGTCAGTACCTTTTGCCTCCAATAATCCAGGCAGCTCTGTACTGCTTCAGCTGCTGCAGCTCAATAATCCTCCAGAATGTGTAAGGTACACTCCCAGCAGCCACCCATTGTGCTCCTGTTGTGATAATAAGGCCAAAAGTGCGTGACCACATCTGTGTGAGCGGGAAAGCAGCATGGAGTTATTTTAACAGCATAGTTTGCATTGAGAAGCTTTAAGTCTTTACTAAGTTCTTTGACCTCTTATTTCAACCCCTCAAGTTTGAAACGGCCTGTCGTCGCTTTGTGAAGAGGAAAATTGTTATCATTTGGACATCTGGACAGGCTCATTCCTGTCTGAACTTGGCTAAATGTAAAGATGATGGGGGAGTTTTGGTTGCAGAGTTTGCATGAAGGTATCCTTAAGACCACACCATGCAAATATCTGACCTCTGGAAGCCTGCAGGCCAACTCCACAGGTCAGTCCTTTGTAATAAATTAGTATTTATGTGTCTGTCAGCGGCTGAGGATAAGATGGGCTGGCATGGAAAGCCTCTGCCCAAAGACATGTCGGAGAGCGTGATCAGGGAGCTGCAGAGCCGCATCGTCAGCTGCAACAAGCGCCTCTGTCCTGCGCCGCCCAATGAGGACACATCGCCCGTCAGCCTGCGCAACATCCGCATGCCAAGCGCACCCAACTACAAACCTGGAGACAAGGTGAGATCTGTGATGATGACCGTGCGACATTTAGTTCATTAAACGCAATGATTCATGGATTTTTCAAGTTCCTCTCCACTGATTTGTGTTTTTTTTTCAACCAGATTGCCACGAGGAAGGCGTACGGCGTGGCTCTGGCCAAGCTGGGCCGCTACAACGAACGAGTGGTGGTCCTCGATGGAGACACCAAAAACTCCACCTTCTCTGAGCTCTTCAAAAATGAGCATCCCGACCGCTACGTGGAGTGCTACATTGCAGAACAAAACATGGTGAGAAATTTGAGGCACTTCCAGGTTTTAGAGTTGAGAGACTGGAGAACGGAGCCAAAACAGTAACGTTATATTTTACTATAACTTTCCACCACATCGGGAGCCGTTCCCATTGAACAATGCCTTCAGTGACGCAAGCATGGATCTTTTTTGATTAAATCTGAAAGAACTAAAGACGGCCTAGCAGAACTGAAAACACAGATTTTGTCTTCACTGCTCTGATATGAATCTCCTGCTAATGAAATCGATTTTCAAAAAACGAAATGAGCTTCGAATTGGGGAAAAGGTCAATTTAGTCTGACTTTATTGAAAATCAAAGATAACAAGAACATAAGAGTGTTATCTACATTATAAAAATGAATCAGTTTAATTGAAAGCCGACACAGTTTTTGTGTTTCGGTTCAGTCAATTCTTTTTAGATATCAGAAAACTAACTCGAACTATTCCTGTAATTTAGAAAATGAATATAGCCTATATTGTGTGCTGGTTTAAGACTTTTGCACAGTTTTACATGACAACTGTGCAAAACAGTGACAGTGATTCAAGGCTCTGATTGAAAAGTCCATGCAGCAAATCAGCCATTATTTAAACCCTCTACAAATCTGGCCTACAGAGAAGAGGAGGGCAAAGAAACGTGTGGATTAAGGCGCTCTGGTCAGAGGAGAAAAACGCAAAACCCCTTTCCTCAGTATTTTTGTGCACATGTCGTAACACACTTTGCGCCTCCTCGACCTTTACTCTCTCGTGCAGGTGAGTGTGGCCATCGGCTGCGCTGCACGCGACCGTAACGTGGTCTTCGCCAGCACCTTCGCCACGTTCTTCACCCGGGCCTACGACCAGCTTCGCATGGCCGCCATCTCCGAGAGCAACATCAACCTCTGTGGCTCCCACTGCGGCGTTTCCATTGGTCAGTTCCTGTCGTGGTTTCGGATTTTCTTTTGTTTTGTTTTTTTAACACGCCGCACCTTGTTTGAGAAGTGGCCTGTTGTTGAATTAGGGGAAGACGGGCCGTCCCAGATGGGCCTGGAGGACCTGGCCATGTTCAGAGCCATTCCCACCGCGACTGTCTTCTACCCGAGCGACGGGGTCTCCACCGAGAAGGCCGTGGAGCTGGCAGCCATCACAAAGGTGCAAGGATTTCACCTTTAATCAGCGACAGACTTAAAAACGGTGACATTGCCACACAGAACGATGATTTCTGGTTTGTTGCAGGGTTTGTGCTTCATACGAACAAGTCGCCCAGAAAACAACGTCATTTACAACTGCAACGAGGACTTCCATGTTGGCCAGGCCAAGGTCTGGAGCAGCGCTTCCTCTCCGTTTCAGTTTCATTTTGTTTTCATTTTATTTATTTTTTTTACATACAGTGGAAACTGCACATTTACACACCTGGTGTAAAAAGACCGCCATTTACTTTCATATGATCAGACACAAACTCATATTACAGTGTGTCCTAATGCACTAAAATACTTTTTATTTGCTAAATGCTAACATAATCAGAGTATTCTCGCTATAACTTCAGTAGTTTACATATGCAATCTGAGAAGATGATGATGTCAAACCTTTTGCAAGGTTCTGATTTCACATTTGGGCTGAAAATATTTTCAGATGAAGCATCAGGAAGAGAACTGTAGACTCACCTTTGCTGCTTTCCTGATTCCTCTGCACTTTGTGATCATTGGAAGCAACAGGTCAAACCGACATTTCTTCTACTACTACAGCGTAATGTTTTATGTTCGACTTCAGGTCGTGTATAAAACCAGTGACGACCACGTGACCGTGGTTGGAGCAGGGGTGACCCTCCAGGAGGCTCTGGCTGCAGCAGAAATGCTGAAGAAAGGTTGGGAGCCACGGAACAAAAGACAGAGGCCAACCAAAGGCAGCAGAAAATGATGGATGACCTTCTGTACATTGGAGTTTTTCTTCTTCTCCTTTTCATTAGAGAGAATCAACATTCGTGTGATCGACCCGTTCACCATCAAACCCCTGGACTCCAAGACCATCATCGACAGTGCCAGAGCCACCAGAGGACGCATCATCACAGTGGAAGACCACTACTACGAAGGTAAAACACTTGTTTTGCTAGATACAAATGAAGCATTCTGGCTAAAGAACATGTAATGCTGTGTAATGTCAAATGTTTAACTTATCTTGATTGGCTACTGTTATAATAAGGTAGATAAATACCCTTGTTTTTTTTTGTTTGTTTTGTTTAAATGAGTTAATTTAATTAATCAATATTAATATCTACCTAGTCATATTACAATTTTGTTCTGAATATTAAACAATGTTTATTTATTTTGCACATTTCAGTAAAGTACAAAACCAATGAACGCCTCTTCATAGATATAGTGACTTTTTGTGTTTTTGTCTCCATCATGTTCAGTTCAACTCAGACGAGAAATATCTCTGGGTTTTTGTGTTACTTGCGTTAACCTTTGTGGTTTTACAGAAAACAAACTGAATATAGAGAAGAGAATGAAGGGGATAGTTGTTGTACATGGCTTATTCTTGCAGAGGAACCAGGGCTGTCAGCACTTCTTAATTTCAACTCTGGCCTTTGGGCTCTTGCTGACCTAGATAACAGCCACAGCCTGACAGACACAAGCTTTGAGAAACTGCTTCCCTTCCAGCCTCGTTTTGTTTTCATCATTGTATATTAATCAAGGTTATCTTGATTAAACTGCTGTTCCTATCATTCACTGAATACTTCGCAGGGATTTTTACCATTTTATGTGACTGACCAACACAAAATACCACGTATCTGAGAGTGGGGGTGAGAGGAGTGATACACGATTTAATTTTTTTATTGTAAACAAAAATCTGAAAAGTGTGTTACATCACATCCCTCCGACAGAGAAGCTGAGTTGAATTCAGAAGGATTTGCTGGACGACTGGAGCACAGAGAAAGCGATTTTTGACGCAAACCGTCACTTTCGACTGGCTCTGCTCTGCTTTCAGGTGGACTCGGCGAGGCCGTGTGCTCGGCGGTGGTGAACGAACCCGGATTCACCGTTCACCGCCTGGCGGTCTCCCAGGTGCCCCGCAGCGGCAAGCCCCACGAGCTGCTGCGGCTCTTCGGCATCGACCGCGACGCCATCGCCCAGGCGGTGCGCAAGACGCTCAGCAGCTCTGCCAACGCCAAATAAGGGCATCCGGAGGAGCGACATGGTAACTGCCGCCATTTAAGCTGTGATCACCATGGAAACAAACAGTAAAACCCTCACAGAAAGAAAGACGGTGTGGCCCGTCCGGGTCGCTCTCACTCTCTAACGAGCAAACAGAAGATTTTTGACGGTAACGTGATCCGCTGCAGAGTTTTACCACCATCAGTTGGAGTTCGGTAAACATTCCTAATCCTCTTTACTCACAGATATTCACTCCTTCACCCAGTAGTTCCCCTTTGACCTCTAAATTGAAAGTGCTGGTGCTGCTGTTGTGTTTCAGTAAGAAAGCAGTAAACGTAGTTTGGAGTCGTGTATTTTTATACCGTATGTCATATCTGTGGAGCCTGTCTCACGCTTCGGGCACAGTGTGTTCTCCACCTGGTGTGAACGTGTAGATCTCACCCCACAGCCGGGTGGAGGAAACCTCAGGCTTGGCCTGTTTTGAGCACTGACTGTTTTTAACTCTTTCGACTCTTGATTTTGGTTTGGACTGCTTCACACAAATAAAGGGATGGTTTATTCACAATCCGCCTGTCTGGTGTCGTCCTTGAGGCTTTCTTTAAAAGAAAAGGAAGAATGAGTGAGGTTTGCCAACCCTAAGCGTTTCAGTGAATAATGTATTCATCTGTTCTATTTGATGGGAAGTGGGAATATGGGTAAATTAAACCCAGGTTTTAAAATCATCATGTTCTGAATTTTTGCTTTTTGGGATTACTTAAATCTGATTGAATGTGGTGAAAGAGGCAGAATGTGTCTGAAACATTTGATTAGCTTTGAAAATGGACTTTTATTCTCACAACTTTTGCTGTTGCTAAATGATAAAGCTGAGAAATAAACATGGGATGTAAAGATGCAGAAAGACACCAACAAAACAAAAACAGAAACAGAGCCACTATTCGCGACACCATCTGAGGTATCATAATTATTTTTGGCAAAAGCTTTTCTAAAATATTGTTTAAAAAAATCCTATAAATACCTTGGAAAGAAACAGAATAATACCTAAAAAAAATTGTTGGGAGTGTTTTTATCCTTGAGTACTGAAAAAGTTATCAAAATATTTTTATGCATTTGTTTTGTTCAGAGACTTGCTGACTGGCTGATATCTGCCTGATCATAAAAGCTCAAAGTCGCTCTGTTTCATCTATATTTAATGCTAGTTAATAATTAAAAAGCATGCTAAAAGATTTATGCTAAAGATTTGGATGCACAGGCTGCAGCCGCTACCTGTGCATCCAAAAATAAGACGCGTGTCAAATGCTGTTGGTTTATTTTATTTACTGCTCAGTGAGGGTATCAAACTGCAAACACTAACAAAAAAATAGAGTGTATATAAAGTACTAATCCTGGTCTGGCTCCATATAAAAACAGGTAATGTCTGCAAAATTGCTTTGCAATTCATTTATACACCAATATATTGGGATTAGCATAAAGTATTCAAAAACATTCTTACAGAGATGTTGAAAATCTTGTAAACTTCTGGTGCAGACAGAAAACTGCAAAATATAATTTGTACTGCTAACCTGATGACCCACCTGCTTCACTATGGATCATGTAAGATCTGAGACAAACTAGATTCCCTAAATTTAGAAAGAAACAAAAGGGAAAAAAATCATCTTGTACTTTGGAAATACAAAACATGTTAGCTGAAATTAGCCAGTTTTGGTCAACCTGTGATGACATTTGTTGTCGTACCTTAAGAGTTTTTCTGCTCTCAACTCCAGAGGGCGAGAGAGGACCTCAGGAGATGTGATGTGCAGGATAACCTTTGACCCCTACTCCAACAGCTCAGCGGGAAGGGCGGATGTCTGCAGTGTTAGCTGAGGGTGTGGGAGCAAAGGAAATAAAGCGGTCTGACAGATCGCGTGCGTGGCTGTAAGGGTCTACACCCTTACATCCAGCTTGTTGGACTTCTGTTGCACCGTCTGCACCTGCTGGGTGTTTCAGTCTGACCCCCATCTAAGCATCTGTCAGTGTGAATCCTCTGTATTGATGCAGAACACACACACACACACACACACAACAATCCTGCTGTCAAATTTACTTACACCTAAAATACATATTGGGCACATAAACCGATCACATTAAAATATGACACATCGATTTTGTGCTTCATCACAAAATCGGAGCAAGAGGCTGAGGAGCTCAGCAAGGCTGCACACCCTGAAGAGGAACAGGAACCATTTGTGTTGAAATATGTGCAGCTGGGTGTTTTCTCTCATGTCATAATTTAATGTGGTAAAAATTTATGAAACGTTTAAGTACTTCAAGCTGCATGTAAACAGGTGATGAAATGAAACACATTTTAAGTAAAACTTTGATATCTAAAATGTTTCAGGTAATAACCATGTGTAATGAAAGATTATACTTTTAAATAGACATTTTATGTGATTAAAGTAAACAGTTATTTAATCAGACATTTTGCAGTAAACATTTAATGTAGGTGTAACCCACATAAAGTGGGGATGCCGTTTTAAGGAATAGAGATTGGGGAGCCGGGGTGGTCTGCCTGGCCAATGGGAAGTTTTGGTTTCCAGGAATGTATAAACCAATCAGAATGCAAAATACTGCAGAGGTTCCGCCTTCTTCCCCTTGTTGGCATCGTTAGTTGTGTGCGGGAGATCCAACTCTAGAGTGAGTCTTTTGATGTTTTTAATGTTGCATACCAACTTTGAAGGGACCTTTGTTGTTAATTAAAATGGCCACGCCGTCATTTTTATTTTCATTTGAGCCGCTCCATATGGACGGTCGTGTCCATAAATCCTGCCACCGGGTGTAGTTCTTTAAAAACGGGAGACCACATTCTTGTAATAAAAACACATCCGACTGTACGGCGCTTAAAAAGGATAAAACACTCTGCGCTCTAATTCGCGACTTCACACTTCTAACATTTATAGTTGAGAAGGTGAGAGCCATGAGTATTATGGTTAAGAACAGGTAAGACATTTTAAAGGAATAAAACGATTAAAACAGTACGAACGGTCGGTCTTTTATTAACTCCGGGTTCAGAGACTGTCCTGTGAACAGAGCTCGTCCTCCGCCTCGTATGGGTGAACGGGGCAGGCCGGAGCTCCGTTCCCCCCTTCGGACTCTCGGGTTCGGTCGTTTTTCTAGAGCCGATACTTCATTTGGGTCCTTCGGGGTTGATTGGTGAGCAAGTTCCAAAATGGGGTCCTGGCTGAAGGAGTCCGAGGGGGAGAGCATGGATTCCTCTCCGAATGAACCGAAGAGTTTCTCCATTCTCCCCCTCTTTTCCACCGTGTTGGTGACGTCAAGCGGGGACTCCGATGCGGGCCTCTTGGCTAGCTGGGCGTCGGGGAGGGGGGCATCATCGCTGCTGTCCGTCTGTGACTCCTCAGAGTCCGAGCTAGCTCCGCCTTCGGTCTGCATCTCCCCCCCCCTCGCTAGGTGTTTCGAGCTGGGGGGGCTTCCATCCCCTCCCCGCTTCCCGCCGCGTCCTCCTCTCTTCCTCCAATCAGAGGGCTTGGCGAGAGATTTGAATTTTCTGGCCCAGCAACGCCAACTTGCTCCGTTTCCTTTCCTGTTTCCGTTACTTTACCTTTTTTTAATTTATTTGCAAACGACTTTGGACAGTCTCTGAACAAGTGGTCTTGTTCTCCACACAAATTACATTTCCGCCCGTTCGTACATTCATCGAAAGTGTGTCCCACCTCCCTACACTTACCGCAAAAAACCTTTTCACAAGTTTCGGCCAGATGACCGTGTTCGCCGCACTTCCTACATAGCTTCGGTTGGCCTTGGTAATGAATCTCTGTTCTCCCCCAGGACTATCATGGATGGGAGATGTTTCAGGCCCTGGAAGCCTTGGGGGTCTTCCCACTGTTTAATGGGGACCCGCCAAGCGCAGTTCCAGATGCCGTCCACATCCCGCACCTTCATAGCCTGGCCTCTCACAGTGCAGTATCTGCCCAGCCACATACAGATGTCTTCGGCACTGACCGTCTCATTGAACATCCTGACAATCACCATTTTCAGGGAGTTGTCAGTCAGTTTCTCGACGTCAAATGCCGAAAACTGGGTCTTCGCGTTCTCAAACCGGGTCCAAAAATCCTTTAGAAGTGCGGCGGAAACAAAACTCACGTCGTATCCCTTGTTGAAAGGCAGGGTTTAGGATACAGTTCAGGTCATCTGGCCGAAACTTTAAGGTTTGCTGGATCAGTTTTCTGGAAAAATCTAATCTCGTAAGTCCAGTTTCTTTGCCTCGGTCGTTAAATAAAAAGCGGACGCTGTGGTGCCTCCGCATGCCGGCATGGCTAGCCGCCATGGTGGAGGCACCACCCGTGAGAGAGTAAACGCTAAAACCTTTACTAAAAACCAATAAATAAATAAATAGTCAATAAATAAGTAGAACGTAAAAAACACGAATAAAACGATCTAAAAGGAAGAGGTATTTTACACTACAGTAGTGAAAAAACAACTCGACCTGGGACAGGTTCTATTTACCTCAAAATCAGTGGTAACAGCCAAGTCACAATGACTACCGCTATCACCACCCAAAGGAGGCGATCGCTGTCTTAGCCAAAAGGCCGAGAACCCCCATCATCTCCCAGACAGGCCAAGATGTAGGGCAGAAGGGGCTACAGTCTCTCAGATCACTGGTGCGGGTAACAGTGTGGCTGACATTTTTCGACCATGGTGTTAGGAAGATATCTGTATATTGACGGGCCGTCAACACAAAAAGTGGGGGTAGATTGTAGCCGGGGCATTATGTCCCTTTACGCACTGTTCCGTCTGACCATATAAGGAAGATGCTGTGTTGGAGCGCAGCTGATTCATTACGGAGACAGGTAATCGGCATTTACATTTAAAAGCGGGTAGATCGCTGAGAGGGTCAGAGTCCAGGCCGATTCCTCTACAGGTATGGTTAATGTGAAGCGTACACTGGGTTAAGAATGATTTTCTGATGCCTCCATTCTATTGTTGCAGGAAGCTTCCTCTTGGAGAGGACATACCGAGTTCTGCTAACGCTTAGAGACGGTAAAGATAGGTCATTATTAATTGGTTATTTGGTTATTGGTTATTGAGTTGTTTTAGTTTCAGTGTTACATTAGTTTAGAACTCATGTTTGGAACCTTTATTGATTAAATTCTTTTTTTTTTGGGGGGGGGGGCTATGTTGTTTAACGAAGGAGAGTTTTATCGTCCAGCCCTTTAGGCTTGTAGTACAACAATCTATGCTGTCCCTGGTTCCAAGCTGTTTTATCTAGACTGTGGAGACTAGTAGAAGGGGAGTTTCTTTTTGTCCTTTGTTTTATTCACTAGGGAGTTCTTTTTTTGTTGTTGTATGAGTGTGTTTTTGTTTGGGAACACAGGTGTATTTCTATTTGTTTTTTTGTATTATTTCTCCCCCAAGCAGTCTGATTTTATTTAATTGGAGTAACTGGTTGTCAGCTGTAAGGTTTCCAGGGCCAGCATAGAGTTAAGGTTTTAAAGTGGTTAATATTGTACAATGAAATGAATTGATTATTGTGAGTTAAATAAATTGTGTTTAATCTGCATCAGTGCCTCTGATCATTTTCTTACAAACTTATGTGTGATTAGATAAAGAGAAAATATCAGAGAATTTAAGATTCTCCACACATAACTAAAGTAGTAACCGGGGAAAACTGAGATTTAGCACTTGGCCCAGTATTGTTTTTATTTTATGTATTTTATTGTGTGTAATTTTATTTTCTTAATTGTGTGTCTTGTCCATAAGTGAGTTTTATGTTCTTGAAATTCATTCAACTGTGTTTGTGTGTCATTTAAACACCCATTGTGTGTTTACGATAGCTAAACCTATTGGCCTATCTATCTAAAACATATTAAATCCTTCTCTACTGTTACATAAACAATCAAAGCAGATGAAAGAGACCATCTTTAAACATTTAATGAGTTCAGAGTAAACAAAAATAAATGTTATGAAATAGATTACACTGTTCTACCCTTTAATTTGTTGTAAAATAGGTTTTTAGTGTTAATTTTGTGACAATACAATCTTATTTTGAAGATCAGGGATGGGACACAAAATCAGCCACTTCGTTTAGTTTCGCACTCAGTCACACGTGAAGACGTGCATCTGTCAGAACCAAACCAATGGAAGTACGTGGCTACGGAGCATAATACAGCTGACCATGCTTCTAGTTCAGTTCAAGCCTCAAAGCTCACTAAGATCAACTGGCTCACCATTGAACAGCAAGAGACCTTTGAGCTCGTCAATCCAAATGTGGTTGCCAGGCGACTGTGCCAAAAAGGCAATTCTATGTTTCGTAAGCGAGCAGAGTCCGAAACTAAGGCCCTGTTTACACGACAATTTCTGGTGAAAATGGAAGAGTTTTGTTGCGTTTGTACCGTACATTTACATGAAACCACCGAATGTTTCCTCTGACAACAGTACAGATTGAAAACGGGCTCCAGAGTGCAATGATTCTGAAACGTACCGGTGTCCGTTGTCTTGTAAACAGAAAAACTGGATCTTTTCTTTCAAAGAATCCCTAGCTCATGCATAGTATGACACAAAACATAGCTGCTTCCTACAATCCACAGAAGATCAGGGATGGGACACAAAATCTGTTACTACAGTTTGTGTTTTCCCCATCAGATACGGTTCCCTCAGCATCACTTCACCGCTCCGTCAAAGTGGCAAAATACACGTGTGCTTGTTCCGCGCTCATAACAAGCATTCACTTGTTAAGCGTTCTTGTCTAGAGAACAACAGACACCGTGAAAGCTTAAACAATGTGTTTCAGCGAAGTTATCCCACTTTTTTCCAACTGCGCCCTAATCAGATGCACATAGTGCGTGTTTTTCCCCCAGTATCTGGGGTAACTGTACCTGATGGGGAAGCGCGACATGCTTTCAAGTAGAATTTTTTTTAAAACGCATGCACACTTAGTTTCACAGAACCTAGCACCGATTAGTGGCGTGGCAAGAGCATTACACCTATTCGATGTGTACCGTCATTGTGTAAACAAAGATTATAATTAGAACGTCTTCATGCAAATGTAATAACAGAAACTAAACAAAAATTATATTTTCGTTGGATCATTGTCATGTAAACAGGGCCTAAGTTTTGAGTGCAAGTGTCACCAACTCTAAACTCTTAAAATAGAGTAGAATTTACTTTTATGATCAGCTGCAAACTGCTTGCAATCTTTCAACACAGAATCCATTTCGGAGTTCACGTCAGAGACACAGACATGACTAACTTAACCTGGATTGAGAAATTAGCTGACGCTTGTGAATATATTTTGTTAAAAAACTTGCAAAACGCTACAGAAAAAAACGACTCTGGAGCCCTGATTATTCAAAGAGAATTGTCAGTGACATTCTTTGGAAGGTGATTGAAAAGGTTGCAGACATAACAACTTGGCATCTTATTAGAGAAACGTTTGAGGATGCCCACTGTCAGCTACTTCGCCAAATTGTAAGAGAAACTGGGAAACTCGAACTGTCCTTCGTGATGGAAATGTCAGACAAGCTAAGCGAAAGGATCTTCCAAGGCATCGCCAGCGATTCTTTCCATATTGCTAGCGAGTTGCATTTGTTCACGATACTTTTCTATCCAGTTGCGTATCCGAGGATAGAATAATTCAAGTATCACCTGGAGAATCCCATTCTTCCTGAGCCTACAAAAATGGATAGATTTCTCTCATCTGTAAGAACAGCACTCAAAAATGCTTTGTTTGACACCGAGAGCTTGTATTCTGATGAAAACTGCCTGACCGAGATTCGCGCCATTGCTGCCTAAAGGAGAAAATCATTGATAGAGCACATAGAAGGAATCAAGCATGGAACTGAAGAGGAACGTCGTAAAATGGTGAAAGAAGTTGTGTGGAAACTGATTTGTAGGGCTAGTTATTCATCTGTCACCCCATACAAACTTAAAGACACTGTACCAGTCTTCAAAAGGCTTTCTGGGATAGTGTGGGAAGAACTAAAAGAACAAGACTTCCCAATTTTCAACCAGATGGATAAAAAACTCAGCAAAGACATCTTCCAACTTCTAACTGGCAATGAGGATGTGGTAAGGGATAGACTTTTCTTTCTCATGGAAATGGGGCCACCCAATTTCAGATTACAAGATTCTTTGTTGTTTCAAAACAGTCCTCAGACATCCCAGAAAAGTGCATTTCCCTCTGACAACTGCTTGGAAAAACACCAAATTTGCCTGTAAATCTTTCTGTCGTGGTGTTAAAGTTCATCCAATCCAACAAACTCTGGAGACTGAAAAAAGTGAGGATGAAGAAGATCCAATTGAATTCCCAGCTTCTCGCATAGAGTTTATGGACTTAGGGGGTTTAGAGTCCCATAAACAGTCTTTAGACATGGAGGTTCAGATTCCCGTCGAGTCTTTAGACGGGGAAGTTCAGATTCCCGTAAACAGTCTTTAGACGTGGGGGATCAGATTCCCGTCGAGTCTTTAGACGTGGGGGATCAGATTCCCATCGAGTCTTTAGACGGGGAAGTTCAGATTCCCGTCGAGTCTTTAGACGGGGAAGTTCAGATTCCCGTCGAGTCTTTAGACGTGGGAGGTTCAGATTCCCGTCGAGTCTTTAGACGTGGGGTTCAGATTCCCGTCGAGTCTTTAGACGTGGGGGATTAGATTCCCGTCGAGTCTTTAGACGTGGGGGATCAGATTCCCGTCGAGTCTTTAGACGGGGAGGTTCAGATTCCCGTCGAGTCTTTAGACGTGGGGGATCAGATTCCCGTCGAGTCTGTAGACGTGGGGGATCAGATTCCCGTCGAGTCTTTAGACGGGGAGGTTCAGATTCCCGTCGAGTCTTTAGACGTGGGGGATCAGATTCCCGTCGAGTCTGTAGACATTGGGGATCAGATTCCCGTCGAGTCTTTAGACGTGGGGGATCAGATTCCCGTCGAGTCTTTAGACGGGGAGGTTCAGATTCCTGTCGACAGTCTTTAGTTGTGGGGGGGTTCAGTTTCTTGTGGAATATTTTATTTTCCATTGTTTTATCATCACTCCGAGGTCAGGAAAAAATATACTATTTGTCGCTTTATTATTATAGCCATATCCTCCTTGTTCCCTTTCTTACAAATTTGAATTTATTGGGAGCATCATTAAATGTGAATGAATTTCAATTGATGGTTTGATGTACTCCCTGTGCATGTGTTGGTTCTCTCCGGGTATTCCGATTTCCTCCCACAGTCCAAAAAAAACTATATATATATATATATATATATATATATAGATAGATAGATAGATAGATGTATACAAAGCAAGATACATACATACATCTCTCTCTCTCTCTGTGTGTATATATATACATACATACATCTCTCTCTCTCTCTCTGTATATATATATATATATATATATATATATAAATTCCCTTCTCACCCACCGTGGGTGGTTCTTATCCTCTGAGCTCTGGTCCTGAACCAGAGGCCTGGGAGCTTGATGGTCCTGCGCAGTATCCTGGCTGTGCCAAGGACTGCACATTTCTGGACTGAGATGTCTGATGTTGTTCCTGGGGGGACAGATCCCATCGAGGCTCTCGGGGGCAGTCACCCCCAAACTGGAGCAGTGGCTACAACAGATCCAAGGAACAACACACTCTGCATTCTCTTGATGAGCTTCAAGAGGTCGTCACCTGCAAAGCAGTAATCACAGCAAAAGGTTGCTACTTTGAAGAAACTACAATATAAGGCGTATTTTCAGTTGTTTTACACTTTTTTGTTTAGTACATATTTCCACACGAGTTACTTCATAGTTTGATGCCTTCAGTGTTAATAAATAAAGGAAATTCATTGAGTGAAAAGGTGTGTCCAAATCATCCAGGGATGGGCTTCCCTCTTCATGAGAAGAAGCATCAAACACAACCCTTAGCTTTGGGATGGGAGCTGAAGAGCCAAATGTATGAAGCACAAGTGTCCCTTGCTTTGTGACAGGGAGCTTCAGTGCTCTCACAACATTCTTGTGCACAAGACTACCTTGACTTCCTCCGTCTAATATGCAACGCACCATCTTCCTGCTGGTAGGTCCAACCGCCCATGCCTTGGCAGTTTGCAGCAGCACAGTGTTTCCCTTATTAGTCTTGGTTTCCTCAAGACTAATAATGGAAATAAAAGTTTCCATATTGCAGGGACTGGGGTCTCATTTTTATCACAAAGTGCTATGTGATGCCTGCCGCCACATGTGGCGCATGACCCGCCCTGATCTGCAGAACCTTGAACAGAACTATAGCGCTTTTCCAGTCATTTTGACCACTCAAAGCGCTTTACACTCAAGTCACATTCACCCATTCACACTCACAAACACACACACACATTTATACACTTATATGCAGACCGGTAGGCAATTTGGGGTTAAGTGCCTTGCCCAGAGGTACATCAACATGTGGAAGGAGGAAGCTGGATTCGAACCTACAACCTTCCGATCGCAAGACAACTACTCCATGTTCTGGACAGTTTTCGACCTTATGTCCAGCGCTATTACAGAAGCAGCTGGTTTGAGTCTTTTGATTAGCAGCGTGGAGTGCAGCTGCTGATGTCATGCTTGGTTTCTTTGGCTTTATGTCAGTGAATCCATATGATTTTCTGCATAATCTGGGACCAGGCAGGGTTTCCTTTTGACTATATGACCTCATCATTTGCAAGGCTCTCTCTCTACTCTGAACTTCTTTCTGTAGAAACTCCAGCACCTGATGCACCTTCCACTCATCTGACGGCTGTGCTCAAGATCCAGTTCCTCTGGCGTCATCTGGAGTAGTATTGGACATAACGTGCCTCAGTATGTGTGACACCACTCCCAGTGAATCCAAGCTTCTAATTTGACCTTCGCATTCCTCATACAACTGTCTCATAGCACACACATCAGATGATTTCAAATTCAGGAGCTTTGACGTGTGAGCATTTATGATTAAGTCCTTTCTTCCTAATCAGCTTTTTAGTATTTTAACTGCTGCGTCACAGCTGCTGTCTGTCAGAGCCTGTGAGGCTTCATGTATGGAAACTTCTCTCGCTTACAAAGAGCTTCGTCACAGTGAAGTATTGGCTCCAAAATTCTTGCCATAAGCTAACATCTCCGTTGAATTTGTCAGTTATTAGCTTAGGCAGCCTCACTGTAGCATTACTGTGCTATTAGATGGGGCGTTTGCGTTGGTCTCACTCACTGCCGCCTGTCGGGGCTCTCTACTCGGTTTACTGATGATGGGGTCGTTATCCAGGCCGCCTCCATCTTCCGTCAGCCATTTCTCCCTTCTTCCCGGGTTTCGGCACCAAAAATGTTGCGTATTCGACGTATGCAAAGACGAAAAGGAGTCGAGTGGATTATTAAGATGAACTTTCTCGAATAATAAGGATGAACGAATCATACATAATGACAGAGTGCGGGAACTCGGCTAACTAGCGCTTTTCTGGGAAAATCCCTCCAAAACTTTTCTTCTTCTTCGTCGAACTTCAAGTTCTTCTTCTACTAGTTCTAAAGCATCATGGGATATAGAGTCCGTTCTGTTAAATAGTCCATTTTGAACCAGATACTATCAAATGCCAACTAGATTTATGAAATAACTGCAACTCAGATAGTTACATATTAAATTATAATATCCCAAATAATAAGTCCTAAACAAATCCTGGTTAAAACCAAAACAAATTCTCAACAGTCACACCGGCCAAAAGATAACCCGAGATGCCATTTCTCGACGTTTCTACTGGCCTGGAATGACTGGAGACATAGATAAATTGGTAAAAACACAT
Organism: Poeciliopsis gracilis; assembly: GCA_911649635.1. Taxonomy (NCBI): domain Eukaryota; kingdom Metazoa; phylum Chordata; class Actinopteri; order Cyprinodontiformes; family Poeciliidae; genus Poeciliopsis; species Poeciliopsis gracilis. Next base: position 16,130,617 of record CAJVRI010001220.1, on the reverse strand, counting down.
AAAATAATTGAATACATGCATAACTCAAATGTGTATATATATATATATATATATATGTACATATATATATTTTTTTTTTATTTCCTTTTTTTAACTAGGTAAACCCCGTTTTACCTGGATCTCATTTTCAAGAGACCTGGGCAGAAGTCTGCAATACACATTAACCTGGTTACAAAATAAAACCAATTAATACATATTCACCAGTATAAAACAATAAAAACAAGTTAAAAGCAGTAAGTTCGGACTGAAGTTGATTCCACGCTGTAGGAGTCAACACACTGAATGTTTGCTTCCCTTTTTCAGTTCGAACACATGGGACATGCAGAAGAGTAATGTTGTTAGAGCGCAAAGAATGAGAACTAACAGATCTATGTAAGAGAGTGCTTAAATATGCTGGGGTTAGGCCGAGAAGAGATTTATATATCATATAATTCATATATTGAATTTGTTTATATATTTAAACAAATTCAACAATTTTATTCCCTGAGAAGTTTTTTTTTTTTTTATATTCTTTTCTGCTCCTCCTCTTCCTCACTGACCTGCCAGATCCAGTCTGTCATCCTGCCCCTCCCCCCCTCATCTCCTGTACTCATCCCCACAGTCTCCAATGAGCGCCATCAGGTCGGTGGAGCGCCGCGTCACGCCCTCTATGGCTGCGTGATCCTCTGCCGTCAGCTGCAGCTCAGGGCTGCAGCTGCGCAGGCTGTCGCCGATGTGCTGCCCCGCCCCGGCAACGCCAAACCGACACCCGACGATGACTCCGCCTACGGCCGGGCGGTCCAACACGTAGCGGGTGGCCACGCTGGCCACTGAGCAGCCGTGCCTCTTCCCCACTGTCTCCAAGGCGACGAGGAGGTCCTGGAAGAGAGTCCATCCACCCCAGGAGTCAATCATGTTCTTGTACTTGGAGAGGGAAGCGGTGTTGAGCTCCGCCCGCGAGCTGGGCTCCACCTTCCCCAAGTAACGCTCAGAGAGCAGGCCGCCGGCTGAAGGAGGAGGAGGAGGAAACGGAGACAAGTGAGGATGATGAGTGTGATGAGGAGGTGGAGGCAGGTCGACATAAGAAGCAGCGACGGAGGACTGACTCCATTTTGGAAAACCACCATTTTACCATCAGCTCTGTTTTAAATAATTTACATGCTGTAAGTTGTGCCTCACCCAGCGTTCCATACGTGAGGAGCTTTATGTTGTTGGCCACGCAGAACTGCTCCATCCTGGCTGCAGGTCGCTGGTCGATCAGAGAGTACTGCACCTGCAGGCAACAGCAGAGACGTGAACGTAGGAGAGGAAGGAGAAAAAGAAAAATATGCAGGCCAGTGTGGTACCTGGTTGCTGGAGATGCAGATGCCTTTCTGAGTGATCTCCTCCAGTCTCTGTGTGTCAAAGTTAGTGAGGGCAAGCTCCCCTAGTAAATAAAGAGGAAATACGTTTCGACGAGTTCACATGAAGCTTATATAAAGAGAATATTTTCCTTTTCTTTTTGTCATTTTTACCAATAAAAAATATTCTCAAATCTCTGCCTTCCTGCCAAATTGGTTAGAAACTACATTAATGCCATCATTATTCATTGATCTGTGTGATGAGCGCATAGGGAGAGTGAGAGCTCTCATACGTATGACTCCCTCCTTCTGCAGGTCAGACAGGTGTCCAAGAGCATCCAGGTATCGCTTGTCTTTGTAGTCCCACCAGTGGAACTGAACACAGTCCAGGGCCTCCACCTGCATGCGGCTCATGGAGCGCTGCAGCGCCTTCTCCACCACCTGCAAACAGAGCGGCACGAACGAATATTTAGCTGTAACAATGAACCATCTAGACCCAAACAGGAAGGAGGAGAGGCAGGTGTAACTGCAGTGACTCAGGAGTGTAGTGCAAAATGCACGTCACAAATATTTGAAAAACAAATATTTTCAAAGTGTGAAAACCTTAAATATGTCATTTCCCTCACAATTACCCACTACTTTAAGTTTGTCTACTATTTAATCCCAATTAAATTGCATGAAGTATGGTATTCTAATATGACAAAATATGGAAAAAGTTCAAAGATCATGACAACAGCATCTTTATGGGGTACAGACCAATATGAGTTAGTCTGTGCCCCATGTACCGTGCTTTGGACGGTACATTTTCGAAATTGTAAAACAGGCAGATCACAAAGATTTTGAAAGATTTACACTGCCCCCTGGTGGATAACACTTGCATCACAGTCAAAAACAACAGACGGCTCACCCTGCGGTCCATCGCTCCTGGTCGGGGGACAAATTTCGTTAGACCCTGCAGAGCTGGAGCTGCACTTCCTGAGGATTTCAGCTGGAGATCAGAAGAATTATCTTGAAATTACAATCGATGTTACACATCAATTAGTTTTAATCCATTATAACCTTTTGGCTGATCTGATTCTGATAAACTCTTGATATATTTAAAATCATCCCAAAAGGGGAATATAAATGTTGACAAATTTCTTCTGAATAGCTGTAGGCTGTTCAGTTACATTCACCATGACCATGCTCCAGGTTAAAGGTCACTCTATGTTAATGTTGAGCGACTGTTTCTTTGATTGTGGGCAGTTGCAAAATTATTAGTGGATCAATTGCTTTCTCGCCTGTGTTCAAAAGACGAAGTCTGGAAATGTAACACAAATCTTCCACAGAAATTCCTACCATGAATCCATATTTTAGTAAAGCTAACTGCAGACTGCAACGGAAAAACATTTCTGTGAACACACACATCTTCATTCTGCAGGATCAGGATTTAACTTAATGCCAAAATTTGGACCAAAGCAAAAGCAGGAGCCTTTTACACTTCCATTTAGTAACTCTTTGATTAATTAAAATGTTTAAAACCTGCATAAACATCTCAGTTAGGAGCATATGATGAGATTACTCTATACTTATTTATTTATTTATCCATTAAAGGATGAAAACTGGTGAAATCGTACTGAAGTGGGATTGTGAAGTATTTGAAATGACTGTGGCCACCTGGTTATTGAACAGTCCATATATCTCTTCAGCCGGTCCATAAATGTCTGCCATGTCAAATGTGGTGAGTCCAGCGTCCACATAGGCCTGCATGGCCTCGACTGGAGGAGGGAGGGCAGAAACAGGCAGTTATCATCACAGCCATGTCCTCCAGAGATAAGCACAGAGCATGTTCCTGCTGAAATGTGATCAAATTCACCAACACCTGGCTTTGCTGTCACTGAGTCTCAACAGCACATTTACTCCTAAAATAGGATTTCAAAATAAGCTTTGCCGAACTTTAATGAAGATTTTTGGAGCTCTTTTGAGTCAAAGTGTTTCCTAAATCTGTTCTAGCAATTAAAAACTAACCTGGTTATACATTTTTACTTGAAAGGTGGCCCAGAAGTCTTGTTTAATTTCATGTTTCACAGGTCAAGAACTAATTTTTACTTAATTTCTGTCATATAAGAATGCAAAAATATGTATTGTGTCATCTGAAAGCAGTCAAACTTTCCCCAAAACAATTTGTCAATTTCTTCCGGCTGCTCAGAGATCGCACAACATTCTTTAAATGCTATGTTTACGTTCAGGCGTACTGACATTTTTTGTTCATATAATTTGCGTTTAGTTTAATTACACCAATTGACTTTACCATATGTGTATATATATTCTAAAGTCTGAAAGCTTGATTTCAGACTTTGAGATGAAATCCCATGAGATGCAGAAAAATATTTGGATTCTTGTAAAAGAAGATGCGTTCAACCCAGTAGAAGAATTCATTGATTTTACTGCCAATGTTCAAGAAATGCATTAAATTAAAAGTTTCTGCCTTTCTGTAACGTCACAACATTCAACACTACATTTAAATTTCCTTAAAAAACCCATAATGTATATATTTGTTTTAATCTAGATTGTTCGAGATAAATAAAATGGCACTAAATGCTCTTCTAGCATCTCAGAACTAATCGAAAACGACTCGCCCTTAACGGCACCCGTACTCTTTTACCTTAAAACCTAATGTAGGTGCGCAGCTAATTTTTCATTCCTCATTCCTCAACTTCTCAAAAAATAATAATAAAGAAAAACAAAACAATGCAAACTGAACATTATTAAATACTGCGTTAACCTGCTTTGGTTTTGTTCACGGTTCCGTGGGCGCCGGACACCTGCCACATCCCGTTCAGGACTCGGCAGATCTCCAGACCTCCGGCCAGCCTCACTTTGGGAACCGAGGAAGACATGCTGCTGTCGGGACAGGTTCTCAACTTCTCACCGCCGTGAGAATAAAAACCAGAAACACAATTAAACCCAATTTCCATTGCAGCGACGTTGAATGACTTTAACTTGTAGTATGTGTTTCTTACATGATATGCTCTTGAAGTCTCGCTGCACCCAAATCTCACTGCTCGTTCACGAGAAGCCCAAGACTCATTGATATATTACAAAACACTTTGAGTAAGCGTTACAAAACATACGGCTCTGTTAACCACTAGGTGGCGCCCTTTCGCTGGAAATATGGCTGCTGTCCCCTACTGGACAAAGTTAGACATCTAAAACCCTTCAAAGCATTAATAAAACAAACATTTTGAAGCATTAAATAACGAGTCAAAGAGCGATAACTTGAGTAAGAAATTATCTTTACTTCACATTTGCACAAAATGTATTTAAAATGTCATTCTGCTTTGGTTGCCTTCTTCTTCTTCCTTTTTCTTTTTCTCCTTTTCTTGCTGGATGAATCACTGATGTCTCCCACTGCAGATGTCAGCATCTCCTCTGCATCCGAGCAGTCAGAGTTTTCCTCAGTAGCAGCAGGTATTTTTGCATCAGAAGAGGGAGCAGGAGGAAAACTCTCAGCCTCACTGTGACGGGAAGAACATCAGGTCAGGTTGCACGATTATCTTAAAGAGACGCCAGCTTCCTGCCTTTTGATGCCAAGAAATTAAGGCAGCAGCTTATTATGACTCTTGTAACATGTGATAACCGCATGTAGTTTATTTTGTTTCATAAACACAAATAGAGAAACAAATCGGTGATAATTTTCCACAATTCATTTGTGGCTATTACCAGATTAATGAGAGGAAAGTTATGAAGAAAAACATATTTTTCCTCAAAGACTATTTAAAAAAAAAAAAAAAAAATGTTCTAAAAAGCTTAATGTGCAATATTCACCTTGCTGAAACTGCAGGTTTCTTCTTTATGCCCCTAGCATTACTAACTTTTTCCAGCAGGGCCACAAAAAAGCCATGTGTGAGAGTCTTGGTGGTACTGGCCCGTAAACACTGCGAGAGCGGCTCCAGTCCTCGTTCAGGCCACTGAGCCAGCAGCGGCACCAACCTGGAGACAAAACACCAAAGCTGTTTTCTAAGTTTTAGCCCCAAATCCTTTATAGATCTATTTGGTGACACAAAATACCAGATTCCATGTGGGACGGTATCAGTGTACCAGATCCAGGAATCACTGTATTTGTTTGTGTGCAAGTCTCCTATATAAATTAAGCAGTAGCAACAGTTGGTATTACCCTCTTTACAGTAAGTTACCGTAAAAAAGAAGAGGGTTAAAGTACCTGAAGTTGGGGTTCTGCTGCAGACAGGCGGCGACGATTTCCTCGTTCTCCTGGCTGTGGATGGAGCAGGTGGAGTAGACCAGGCGCTTCAGGCGGGGGAACCTGAGGCTGTGATTCAGGCAGCGCAGCTGGAAGGAGGCCAGCGCCGCCAGGCGAGCCTTTTCCTCCTCCTGGTCGGCAGGAGAGCCGTCCCGCAGACACACCATACCTGGACGCCACAGAGAAACGTTTTGGTTTGCGTCAGTCAAGTTTGGATCTCGCCACATAATCGCGTCTGCGCAGAGATATCTGGGTACCTGAACCGCTGCAGGATGGATCCAGCAGGATGTACTCTACATCTTTATACAGTGGATCATCGGGGTCCACCGTTAGGAAGTCCCGATTGGCCAGCTGGTGACAGCTGACCCCCGCTCTGAGCAGCAGAGTGGACATGGTGCTCAAGCGCTTCCCATCCAGGTCAAATGCAAACAACCTTCCTCTGTTCTTCATGATGGCTGCCAGGTGGCTGGTTTTGTTGCCAGGGGCAGCACAGGCGTCGATGACGTGGCTGCCCGGTGGGGGGTGGAGCAGATACGCTGGGAGGCAGCTGGCTTTGTCCTGCAGGATGATGTGACCTGCTTTGTACAGGAAGTGGTCATGGAAGTCTAAGTTAGCGGGGAACGCCAGGACCTCTGGGAGGTGCAGGTCCAACACAAAGTCCTTATTCTTCAGGGTTAAGTCATCCAGCCTGACAGCCTGACCCAGGTAGGAGAAGCCCTCCCTCTTCAGGTAGTCCACAGCATCCCCCACGGTGGTCTTCAGTGTGTTCACACGCACATACCTGGGCAGCAGGTCCGCGGGAGGCCCAGCAGGGAGGAGGTCTTCGTTCCGGCTGACCTTCCTCCTCACCTTCATGCGGGCCAGCTCCGCCTGCAGCCGGGCCCGGTGCTTCATCATGTTGGCCTTCCAGGTGCCGCCGCACTTCAGGCCCTGGCCAATCAGCAGGTCGTACAGCAGCACTTTGGCCAGGGGCATCTTCAGCTTGGTGAGCTTCAGCAGCTTGGTGGACTCGATGATCTCCTGCAGGACGGAGGAAAACTTCTGCGCCTCGCAAACCAGCGCGAAGAGCTGCTTGATGTTCGGAAACTTGCTGTCGTAAACCAGAGTCTTCAGGGCGCCCTGCTTCCGCTCGGCTTTCTCTAGGATCTCTGCGGCGGTCACGTACAGAGCCATGATGGTGGAAGGTCCGCAGCTGCCAACGCGCTGCACCACTTTGGGAACCTTTTAACAAGCTGCTGCTTATTATTATTATTATTATAAACCTGTCGCCTGGTTGTTCCTTCCTCTATGCCGCTGATATCAGGAGAAAATTGATTTGTTTTCCTCATGGGGTCGCAGCAGCGAGATCCTCCATGTTTTCACCACGCGAGGGGAAGACTCCGGAAGTCGAATGCGACGTCACGCCACGCCCAGCCAATCACAGATGGCAACTGAAATTTTTTACATTTAAGTAGAAAATGATTTAAAGCTGTAGTGTTAACTTTGGTTAAAAAAACAAAACAAAAAAAAAAAACATTTTTACATATTGATAAAACAGCCATTTTGTCGCGACAGTGTACGATAATTGTGAAAAAAAATCTCCTTGAGCTTCTACTGCTGTCTGAAGAAATGCACTGAGATCAAAAACAATCAGAGCCAGTAGGAGTGCATGCTTGATTGACAGCTCTAAGCCCCTCCTCCTGGTTCTGATTGGTTTCTCATTCCATACTGTCACTGCGGTGACAATCAACAAATATGTATATCTGTTTATAAAAGTTACGTGTTGTAGCTTTAAAGGTAAATAATTTTTCATTTATAACATTGATGGTTTATGGTTAACCAAAACTTCAAATTGAAATATTACACTTGGAGGTATTACAAATATAGATTTCTACTACAGAGAGGTCACATTATTGACAGCCATTGTAGAATTGGAGTTTTTATGCAATGAAAGTTAACGTCAAACACAGAAAATGTTTAACATTGCTTTATTTCCAACAAATACATTCTCACACATTTTCACAAAGAGTCAAGGTCACTTTGCTGCTTGTTTACACAAAATGATTACTTCTGAAAACATCGCAGTCAGCTTGCATGACCGCTGAACTTAGTGTAAAAACTATAAACAATAAAATGCTATTTCCCAGACTGTTTTACAAAGGCTTGCAAACATTTATTACAAAAATACTGTCTGGATTTTGCATACAGGCTACATGAACGTTTCATAAATGAAGGCAGGGAAGTGTAAGGCCTTGAAACGTCAAATATGTAAACGTGAAAATATGAAACAGTAATGCAGATATTTCTTCCAGGCCTAATACATTTATTTTGTTACATGCACCCATGTCTCTGTATTTAATATTGCAACACAGTTACTGCTGTTTGTCACATTCAAGAAGAGCAGTAACATGTTTTCTTTCTGTTTTCTAAAGAAAAACAGAAATAATTTAATCTAAACTGCATCTGATTCTTACAGTGGTTTCTAGTCTGCTTATTCTCTGATTGGAAATCTAAAACCATATTTCTGTCAGATAAATTGTGCCACTGAAAATTATTCCATGTGCACCAACTACATACAGACGTGAACAATGAAGACTTGCAATAAAAAAATAAACGATCACCATTTCTTTGATAATAACTTTACAGTAACTGAACTAATCTGCAGAATTCAAGCACATTTGATGTCTCCTTACTCCAATGTGGAAACTTTGGTGATTCTTGTCGTCTCATGCACCATACGCCGGAACGATAATCCGACCAGGCATCACTTCATCTTTGTCGGCTTGGGAACTCCACTGACCCAACTGGCCGTCCTGACCTTCATTGAGTTCTTGTACAGCAGCAGCCTCTCGGTAGTGTGAGATGGGAGGCGGTTCCTCTTGGCCCTAACGATGCAGGTTGCCATTGGATACAGCCGGTCGAAGCCCCCGGAGGAGGCGGGAGCAGCCAGCAGCTTCTTGGCAATATCCTGCAGCTGTGGGAAATGAGAGGCCGACTTCCAGTACGCAAGACTGGAGCCGCTTTCACACACGGGTTCAGACAAATACACGTCGAGCTCGGAAATCTTCACAGTCTTTGCTGGAGGCTGCAGGTAGCTGAAGATGGCTTTGCGCTTGAGGTCGTTCTCACCCTCTGCATCACAGTTCTCCGTTTTACCGTCGGCATGGCTTCCTTCTGCTCCGTCTTGCTTCTTCATTGGCTGTTTGCCAGTCTGCTCCTTGGTTTCCGCCACAGGAACAGGTGCTGTTGCAGGCTTGTTTTCTAATAATGATGCTAAGATCCTGTGAGCCTCTGACTTTGAAGGAGGCGTTAGGAACCCTGTTTGGGTTTTAGCCGCGTCGTCAGAAAACGGCTGAAACAATGGAGAAGATGAAGCTGGTGTGAGTTTGCTGTGCTAAAGTTACGACTGGAATTCACAAAAGTGCCTTTTAATACATCAGGCATTCTTACTATAAAGAACTTCATTCATCCCAGTACCTGTAGTTTCATTCTGGGGTCGAGCACAGTAGCGAGAATAATCTCCTTCTGGTGAATCACAGACTGGAAGTATCCATGAAGGCTCGTCCGCAGGGCCTTACAGAAGTGATTGTAGTTGGTCACTCGGTTTTCCAGCGTTTTATCCAGACCGATGAGGGAGGGGATGATGAACGACATGGTCACTCCGTTTCCTTGAAGAACCTGAGTTTAACAAGGATGAGAAGAATGTCAGTGTTCTGCATTTGGATTTTACTAGGCCAACACAAAGTTCACAGCCATACCGCTAAAAATCCAGAGCAACATATTACGTTCAGCAGTCGCCTGATTGGTAATATCGCTAAACAAAAACATTAATGGCATGGTCAAAACATGTTGAACACAATTACTGGGTAATTAACTCTTTATTATTTTGTTGCTAGAAGAATTGTGTTCGATTCACCAGACATCCACCTGTTTGACGTGATGGATGAGTGAAATTCTGTTTCTCTTTAATTCATTTTTCAGTAATGTCTTAATTTATTCAACATTTTTGGAAAGGAAACCAACAAGACTTAAAGAAAGAGCATTGCTGCCAGGATTTGCAATAAAAAGATTGGGCAATAATTACCTGAGATTCAAAACGTTAGGAAAGGTCTCATGACATTGCTATTGTACAAAGTATTTGCCACAAGAGAGAACATTGTAAAACGAAAAATAAATAAATAAATGTTTTCTTTTCCATCACTTCACAAATAGGTCCTTGCACATTGTTACTAATGAGAAAACAAACAGTTACCTGCAAAGCCTCTTCAAAAGGCTCTAGGAGTCCCAGAATATCAACCACCTGCTCCCTCTTCACCATGATCAGAGGGGGGGCGGTCGAGGCGTCGGTGGCCTCTATGCGGGCCTGGGCCAGGATTGTCATGACGATGCTCCACGTCGTCTCATGCACCATGCGCCGCAACGATAACATCATAGAGTTCCAGCGACAGTTGGTGGAGGAAGGACATAGCGACACGTTGCCCTCCTTCAGTAAAAGCTGATGGAGAAAAAAAATGCAAAGCAGCAGATTTGCTTTTGTAAAACAGTTTGAGCTAAAAAATAAAAGACTTGCCAAAAATTCGAGCTCAGGGGTAAATAAATAACCCGTCATAAATTTCTGAGTGCTTCGTGGATTGATAGAAACTCTTCACAGAAAAAAAGCAACAATCAGACTCTTCTGGACCGGGATTGATCTTTCCAGGCACTTTAAATAAATATGCAGGTCCTGATCACTGACTACGACTTTCAGCAAGGGCTGCTATTGATTATTTTAGTAATCAATTATTCCATTGATTAATCAAATCAAAGAAATGGGCACATTGTGCAAATTTTTTATTTAACCACCTAAGCTTTTACTACACATTAAAAGATGCAAATATACATATAATTTTCCTTTTTAAATATGAAAATAAACATTTTATTGCCTAAAATGACATAGCATTAACATAGCATTAACATAGCATTCATTATCGTATGCTGAATCATTTGTAGCAAAGGAAGCATGTGCCACCAAATAAATATTTCTAACAACATGTGAAAAGCTCACCTCTTTCTGCTTGAATTAATATCAATACAGTGCAGGGCTGATCTGTTGATTATTTTTGGATTTATCAATTAATAAGTAGAATATTTTAAGGTGCTTAACCAGGATTTTTATTTACAGAATTGGAAGCAGGTGAAGCTATAACTGTACCACATGAGGAGGTTTGGGTAGAACATATTTACAGACAGGATTTTGTTTTATGCTAAATGCAAAATATAGCTTTTGTGCAGTTTTGGTGTAATTACTGCTCTGAGGTTGATGTTCTTTCAGTAAGTAGCCTTTCTGAGTCTGTATTCTCGAGTTAACGATTATTTGATTAGTAAATCAAAATGCACTGTTGCCGCCCTGCTCCGAGTGTAATTGTCCAAATATGAATGCATCAGTTAAGCTTGCAGTTGCATTAGATACAGAAAAAAATATCTAAAAAATGGGATCCATCACATTATTACTGTAGCTCTCCTACCTCGCTCCAGCAGGCACTGTTCCTGAAGAAAGCAACCACATTGTGAATCTGTGACAGCAGGTTCTCCACCACTCTGGAGTTTTTCAGGGCATCCCGGATCACGGCCTGCAAAGATCTGACAACGCACGAGTTCCTGGTCCCGATCTCCAGCTTTGAAAACGGGGCCTCTGACTCGGACATCTTCTCTGACAGAAAGGCCAGGATGTCATCTCCATCTGGCTCTCGCCGGTTCGAGGAGCACACAATCTTGTAGTCACAAAACAAATTATTTCCAGCTAGGATTTCTTTGGCCTGGTTGGCAAGGACGTAGCCGATATGACGAGGGAAGATGCCGTAGCTCAGCAGAACGCCCTCGAGCTCGCTGGCCACCGCCATGCTGAGATTTGTGTGGTTGAGGTGGCGGAAGGCGACGACTGGTCGGCGAATTTGCCAAGTCTCGCTAATGTAGTGGAGTTGGACAACAAGGATAGGATCGTCCACTTGTTTCGACTGGTCCCCTGCCCACAGGTCACAGGTCACATGAAAGGTACTTTCGCTGTTCTTGGCTTTGGCGAGGGAGCGCTTGAAGTCACGGATGAGCTGCGGCTTGATGGTTCTTTCCACGTCCTCGTAGAGCTGAAGGCCGATGGTGCGCTGGGAGAGTTTGTTGTACTCGGGGCAGATGGTGCCCATTAACGACCTGAAGCCTGCGCCTTCAACAAAACTATGGACACAAGACAGAACATGTTTCTGTTCCCCAAACAAATGTATAGATCTGATTTAATCCAACGTCATCAGCAGATGAACTTACCTGAGAGGCAGCATGTCTTCAGCAATCATCCTCAGTGCTGCCTCAACAAACTTCTTCTGGTCCATCTGCGTGGCTGAAGGAGCGACAGCAGAGCTGGAACTGGGACTGGAGCTGGAGCTGGAACTGCGGGACAGAGAAGGACCGGGGGAGGACACGTCTCTTCTTGGAGCTGAAGTGGGCGGAGTTTGAACAGCTGCCTTTGGTTTCACTTTGTCAGACGCCTTCTGCTGCTTCGCAACATCTGAATTCTCTGTTCCCGTTTTGATCTGTACACGAGCGACAATAGTAAAACAAACTGTGTATTTTTAACCCAGAAAAACTTTAAACAGAACTTGTACTTCTACATGACTCTTGACATAAAGAGACGTTCGAAATGAAGCTTACCACAAGTTCTGGCGTCACTGGATCAGCATCTATTACAACGTCACATTTGAAGTCCACCTTGGGGACAACACACATCACAAATGAAGAATTAAGAAGCTTTTTCGCAATCACAAACAACATTTTCATTATGAGCAGAAATGAACATGAATAGCTCAGTGAAGCATTTGCTGATTTTAAAGTGCTTTACGTCTCCGTCCGTAAAATGCTGAATGTCGATGGAAATTGTTTCAGATACTCCTTTGTAAAAGCCCATCTCTGCCTTGCGTCTGATGTTGCCGTTCCAGTGATTCTTGATAGAGTTTTCGGATCTGTTTGTAAATATTTGAAAACATAAATTATCAAGCAAACATACATTTGAAGCTGTTGCTCAGTGTCAACTAAGTGACTCACCTTCCAGGGAGCAGCTTGGAGATCTCAGCCCACCGGTTACCCAGAATGCAGTGGGCTTTGTAGATGATGAGGTCTTCTTCTGCAGACCAGGTACCCTTAGTAATTAGTGGGTCGAGGTGGTTAACCCAGCGTTCCCGGCACTGTTTCCCCTGCCTGCCATTTAGATGCTTGGCAATCGTCGTCCAGTTCTTAGTACCGTACTTATCCACCAGCTCCAATATCTGCATGACATGAGCAAAAAAGAAAAAAAAAAAACAGCAGGAGCAAAATTATATTTTTATATAGAATTGTAGATAGAATTAGATTCTGTACACACTGACTGCAAGTCAAAAACTTTAGACCAAATCTATCCTGTTCCAATGATAGTGATGTGCATTTTCGCTGTCCTGTTTCACGATTCTCTTTGCATTTTCCACAAGAAATAAATAATGAAGCCTGACAGAAAGGTATCTGTTGTGTTTTAACATTAGACTTCAATATTAATCTATCTGAAATAACTAATAAAGGATTGACAAACTAAACTAAAATGTATGATTGGAGGTTTTTAAAGCTGGGTTAAGAACATGAACTTTATTTAAGTTTCTAGAAGAAAAATCCAGTCCATCTTTTTGGTTTGAAAGCTCAAGAACCTCATTAATATTTCAAGTTTGTAGCAAATTTCATGTTCACTTTCCCACCTTTTCGTCTTCCTCTTTAGACCAGGGTCCCTTCACTAATTCAGGATCCAGATGTTTATTCCAGCGAAGAATGCACTGCAGCTCTGTTCGACCCTGTCAGGAAATATTATGGAGTTTGCAACATGATTAAACCTGGCTGACATTTGAGATATTTGTTTTAATCTCTGATTTTGGTTCTTGGTGCACGTACTGGTAAAAAGCTAGCAATGGTTTTCCAGTCCTTTTTTCCAAAGTTAGTGACAAGGATCTTGAGGTTTTCATCCTGCATATCAGAAAGAAGACATTATTATCACAGAGTCGAGAATCAAAGTGACGTTCACACCAACAAGGTATGTTACTCACCTCTTCTTGGGTCCATTTGATCTTACACTCAACGTCATTCTTCTTTTCCACTTTATCCAGACTAGTAACAAAAGACGACTCGCCCTCTTCTTCCATCCTGCACACATTTAGAATCAATAAAATAAACAAGGTGTCTCAGCTAAAATGTCTTAGAATGAACAATATGCTGGGGGTGACATGAGGAACATATCATGCTGCATAATGTAAAGCTTTATGAGTTACCATTGTTGCCAAAGCAATCCGGCAACTTTATTTCAGCTGGTTTTCCAGCAGCTAGTGATTAGCTAAGTAGGTAAAACGACTTCAAGATAGAAAAGACAACAAATGCAAATGTGCGCCGATGACTACGCTGCATGATTTATCAAATAAAATCTCTGGTGAATAATAATTACAAACGAAAATACACTTTACGTCCCAACTCTGCTGAAAACGCTCACTAGCTAACACGTCGAGAAACTTGAGCGCCCCAAGCGGCGCAAGTCCGTTACTGCAATTAGCCTCAGCGCTGCTAGTTCAACGAGCGAAAATTGAGCGTTTAGGATAATTTAGTTTAGACTTTTAAATGTAATTTGCATACACGATTGTAGAGCGCAAGCAGCGTTCTTTCCACGTCTATATAGACACAACAGTGTTTAACACACAAAGCTTTCTACTGTGACACTAAAGGTTTTCATTGGACGTGCAGTGGTGGGAGAAAACCACAGCACTCACTCACAAGACAACAATTACTCCAGTTCCCAATGAACTGGCGAAAAAGTCATAACCATGTGTGTGAAAACGTGCCTACTTAAATATTTAGCTATAAAATAGCGTGTATCAACATAAACTAGTGTTTTCACACTTACCCGCGCGACGTCCCACCCGACTCTGTGTGTGGAGCTGCTGCTACTTTAGCTGCAGTTCAGAGGCAGCTTGAAATGTTGAGTGCAGATTCGGAGCAAACACTTAGAGAAAACACGGAACGGCCCAACTATGCATGGCAAGTGGGAACTGTGCCAGTCAAGTGAAAGACAGAGGAATTGAGACGCAACCTTAAAAGAGCGAACATTTACCCGCGAGTGAAAAACGAAGGTCTGTTCAAGAGCAGAGCTGCTGCACAGCTAGCAGGCACCGGAAACAACCCACGTGACCAACAGCTCGAAGCCATGCTAGCGGCTAGCTTATGGGGGTGTCCTGAATGTCAGGGATTTCACTGTGAAATAACTTAAGGAAGCAATTTAATGGGGGATAATTTTATTTAAAAGTGTTCAAAGTGTAACACGTAGTCTTTTGTAGTTATAGAGCAACATTTTAACTGAATTATCTTTCTTTATTTACTACAGGCTTTAATTTGTGTCAAAAGCTGCACATGAGCAGCTAAGCTAGCTCACCACACCTGAAATAAGTACATAACAACATAAAGAAACAAAAACTGTGTCTAATACATTATCATTAATAATGAATTCCTATACTTTAATTAGTGTTTGTATCTCTATAACAGATTGTAATGCTCTTTAGTTACAGGGTTATTAACAGTCCCGCATGTCCTCGCCTTCATTATTTGCCAAAAGTTATGTTTTCACCTAAAGCATCTTTTGAAAAGAAAGAGATGGTGTTTATTTACTTATGCAAAATCACTTATGGCGAAAAATAACTTAAGCCATTACTTCACAAAGGTGACAATATGCTATTTTAGTATAGTCTAATTGTACTGCCACTCAGATGCACAGCACTTAAGATTTAGTATATGCATATTCTGAACAAATCCTGGTTATTTTTATACTTGACCACAGGGAAAATGTCTGTGTGAATTAAGTATGCAATGCAATGTTTTGTTGTGCGACTTTAAGAAGTAAAGGCACAGCAGCTGGCATCCAAATCTAGCAGCCTACTGGTCCAAAATGCTGTACAGCAAATGAGATTTTTTTTTTTTTATTCTCATCACCAAAAAAGTATAAACATTTACCATTTTCAAATAGTTTTATTGTTGTATAATCCATCCAAAGTATATCGAAGCTATACCCAGTGGTCAGTGGTCCTTCAATGATAATGAAAATCTACAGAACTGCAGTCAAGTCACATAGCGGCTACTTTTTATGTTTCTCTTGATTTAAGCAAGCCGTCAGTCTTGACTTTATATTAAGAGTATACATCAAACTGTGATTTTTGTGTACCATTACAACCTGGTAATGATACACAAAAAATGTCATGTTTAAAGACGTGCTTATGACTTAGGACTAACAACAACTTAAGGCCAAAAATATTAACGTACTGGGTTTTCTTTTAAATAATATTGGATTTCTTCTATTGTCTTGTCGTCAACACCAACTAAGTGCTGCTGGAAATGTGGCCCACTTGTTTATAATGTTGGCTTCTCTGTTTACAACTATCGCTAAGGAAGAAAAAAATTGGCACACAGATTTAAATGTCGTAGCAACACTTGTGCCTTGTGATTACTTAGCCATTTAAAGGAGGTAATAAAAGAGATATGTAGTTACTTCACCAAGAGCACATGGCTTGACAGAAAAACTTCTGACATGTGAGTTTAAATACATCTTTTTATTTTACATGTACAGACAAGATGATTTATTTCACTAGGAATTATACATTAAATCCAAAACCTAGCAGCAATTATCACTAAAATAGCTTTGGGAGATCCACTTCACATGTGTTTACACTGATACATCGATTTTACCACATTGCACAATTATTTTTGCAAAGCACTTACTGTACATTCACAGTATTCAAGAGTTACAATACATAAATATAAAAACCAGCTTTAATATCTATACTACAGTCCTGCTACATCAAGGATGTTTTTGCTTGCAGATGAATGAAGAAATTCAAGCCCATGAACATAACTCTATTTTTGTTCATAAATATATTTGTGACTATTATAGAAAAGAAACACATTTACAATTGGTTCTTTAACCTCATCAAATTAATTTCTTTTCAATAAAAGTACACATCTTTGTTTTATAAAGTAACTAGCGAAAAGCCTGGAAACAGACTTCAGAAGACTGGTGCTGTGCATAAGTTTACCTTTGTTCCACTGGGCAATTTACCCATTTATCTGTACATAAAAATCATACAATTTACAAAAATATAAAACGTAGATGAAAAAAAAAAAAAAAAGCCCATTTAGCCCACCCATCACACCAGAAATGATATTTAAATTATACAAGCAAGAGTTGACTTTACTGTGTCTTTTGATTTTCAGATATTTCTTTCTTATATGATTATTTATTGTTTTTGTCTGTGTCCATTCATATATATATATATATAATTTTTTTTTCACTGAACATTTCCTGCATGCTCCCCCTCTGAGCTGTGCCAGCTGGGATCTCCGAGATGAAAACACAGAACAGAGATCGTCCCAACGTATCGTTTTCACTGTGTTTTCTGAAAGTTTGAACCTTTCGGTCTCACAGGAAACTGTCTTCTGTGCCGACGAAGGAGAACCCATTGAAAGCGTTGTTGGAGCTGGTGCTGGCGTTAAACTCCGGGGTCCGACTCACTGAGCTGGGAACCATTTCCCTGGTGAACTCTGGATCAATGTGTTGGGTGTCGGCCGGGCCTCTCTGGAAGACAGTTTGATTGTGTCTGATTATTATTTGCTTGATTTCCTTCAATTTTCATTTCATTAGAACAGATAAGACCAAAGGCACTTTTTGGTTTAAGAAACAAATGTCAAAACAAGCCAGGCCTTTTGCAAATACACTTGTAAAATCTGTTATAAATTTAAAGAATCACTCAATTATTACTCGTCTGACAACATAATGTTGGCTGACGCATTTCTAAGAGAAACATACCATATTCTAATCGAAATAAATTCAAAGACTGATTTAAAAAACAGTCTTGTTTTTCCCCAGTGTATCTGCTTAGCTTCCCTGTGCCTGATCGTCGCTACCCGTGTTTCCCTCCCTGGGTTACCTGTTGTCCCCTTGTGTTTCCAGTTTGTTTTTTAGATTTTCTTGTACCGCTGAATTTTGGATTTTTTTTTTGTTAGTTGATTTTCTTCATGAAAACATCCACTTATTTCTGCGTCTACTCCCTGCTGCGTTTGAGTCCACCGCCGCACCATACCATGACTCTAAGAAAGGGTTTCAAAGCCTTTTAGGGCCAGCCATCAATAGACATGATGGAACAGTGGTGAACCTTCCCAAATCCGCCAACTAAAATGACCCCAGATGACACATAAACAATAGCAGTTTTACAGAACATAACTTACGACGTTGGGGTTGTAAGGAGGAGTGATCCTCTTGTGATAAAGGTCGTCCCAGTTGATTGGAGCAAAGAAGGGATGGTTCTTTATTTCTAACTGCAAAAAACCCAAAATGACAACAATGAAAAGATTAGTGGAAAAGTTATTTGTTCACATTTTTTAAAAACATATATTTATTTTTTTGGAAGTCATTGACTTGACAAAATTTGTCGGATACTCCATTAGAAACATTTTTGGAGTCATTTAAGATTTTTTTTTCTCTCTCCAGGAGTCGCTCCAGCTATGTCAGCTCTGCTTCTGCTGGTCCTCAATTAACAAAATACTGAACATAACTACTTTTACAAAATCCAGACATATTTATTGTCTGCAGGCTTTTAGGACAAACACACGCTTACAAAGTCAGCAATCGCCCCGAGTCGTCTGTGCGGGTCTTTCTGCAGAAGACCGACCAGCAGAGAGCAGACGACCTCAGACTTCCCCGGAGGGAGCGGCAGCGTCTTGTGGAGAATCCCGTTGTACATTTCACCAACATCCCGGCTGTAGAAAGGAGGCTAAAGTGGAGTGAGAGCTTTGATTAATATAACGTATAATACTGAGGGTACAGACGCTAAAGATGCACGAGTCACAGTGACAAAAACCTTTTCTCCTGCATTAATCACAGAAATAATCTGAATTATGAAGGATACTTGAATAAATCAAAAGTGAGTGATACAATTCCAACTTTGTTTTTCTGTAAATCATCTAGCAGATGTTCAAGACACAACGTGACGCAGGTAATGAGAGTTTGACACTATGGTCACCAAGAGCTGGTAAAAAAATTAAAAAAAAGTAATAAATGTTTGGATCGGCCACTCATAAACACACATACCAGGCTATAGATCATCTCATAGAGAACGGCTCCCAGACACCACCAGTCCACCGTCCTGTCGTATGGTTCCTTACGCAGAATCTCCGGTGCCAAGTACTTCAGAGAAAGAGAAGAAATTCATGAACGAGTAAAGGTAATCATAAAAGGAAGGAAAAAAAGGCGCTTTTAAAAAAAATTTTTAAAAAACGAGGTGTTAACTTCTTCATTAGTCCTCCAGTGTGAAATCATGATAGCTTTTCATGTTCTGTCCACTCACCTCTGGGGTGCCGCAGAAAGTGGAGGTGGTTGATTCTGGCTCAACGCCTTCTTTGCACAGCCCGAAGTCTGTCAGCACCACATGACCCTGCAGACACCAGGCACATGCAATATACAGTATAGTATACAGCAGTGAAATGAAATGAGCGAGGAGCTGTCACTGGCTTACCTGAGAGTCTAAAAGGATATTCTCTGGTTTTAAATCTCTGTCAAACACAAGAGCAAAAGCCATGGTTAGGAATCATTTCAAGGCGACTAACGTGACGCGTCCTGCACGTCTGACCTGTAGACAATGTTAAGAGAGTGGAGGTAGCCGATGGCGCTCGCCACTTCGGCAGCGTAGAACCTCGCCCTCGGCTCCGAGAAACACCTCTCCCTCTGGAGGTGGAAGAAGAGCTGCAGAGGGAGATTAGACGTTTATTAGGTAGTAAAGCCGTACACGGAGCAGGAAGTGGTGCGGGATTACAAATACGACGGGGAATGGTAGAGGAATTTGGGAGGAACAGAGAGAGACGTCGTTAAACAAAAAATGGTGCAACACTAAGCAGAAAAACACCTGAAGTGACTAACATTTCAAACATAAATAGAGATTTTGTCAAAAATGCTATTTGAATGTAATAACTGAGCATAAAATAAAAACCAATGAGGAAAAGAAAGAAAATGGCTGGAGTGATACAGAGTGACAACAGGACATTTTCATAAAAGCAGAATATTGATGGTTTCCCTGCATTTCAAAAATGTCGATTGATTTTAGGATCTTTCCAAATCAGTCTCTACATGAGTTCATCTGAGTTCAGTTTTGTGGTATTTGGCTGTCAGACATGTACCTCTCCTCCGTTTACATAGTCCAGCACAAAGTAGAGTTTTTCTGCGGTCTGAAAGGAGTAGTGGAGCCGGACCAGAAACGGGTGCTTCAGGCTCTTCAGCAGCACGTTTCTCTCCGCCATGATGTTCTTTTGCTGGAAGAGGAAGAGCACACTGACTGACATCTTCTGACACATACAGCGAAAGAACTTCAGTATCTACGAGAGTCAGACTTCACTTTCACAAAATACTCAACAGTAACACAACAGAGAGAGATAAAATCAGTTTTATCTCCGCTTTTCTCCGGATGACGGCGCGGATGTTTCCAAATGGGACCTGCATCTCATGAAGCCGCTGACCCTTCACGTTCTGTATTTCGGACACGGTTCACGACTCGGCCTCACCGTGTAGCAAAACGCAAAGTCATCTGTCTTTTCCTGTTTCCTGCTTGTCACCGTTGCTGTTTACTGTAACCAACACGTCCAAGAACACAGCAAACGCCGTCGTCTCAAGAATGTTTAGGTCCCTCTCTCTCCTGGTCAGATTCATTAGCCGATGGACTGGTAATGGTCATGAACTCCTTGTTTTTCTTCTGCTCTTGTAGTTTTGTCTTCGTTCGTGGCTGATGTCAGTGGCTCATGCTGAGCTGGATTCTTCAGGGAGTTGCTTCCCGTTAAGACGAGGCGTTTCCTCACCTCCGTTGCCACATGCTTACTCAGGAAAGCAGATCACTTGAAAGTCGGTGACTCGGCGCAATCCGATGAGCTTTACATGGATTACGTCCAGCGTTACTGTGACTGAACGTGATTGCATTGTTTTATCAATTTGCCATGACCTGAACTGTCTTTGGTTATTTGAATCTAAACAAATGATGGCAATAGCGGCATGTCAAATAAACTTTGTGATATATTTCTAAACAGGTAGATGTAAATTAAATCCTTTATTTTTCTTGATATTTTTATATATTTTTTAAAACAAAACAAAAAAGTTTAGTTTTTTTTTTGTCCAAATTGATTTATTAATGAAAACATGATATTCTATGAGTGATTTATTAGTTAATGATAATATTTGTTTGATTTTCAATTATCAATGATGTAATTTGACATTAATAATATATGATGATGTATTTGTTGGTGCCCACAAAAGTTAGGTTTATTTTAGTTTTAAGATGGAAAAATAGAGAATAATAAAACCATTTTATAATGGCATAATCTCCACCACCTAGTAATGGCAAAATTAAGTTTTACTCAGAATTAAAAAAAAAAAGGAATTTGCTTTGTGTAGTTTGTATTATATGTTATTCATGACAAGGCATAGGACTTAAATGAAACACTTTGTGAAGCGGGATGATTACATTTTCTCCATTAGATTTAGATAAAGTTGCTACAGGCCAGTGTAAGCAAAGAGAGACGTCTCTCAAAAAAATGGCCTTTTGAAGACAAATGTTACCACAGAGTTCTGAGAAAATGATCTTCAGCCCTGAGACAAGCATAAACACAAACAACTCTACAACCAAAAAGACAATGTATCAGTTTAACGAGAGCCAAGCTGAGCGCCGCGCTGAGCGACAGGAGGATCTGGTTCTCTTTGCTCGGATATCTTCACCGTGTTGTTCGACAAACACCGAAGCGTCCCGGTTTATTTTTCTGTGGGCCGTAAAATGTGTCCTTTGTACGGAACAAGCTGCAGATTAGATTAGATACAGATCAGATCTTGCCGGGTCAGAACTCTGTTTACTAATAACTCTCACAGATACTCATCCACCCACAGACAGAAAGGTTCCCGTCAGCGTTTGGTTTCCAGCAGTCCTTTTGCTGCTTAAATATAGTTTGTTTACAATAATTGCAACAAAAAAAAATCTGATTTAATTACAGCGTGAAGCTCTTATCGTGAGATACATTTATTTGAAAAGTGCATGGTAACTTGATGTTTGAATTATATAGAGATGCTGTTCCTTTGGGTGTATTAAACATTTGATTTGTCAGGATCAAGCTCAGTTTTAATAACCAAACATACCAAGAGAAACACATTCAAATGGCTCATTTACCTCCTTTTTCTTGAGGATGATCTTCTTCTGCAGAACTTTGATTGCGTAGAACTTGTTGTCGGCTTTCAGCTTCGCAAGCAGGACCTGCATGATGGTTGGCTTATTAGTGGTTTGTTTAGTAAATACTTTGTACCAGCATCTCAGCACAATGGTGTCAGGACATTTCATCAAAAGTGTGCACCCAACACAGACAGCTGATCTCTGGAAACGCGCAATGCCCGAGAAATGTCGAGAAAAAAAAAATAAAAAGAGTCACTCATCTTATTTTTGCGTGATAAAAAGAAGTAGAAAATGCTAAAATAATACTTTTTTTTATTTTTATTTAGATAGAAACATTTTAGTTTTAAGGTTAAGTCATAACAGCTTTGGTGTAGAAATAAATTTGGAAATCATTCGCGTTCTGCACAGGAAGAGATTAAACCTCATCAAAGAACAAAATTTGACAAAATGATTTACAAAAAAACAAAAAAAAAGTTTTAAATTGGATGTGTGAAATGAGCATCGGAGAACCCCTAATGTGAGAAAAGATAATAGAGGACGAAAAGTTTACTGTTTGATGGGTCAAAATTTGTTAATTTATAAACCAGTTTGAGTATCATTTGGCAAAAGGACTGATAAGAAAAAGATAAAAAAAAAAAAAAAACATGGACACTTCATGTTTAAACCTCCATGGATTGAAAATGTAAATTTCAGTAACACATCGTTGTATTTCAGCTCGTTAGTAAGTGAGGAGGCAGGAGGCTCACTTTGAGTTTGAAGGCTCAATCACTGACTGTAGCTTGGATATCAGCAGTTGGACACAATCTTACGAAATTCATTTCTCTCTCTCTCTCTGTTTCTCTTACGTAAGTAGGTCAGGGTAAAATCTCTGCTCCCTAACAAATAATAAAACTATAAAATGCATTCATTTATCAGGACAGTCAATAATTCCTGCAGCATGGCTTGTGTTATGACCAAGAAATCATACCTGAAGGTTTGTGAAGAACAAGCCCCCCCCACAATAGATCAGCTTAATAGATCAGTGCAGACATAAATAAGTGTTGTAGAGTTACCTTCCCAAAGGTTCCTTTGCCAATGACAGCCAGGAAGTCAAAGTCAGTCGGTCTGGCGCTAAAACAACAGGAAGGTCGACTATTAAATGATCTGCATTGCTTTGCACATCAGATCACACAACATGCTCTGAGGCTCATGATACGACTATTTCACAAAGGAGAAAACCCGTGAAAAAAAAAACCTCAATGTCAAGCACTGGTGACTGTCATTCAAAAAGATCCAGTGTGAATCATTTACGAGGAACAAATGCGTGTGAACGTCTGGAAGCAAAACTGAAGAGAAAGAATGTGTTTATCGCTCCTTCGAACGTAAATGCGTAATAAAATAAAAAACCTCTGATAATATCGGAATAAAAACAAATGAGTTGATCTGCGGGCGGCTGCCAAAAGTTGCCACACCGCGTTTGGTCAAGTTTCCAAGGTGAGACGAGTGCGAGGAGTAAAGATCCCTGAGGTCATGGAGAGTTAGAAGAGTGCAACCAGAGGCTAGTCTCACATTGTTAAATGTTAATCTTGAGGAATAAATACCCACTGCAGCGCCTCTCCTCCACAGTTTGTTAAAGATTACATTAAGAAGTCAAAAAGGTTGCTGGAAAAACAATATCTTGACTTATGAGGTGGAAAGCAGAGCTGGTTTGGTAAACTTTCTCTGTACAACCTAATAAGGTTTGTTTGCTGCACTCTTCTCTTAAAGGTTTGAATTTATTGGGTGGGAATCGAGTACATTAGCCATGAAGCGAGACTCTTGCAGAATGCGGTTTTGCTGTCCCAGTTATCCTTTCAAAGGGAAAATCACTCAGAACAAAGTGTCAAACACTTGTTAAGGATATTCAATCACTTTCAACAAGATCACTTCACCAGCCTTCGCTTAGTTTGTTCTAGTTGATCTAGCATTACAGTTTCTATGGGTTAATTTGCAACTTCAAACAATAAAGGGGAACAGATGGTTTAATAAAAGCAGAGTTACTGACTGTGGGTTTGCCGAAGGTCCCAAATTGACATCATCATGAGGAGAGGAGGGGGTCGACCGCAGCTGGAAAAATACAGAGAAATACACATGATGCTTAAAATGATTAAAGCAAACCAACAGATTATAAGTAATAATAATAAAACAAACATTATTTTTTGGGGGTGTCTTTTAAGGATTCTACATTACAACGTTAACTGTGCACTTCACAGAAAAGCAAATCATTTCAACCGCAGCACGTAAACTGTCCGTTTCAGAGGATCTTAGAAAAGTTTGACGTTCACTTTCAAAGCTTTGTTCGGTCAGAACGAGAGGAAGAAGAGCACTTTGTTCCACCTGTTTGGTTTGGCAAGCGCCACTGTGCTTCACCGGCAATCCGATGATGAAGAATGAAACTCACACAGACCAGCTACGTCTGTCAGATGACTCCAGATGGAAATTTTGTCGAACATCCTTTAAAAACAAAGTCGTCTCACTGAAAGCAGCTCAACTGTCTAACATGCTGAACAAACCATCTGCAAAATAACACGACCGTTTATTGATCATATTATTTTGAGACAAAATCAGTGCAACAAAGTAATCTAAAGATAAGTAGCTAGATGCAAACACAAGCAACTCAGTCAACTTATTAATTGTTTCAATCATTGCTTTTGTGTTTCTTTCAACTAAACACTTTCGAACAGTAGCCACAAGCGAAATAACCAACAACGCAGCCAAAAGATAACGCAGACGTTAAAAATGTGCGTCCTGAAATAGTTTGGTCTCAAGACCTCCTGTTGAACAAAGCAGTTATCCTTAACCAACCTGCAGACACGCTTCCAACGTCACATGCTCAAACAGCCTGCTGGTTCAAACAAAAATACAAGCGTTTGGTTCACTCACGTTGCACTGCGCCATGGCTGATGTGTTCTCAATCCACCTGGAGGATCCAAACCTGTAGGAGGACAGGACGGGTTCAGTCCACAGTCAACATGCCTTCCACCGTTTCTCCCTTCGTAAATGTCCTTCAGCTCTAACTCAGATGAACCTGGACTTTTTTTCCCCTCTGTGTTTTGTGCGAATGAGCAGCTGCTGACTCCTGTGTGACGGCCTAAGGATCCAGATGAGCTAGAAGTTCTTGTTTCCCACGAATGACATGGTGGAAAAAACAGGAAGACAAAGAGGGACATAGTCTGTGTTATGGGTAAGAGTGGCCATTTTGTCGTCGTCGTTGTTGTGAGGACATCAGGTTTTATGCTGACGCTGGTTTTTCATTCTGAGCACATGATGTTGAAGATGACATCTTAACAATACTAAAATGAGGCAAGGCTTTTTCTGCTTGTTCTTTTCTTTTTTCCCCCAGTATTTTTATCAGATTGGATAATTTTGGGTATTTGCCATAAGTCTGACGCTTTGTTTCCATTGGTCACCCTTGTATTAACAATAACCTGAAGCTCAAATGTGAGACTCCATGTTGTGGAGGAAGTCTCTGGTGAATCTTTCTCTGCGATGACAAACATTTCCATCTCGGAGCACAGAGTTCAGTGCCGAACAGTGGAGAGATGGGATATGAGGCTGCTGAACTAAAAAAATAATAAAAAAACAAAACAGTGAAATTCTTCTCTCACTTACAAAAGAGAAAAAATTTGGTATTTACAAAATATTTCAGGGTATTATGTAATATCTTAGAAATGACTCTTTTTGAGCTAAGAGATTTTTAAAACGTGCTATCAGATGGCTCAAAGACGAAACTGGCTCTTCATTTTCAACGCAAGCGTGTGGAAACACGGCATGTTTATTATTTGGATTAATGGAGAAAAACTATTCGTTGCACCCAAATGAACATTTTAGACAGTGAAATGTTTCAATGTTAATTTCCCATTTAAATATTGTTGCTTCCGTAGGGATTGAACAGAGAGAAGCTGTCCGGAGGACACAGACAGCAGTAATGTGTGTCAGTGTCTGCACTGAGTGGAAATACACAGTTCATGGCAAACTACTGTGCTGCAAGAAAACAGATTTTGTTTTGCTTTTAATCATTTTTAATCTCTGACAATGAGCAAATATAACAATCACTTTTCAAATGATGGGTTTATTCATTAAGAAAAAAAAACTATCCAAGCCAACCAAGCCTGTAAAAAAGCAATTTCCGCCACAAATTTAACGACATGCTGTATCGGTTTAAGAGGCCATCAAGTTATTGACATAATAGCCAATCATTTTTAACACCAGGGTGGAAAAGGTTTGACCCGCCCCTTTAGTGGTGAATTCGTCTAATTTTTCAGTCGTCATCTTGGAGGAATTGTCGGGAACTCCAGTGAAAAATCACCTAACTTTTCCAGACTGGCAACTGTTAATGACTTCCTTTCTTGTTTGTTTATTAAAGGCTGGAAATGTTGGCGAGGTTCTCTACTGAAGAGATTTCTTGATTTTACAAATTGGGCAAAAAGAACCGAAACTAAAAGCTGTCCAAAAATAAAATTCATTTCTAGGTCAACGAGTGAGGGATTAACTTTTATAACCTTAAGCATTTCGGTCTGGCAAAAAAAGAAAAAAAACCCTAAAACAAAAGCAATATTTAAGGAGACATGTTTTTCCAGCACTATAATCATCTATTCACTGATGCCTCTGGTTGCCGCTGAAGCAAAAAGAATGAAGGTGGTGCAGGCGAGTGAAGCAAAGTCAAATCAGTTTGGCTCCGTTTCAGGGGCCCCTCAATGGAGGCTCTGCAAATACCTCCAGCTACATGGCAACACGGTACACGGTGTTCTGGCAAGCTGATAATTGCGTAAATAAGGAAGGCTGAGCTTGACCCAATGACACGGGTGTTGCTGTTGATAATAGAATATGCTTATGTGTTATTAGGAGCTCATCCAGACATGTGAGGGCCATGCTAAGCAGCAGAATATTCCTAGGGAGTTAATAATTAACTTTGGTGTGGACCTTTGCAACTTTGCAGGTTTTGTATGCGGATAAAAAAAAAAGTAGCACACACTAAAATCAATAAGAAATATGCACAAAACTGTGATCCCTTGGTTTATTTTGTGCACAATTTGCACAAAATGCAAATGATGCATATTGTGCAAAAGTGAATTGAGAAGTTAAAAAACACCATATTATATTAAAATTGTTAAAAATTGCTATGAGCTGCTATAATAGTTCTTTAATCTGTCCTTGATAAGCTTGGTTAAAACAACTAATCTGTAAAATAAAATAAGATAAAATAAGATAAAAAATAACGGGGAATCTCGTTGAAATAATAAATGAATATCAAGATCAAACCTTGCTGCATCAGCTTCAAAACTCTCCATCAGAATTGTAATAACAATATAATTAAAGGTGTGATCAGACTATCTCAGGTGCATGAAGAGGTAAATGTGCAGCAGCTTAAATTCTGTTAAACATTACTAACACAAAAACATATTATTTTTAAAACATACAGGTAAAAACGCAGATAATTAAGAACAATAATGTAAAATCTAATAATAATAATAATAATAATAATAATAATAATAATAATAATAATAATAATAATAATAAAGTTCCTTGTTTTGCCCCCAAAGCAAAACAAGGAACAGAACAGACAATCTGTCATAAAGTGTAACTTCAAGCTTTCCTACCTGCGGCAGCAGATGAGTGTTTCGCCCGCTGCTCTTCAGCTCGGGAGTCTGGACAGACTGACAGCACCAGTCGGGCTCAGGCTCGTCTCAGCGTGTCGCTTTGTTTTTGAAGCGCAAGGGGAAGGTCAGCGGGTCGAGTCCGACGCGGTGGATCATTGATGAAAAAGTTACAGAGCTCGGAAAGGGGCGAGGCGAAGCTTCAGAGAAAACCGAGCAGCGCTTCCCAAGGCTGCGGAGGGATTTCAAAATAAAAGCACCGCAGCGCCAAATGGTCTGATTGTCAACAACAACAACAACAACACAATGTAAACAATGCTATGTTTGTTTTTAAGAGAGGACAAAGAATCTAATTAAATTAAATCTAAAATTCAAGAAAAATACTTATGTAGCTATTTAACTGTTTTAAAATGATTCAAATCTACGCATTAAGTAGTTTTGAAATAACAAAATTAAATCTACGAAACACTGTTTCGGTGCTGACGAAAACTGTATGAGTTCCAGCAAAGACTGAGCTATTTTTTAAAGAACGTAAAATTGACATTATTAAAATAATAAGGTTGCATCTGGAGACAACACATATCTATAACATAGAGTCCAGATTTTCTTTAGTATTCTTTGTATATTCAAATTTCTGACTTTGGAAGAAATAATAAAAATGTTTATAAAATACAATTTTAAATATGTTTTTTTTTTTTAATTATTATTATTTTACAATTTTTTTTATTTTTTATCTTCTTGAATTTTAATGTTCCAGGAAACCATGACAGACACAATCTCTGAGATCTGCCAATTGCGAAATAAGAACTTGAAGTACATTTTAAAAATAAATAAATTTATTTCTTAAAGAGAAATAAATTTTTAAAAGGAAACAAAGTCACACTCTGAGATGGAAACCTGGGTATTCCTCTTGGAGCCTTTTGTGGGGCCCTCTTCCTGTGTGAGGCTCCTGGCGCACCGGCAGGCAGCGGTCGGTCCGGCTGGTTTATCAGCAGCGTCTTGGATGCCGCTGTGGAACAAAGCGATAAGAGGCGAAAACCAAACGGGGCGTGGAAACGGTTGTCACCAACCACAGCCAAACTGTTGACGACAATACGGTCGATAGGGGGACGCGACGCACGCAAACTCAGTTTATAGTCAATTCTTGGACACAAAACAGGAAGTGCTTTTCCTCAAGACTCGGAACGAGACAAGAAAGGGAGATTGGGCAAGATAGGGTTGGATGTTTTATTCTTTTGAATGTATTGGATGGCGTTTGTTTGTGATTCAAGATTATCTTCATTTGCTTCCACACACACACACATACACGCGCGCGCACGCGCGCTCACGCACACACAAATAAATCCCACCAGAGAGACAAAACAGATATTCCGAAAGCCCTTAAAACATAAAACTCTTTTCACACAATTTCAACCTCATACAGTGTCTCAGCCAACCTGACACAAAATGTAAACAGATGCGCACTCTAAACGGAGCGCCGACCACAAGGAAACCTGCTAGATACCAAACATGTGTTTATAGTGCCAAATGTGGGTTTTTGCACTCTCTAGTGACGGCTCGCGGTACTGCAGCACCGCCAGGATTTTACAATTGTGCTAAAACGCGGATTCGTTTTTCCATTAGGAAAAAAAAATAAGCTCAAAGCCTGTGCTGTTTTCTAACTCTCAATGGAGACATTTAAGTACAAACAACTTGAACTTCTGATTATAATACTCGAGTTTCTCTGTGCACGAAACAGCCTGACTAAAGTAGCTTATTTGTATGTGTTTTAAGTATTTTATACTGTTACCAAGCAACAGCGAGGCATCTGTTTCCGAGCAGACCCCTTCTTTGAATTTATTATTGCACAAAATGTGAAGCTTGCAGAGGCCTCACCATCCGGCCTCGTTTACTGCAATGAACGCCTCCTTCTTACTTTTTCTACCCACGTTCTAGACTGTCCACTTCTCCCGTCTCTTTCATTTTTCGGTTTTCTTTCCTTCATTTAATACAAGTATGATCATTCAGGTGTTTTGTCTGCGTTGTTGTGTTTTACTTTAAATCGCGCCCCCTTTTTCTTCCCGCCGTTCAAATCTGTTCTCCACGCAAACGTTTCGATTACAATGCTTTCTGCTAAACCCAGCTATTGTGTTGAATTTGAGCTCTCGTACAGGAAGTCACCGTTTTCCTCCGTCAGCTGTGCAAATGGTCTCCATTTATCCAACCTTCCCAGCTTTGTTTCTATCCCGTCTACTCCAGTCTCCCCCTTTTTCCCATCCCTCTCTCTGATGGGCACAAGACACCAAACACATGGAAAAACGTATTCAGGGTCCCTTTCTGACCCTGCTACAGAATGGATTTGGCACACAATGATCGACGCCTCGCTCCGGTGAGCGGAGGCGATATCACTTGAGCCCCTCGTCTGTGGTTTTGAACATGAGGATGGCGTTGGAGATCTTGAGGGCGGGCCCCAGCTTGATGCTCATTATCTTCACGATGTCGGTCTGGGTGAGCAGCAGCAAAGCTTCCCCGTCGATCATCTGGAGAAACACGGCCAGAGGTTAATGACAGGTTTGCTTTGCTGACAGTAGAGATCGGCGCGTCTTTTTTTTAAAAAGTTTTTTCATCATTTGGTCGCCGTACCTCCTCTTTGAAGAGACGAGCCTGTTCTTCACAGCCAATCAAATTCTGGACGAACCTGAAGACCTGCAGAGATCCACCGAAGACATCAAAACAGAGACAGCAACGACTCCGTGAAAAGAAAGGCGAGCTGTGGCGTTTGCCGACCTCATCGACGCTCCATGCTGCCACCTGGCTGGCATGGATGCCCTGAACGCCCGGCAGCAGCTTGCAGTGCTGCTCCCAGCAGAGAGACAGAGTCCGGTCTGACTGACCGGTCAGAGCCGACATGAACAGGGATGGGTACACTCCCTCTGAGGACATGTCTGGACAAAAAGAACAAGAAATGGCCTGAGGACTCAAACAAGCGACATGGGTAAAAATAGGGGCTCAACAGAAACAAGGTTAAAAATGTTAAAAAAAAGGTTTGACACACTGACATCTGAAAGGTCTATTCTCACGTCATCATTATCAACATTTATTATATGACTGAAGCTTTTTAAAACACCTCATTCACTATGCAGTCTATATGCAAATACATAGATATTAAATAACCAAATGCAGCCATGTGAACAAATGAGAAAACCCAATTTAATTTAGCAGGAGGTTGATGACCTAGAATGCTGTCTTTGGTTTAATCCCCCCCAAAATGTCCCCTGTTCTGGTGTCTAATTATTCAGTTTTAGAGACATCTGCCCAATGAAAGCTCATGCCGTAGAAACAACAACAGACAAAACCTTACTCTGGTAGTCTCTCTGTTGGTTCTTTCTGTATTTGGGTGGACGGCCAATCCTTAAAACAAGAAAATATCTTTGTGACACTTGAATAAAACTTCCAGTCATTTAGAAGGACACATATCGATGCGTCCAGGTTTCTACCTGCCACGGTAATGAGTTTTCTTAGTCCTCTGGCCAATGAAGACGTTTCTCTTGCACTCGGAGTCCGACAGGTCGGCCTTCAGCCTTCCCTGGTTGCGCTCGGCCAACGGGCAGCCGGATATGCAGTGATGGGCCGTGAACCGACCGGTCACATGACCTGAACCATCACAACCCGGGGTCGGGCACTTCCTGTTTCAAAGACAGGAAGTGAACATCTGCATCCAGAGCAGTAAAAGGACTTGCTAATGTTTGGTCCTGAATACATTTTTCATATGTTGACATTTTTAGATTTTACAATAGAAAGAAATGGTTCCAGTGACAGCTATACATTTAATGAATATATTTACGTTTCAATTTTAATTGGTAGCATTCAAACAGGTCAATTCTTACATTTATCAGCTCAACAATTTGCTCTAGATTCTTTTTTGTTGTTGTTGTTGTTCCAGTGACGTGTTATTATGCTTCAGCTCAAAGCAAAATGTGTTTAAAAATGTGCAGGTTTTTTTTTTTTTTTATGTCACTGGATGAGCAGGTTAGCTCGTTTCTGACCTGTTGTGGAAACTGTACTTGTTGGTTCTGGGGTGGCTGATGGGTTTGCAAGGGACCGTGGTGGGGTAGGTGTTCTGACCCAGAGCAGGAGGCTCTCTCACACCTAAATGTTTACAAAAAAAAAAAAAAGAACACGGTGAATTACCACATAAACAGTGAACAAATCCTGAATGTAGCCCAGTCCTGTAAAGATCAATTTGTATCATTGAAGAGTTCTTCTGTCTTTGCCTCTTTTTTTTTATTTTTTTTTTTTTTATTTTTCAGATCATCAATTTAAAACCCTAAAAATAGAAGTTAAGTGAAAACAAAATGCAGTTTTTACAAGTGAAAAAGTAAATCTAAATATACTAACAGGTGTCAAATATGCAATAAGGTATTTTCATCACTGAGGAGAAATTTTATCTTCCAGATTTGGGTTAATTCAGCCACGTCTCAGATCACAGTAATGCATCTAAGTCGGTCTTGCAGATGTGGTTTGGAAAGCTATTTCTCTTAATAAATGTAGTCATTATATGAGAAATACGTTTTGTATTTACCCAGATTACCTTTGCCTAAGTCCCTCAAATAAACATTTAAGAGACAAAGAAGGGAAGACGTCTGGAAGGACGCAGTACTACATAGAAACGAACAGAGTCATAAGTTCCTGTTGTTACCATGCGGCTGCTGACTTTTAGCGTCCCGAGGAGGAACTTTCAGAGGGTGGCCAGTCGCTTCGCACCACCCCGCTGGGTGGATGTCTGGGTGATCTGAGTCCATCCACTCGTCATAGACGTGACTCCAACCATCATAATGCACCTGGGAAAGGAGAAACAAGCGAAGCGAAGTCATGAGACAAACATTCAAAACGAGAACGACTGACTGCAAAACGTGATGTCAGGTAGATCGATCAGGGGTTTATGACACCACACAGACGCGCTACTCAGACGAAGAGTGCTACCTTAATGCGATGAGTCTCCACTTCTTCCACTGTCGCCACTCTGATCAGACCAGGACTTCTCTTGTCCACGGCC
This sequence comes from Poeciliopsis gracilis, assembly GCA_911649635.1. Taxonomy (NCBI): domain Eukaryota; kingdom Metazoa; phylum Chordata; class Actinopteri; order Cyprinodontiformes; family Poeciliidae; genus Poeciliopsis; species Poeciliopsis gracilis. Next base: position 16,098,164 of record CAJVRI010001220.1, on the reverse strand, counting down.
TCCAGTTTCATCTGAGGCTGGAAGCTGTGAGGCGGCCTCTGCAAAACGAGCAAACTTATGGCAAACATGTCAAACGTATTCTAAGAAATAGAAGAAGGAAAAACAGAAAAAGAAAAGAAAAACAGTTGTTGTATTTCTTTATGTGCTCACCACTTTAAAGGCGTCGGCAGCCACAGCCTTGGCGCCGGTCTCCTCCAGGTACCGAGACCAGGAAAACTGTCCGGGATCGGGATAATCTGGTGCAGCAGAAAACACTTTTTATGGTGTGAATATGTACTTTTCACTTCCTGCCAACAACAACTGTTCAACAATTGTGAACAAAGCATGTCCAAAATTCATATTAGGACCTCGTGATATTCTAACGAGGACTTCTTAAGAGCATTCAGTGGAAAAAAAAAAACAACAAAAACATGAGAAAATAGTGTTTAGATGTAAAACGGATTTAAACCACATTTGCAGAAATCAGGTGATTCATTTATGAAAGTAAAAGGTGAACAAAAAAGTAGCAGGGAGCATGAAGGATGGATAAACGTGGTGATTTTGGGTAGATGAAAATAGTTATAGATGTAATTATTACTGGTGATATTGTGCTGGTCACCTTGGGGCGGCGTTAGCGGGAGGTTCCTCTCCTGGCACCAACCAACAGGATGGATGTACGGGCTGCTGGAATCACACCTGCACAGGTTACAGTCAGAATGAACTGAAGTGCAAAAAATAAAAAATAAAACAAAAACGAGTTGCTAGTGCAAGACAAGAAATTTCACTTTGAAAAAATTATTCACTGGCATCCCACGTATTCTGTGTGTCGGAAGATTCTTACCAAAGTATCTAGAATATGATGTATATGTTTATGTTTTTTTGTATTTCTACAACCCATAGAAATGAGCAAAGAAGTCTATAATTAGATACAAAATAACCAAATGAGAAGACAAAATGAGCTGCAGATTCCAAGAGCTTACCAGTAGTCGTACGTATCATCCCAGTTGTCAAAATGAACCAGGAAACGGTCGTCAACCACGTCTGTGACGGTTGCCACGCAGATGAGCGAGGGATTCATCCGGTCGACGGCTTCCAGCTTCATTCCCGTCTCAAAGCCGCACTTTACATCCATCTGAGCAACGAGCACAAAGAGCAGGAAGGTCTGCAGAAAGTGTTGCTCAACTTACAGACAAACACGTCGGGATTAGCTAAGACAAATAAAAACAGCAAAGTAAAGGCAATTGGTACAGAGATTTCTTTCTTATTTCAAGCAATGCCATCTCATTGAGTCCACAAACATTTAGTAACGATATATTAATCCAACTAAAAAAATGCAGAACAAAAACAGAATTCAGTTTCCTGGCGTTGATCCTGTCAGCTCCTGGTGTTTGCAGCTCGTATGCGCAGCATGAATCGTACTGTGCAGGGGCACTTACCCTCCCAGGACTGGCAAAAAGTTCTTTGGGAGCAACTTGAGCTTTAGTCATCCTCAGATAGTTGGTCCATGTGAACTCCTCCTCCTTACAACCTGCAGAAACGACAGGGAGACAGGGACGATGAGCGTCCGCTTCCAAACCTTTAGAGGTGATTATCCTGTTTGTATATTTGTTTACACTGTAGCATGGCACTGCTTCTTTATACAAATTACTTTAAAACCTCATTTTTAAGCATTTAAGCTGACGAGATTGTGCCAACATAGAAATATCAGCTACACCTTTGCTAGCACTTACACAAAAGTGTATTTATTCCCTGCCTTTGATTACTGAAAAATAATAAATAAATATCGACAGAAGGCTGCACATTTTGGCTAAATGTTTGAAAAAATGAGAAAACATTTTTTTTTTTTACAGCTGAATTATTTGGTCAAAGTACAAAAGAAACAAACAAAATGTGTGTGTTTACAGATGCCATGACCTCTGACCTTTTGGAGTGTGCAGCTTGTGTCCCGTGCTCTCGCACCAGCCTGCCGGGTGGATGTCGGGAGAGTTGGCGATCACCCAGAAGTCGTGGCAGTCAGAGTAACCGTCAAAGTGGAGCCGCAGCCGGTAACCGCACACCTGCAGCGCGACACACACGTCAGAGCGGCAAAACCCGGAGGAGGCCGCCTGACCGCCATCCTGCTCTGACCGCGATTTGTCAATCGGCGTTGCTCGTCGTGGTCTTTGTGAGCGACAGGCTGAACGTCGGATTGCAGGCGCGGCTCACCTCGGCCACGGTCAGGACGAAGTACATGGAAGGATGCTGCGGGTCGATGCCCTCCAGCTTCATCCCCTGCTTGAAGCCGTTCTTCACGGTGGGGACGCTCTGCGCCTGAACGCACCGGGAGGACAAACTCGTCACTCACTTCAGCAGAGATAAAAGATATACAGATGAAGACTAAATTGTTGGTTCCCCTGAAAAAAATTGCGTAGAAACTTTTAAATATGTTTTTATCTCACACAGAACAGTTCAGAAAGATGCAGCCTGGCTCCCTTTATCGGCAGGGGGGGAAAAATCGGAGCAGTCCCATTAAAAAAACGCAACTAAAGCATCTTAATTATTATGAGTTAATGTCTCTAGGAGCTTTGGATTAGAAATCCCTGACTTTATGCTTCGCAGTGGTTGAAACAAGAGACGATTCAGAGGTCAAATTTCTCCAAGCTGTCGGCCGCTCGGCTGAAAGAGGAACTAAATGATCTTTCCATCAGACACGGTGAAGGGGAAAGCGGAGGAAGTAAAGAAAAGTCTCTACAAACTTCTGTCATTTTAAATGTCAAACGTTTTCAAATTCTTACATTTAACACTAAAGTTCTTCTAATGTCTGGCAGATTAATGATTTTCATTCAACCAACAAATGTATTTCTGAAAGGGAATGACACAGAACGTTAAAAGATTATTAGTTGTCAAAAAAAAAAAATGAAAATGTTGTCATTAATCCACACTAATATTTTGTTGATTTAACTTTAGTGATGACCTCAAACTCCTGTGTATGCCGACGTCTTTACCTGCAGAATTAAAACTCGGCTTTCGTAATTTGACATCAAACCAGAGGCGATTTCTGAAGAGGCATCAACTATGAACATTGTTTATTCAGGTCGATTGTTTTGGAGGGTTTTCTTTAAACATAACTGTTTTTTTAATATGCATCTTAATGTGATTTAGAGCTGTAAATGTTACAGTTCATGGCACTTAATAACAGCTTATGCTTTTTTTTTTTGTCTACGCAACTAAAGTCATAAACCTAAAGAAACAAAACTGACTGCTGGAGAACTGCAGGGAAGAGTGAATCAGATTGGATTACATTAGATGCTATCTGCATGCCAGCTGGTTGTTTAGCAGCTGCAGGGTAAGAAATCTGCATCGTCCTTGTCCAAGCACACACATATGGACACACACTTACACACACCCTCCACATCAGGACATTTAAAAACAGACTAAAAACACTGCATGCAAACACATTCTCTTTAAAAATAGACCCCCTCAAACGCCAAAGAAATATGACGTAAGACAAATCTCAAAGGTAATTTGATTTGCTACGTGATATTTATGCTGCACGTTATAAAAAAAAAAAAGGAAGAGAAGGATACCTCATGGAAGAGCTTGTTGGGAGCAGCAACAGATTTGGTTTCCTCCAGATACTGAGTCCAGGTCCATTGTTCAGTTTTACTGTCTCCACCTTCTCAAAACAATATAAATCAGAGTATTTCTTTATGAGATGCAGCTCTGAAGCTTTTGTTAAAGGAATAAAATGAAACTGCAGACAGAGAAGAATAATGAATATAATTAAGTATCGACTGGAATGGAAGAAGGCAGAAAAAGCGAAAGAGTCGGCTCTAAAACTCTTGAGTAAATAGCCAGATTAACAAATTATCGTTCGTTGTTTTATTCATCGCGTCATTTTGCAAATTTGAAACTTAAATCCACAAGAATGGGAAAAGGAAACAATAACCTCCTCTGATGAGTCGACCATCTGCTTTAGAATAATCCATCTTCTCATCCTAGAAAATATGTTTGAAATGAATTAAACACAGGAATTCTCTTGTAGAAAAAAAACAGAAGATATTTTATCTGAAAGAACATCTTGAAACTGAAACCTATCAAATCCCACAAGAAGCAGCAGCTTCACACTAAGTGAAGAGCAAACAGGGAGCCGAACTGCTGTCCCACCGTTCCCTCCATGTCGGAGTCTTCCTCGGACGGACTCAGGTACTCCTTCCTCTTCCTCTTCCTCATGGGCTTCAGGTGGTCTGGGTTCAGAGAGGAGACCCTCCCACCTGCAGGCACCTTCTCCACGCTGACACTTCTCCTACGACAAATGAGAAACGTGATGCAAAAAAAACAAAAAAAAAATCAAACTTCCCTTCAGGAAGGGAGATGAAGCCGCTATGAATTGCGCTGTTTTGTATTGAATTCAAATTTGACTAAAATGTGCTGAACTCATCAATCGAATGAAAAAAAAATTCATTTGAACTGAATTTGACTTTGAGTTCATTCAGTTTAAATATGAATTTGATTCATGTGACCAGAATTAATTGAGTTGAATTTGCTTGCACAAAAAAAAAAAAAAAAAAACCAAGGAAAAAAACAAACAAACAACAAAACCTCAATGTTTGTTTTGTACGCATACTTGTCCGAGACAGGGTCCCTGCGGAGCTCCTCCGCGTAGCTCCTTTGTGCTCTTGGATTGTGGTTCTGTTGCTCCGGCCCCACCTGGGCCTCGGGTTTGACAGGAACCAGCCTCTCTGGCTCCACAGCGGCGGCCGTGGCGGCGGCTCTCACGGTACCGACAGGGACAGACACTTCTGGGGCTGAGAGGAATTAAAAAATTCATATCCAGTTCACGGAAAACCACATTGGTCTCGTTATTGCCGAACGACGCTGTGGACATGCAGCTGCAGCCTCTTGACTTCTCCGCAGGAGCTCTGCTGCAGCTCGCGTAATTGTTGCTCATCTGCGCTCCATTCAGTGCACACACAAGGTAGGATCACTGAATGGAGAAAATATTACATATGCAGGAAATAGCAGTGTGTCAATGTAGCGAAATCAAATACACTTAGCATTACGGAAGAGTATTTAATGCTGCTTGGTTCGGTGACATAAACCCATATTTAAATTATTGTGCAGCTCATTTTCTGCTGTTTATCTCCAGTTACCAATCAAAACTATCTCTAGAAGCACAAATGTAGAATTAGTCAAATATAAGCAACAAGAAATCTATTCAGTTTTATGGTTCAATCAGCTCGTTTAAACAATAATGCTGAGGCAGCATCACGTTCACAGCAACCAGCTGGATGAATCGCTAACTGGCTGTTTTACTTCTTCGTAACCATTTAGAGAACATTTACCAAACTCAGTTCAAAATGTAAAATGTCTAGACTGGTCGTACCTCCAGCCGGAATATTCAACACAGGTTAAAACATTACTTTAAACTACGATCTGTGAAAGCTGTAATGGATTTGTGAAAATATAAAAAAGTGAGCAATTCCCCTGGTAATTTTGATGTTTAGACCAATGAAAACTTCATTTCCTAAAGTGGATAAAGTTCATCTCGATTATTCTTCATGCGTTACAGGCCTTTTAATGGTCTGCAAAATTTTTGCTCTTTTTGTAAAATATCTTTTTGAGCATTCAAGTAGTTTTGACTGGCTGAATTCGCACTCTGGATTAGTCTAACACAATAAAGAGTTTTCATTATTGTTAAATATTTACTGTTCTCATCCTTCATGAAAATATCAATACATCCCAGTTTAAATCCTGGTTGTTATATCTGGGACATTTTTATTTTTGTACGGCGTGAAAAGTGAAGCGTTTTCATTAAAATGCTGTATTTTGTCTTTTGTTTCCAGTGGTTTGGTGACTCTACCTGGTTTGTCCGGCGGGCTTTCTGCCCCGATGGACCGTCCAGAAGTCCCTGCTGCTGGGTCAGTGGGGCCGCTGGTGGTCCCCGGGGTTATCAGCGTGCTCAGGGTGCCTACATCACTCACACAGAACTGCGACGTGCACAGAAGAGGGCCCGTTTGCGAAAATGAGTCAGACTGACGCAGGCGCAGGATGTGTAAAACTATTTCTGATGTAATTCTGGCTCTTTCTGCTCCACAGTAAGATTCGATGAACTGCATTATGTCGGAAAGCAACTAACGAAACATGTAGGAGAACCTGCTTTGATTAACATAACTCGCTGAAAGCTCACATGCACTGGTCCTTCTGTTTCTGTTTCTCTGTGCACTGAACACTTCAAAGCATCAGATCAGAAACAGGATCTCACCTTGAGGTTGCTACTGGGCAGGATGGCCATCCCCTCCTTCCACTCGAGGACATGGACGATGCTACAAGCCCCCCCAACCTGTGCTGTCAGGGTGGGAGCAGCTATCTCGTTTGGTCTGCTGCCTTTACCTGGGTTTGCCACAGCGAGGGCTTGAGTCAGTTCCACTTTCTGGTGACCGGGAGGAGCTGCAGGAAACACAACACGCATCCCTGTAAGTGCGTCGTTTCTTACTGCCATCGGCGAAAGGAACCGTTTGATGTCATGTCAGAGAAAGGATATCCCTGTTAGCTAAACTGGAGATAATTACATCATGTGACATAAATGTAAATGTACAGAACCTGGAGCGCCTTCATGTAAACTCAACTTACAGACCACAATATCAAGACCTCTATCAATTACTCTCAAAATGCAATCTTCTTCCCTGAAGATTCATTTTTCCGTCCATCGGCATGTGAAAACAAAAATAAAACCTAAATCAATAGATTACAATGCTGCAGGAAAGTAGACATGTAACAGATTTTCTGTTCTTTTGATTGTTTTTGCTTTGTTGTTATCCTGAAATGTTTCAGATTATAAACAATTCAGGTGAAGCAGAAAGCTTGTAACAAGTGTTTTAAATCACTGTGGAGGATTTAAAAAAAAAAAAATTTCCCGCTCTTCTTTGCAGAATTGCCTAAATTCAGCCACGCTGAACAGTCTGCTTCAGGTCCAGACTTTAACTAGGCAGCTGCATTTCAGGAGATGATAACCTAAACGTGCTTGATTTTAAAACATACTGACACCTGAAATATGTGTCAGAGTGTTATTGTTTCTGGACGTGGATAAATAATTTAAAATAAGTCAACTTGCTATTTTCGGGAGGAAGGTGGACGTGATCAGTGACTAGAAATTACACAGATCCAAAAGGCTCTGCGTGGCTCTGAAACTGTAACAGGACGGACTTGGGCTAATTGGGCTGCTCTGATTTGTAGTCAGGGTCATTTTTGCAGAATTATTTGCAATTTAAATACAAATTGACTCATTTAAATGTAGCAATAACAAGCCCTAAGTTCAGAGAAGATCGTTTCAAGAACTTTCCACAAACTGAGGGAAGCGCTGGTGGTGGCTAACGCTGCGTTTTCCTTTAACATTTTCCCTTAAAATGGCTGTTGTGCTTCTTTCACGACGTAAGAACCAAGCAGCATGAGTTGGCTGAACTAAAACACTAATTGCAGCTCGTTAACGTGTCATTATACCTGGCAAGAGGAGAGCTGTGGTGGTGGTGGTGGCGTGGGGCATGGCTCGTGCTTTCTTGGCGACATTGTCGCAGATGAGGATGGTCTCGCCGGCAGGGGAGGGCGATGGGTCCGTAGTTGTGCCGTCAGCTTCTTTGGATTGAGTGTCCATGTTTACGCTGCCACTCATTGGTGGCTCCCTGTTTCCTGTGTTGGACCGCTGGAAAGTCAATAAACAAAAAAAATAAAAAATAAAAATAAAAAATTTATTAAAAGATTAAGGGGTTTATAATGACTAGCAATTTTTTAAAATTGTTATTCTGAAAAACTTTCACAGCACTCAGGTTTCCAAAGGTTCAGTTCGACTGGAAGAATCAGATTCCAAGTCCTTTGTGGTAATGAATTGAACTGTAAGGTAATAATTTTACCTTACAGTAAAATCCCTTAACTGTGTTCTTTGGTCCTTACGATGATGTTTGTCCACTAATGTTCCCAAACAAACCTCAAAAAACCTCGCAGAGAAAATCTGTTACACACAAAGAGGTGACTTCTGAAGTGAGTTGGCTTCACTGGATTGCATTTAGGGGCATCAGAGCAAAAAAAAAGGGCTGCGTTCAAATGCATGCCACACTTTTTAGATTTATCCGAAACATGCCTTAGAGATCATTTCCCTTACACTTCACAAATTATCCACAACTTTATGTTGGGTCTTTGTCATAATTGTAAAACGGTCAAGGAGAATTGAAAGGGAAAACCATGTTTAACCAAAAGAAAATCCATCATTTTTGTGCCCTGTTTTACTTTTTAAGGGTTTGTTGACCTTAATCCATATCACAGACTTGTCAAGATTGGATTGGATTTGGTGCCTGTTTACACAAGCAACATTTATTTAAAAAAAATAAAAAATTAACCCAGAAATAACGGTTTAATGAAAAAATAACATAGTCCTTCCTAGAGGAGCGCTGAATTTACTTTCACAAAACTACCACACAGATAATGACTCCCAAACAACCATCCGTTACATCCAATAAAATCAGGCAACAATGGTGACACGCAAATATTTACGCACAAGCTTTCAAGTTCACACACACACACACACACACACACACACACACCCCCACACACACACACACACACACACACACACACACACACACACACACACACACACACACATACACAAAAATACAGCATTTCAGTTAAAATGGCGGAGGTTCTGAAACCCACAAACCAAAACAAAAAATGTGGAAAACCAAAACACTAAGTCCTTTAAAACCCACAATTACATACAATAAAAGAACCTACCAATTTCGCCATAAGCATCTTTAATGAATTCGTATTGTCTCACCCTCACAACGTTAAGCATGTCGGACACCGTAGTAACAAAAATTGCAGCAGCCTAGTTTTATTATTTTAAAGACTTCAGTCTTCGGCCATAATTTATCAGGTAATTGTTTCCCACCACCCCCTCTTATATCGAAAAGGCTTCTGGTTGAATACATCCATACCGTAAAAAAAAAAAAAGGATGCACCTAAAGGACATTTTAAAAATAAAATAAGCAAGCACACAAACCGGAGCCCGTTCTTATGAGGCGAGGTGAACAGCATCTCCTCGTCCGCTTTAAAATACTTATAAACGTGAAAGTAAAGGCGTTGGCAACATTTAGGAAACTGACATTTGGCTTACCAGCGCTGCTTTCCTGCGGCTCCGGGGCTCAATTTGCGCATGCGCGCAGCTCCAACACAGCGGCTGATCGCTTATTTCTTTTCCTAACGACAGAAGAGCTTCTTCAGCCGGAGCTCAATGTTTAACATTTATATCTATATATTCGGGTTTATCGAGTGAACTGCTTACCGGTCCGGATAGTGAATCATTTTTAAAATAGACATTTGATCATAGAACAGGTTATTTTCACTGCCAGAGCCACTTTGAAGACAGACCACTTACATAATTAGCACGATATAGGTCACGTCAATACTGCAGTCAATTCTAGGTTTTTTTTCCCAATAAAGCACGTCACGTTCTTTTTAAGCTCTTTAATTGAACATACAATTAAAAAAAAACAAACATTTTATTCATTGAGGGGAGAAAAAAATAAACTGTTGGGACAAAATTAGGACGCTGCATTCAGCTCGTCATTTCGATGATGCACAATATCCGAATTCAATTGTTTTAACCTGAAGAGAATGACACCTCAAACCGGGAAGCGTGGAAAACAAACTGAATGGGACAAAACCCAGAGCAGCTATTGTCAGGAAAGTATGTCAGCACTATTGTCTACTCTCACTCAATTTAACCACTGACTCGGTATTTCTAAGAATCTAGGGAAAAATACATCCTAGCACAGCTTATGAACAATTTTATTAAAAAAAGAAAGAAAGAAAAAAGCATAACCCAACTACAAAGCAAGACGTTCAAAAGTACAACAAACTTTTCACAATGTAATTAAGTTTAATAGTACACGCTCTTGTGTCCTCCCGCAAAACAAAACAAAAATAAAAACAGAAAATGAAAAGGCCCATAGGAGAAAAACCTGCATCAGTATCCAACAATTCACTCATAACTGTGCACTTCACAAAACTGAAAAAAAAAAAAAAAGTCTTTATATAATCCAGGGAAAGTAAGAATGATGGCAAATTGTACACAGTGTGCCACAAGCAAATTTACTGGTAACAGTGACCAAAGAATATTTTAGGTTGTTCGTACAAAGCCAGAAAACAGACTTAAAATAATAATAATAATTAAAAAAAATATTTTATCTATGGGCTAGAAAATGAGTCTCAAGGGGAAAACTACTCAAAACTTAGGATCAGAAATCTTTTACATAGGCAGGTTTCTGAAAACAGCCCTGACAATGTGCATTTATTGATGGCATGTCAAAACAGCACACTGAAGAGAAAAGGTAAGGAAGCAGAAGCCTGTGACACTGCCTGCTATTTACAGCATTATAATAAAACTCAAAAAAGAAAAAAAAAGAGGAGGGGGAAAATGTTTCCCACATCTAATCTTGAGAGGCTGATCTAGATCGTGAACGAGACCTTGAGCGGGAGACCGAGCGCGACGCTGACCGCTTCTCTCGGGATTTAGATCGGCGTCCGTCTTCCTGTGGGGACGGGGAGCGGGACGCTGATTTGGCGGTGTGCTCCTCTTTCCCGTTCTCTACAGGGGAAGCTGAACGGCTGCGGGACTTCTTGTTGTTGTCTTCACCAGCACCAACATCCATCTCCTTGGATCTGCTACGAGAATCCCGCTCCGACTTGACCTTAGAACGGCTCTTGGAGCGGGACTTGGATTTCCGGTCGGCTGAACGGGAACGAGATTTCTGTGAGCGCGAGCGAGATTTGGATTTGGATTTATGGGATCCAGAACGAGATCTGTTGGTGCGAGAGCGCGATTTCCGTTCTCCCGACTTGGAACGAGACTTCCTCTCAGACCTCGAGCGAGAATGATGCCGTCTCTTGTTGCTACGGGAACGAGACCTAATGGGGAGAAAGAAATGATTCTCGTGAAGTTTTGTCGATTTGCCGAGATTGACAAAAACAAAACTCTTACAGCTGACTCAAAACATTTCAATGTGAACTTACCTGGAGTGAGATCTGGAGTGACTCCTTGAGCTCCTGTGGCTTCTGCTGCGGGAGCGGCGGCGACTTCGAGATCTGATGACAGTCGAGGAATCAAACACACGTTTATTTATTTTAAATCAGAAGATTGTTTTCCAGAGGAAAAAAAAAAAAAAAGTTCTAATTTTTTGAAACCCTCGAGTAATCCCACCTGGAACGGCTGCCGGAGTAAGACCTTCGTTTGCGAGGTCTGTCCTCCACCAATCGAATCTTTCGCCCGTTGATGTCTGTGCCGTCTAACTTGTCCATGGCCCGTTTCATGTCAGAGTGAGTCCGGAACTCTATCACCCCTTCGTTGGTCCGCTCCTTGTGGGCATCGGCATACGTCACCTCGCCTGCCTGACGCATGAAGTCCTTCACGAGACAGAGGCAAATATAACAATGTGCTCACAGTTTCATTCATTCAACGCTTGACGAAGTAAATGAGAGAAGAAGAAGAAAAAAAAAAAGGCTTACCTTGAGGTCCTGCCAGCTGCAGCGGCTCGACAGGTTTTCCACAATGAGGCGGTACTCTGTACGGACTGGAGGGCCGTACTTGTCCCTTCCAGAGCGGCTCCTGCTGCTGCTGCTGCTGCTGTAACCACTACCTTTAGAGACGACAGCACACACAAACATGCTTTAGAACGAACCAAAAGTGATACGGTCAAGAAAACTACTGGTCTGGACTACTGAATGAAAACAGGCCAGATCAAACTGGGGAATATATTCAAATAGGAGTCCCTCAGATCCCTATCTCCTTCACACAATAAGAGATAAGAGATTTTAACAGCCACTGCAAAGACTCTTTAAAAGTCTGTAGCATTCACATTGTAAAGATGCTTGCTGCTGCAAAGAACACCACTGATTCTAATGCCAGCAAAGCAAAGGCTTTTAACTAAAGTGTATATCGTATAGAAACGCTTTGGCTGGACAGTGATGTTCTTTCAGACCCTCTGAACCCTGGAACAAAAAGAGAGGAGGCATCCACATGGTGTTTAGTCAAGGAGGCTGGCGAATTCAATTGAGTCTAAATGATACAATGACTTTTCTAAGCATTTCAAACTGGTACCTTACCAGATGCTAGTCTGGTGCACCCTTCTTCCCAGTTTTGCACTTACATATTTTCTTTAGATTGTAAGTTGTTCAACTACAGCCGATCCAGTCATGTTTGCGGTCAACATAGAAACCAATGGCAATCCTCACCATCACCCCTGGTCTATTGGCAAAAGGCTGCTGTCATCATGGCTTCCGGTTAGGTCAGCCAAGGATCAAGGGGGCAAAGGTCACACACACATTGTAAGGTGAAAGCCAAGGCCAAACGGGACAGGCAGTCATCTTAGCCAGTCATCTTTAGCCTCAATGGACTCTCAGCCTCAGCCCGCAGCTGGACTCTTTCAAATTGAAACATCAAGGACTTTTGTTAATGTTTAATATATAGAAAAATATAGAGAAATGCCAAAGTTAGCAAATACACAAATTAACGAAAAAGTGTTAGTTAAGTCCTAACCTCCAAGCACAATGTACACTTGCTATATTGGTTTAAATAATGTAAATATGAAGTAAATGAGTCAAAGAAAGATTAGAAAGAATTTTAACTTACAAAATGAATTCAGTTTACACTATGAAGAGCACTATGGATCACCATACACCCTGACCTGCGGTTATTTACTCGTTCCCATCAAGAAGCCGCTGTTTAATGCAGGGCGGCCCATGATCAGGGGGAGCAAAAACCCACAGGTCAGCGACTATTAATGGAACTGAAAACAACTTTAGAGTGGGGTGGGATTTGACCTAAACAAACAAAAAAAATTAAAAAATAAAAGCCAAAGAAAACTAAAATGACCACAGATGAGTTTGGGAAAACAAAGTACTTCGTTTAGTCAAACTACTGTAGGAACTCAATTTAAAAACTACAAAAAGTTTGAGATATTTTTCTTTTAAGAAAAGCATGCACGAAATGCGTGTATCCCAGGGCTCTCAGTCAAAATTATTTACCTGGGAAAAAACATTAAATTAACAAATACGAGTCAACCAGACAACAAATTTGACTGATTTATAGCTAAAAACTGTTCTCTTCGTGCTCTACACTGGAACCTCACCCTGAAGGGAAGGGGGGAAAGAGAATATGGTGTAATAGATGGCACTTACTGCGCCCTCCGCCCCAGTAACCCCCACCGTAGCTATCGCGGTCTCGCCGTGGGCCCCGGGCATGCTCAACGATCACCCGCTCCCCGCACAGATCCTTTCCGTTCAGCTCATACACGGCATCGTCGGCATCCCGGTTGTCCTCAAACTCCACGAATCCATACCTGCGGGAAAGAACACGGTTCAACGTCAGGCCAGAGAACCACACTCCATTAAATGAGAGCGATTCAAAAACACACATCAAGCGGCTCGCTCGGCTAAGCTAGGCCCACGCTAGCTCTCCAATGTAGAAAATACAAAGCCGCCATGTTGGCCATGCGACATTTGCTACACGGAATCGAAAGTCAGCTAATAAACTTGGGTTTAGCGATGTATTTTCGGTCAAAATCAGCACGTAACATTTTATGAAGCTACATTTACCACCTGAAACAAAGAAATTTCGAGTTACGGCGTTAGCATTTCCTGCACTTAACGTCGTTCAATATCAGCGATTCCGAAGCTACGAGCAACGTTCGCATGTTCAGCCAAAACTCACCCATTTTTCAAGTCGATTTCCATTAGTTTTCCATATCCGCTGAAAAACCGCTGAATGTCCTTTTCGCGGACGTGATAACTTAGTCGTCCGATGTAGACTCGAGGCATGTTTATTTGCTATTTTAGGCAACGCTGTTCTAGACTGTTCCGTTGAACTCCTAGCGTCGATTCAGTTGCTTCAGCCACAACCTCAGTTACGACGGTTTCACCCGAGGCCAAAACCAGCCAATTAGAGTGAAGCTAAAGACTGTGGTACTTCCTGTACGGAATTTTCAAAATAAATGACCAGATATTTTCCCAATGCATTTGGTAGAAATGTGTGCGATTCTCTCATTTTAAACCGTTAAATGTTTATAAAAAGTGTTCCTTGCGGTGAATATCCAAACTTTGAAGCTATTAGAACAAGGCAATCAAGGTTAAGACCTAAATTCAATTGACATTCTGTAGCAAGAGTTAAGAAAGCATTGAAATGTTAGTCCTTTTATGTGCAGTTAGATTTAAATCCCCAAAAATCTTGCACTTGGAACTACAGTAAAATGTAAGTATTGACAAAATGGTGAAGATAAAGCCAGATCAAATTGTGGACTTACAGCATTAATATTTTTCTCCCTGTTCCCAAGTTATGCAGTGTTGATTTATAACAGAAAATGTTAACAATAAGGCATTATGAACACTCAAGCAATGGCTTGTTCCTGAATTGATTTCTGATCTTTATAATGGTGTCATTCACACCCTGGTGCCAATATGTTAAATGTTACCCCAAAGAAGCAAGTTGCCCTCTTTTGATTTGCAGCCCTTTTAAATACCTACAACACAATAAAAAAAAAGTAAGTGACGAGGAGAGAGAACATTTTATTTCTGTAAAAATCCGGCTTTAAATTGACTAGTTGGACCTAATCCACAATAGGCTTATAGAAAAGCAAAACCAACATCATGTGGTCTGCAGCACACAAACTGATTTTATATTCTGGCTAAATTATGGAGTAAAACTCTGAACCAATACTTAAAATATCAAGCAGCAAGAAGAAACAGTGACATTTTTTTTTTTTTTAATTTTGCTACAAACCCAAGTAAGCCAATTTTTTTTTTCTCAAAATTTTAATTTCAAATTGCTCAAATCAGGTTGATAAAAACATAGATCTAATCTTTAGAAATCCTCAATGCAACAAAAGTACTGTTTTAGTTTCTTTGTTACAACCTCAAAACAGTCATGTTCATCACAGTTTTTTTTTTTTTGAGCCCCAAACGTTTTTTTTTTGTTTTTTTTTAACTTTTGACAGTAAAGCCATTCGGAAGCCAAATTAAAACAATTTTTCACAAGTTTGGCGTAAACTATAAATAAAAAATAGTCGTCGTTTAGGTCATTTGTTAAATTGGGAAGCTGCACAGAAACCTAAACGATTTTGTGAGTTGGGCCAAAATACAAACTGCAATGGCTTTCAGTCTATGAGCCTAAGGATATATAGAAAGACATCAAAACTTATGTGGATCAGTGTAGTTTTAACACAATGCGACTGGCTGTGGTGTAAGTGTAACCTCTTGTCTTCCTCTCTGGTATGTGTGAAGTGGGAGAGAAAAGAAAGAATTCAAGCTGTGGTCAATTAGGCTTTTCTTGAACAAAAAGAAATCACAGCAAATGGGGGGAAAAAAAAGTTGTAAGAGCCAGAGGATTCATGGGCAAAACAACAAAACAAATTCATTCAATCCAGTGATGTTCCCTGGTGAACGTCACCTGTTTTACTGCACCTGAACCTTCTTCTGTTGCTTTTGGATGCATCTCTCACTCCCCCACCGGCCTGTACCGGCAAATGACAACTAAACAACAGCCAAACTCCCGCAGTTCGATTCAGAGAGTTCTTTAAGCAAATCAATGAGGGCGTCTCGACCCCAGCTTCAGGGGGGAAAAAAGAGGTCGTTAGAAGAGGGTGGGTGGGAGTGGGCCCAGGTTTCTTGGCCTTTTAGTTGGCTTTGGCGCGGAGCTGCGCCCTCTTGCCCGTCACAGCCTGGAAGCCAGTCTTGATGCTAGCGACGGAGCAGCGGGAGTGGCACGTCTCGCACTGCAGAAAGTAAAGACGAGTGTCCTTCTGCAGGATGGTCTCTGGGGAGCGGCAGGTGTGACATGTCACGTATTCCTCTGCGGGAAGAAAAACAATAATCACAAAAAAAACATTTAGGACTTAGGTTAAGCACAACCCCGGTTCGATTCCTGGCCTGGCGACCTTTGCTGCATGTCTTCTCTCTCTTTACCTACTTTACTCTCTTAGCACTTTCAAATAAAGGCCACTAGAGCCAAAAACAGACAACCTTGAGACTACATTACCCATAATCCAATACCACTGTCGCTTCACAGTTGCTTACATTTGTTAATGAAATACGATTCAAGTTAGTTCAACAGTAAATAGAGGCGCTTCCGACTTACTGATATATCTTCTCAACACATTTTCTATCTGTTTCTGTTGAAATCTGCCTTTGATCACAAGTTGGTTATTTCCATCTATAGAGCCGCTGTCAACAGACAAAAAGATACAAACGTTATTAAATCCTCACAAACACACCAGTGTCTGTTAAGAATTTTTAACATGTAGTTTCACAGTACTGTTAAAAAAATTAAGATTTCCACCACATACCTTGTTCCCAGCTCAGCCAGCAGAAAAGCGAGAAGATGTTTAGGCTGGCGATGCAACCTGGGAGGAAGAAGGAAGAAGCATGAGGCCTCTGACGGGTCAGTGAGGCAAAAACAACGAGGACGGTTGCTGTGACTCACAGTTTACAGATATCTGTGAAGTTGACAAAGGACGTTTTCTTGGTTCCCACTCGAACCACCTGAGGGGGCTTCATCACAAACTTCCTCTTCTCCCCAGCCACCATGTCAGGATTTTTCTCCCTCATGATGTTGAAAACTCTGTTTAGGAGCTGAGATAACAAGAAAACAAAAAAAAGAAAACCCACCTCAAACAGTTGTTCATAAGCATCATAACAGCTGGTTTTAACTGGGAGTAGAGAACTGGTTTCTGGGTTTAGTTTAGTCCTTTTCCTTTTCCTGAGTTGTTGCAGTCATTAAGACTGTAATTTGATCATGTTTTACTCCTGGAAA
Source organism: Poeciliopsis gracilis (assembly GCA_911649635.1). NCBI lineage: Eukaryota > Metazoa > Chordata > Actinopteri > Cyprinodontiformes > Poeciliidae > Poeciliopsis > Poeciliopsis gracilis. Next base: position 16,081,354 of record CAJVRI010001220.1, on the reverse strand, counting down.
GCATTTCTGGTTGAATACTTCTGTTTTTAATTAGTGTCTCTTTCTTAGACACTACTCAGAAAGAAGCTGACGGAAATGATGTTACTACCGACAGTGCGTACCCCTTGTGTTCGTCTTTCCAGTAGAAGATATTCGATAGAAAGTGTTCCTGCACAGGCCTGTCACCATAACAAATTTTCTCAGACGATAAATCGTCCCAAAAGCTAGCTCTCAAATGGTTGTTTTGAGACCATTTTAATGGAGTAATAATGCATGATCACACTCTCAAAGATTAATAAGCTTTAAATTCTAATTAACGTTTAACCACTGGAACTGAAAGACATTTTAAATGGCCGAAATAAGCAAAACAATTATTATAAAGTCTGTAGATAAAACTGTCAAAAAAAAAACAAACAAAAAAAAAAACACAGGATAGATGAGACCAATGCAAAAATTGAAGACTTTTGTCATCAACTTTTTGGTAGAAAAACAGGAAAAAAATCTTTTAATTCATCATGTGGATAATTAATTTGTTCCTTATTGTGACGAGCCTATTTCTGCACATCTTTCATGGAATGATTATGAGAAGCCAGGTTATCTTTATTTTATTTTCTCCTCGCTGGGCACTGTTACTTTCAGCTGCGTTTTTCTTTTCTAGGCGGTGCTCGACTTCTTTTTGTATCTCTTAGAAAGTACTGCACGTCCAGTGCTTCTGCTGTTAGCTGATGCTGCCATCATCTAGCCACACTATTCGATTGTCCTTCCACGCTCTTCAGCGTTTCATCTCGGTGTTCAGTTGTGTGCACCGTTCATACTGAGGCTGATTTAGGAGGCGCTCCTCCCCGTTGCCGTCACGTGTTTGCTTTGAAAGAAGGGATTGATGCTAAGCCCAGTGAAGCAATCGCCTGTGCCGTTTAGTTCCTGTGCCGTCTTACCTCATCATACGTGTAGTCTCTTTCCGTGCCAGCCCACGCTGGACCCGTGGAGGAAATGAACGAAATTCCGTCATTATTCTTGCTCTCGTCGTCTTCCAGAGCTGCAGACACAATGTGCAAACCTTGTAACACCCAGCAGCCTGATTCACGTCTTCATAATTGACTGCGGTCTGTACCGTCGTCTTTTTCCAAAGCCTCTCCCTCGTCGAAGTCGACTTTCTTCGACTTCTTTTTTTTGCTGGGAAGCATCAAATCTAGGTTGTCCTCCTCCGGCGCCTCAGTTTGCTCCCCTTCGATTTTCAGCTCCTGGTTTTTAACCAGTGAATACGTAGAATTAATAAAAAAAAGAAGGAAAGAAAAAGAAGGAGGCAAAAAGCAGTTTATTAGAGACTGACCTTTAGTCCTTCTTCGATATCGTTCTCAAGCCCAAAGTTCTTCTTCGGCTTCTTTTTCTTTTTCTTCTGGTTGAAGAAGTTCAGGTCGTTCAAATCATCGGATAGTTCTGGAATGATAAACAAACCCAGCTAAAACAAACAAACAAAACAAAAAAAAAACAGCCAAATCTATGTTTCATGAAGAGAACTGTCACATTCAGCTGTGAAACCTAAAGCAACCTTCTTTCAAACCTTTTTTCCTGCCTTCATCTTCATCTATATCCACCTCCTTGTCCTCCCCGACTTCCGGCTCGGCCTCCTTGACTTCCACCTCTTTCGCCTCTTCTCCTCCCACGCCCTCTCCTCCTTCCTCATCCAGCATGAAGGGCTTCTTCTTCTTTTTCTTCTTCTTGGTCATGTTGGGGTCGAAAATCATCTGAAAAGTGGAGGGGACCCGAATTAGGCGCAAAGAAATCTTGGGGTTTCGGGTTTGTGAGCGGGGCTTGTTACATGTCACTTTATTTCAAAGATCCTCAGTATTTCAGACTGAAGAGAGCTCAGTTTTTAAAGAACATTTTTATGGCCTAAATAATGAAGTTGAGTATTTGAAACCGGCAGGTATTTCCAATCAGTCTTAAAGTACAAACTCCACAAAAACAAAAGAGACGTTTGAATGGATGAACTGAAAGATGGTCAGGCAGTTAGCTGCTGGATGGAGGGAGCAGAAAAATACATGATGGAGAGATGAATAAACAGGCGGACGAGCCGCCAGAGGGATGGATGAATCAGTAAAAGTTTTAAGATTGTGTCGCGATCTGGAGCTAAAGGCAGCAGGAAAGCGTTAAGCGGCGAGGATGCAAAGGCAACGTGTTATTGACTCGGTTTTGACCCGGTGGATTAACAACTGGCACGGTGATTTAGTCTGTTTTCGTCGAGCCAAACTGAGCTAAATCTGTGTAGCGGTTAGAAATGAGCGGCTAGCAGCGCCGCTTCTGCTTAGCTAGCCTCGTTAGCCGCTCAGTTTGAGCGATGCAACGGCAGCGACACGGCGGACCAGTTAGCTAAAAATCATTCTCGTCACCCACTCGGTAAATAGACCCCAGCGCAGAGGCGTGTTTCCCTGCTTTTTTCCCCCTGATTCTTAAGGCGAACATGAGTCCGACTAGTCGGCCCTCTGCTAGCCCAGTTTGCACCAGCCATGTGTGAGCTGCGGCGGACAGGGAGGGGAGCAACACTGCCGAGGCCCAAAGTCATCGATAAGGGCCGATAAATCAACCGTCTGGTCCCTGCGAAGCTCCCGCACCGACACCGACTGAAGGCCGAGTGGCCTCGGCTCTCTTACCTCGTCTCCCGACATGTTTGCGGTCAGAACGACAGTTAATTTAGTCAACTTTTCTTATCCTTCGATCACTTCCACACGTCTGCTCAGGGATATTTCTTGCATCAGCGCTGGGCCTCGGTGCGCATGTGCGAAGTCGCCAAACCCTGACGTCACGGCAAGAGCGAGAGAGGAGCGTTCAAGATCAAAACGTTACACCGCATTGCTGTTTGCGTTTAGGATTAGATTGTTTTCGGGTCAGCAGAGCTATGTGTAAAAAAGATAAAAAGATAAATAGGTTTATGGACAGATGGGATGGATTTATCTTCCGTTGCCCTGTGGTGAATATTGGCATTTCCAGACAATTACTTTGTGTTTACATCTGTCCATCAGTTCATACAATAAAAAATCAGCCCAGCCCAGCCCAGCCCAGCCCAGCCCAGCCCAGCCCAGCCCAGCCCAGCCCAGCCCAGCCCAGCCCAGCCCAGCCCAGCCCAGCCCAGCCCATCCATCCATCCATCCATCCATCCATCCATCCATCCATCCATCCATCCATCCATCCATCCATCCATCCATCTTCTTTTCTTCCTCTGAGGGAATCCCAAGAGTTCCCAGGCCAAAAAAAATTATTTTCTTATTTTTAAATAAATGTTTGTTTTGGAAACATTGTTCTTCATATAACAATGTGAAGAACAATGAGTTGTATTATATTGGCATTTCTATGAATATAAGCAATATTAGGCACCAAAACTGGCTCCAGCCCAGGGACCCACAACCTTCTAAGTTCGGCCCTGAGTTTGACATGAAAAATCTGGTTAACAGTGAAAACTAAAATTAAGTTCATCTCTGTTACTGTGTAGAAATACTTCTTCCCTCTAATTTCCCAAACAGAATCCAATAGTACAAGGTTTTTAACGGAGTGCCTGCACAGGTGCAGAAAACATGTGGCTCTTATTAGAAGCGATAAATTATGGCATAAAATTAGTAACTGGTGTCAAACATTTCCAGAGAAGCCAATAAACTGATGATTTCTTTTTGAGAATAAATTCGGTCCATTTACCATTCAGTGGGGCTTATTTAGCCATATTCTGCAACCGGAGAGATTCATTTCTTCTCTATTTTAGGTATAAGACGACTGTGACAATTGATAGAGATTGATCTTCCACAACAGTGAAGGAATTGTAAACTTTTAATGATTCTGCAAATAATATTCTCATCTGGATAAATAAAACATAGAAATGCAAACATGCTTTCCCATCTGTCCTTGTTTTGTTTTTTTTTTATTCTTGTGTATGTAAAAATAAGTCGTGACTTAAAAAACCCCCCCCGATTCCTTTAAACTCCAAAATGCCGATGTTGTGAATCGACTAATCAGAACTTCCATCTCGATGCGATCAATAATGTGTGACAATAGTTTATTATAACTATTATTATTATTATTTTTTTAACAATATACAATTTGAAACAAAACCCTTATGAGAAGGACAAAGACAGACAGAGCAGGATGAAAAGTGTTAGGTTAAACGTGTCTCGTCTCAAGCCGTGCGGTGTGATCTGTATCGTGACTTCCCTTCTCTCTGCATGCTTCACACGACCTCAGCCGAAACCTCTCCACACAGCAGATGAAAAAGAGATACATTTGAGATATTTACACCAAATAACGAGAACCACTGGCGAGGACGCCTTCTGGGGCTAAAAACGATGACAGGAGGTAAAGAGGAGGGTCAGAGCCCCGCAGCTTCAGACAAAATAAAGAGGTTACGGTTCTTGCAAACACACACACACACACACAGATTCTGGAGAATCCTCACCCACTGCATGCCTCTAGTTTAGGAGTAATAATAACAATAATAAAAATAAAAAAAAAACCAAAACACCAAAACAAAACAAAGGGAGTTAAGGACACAAAAAAATAATCAGGGAGTGAGCAACACAAAGGCAAACGTTGGAACGAGGTTTTTATGGATTGAGCTTCTGTGAAAATTCTCCGATCAGCCTGTGATGTTCTGAACATCTTGGCGCGCCAATCAAACGCTGCTTCCAATCAAATGACCCCACCTGATTACGGGACAGTTAAGGTTTTTTGTTGTTTCTTAAATCGAGTTTTTTCGGGTTTTCACGTTCCTTTCGGGGCCAAAATAATGTAATAAATTAAAAAAGAAAGAAAGAGAGGGGGGGGGGGGAAGTACAGCATTGTTGCTTAATTGTAGTGTTACACGATGTCAACTCTCCTCAGACACACAGAAAACACTCAACATCCGATCAGTTCATTCTATCCAATTCCTTGTTGTTTCTTCCTCTCCCTCCACCAATCAGACGCAGGTTCGATGTGACGGGATGCTGCGTTTACATCATTTCTGCCCAGCGCTGCAGGTCCTCCATGTCGTCCTCGTCTTCTTCTTTCTTGGCTATGAGGTAAAATAAAATAAAGAAATAAAAATTAGGCATATGAAAATCAGATTTTTTGTAAAAATTCGCAGCTTGAGACATGATTGCAACAATTCTGTACTGTTTCTGGAAGTTTTTTATTCTTTTTGGATTTTTTTCCATTGCAATCAGCATCGTATCCCATCATTGGGATGTTAATGCGAAAGAACAACAATGAGCCCTTTAACTGACACCCCTAAATAAAATCCAGTGCAATGATAAACAACGGGAGACTTCAGACGAGCAGAAACTGTTTCCGTTCTAGATTTGGAGCCGGACAAACGAGCCTGAATCATAACCCTGTTCAACTAAAGCTTAAATAAAAGAAGCCTCACCAGGTTTAGAAGGTAATGAAGTAGAAGGCACGTTGGGGAGGGGCACGTTCTCCGGTCCACCGATCTCCAGCAGGTTTTTGTCCAGCTCTTCTTGTTCCAGCTCGTCCAGCTCCGCCAGCAGCTCATCCTTACAAGCGAGATCAACGATTAAAACCAAAGCTTGTACGCCGCCGACATGCATGAGATTTTATCCAAAAGTTAAATCAAACACGGAAAAAGGGTGAAAGTGAGCGTTTCAAAAGACAGAAAATCAAACTGAGATTAAACTTGGTTCTAAAACAGGGAAATCTTGAATGGAAATCCTGAATCAGGATTCTTCAGGTCAGCTCACTGAAAAAGAACTCATTCAGAGCATCCTGGTCACTGCATACCTTCAGCTGTGCTGAATCACTCTATGAATAACTGCATTAAGATTCAGGGCCAAACCGAGACAGAGCAACGCCACAAGAACAAGAAACAGGGATCAGCTCCGTTCGGCGCCATGTTGGCTGGTGAAATGCTTCCCTCCGAGTTCTGCTCACCTCGTCAAACTCCTCTCCGAACCCAACGGGTTTAGAAATGGCGTCGGAGATTTCCTGAGCCAGCTCCTGCTGCTCGGTAATGTCCTGCATCAGATCGTCCACCTTGTCGATGTCCCTGATGCGACGACAAGAAAAAGAAGGTCCGTTCACAAAAAGGTAAAAGAAAAACAAAAAAACAAACAAACCATAAAATAAAATGTTGATTTGGTGGGCACAACAATAACAGCTCATCTCATTTCATCTCAGAAGTAATTCATTAATTAGGACACGAATCGTGTTCTGCGTTTTCTCTCACATGTTTTCATGGGCAGACTTCATGGCCTTGGCGGCGAAGCCCATGTTTTTGAGCACTTCCGTGTTGGTGTTGGCGTTTTCCAGCGCCTCCCTCTGGAACTCGATGGTTGACAGCGTGCCGTCGATCTGGGCCAGCTGCTTCTCGTACCGCTTCTTTCTTTTCAAAGCCTGCAGCGCCGCTGAGGGCAAACAGAGCGCAGAGAGGCGTCAGGATCGGCAGAGCCGCACACGGACACGCAACCAGTTCTCAGGTGGTAGAATCAGGAATCATTTATTCCCAGGGGAGTTTTACCCAGACAACCTAAAAGGGCATTTTTTAAAAAATTTTTATGAAGCTTCTGGTTTTTTTTGTTTGTTTTTATGTTTTTATGTCAATAGCTTTTTTGCAATTCTGGCAAATTTGTGACTAATTATTGCTATCTGTGCTAAGGATCTGTTCAAAAGTGAGTTTATTCTATTCCCATCATTGCTTGTCAAACCTCTACTTGTTATGAACTTTTTCATGCGTGTTCTGACTGTAAACAGAAGCAACTTCTGATTTATTAATGATCTACCTTCCTTGACCGGGATGCTCTCTCGTCTTCTCCGACTTTGACGAGAGCTACAGAGAAACAGGTCTTCATTTCGTCACATTAGAGCTACGGCCGCATTACTAATGAAATGTTTCCAGATTCTGTGATTTAATTTTGTGCAAAAGTATAAATTTTCTTAAGAAGATACCCACATTTTTCTAAATGTGGGAGTTCCCACATGTAGTAAACGCATTGAAATGTTGACCTCGTTCAGTATTTCCAGTGTGAAATATACTTACAAAATAATGTCGTTTCAGAAGGTTTGTGTGGCTCTCGTGGCCTTTGTTCGCAGTATTCAAACAAGAAATGACCATTACCTATAAACTGGGCTCAGTAACTCTACATGCCGTTCCGGTGCTATTATTTTCTGATTGTTGGCTTTTAGTCAGTGGAATCTGTATCTGGTCTATCAATAAAAATAAACGACACCACTACCGAAGCTTTACCTGAAGCCAAATGTACCCGATTAGAATATAAAGGACATCTTGAAGAAATCGAGAGAGATATTTGTGTAGTGAAATTAAAGTCAGCTTCTACTTTAGACTTAATGGAAAAGTACCATAAAAAAAACAAAAAAACAACTTAATCTCTTCCTGCCAACAGACATGTGTACTTAATGACAGATTTTCCTTCATCTGGTTACAGATTAGTTCTCGCTGGCTTTTCTTCTTTTGTGGATTTCCCTCAAAGTAATGTAAGTACATCTTGTACTTACCACGATGGATGGATTTTACTTTAGTACATGGGCTGAGGTCAGTTTTGGCGAGAGTTCGCATTCTGCTCTCGTCAGTGTTCCACATGATGCAGAGTCATTATTTTCGATGATAAGGTGTAACGATGACCTCACCTGACACTTTAAACATCAGACATTCTTTGTTCACCGCTATTGACAGAATTTTTTTTTTATTTTTTTTTTTTATTGTAGAGTCCAGTTCCAGTGTAGGTTTTAAAATCTAGGTAATGAATATTAAACATCACGTTACACATTTTTGTTTTAATCACACAAACTGTGGCGTTTTCATTCAACACAGTAATACCAGTCGGTTCCTACAGGTGATGCTCTATGGCCTGTTTTCTGACCCAAACCCAAAGGTTCATTTACTAGAACCTAAATGAGTCAGAATCTTAAAATATAGGGTATTCCTATGTTTAGCCCGGAGTCGTAAAAAGGACAAACAGGAAAATATGAGGTTGTCACCCACAGCATTACAACACCTGTACGTCATCCTGGGCTGAGTCATTGCGTCAGCCTTTGTTGAGCCGGACCAGGAAATGATTACAACGGAGACCAAGCACTGACAGCACTTTTCATTTCGCTCACAACAAATGTGAACCAACTACAGCTCCTCCTATTGTCAGGTAGAAACATCAGGACGATCAACTTTGCTGTTTCTATTATACGTTTCTCCCAAATGTGAGCTTTTGTTTGACAATCATCTGGAATTCAGCTTGACCAATTCTAATATCCGTCAGCCAGATATTAGAATCGGTCAGTTCGAACTGGAAAAACTTTGATCAGTGATGTGCAGATAGAATGCTGAAAAAAAAAAACTTATTTTATCCCAGTTTAATTAATGCACTACATCTAACTAACATCTTTGCTTGGTTGCACTAACCAACAGGATGTCATTTAATGCACTTGTTTGTTCAATAAAAAATCTGATTACGATTTTGAATTTTTTTCAGTTTTTTCAGCTAAATGGTCCAAGAGGTCCTAAAACAAATCTATAAACAAACCAATAATAATAATAATAATAATTATTATACTATAATGCATAAGACTAACATGGAAGCACATGTGTTTCTGTTGCTAAAAATCTTTGACACAAGTGTGACTTAATGTTACACAACATTGTCATGATTATTATTTTCAATAGTCAAGATTTTTGTCCTTGCTTTCAGATACTTTCAAGGTTCCCCAGGTCAAAATAAAATTAGAGGGCCTTTATAACAGCGTAGGCAGGAGGTGGAGGTGGAAACACGCCCACCTCCCTGATGGATCTCAACCTTTGCCCTCAGACTTCGTGTTCTCATGGGCAAGTCCATCAGGAACACCTTTGACCGTTCCTTCCGGATTTTAAATGGCCACTCGCTGATTCACCGCAAATATAACCACAGGGATGTGTTGAGAGATGAGTCTACACGGATGTTAAGTGGAAAAAAAAATTATGAACTCAACATACATTTAAAAAAATGCCAGCCTGTCATTTAAGCAGCCTTCCTGGGTGTCGACCTCAGAAAATAAAGCCAGCCAACATTTTACGATGGCGACGTAAAGTTAGCCAGTAATGCTAACGTGCTGGCTAACGTTTGACTCGTGCGGTTCGACCTGATATTTCACCTCGAGAAGTCAGAGAGCAGATTGAAATAACACCCGGTGTCTCACCTCTCTTGTTTTTCGTGCCGTTTTTCTTGGCGATCTGCAGCTCCTGCTCGATCTTTTTCTCCAGAAATTCCTGCTTCTTCGTTAGCATCTCCTCCGTCTCGCGGAGTTTCTGGATCGCCTCCTGCGCGCTCGGTCCCTTTCCCCCTTTTCCGCCTCCTCCAAATATCTTGCCGAACAACGACATGTCTGGGCTGCTACTGGACCCTCGCTGTGAAAATGGCTGAACGAAGCAGAGCGCAGGAGAAACCCAGGCTCTGGAAAGGCCACCTCGATGAAACCGACCCCGACACTTTGCCCAACCTGGAAGGATTGTTGATGTTTTCCCACTTCCTGGATAAGGCCCGATGACGTCTGTTGCTAGACAACAGTAGTGGGCGTCGCCTCTGGTCTCTCTGTCGCCCTCTGCTGGATAATTGTCGCAACTGCCGAACAGACAAAAAAAAAAAAAAAAGGCACACACTTGAAAACGCACCGACTGCAGCAGCGTTCATTTCAACTTCATATCCCTAGAATGTCTTTTGAGTTGGCTTGTGACAAACTATAAACATTTTCTTTCGACAGTATTTATCTTCTTAGCCATTTTTTTGGGGAAAAAAAGGGACAAAAATATGCCATGCACATTATTAGTTGTTTTGTTGACCCTGAGCTGTGGATCTCTGTTATTGCAAACTGTAGACGGGTTCAAGGAATGCGAAAACTTCTGTAATGGTAGGATGTTTTAAGCTTGTGACAGGACGTCAGAAGCAAATGGCAGACCTTCTCAGGAAGTTACTGGTCGACCAAAATCAAACCAAGATCGCATCAATGACCGAAGCATGTGAAGAACTTCATGTTTCTTGGTTAAGGTCAGTGTTTCTGATTCACCAGACAGAGAAATGGCCTCCATGGGAGATTTCGCAAACCCAAACCTCTGCTGACCAGAGAACAAAAAGTATCTTAAAAAAAAAAAGACCTTTATGATCTCCGAGACCTAAGAGAAAGTACTCCATGAAAAGCAAAAAGGATTCATGAAAGGTGTGCATTCTGTTAAACAAAATTAACATAGCAACTCATAAAAAAGAACATTCTGCTGCCAGGCACAGTAGAGTGCTGCTACAATCTGGGGCCGTCTTTCTGCTTCAGAGGCTGGATGATTTGTTGTGTCTGATGGTCTAGCAGAAGGCAGAAAATCCTGAATGACAACATTACCGCTTCAGTGCAAGCAAACCAGAGTTATGCAACAGAACAGTGATCCAAAAACACTTGCGAGTCTGATTGAACTAAAATCAAAATGAAGGACTTGGGGAGTTCTTCTGCAGTGCTGCCAAAATCATAGCAGCTGTTGCCACCAGGGGTGGAAAAGCCAGTCCTTAGAATTTCTTTCATTAGGTAATTTCTTCTGTCACACACACACAGAGCCGGGTTGGTCTGCATGACTCATTTCCCCTAAATTAATTAGTAACTTAATATCTGCATTCACTCAGGTTTCGAGATCTGAAACATTTGTCTGAGAGAAAGCAAACCAGTTTCTGTGAGTGAGCAAAATGTTTTCAAGCACTAAAAGTTTACGACTCATTTTAAATTCATGACTTCACTCACAGACTGGAATCCACAGTCCGTTAGGGTAAACACACACTTACACAAAAAAGAAGCAGCTGGCGATGAGGGGAGTTTATGTACTGTATTTTATTATGACGCTACATGATCCACGGTGGCTCTTCAGGTCTTTTCTTGCTTTACTACATGTTTGAGTATTTATATGTACATACAAAAGAGTATCCGATGACTGTGTGATTACACTGCTGTGACTGCACCGATGCAGGAGTGGTCTAAAGCGCAAATACCTTTTATTATCATCATTTCCTTTAATGTAGTGCGTATTAACAGGTCAGTCCCCACATACGGCCACGCCCCAAATATCGCAGCACCTCCATCTTTTAAACATAAAAAAAAACAAAAAAAAAACAAAGCACATTTTTCTTTATTTTTCCTGAAACAGAACTGATTTCTAAAGGTGGGTGCATGATGGTCAACATGAAGCAGCGGTTACCGCCAACTGGAGCCGGGTGGGAAACAGAAACCAGGAGATGGAAAAAACAAAACAGTTCAACCGATAAACCCCCCCCCAAGACTAAACTGGTCCCTTTTGAAAACACAGGCCTTGCTTGAATTTCCAAACTTAATAAATAACTACAGAACAGCAATCGTAATTCAGGCTATTTCATGCAGGCTGCAGTATAATTGAAGATCATAAAATAATTTCTATAACGACACAACAAACAAAGCAAAGGTGGAACAAAACTGATTTTCTTAACTCTGGATTTCCTGGAAGTGCATCAGCTGAGTCTGCAGGGCCTGCTGTGGATTGAAACTGTTTCAGAACTGATTCTAATTTATAGCTTTGCTTTCTTTCTTTTTTTTTTTTTTAAATAGATCACCGTGCATCTTAAGTTAATCATCACAATCCTTTATTAAGTGATAACTTTATTAGTGGCCCAAAGATTTAATTCGATTGAGCAGATTTCTTGGTCTGGACAGAGAGCAACATGATTAATAATTGTAATTCTTTTTTGTTTTTTTTCAATGAGCATTCCCCATTTTCTGGGGCAAACAGGAAACTCTTTGCAGCCCCATCACATTAAAACATCCACACACACACACACACACACGCACACACGCACAGCTTCTACTGGCTCATACATACAGAATACATATTTATATTTATATATATAATTTTTCACTTCACTCTTTAGAAGACAAGACACAAAGTTTGCATTCAGGAAAAAGAACAAAAAGTCTTTCAATGATTAATTTTGTTCTTCTGTCCTGTCATATCATCAAGAACGAGTGGAAGAGACGTGATAACGGAGGTAAAGACACGCCAGTGAGAAACTTTCAGAATCAATGAAAGACTTTAAAAACATTCAGCCAGCGTGAAGCCACTTCCACACACCGCTGCAAGATTGGGAAGGTCCTTTAGGAAGCGGATATGGACGGAGAGAAAAGATGAAAAGCAGGGAACAAAAAAACAAAACAAAAAAAAAAAATCAAAAAGAAAGAAAACGATGAAGCCTGCGACAAAAAACGCTGAGCCTTGCGGTTTAACTGGGCCTGCCTTCCTTCGTTTGCCTTCTACACTGAACTCCCCTTAGATACAAACTTTATAGTTTGTCACAAATAACGTTGTTCTTTCTAATCATTGGAGATCCTGTATGATAAAATTCTTCCTCTGCTGGTGACATCACAACAGGCAGAAGGTACTTGGTTGGAATACATCCCCTTGTGATTTTCAACTAGTTTTGAACAAATTTATCCTTGAGGGCCCCGATTCAGAAAGCAGGGTTAACGAGCCCTGAGCAGAAGGAAGGTACTCTGAATAAACCTACCCAGATCGGTGATACTCTGGGTTTTCGGTTTCAGAGCAGCAGGTATCGGCTGGGCAACTCAATTCTGAGTCAAGTTACCCCCAAGTTAAACGTGAGCGCGGCCAAACGACGGAGACCTCATCAATGGGAGGCAAATAACGCGATTCCCCATGGCAACGGGAGCGAAAAGTCTGCATTTCTCACCAACAGAATCAGAAGTTTAACTGACAGTATAGAGAATACAAAAACATTGAAAAAAAAAAAAAATGGTAATGCTGTTCCAAAATTGCTGAAGTTAGTGGGCAGAGACTCAATGTGTGAGGATATTCTCTTTTTTTCCCCCTCTCCACGGGGTTTTTGTGGGCTGTAGTGTCCCTTAAATGACGGTAAGCTCACACTGCTCTGTGTCTTGTGAGAACCCCACTCACCTGGGCTGCACATGGTTTTCACATAGCGAGCAACTTATAACTGTTCAAGTCACAATGACCTACAGTCCAGAAGTGGGAGAGCTCTCGTCTAAAAAGCTTCTTTATAAAACATTAAATTTGTCTCGAACCTTTATTGATACCAATGGCACAAAAAAAAAAGAAAAAAGTTGATGTTTTATCAAGCGGCCCTGCCAGGGACTGAACTCCTGTGTCACCTGACAGGTGAAGACACACACCTCTTAAATTAGTCATCTCTCCTAGGTGACTTCTGCTATATATTAACAGATGCTACAGTAACATCGGCCTGCTGGCAGTCATACGAATAATTAATACCAATACTGAGCGGGGTTGCTTCAAGAAGTAAGCTGCGGTGGTAAGTTGACTCGGGATAACACCCATCAGGCTTTCTGAAATCAAAAACCCAGAATATGCTCACAGTCACTCCAGAACTTCATCAAGGTTTTCACCACTTCTGCTTTCTGAAACGAGGCCCAGATGTGGTTACTTAGCTCAACCAGTAAGGATTTTACCACCAGAACTGGAGCCGCCAAATTCATTTCGATTCTTCAGAAGCTGGGCGGAAGTTAGCTATCGAATCAAATGCAAACACCACGGTGAGAACCGAGGAGATAAATCACCAGGAACACAGATTATAATCGGCCGGGTTCGACTAGTTAGTCCCATTATGATTGTTAGAGTGCATCCTAACACCGTAATTTCAATAAACAGCAGAAGGAAGAAGGGAATAAAAATAAAATTAAATTACAGCCAGCTAAGAGCTTATGTGAGTTTATTTGTCTGTAAACTATGTTGGGTTGGCATGTGTTTCCAGATACTGCATGCGCCGCCACAGCATTGATTCATTTTACGAATGGCTGACATGCGCTGAAAACAATCAATTGGAAAAATGTGAACAATAGAAATAGATCCGTACCAATTAAGCAGCATTAACCGCCACTAACCTCTAAAGACAATCAATGGATCGCTATCAACAGCAGCGTCCATCATGGGAATCATGGAAACTCAGTTTTCCCCAGTCTAGCCTTCAATTTGGTTTTCTTCAATTGTTTGTATTCCTCAGGGAGAAGAGTACTATGGGTCTGAATTTACTCCTAAAACCCGCTAAGTGTTGCCCGATCACCACAGCGTTCACTAAAGCCAGCAGCTCTAACGTCTACCCTTATTGCCTGGTGTTACGTCTGTCGCACCGTTAAAAAAAAAAAAAACTAACAAAAAAAAGACATACATAAATTGTGAAGTCCAGCATTGGAAAATTATACTTTTTTTTTGTTGTTGTTTTTCCTCAGCTGTGTTTTATCATCATTGCACAGTTGTTGTTGTTGTTGAAGGAAGATAAACCCCTGGCTAGTAGCTTTAAATGTTAAGAAAACAAGCAAACAGATCAACATAAACCCAGAAGACATCCCCGTTGCCGTCATTGGTACGTGCCCTTTAAGACACGCTGTCCGTCCCTTCGTTCCTGCGTCCGTCCGTCCGTCACTGTGCTCAGTCTGTGTCTCTAAAGGACCAGCTTGCCAATGATGGCTCCAATCACAAAGAAGAGCAAGCACAATGCGAGGACGCGGGTGCTCAAGCCTTCGTCCTTCGTCATGGCCATGCTATCCATGGTGTTGGGGTGAGAAACGGCCATCGGTGTAATCTTTCTCTTCCGCACACTGTCGTCCTCCTGAAGCGAGGAAGAAACACACACAAGCTTACTTGGAGGCACTGGAGAAAGGAAGGGTAGAAGAAATACAATAGGAAGAAAAGAATGAAAAAAAAATGTAGGAATGAAACAAGGAAGGAAAGGAAGACTTGAAGGGAGAAGACCAATAATGAAGGACTTAACATTTAGACAATCAAATAGGGATTAAAATCAGGAAACACCAGCATTTACCCCAATACTCTCATTGATATTTATTGTATAAACATGTACTTCTAAATGAAACTTAACCAAATATTTACTGTAGCCTTGCTGAGGCTGATAAATATATTTTCCGTAAAGGGAGGGAGGAGGGAATCGGCCTGAAACTGTTGAAGCCACCGTTTCAACGCGTCTCACCCGGATCTGTTTGTTTTCTTCTCGTAGCCTCTGCACCTCCCTCTGCAGCTGCCTGCACTCCTCCATGATCTTCTTCACCTCCCCGTCATCCAGGGAGGTGCTGGATGACTTGGGCAGCGCAGAGTGCTCGGTCTTAACAGAGGTAGAGGAAGACACAGGTTTGACGCTTTCACTCTCATGCTGTGGAGAGAGAACGGGTGGGGGCGGCTGGGTGGAATGGCGGTGAGGGAGGAAGAAGGGGAAGTGGAATAAGGGGGAAAAAAAAAAAAGAAAACATGCCGACGCGGCGGGGAGTGAGATCCAGGCACGAGACGTGTATGACTACAAACATCATGTAATGAATGACTCGGGACACTGGAACCATACTGAAAACATGACAAAAATCCCTTTCGCTAAACATGTGACGTTTATTGTTGCACTCATTAGAGAAACAGCCGTTTCTCTCAGTGTCGTGTGAATGACAAAAATGACACTTATCTGTATCTGAAAGAAATGTATGCAGTGGTGAGCAAAAACATATGAATGTGGGAAAAAAAAAAAAACAAAAAAACAATTATCTTATACTTACAGTTTTGTCATTTTCTAGAGGCATCTCAAACGTACATCTTAACTTTGAGTCCATCAGCTCCTCGGGTTTGGCCTCCTTCCACTGCAAACACAAACCAACAGGATTAACTCGTCGTTCAGTGGGACTTCTTTGATGCTGCGGCAGCTAAACGCTTGTCCTCAACTCTAAATAACATCGACATAACTATATTTCTGCACATTTTTATTTCAGACGAATGCACTGACTGAAAAGAGACAGAGCCACGCTTAAATCCATCTTTGGGTTTATGAATCAACGTCCAGCTTAATACTCACAACTCCTTCCATGTCGGTCATGTCTCTGGGAGCCAGAATGGACTGCACCATGAATTTATGCTTACTCTTCTCGTTGGGGTCGTACTCAAACGGCTGCAGCATGACTGTGGAGCAGAGGAGAGGATGAAATGCAATCAAAACTGCTCGTATTTTACAGCTTGGAAATATATAGATGCCTTATAAGGAAACATTTTGAAATCTACACCACAGTGTAGACAGACTACTATAATAACAGACCCTTAATCTAACAGGAAGAGGACAACTTGAGGGCAGTGGAAACATGACAAACATTTATTCTTTTTAAAAGAATAAAAAAAGAAACAAATAAAATCCCAAAAAACAAGAATAAAAAAAATTACCTGACTATTTTTTTAGCCATTTATAATCATCTATTTGATCTAAAATACATAGTTTGTGTTAAAGTAGTCGAGCCTTTTACAGAGCTAAAGACTTTGGAGGAAACTGCATCTAAGAAGATGTCTACAAAATACATTGAAAATGGTTTCTGTTTTACATATTACACATGGATAATATAACCCTGGTTTATCCAATAGGTTTAGGAGGCTTTATATCTGAATAATTCATAGGTTTGAGTTAAGCTGCTTAAAACACACACAAAAACACACACAAACACAAACACTACAACTTCTGATGTGATGAAATGAAGCTGAGAGAGAAGGCAATCGCAGTAAAAAAACAGCAACAGCTTTGAAGAAAAAAAAAAAAACACTCAGAAAACCTGAAGCCATATTTCAGAAGATCATAAAAAACATTGAAATAAAAATGCATTAAGACTTTTAATACTTCCTGATGAGGAAGTATAATGAAAAGTTGCTGACAAAAAAGTATTTATCATTCAAGACTTCAACATAAAAGTTGGATTGTGCTAGTGCCTTGTACCTTTGCACATTAAAACTAATATAGATATTTTTAGTACTGTTAGGATAAAATAATCAATAAATACAACATTTTATTCTCTCGGTAGAATCAAATGTTTCTTTATATAGCAAATGTTGCGCTCCAAATCAGGTTAAAGCTCCATTTGGAACGTTAAAACTTGTTACTAGTATGAAGCGTTGGCACAATTTTTTCACGTGAATGAAAAAAAAAATTCAAGCAAATATGTTTACAAACCAGAAACATTTACGGAGGTTCCAGCGTCGATGATGCCGCTGTTTGGACGCACACAGTATCTGCGAGGTGCGGTCGTCTTAACTTTGAAACAGACATTTCTGTCTGTGGGGTTAGTGAGCTTCAGCGTGGCGGTGACAACATCTGTAAACGGGCCTGCCGGGGGGATAGAAAGAAAAAAAAAAAAAACGTGGTGACTTGAGGGTATGTGTGTTAAATGTCACTGAAATGTAAAAGTTGGATTTTCACTATTGTGGAAAACTTAATGTAAACAATAAAGAAGGTAGAATTTGAATGTCTATTGACTTGCAGCTATTCTTTCTCAAAGTGGCCGATCAATTTGCTAGAAAAGGAAATCGGCAAGTAAGATATGAGAAATTAGATTTTTCTCTATCCATATATCAACATAGAGAACTCCAACATTTAAATACATTCAACAGAATGTAAAGTGATGCAACAAATGAGACATGGAAACACAGTTTGACACACAGATGAGAAGGATCTAGTAGAACAGCTTTGTTTTCAGTTTATTTGAAGCTGCAACCAATATCAAAGAAACTGCAGCACATTATCTTTTATTCAAGTTTCATTATTATTGACAAAAAAATAAAAAGACATTGTTATGTGTAGGAAAAAACCAAAACCAGACTTTAATAATAAAGCCAAACCACAGCATCTTTTAATATTTATTTTTAATGCCCCAAACTTAGTTGCAAATTGAATCTAGCCAAATACAAACATTGAGCAAATCAAACCCCTTTCGCTATCTGTTGGCCTTTAAAGTCTGCTTCACAACTCGTTTAAAACTTCAGGTCATCTGGTGCAAACAACCTGACTGTGCTTTCTGCATGAGAAGGACATCGCTGCAGCAAACAAGAAGGGGCGGGACGGACCACCGTCAGTCTCATACCTTATTTAGAAATGGGACCATTGCAATCCAGAAGTGAAGGGGGCGCTGTTTCCTACATTATCCGCGATTTTCTTTTGAAATCTGTGATTCATCTTCACCTTTAAGGAGGATTTTCACTCTCGGCATGTATTTGAACTTCTCTCTTTTTTATTTCAGTGCAGCTCACAGTTTTTAACAAATTCCATAGCTTTCTGTGTACTTTAAATCTGCCCCTGAGTTGCATCTTTCCAGAGCTGATACTGCCTCTAGTGGCGTGGGGGTGGTAACACAACTAATATAATTACATTACTAAATCCGAATACCACGAACGTCTTTGTTATTTATTATTAATTCTGGCATTACTGGAACCGTAAAAGATAAAGTCCCTCACAAAACACCATACCTTTTCATTTCCTTTAGAAAGTGGCCCTAATTAAATGACATGAACAAGACCTGAAAGTGGTTTCAGTTTCACTCCTGTTTAAACTGTGGCTAATTCTGTCATTCCTGTACAGTCAGCTCAGTTTTACTGAAAACACTGGCTAAATTTTTAAGAACTGTTTTCATAGACTCATCTTTTAAGATAGACTAAGAAGCACATTAAGAGGTTGTGTACAACCTCTACTTAGGTATCGGTTGTTGAGTTAAAATGTTAAAACTTAACATTTTAAAGTGAGTTTTAACTCGTCTCAAGTTTTAACTGAGTGTTTTAGCTGGTTTGGTCACATAAGCTGCAACTTACAGAGAATCTTTCAAGTAACTATAGAACATCTATTAGAAGTGATGTATTGACAGTGCAATAATTACTCTTAGCCAAACTAACATTTACCTACAGCATCCAAATGTTTTACTCGCTGCACAGATTGTTGATATTGTGATTCTATGAATGAGTTTATTTTATTGTTTTAGAGGGGAAGAAAAATTTCCACCTTGGAAGACTAAATAGTTTAACCACATTTTTTCCCAATATATAAGACTACCAACAAAATGTCTCAGAATAATATACATGGCACAGTAAAAATAAAAATGTGAATTACTGCTAGTGTCTGTTTAACAACCCTGGTTATTCTTCCGTGAAACTAGTTAATTTGTTTGTTATTAAATTTCTTATGTTTCTTATGTATACATTGTAAATGGTATTTTTATTATAGTGGGATCATGTTGTTTTTCATCTCTTATTCCTTTGATATTATTTATAATATCAAATAGAAAAATATGGTGTTTTAGAAGATAATTTATCTTTTACGTTGCCAGTAATGGCAAAATTAATAGTAAATAATAAAGACTTTGTGGTATTCTCATTTAGTGACATAATTATATTAGTTGTGTTACCAACCCCACGCCACTAGAGGCAGTAGCAGGCCCGAAAAGACTAAGGATGAGACTAAGGAGCAGATTTAGAAGTACTCAGAAAGCTGCGCAATTTGTTAAAAAAAATGCGAGCCGTTGAAGTAAAAGAAAGAGAGAAGTTCAAGTACATGCTGAGTGTAACTCCTTCCTAAGATGAAGATATAAAAAAGAATTAAAAATAAAATAAAAACTGGAGACTATATTATCCTGTTGCGGATAATATAGGATATAGCGCCCCCTTCAGTTCCGGAGTTCAATGGTCCCATTTCCAAATAAGGTATGAGACTGACAGCGGTCTGTCCCGCCCCTTTCTGTTTGCTGCAGCGAGATGTACTTGTTCTGCACACTGTTGACACAAAGCATCAGTAACTGTGTGTATGTCTGTGCGTCCTCTCTGGGCTCATCTTAGCATTCAAGGATCTGCAACAATCAATCAGAGAGCACCCCCCCCCACACACACACACACTCCCCCGCCATTATACTGATCCAATGAAGCTAGTCCAACAATTTCCAGAGCAACAGGAGAGCCCAACGACAATCAAACAATGATCATCAGTAAAACACACGCAACGTCTGATTTCACTACAAGCCCGACTAAATGCAGCATATCGGGGAAGAAAATCGGGTTATTTAGAAATTAAGAGTGAACGATAAAGCCTGGGCTTTCAAGCTTAGGTCATTGAGCAATAAGCATGGTAATGGGGCTAGGCAATCACCAACTCTGTAGAAAATGCTAGAATACCCGCTTCTTGGAGCGCAAGTGTTAACAACAAAACCGGTTTAAGGATGTGTGCTACACATTAGCCAACTTGAGCATGTTTCACATAATCGGAAAATGAATGGTAAAGTAAAAGAAGCGTATGAGATAATTGTGGTGATGGGATGGACGGCCTGTCCTGACGCTGCAATGACAGCTAGCAATTTACCCGGCTAGTTGGAACAAATAAACGGTAACATGTTAACTGTTTCATCCGTCGCCAACTAAGAACACATTTCAGACATCTTTTGAAGACACAATGAGAAAACAACATGATAAAAGGGCTAACAGCTGACATAGATACTGGCTAACGACTAAAGCTAGCTGCCTAACTTCGGCCCTGCCCTCCGCCTTAGCGTTACCTCTGAATTTGAGTTCCTGTTGCGGATCTAGCACCAGGACTTGTTCTTGTCTGGCCATGTCCCAGGACTTCTGTCTATCGTGACGGCGAGGACAAAAATATAATACCACAGAAAACCCTTAGGGAAAAAAAACAACCGGCTCCTGGAGATAATAACACAGCGGTCCTCTAAAGGAAGCACAATCACTCAGACTGATAGGCTTGCTGACTGAGTGCCACCGACAGCTGTTGGGGAGCTAACTATGCTAGCGGCGGCGGCGAATAGAGGAAGGAGGAGACTTAGCGTGGTGACGTAAAACGGGGTTACGCTAACAGGAAGTCAGCTGTTTTTT
The DNA here is from genome assembly GCA_911649635.1 of Poeciliopsis gracilis. Classification (NCBI taxonomy): domain Eukaryota; kingdom Metazoa; phylum Chordata; class Actinopteri; order Cyprinodontiformes; family Poeciliidae; genus Poeciliopsis; species Poeciliopsis gracilis. The sequence continues at coordinate 16,060,698 of CAJVRI010001220.1, read as the reverse complement.
TTTTTTTTAAATTAAAATCTTTATTGAAACAAATACTACAGAACAATACAATAAAATACAGTGTAATATATTGACAGCCGCCATGGTACAAGTTTTAGCACTGGTGGAATTTCTAATAGTGTTGATATATTGTTTGAATTCATTTTCTGTACTTCTAAGTAAAAATACCTAACCCAGCAGAGATTGCATAATTACAGTATTAAATCCTGTTTATAGGAATTATATTGCCTTATTTTGTGATAAAATCTTGATATGTCATTAAATAACTATCAAGGTTGAGCAACTGATGAACTAAAACTATGTTGAGTGAAACAGCAAATAAGGATTTGCTTTTTATGAAAGAGGTCTTTAGTGTTCCAGATGTAACCTGTGTGGGGAGAAATTATGCTTGTAAATCAATGACCAACAAAGAAGCATTTTAAAAAAAAAAATGCAGACTGGATCATTTTAAGTGCATTTTCTCAACACAATTGCAAAATAAAAGGAAATTAAGGTAATTTTCTTCCCCGACACAATTTGAGCTCTGCACTGCTGCAGTCAGATTCTCTATATAACCTTTTGAGACTTGCCTTCCTGTGGTGGCCGCCTTCCCTTTGAATGTGTAGGCCGTACCATAACATTTCTGCATTTAAGACTTATTTTATTATACTTGTGTAAAATTAAAATATTACTGTATAAGATGTAATTGTGAAACCTTTAAAATAAGCTGGCTCACTTTGCATATTTCAGACTTACTGAATGGAGCTTTCACTTGAAATGTCTGAAGTTGGGAACTTGTGGTTTTTCAAAACACAAATGAACTTTTGACCTGAGCAATCACAAATTTTTAAATGTACAATGACTTAAAAAAGTTTAACTTATGTTGCTTGTTTTCTGAAGGTCTGCTTATTTTAATAATATCTTGTGAGTCAGCATGATTAGGCTGCTACTAGGGGATCCAAAGTAATTTTTCTTGTGGTAAAAGATCTTTTTAAACCTAATTCTGCCATGAAGTACAGTATAATTTTGGTCTCAGGTGCCAATGATGATAGAAATGTCAGATTATCTACACTCAGAATTATATAGTGTATACATATACTTATGACCAATGAAGCATAAACACTATAAAAGTACCTGGTGAACAGCTGTGCCAACCTTTACCTTGATAAAATCATCAACCTGTGGAAACTTCACTTTGCATATCAAGCAACTTGGTCTCTGTTCTTCTCTGTCCAGATTCTGGGGCCATTTTGAAATGCAAAGTTCATTTTCAGATGAAAAAAATAACTTTGACCCACTGAACAACAATCCTGCCATTGTTTTCAGTCCAAGTGAAAGCTTCCGACTTTGTCTGATTCAGTAGTCTTACAGACCCTAGCAGCTGACGTTTGTTTTTCCACACTTTTTCCTTCCACTTACCTTTCCACGATTAAACTTAGTTACAACACTGATTCTTGAGCAATGCATTTTTGCTGCTTACCTGACTTGTGAAAGTTGTTTATTCTTCCATAAAATGAAAGTATTCTCAGAAACTACAAATCAAAAGAAAGTGAAATAGAAAAGAGATATATCCCTGTGTAATTAATCTATAATAGTTCCACTTTCGAAACTGAATTATTGGAATAAATGTACTTTAATTTCTTGAGATGCACCTAAATATTGTCCACCGCTCTCCCATAACACTAATTTAAATATATGAAAGTTTTGAAATATGTTATAATATGCTGCTGAAAATCTGCTGGAATACTTGAATTTTTCTTTGCAGACTCCACCAGCGAAACAACTTGAGGCTCCTGTCAGAGATGCACTTTGCATCGACGCTGGCTGAAATAAACAGACTCTGTATCTAAAGAGGAAATGAACGGGAAACTTCACTTCCCTGGGCAGGAATTTACAACATCCCTCCCCACCGATCAAAATGAAGCAAAAAACGGCAAAAATGACAAATGCAGGTGGTGAGAGCAGAAAATAGTGAAGTGTGCTTCTTGGGTTAAATGACCGGCCTGTCGCTGTCTACAGCTGCAGGCCACATTTCTTAGGATTTTATTTATTAGAGCTCTTTGTCCTTAAAGTGAAGTCAGGTTTAACGTGTACATTCAACAAAGACGAGGGCACAGATTAACCAATAACTGTACAGGCTGCCTCTGCTTTGCAAAAACAAACTAAACCGATTTATTTTTGTCATATTTTTCTTTTTTCTCTTTTTTCTCATTTAAGTATTGTGAAACGGGTATCAGTCACCTCCAGTGCATTCTTTGGGGAAAAAAAAGAAAAGAAAAAAAAATCGTTCTCTGCAATAGAAGAAAAACAAAAGAAACCCGAACACAACTTCAGTTGAAAGGATTTAAGTTATAGCAATACGCACACTATCAAGTGTACAATTTGTCAAGGTTCATTTGATTCTAATAAAATACTTTTTTTTTTTTTAAACCCATATACATTTCATATATTTATCTTTTTGGGGTATATGGATCCAAAAATAGACATTTAAATCATAACGGGAGAACTGGGTGAGGAGGTGGGAAGGAGAGAAAGAGGAGGAGGGGGAAAAAAAAAGAAGAACAAAACAAAACAAAACAAAAAAAACTACAAAAGCTACACATGGTTTTTTCGTCGTCTCTGAGGAGGAAAAGCGAGGACAGAGAGAGCAAGATGGGGAAGATACGGAACGGGGCAGTTTTAAAGAAAGACGAGGGAGAGAGAAAAGCGAGGATGGTGAGGAGTCAGGAGGAGGATTGGCCAAGCTATACAGCGCAGTATGACACCCACTTTAGCTCATTACACACGTACAGTCGTGATCAAGGCACAGGGATCTTCTAAAAGTTAATTCTTGTTTTTTTGTTTTTTTTTTCTTCAATAAAGTTGTACAAAATAATACATTTTACAGTCTGTACAAGAATAATAGTTCAGCAGTAAAGTAAAGACGTACGTACAAAGAAGCAGGAGGTCAGCGGGAGGAATGATGGGAGAGGAATGGCAGGGAGGCGCCGGGGCTTTTAACCACATGAATAGAAAAACAAAAAACAAAAGAAAATAAAAAAAACAGAGTGGGAGGGAAAGTGGGGTGGGGTTTGCTGTCTTCCTTTTCCAAAGTTCTGGGTTGTAACATTTCGGTTTTCACTTAAAACAAAAACACTTTGAGGAAGGTGCAGATGGGAAGAGGTGAGGAGCAAAAGAGGGGTGAGAAACAAACAAACAAACAAACAAAAAAAAGAGGATGGAGAGTAGGCAAAACAGATAAAGAATGAGCACACAGGGCACAATGGCACTAAGTCTACACAGACAAAAACAGCTGTGGAGACAGTAAAACAGGATGAGAGTTCTCATTAATTTATACGGTACTGTACTGTTTGGAGGATGATGCAGCCTCGTCCTCTTTGATTCCACAAAAGTTGGCAATTTTTTTTTTGTTTTTGTTTCTCCTTTTTTTTCTCTCTCTCTTTTAAATGCAACATGTTCTCCTTAGTTCGGCTCCGCTGCCGACGAGGCAGAGTCGGGTGGCGAAACGGCTCCGAAAGAGTCAGCGAGCCCCCGAGCCCGGCATCGTCTCACCGACAGCTCCCCTCCCCCCTCCCGGCTCTTCCCCCCGAGCGTCTGTTCTCGTCGATCCGTTTGAAACTCAAAATCTCACTCGGGATGAAGGAGTTGGCACCTGGACAGAGCCCAGCGGCATGAGGACAGAACGGAGCATCCGCCTTTCTGAGGGCTTGCTGTCCAGAAAGCAGGACCGACGCGCCGGATCCCAAGATGTCTGTGAGCGACGGGAGGGTTTGGTGTTACACGGTTCAAGTTAAGTCCTGAGCACAGTGCTTGTGTGTGTGTGTGTATTTTCTTAATGTTCTTTTTTTTGTTTGTTTTTTTTAAATTCCATTTAGTTTTCTTTTTTATTTATTTCGTTAGATACAGTGTTCTGCTGATCTATTGGTGACACATTTATTCTCTATTTGCAGTAACAACAGTTCTCTTTCCAGACCTCTTTTTTTCTCTTTTTAGCTCTCTTGGTTTTCGTTGACGCAGATGTAACAAAATCTCTAAGCTGCCCAGACTCGGCCGCTCTCAGGAGGGTGACGGGGGACAATACTAGACTTAAAAAAAACAACAAAAAGAGGTGAGGAGCTCGGAATATGGCTGAAGCTGGAGGTTTGAGTCTTTATTTTACTTCTCTGTTCATCCCCTGAAGCCCCTTCATCAAATCCCACATCACATGGGGACGTTGCATCAGGGGTAAGCTCTGGGTTTATAGTGTGTTTACTGCACAGGTGTGTGTGTGTGTGTGTGTGTGTGTGTGTGTACTTTGGCCTCATTTTTTTTTGCAGCAGGCACTAACACACATCGGTAGAAGAGGGGAGTTCAGAGACCCAGTGTTCAACGTCTTTTTTTTTGTTTCTTTCTTTCCTGTTTTTAAACGGAGACGGTGTATTTTTGGCGTTCCCATCACAACAGCTCGTACTGCCGCAGGTGCATCCGCTGGATGATGTCTCGACAGTCGTTGAAGACCCTGCGGATGTTTTCCGTGTCGACGGCGCAGGTGAAGTGGGGGTAGCAGTAGTGCCTCCCGTCCGCGCTCGCTGTGCTGATCCTCTGTAGGCGGTGCGAGAAAAACAACACAAAATCATTGACCGCTTTCGTATTTTCAAAATTAAGCAGATGCATCCCAAAAAACACCAGACTATATGCATCAGCAAGCGACTTCCTCTGACTGGACATTCATAAAAAAAAAAAAAATAAGTGAAATATTGTTCAGCTTAACGGTGGGCGTTTATCGTTTTGTATCGTTCATTGTTTACCGTAACAAATGTCTCATCATAGATTAAATCGTTACTTATTTCGAACAAGAAAAATGTCTACACCATGCTCGTCTCCTGTAGAAGAATTTTGATTTATTATCGTCATAATATATTCCAAAAACTGCCTGTGCTGTAATTAATGCCACTTTTCTATTTTCTCCACTGTTTGTTCAATGAGAGCAGAAATAAATACCAAAAAAAATACAATTAAGTGCAGCTACTGTTTGCTGTTTAGTGATACAAAATTCTCCTTTTTTATTCTAAAGAAGCATTTTACAAATGGAAATGTTTTTCCAAGAGAAGAATTGATGTTTGTGGAGATATGATTGCGCAACCATACAGTTAGCTAAAAAAAAAAAAAGAGGCAATAAATAGTTCTCATCACTTTTATGGTTGTTGGCACATAGGAACTCAAAATATCACTTCCAGTTCAAGCGCAACACAAGTTCAGCACAAGGACTTACTAGGAACTCATCTCGTATGAAGTACTTTGCTCTTGTAACACGAGGATCTTCTCCAGGTTCTGGTGTCGCTGTCGGACAAAAGAGAAAACACAGATCAACATCTTTTGACACATAATGTGTTCATTATGTGCAACGAACACATCAAGTGTTTTGCTATCGCAGGAGTTTAAATCACAAGGTCACTTGAAGGCTACATTTGCATAGTTGGTCAGTGACTGGGACACTCCTGAGCTCTCGACTGTCTCTGTCATGCAAAATACAAATTCCTAATCCTGCCGTATCTATTTTACCAGAGGTTTTGGCTTTTAGACCAACTTTATTCAAAATTCATAAAATTTAAATCTAAACTTCCAAATATTCAGGTTATGATAAGTGACATCTCTTTGCTTTTTCACGTTTTTTTCAGTCTGCAACTAAAAATAACTTTACTAATCGATTGATTAATCTATTGGTTATTCTGACAGTTCTTGGATAAATAAATAGGAGCAGTCTGTAGATTCTCTGTTAAACCACCTAAGTCTTATCTGTACAATATCAGAAATACAATCATTGATAAAATAAGAATATAAACATTTTATTGCTCAACTGCAATAACAAAGCATTTCTTTAGTCAATTTGAACTGGGTTAATAAAAAAAAAAAGCCAGCTAAGGAGTTTTGGATAAAATATATTGACAGACAAAAGTGTTTTATATTTGTATAGTTCTTTATATTTATTTGTTCAGGTGTCATTGTGCAGGAAGTCAAAGCCCGTGTCTGTTTCTGGCCCCCTACCGTCATCAGGTGTAGTGTAGCGAGCAAATTCAGGGAAGTATTCCTCAATTTTAGATTTCCCTGCGAGTACTTTCTCTGCGAGCAGGTCCTGTTTATTTAGGAACAAAATGACAGAAATGGTCCGCAGCCACCTGCAACAACAAAACAAACCCGAGCGTAAAGACCAGAGTCCTACACAACCTCCGCTATGAAACTCAGAGCTATTCCAGACGAAAACGTAGAGCTTTTCCCAGGTCATTTTATCGTGACTGTGTGCCAACGTTTCCTGCATACCTTTAATTATATTCCAAATAAGTCTGCAGTATTAATCGCAAGGTTCAAATCCAGTTCACAATCAGCTGACTGATTCCTGAATATTTCTCTCGAGAAAGATATTAAAAGGCCAAAAACGCAAGTCAAATATTTCTCATTATACATTAAGAGACTCTTTAGTGTAAGAAGGATGAATCTTTGCCAAACTTTTTCCATCTGTAGTGTGGCATTTTTAATATACAATTCAACTAAAGAAAATGCTCAGATATGTTGGAGAAAGAAATGTAAAAAAAAAAAAAAAAAAGTTGGAACATTCTGAATCCCCCAAATTAAAACTTGGCTCTCCTGTCTAGCAATTAGGAGATAAATATGCAGCTAAAATATTGCACTAAGTTCCTCTTTAGCGAAAGATAAAGTGAACTTTCTGCTGCCGTCACCTGTTGTTCCAGATGTTCTTGAAGAGGTTGAGGGCCTCCTGTAGTCGATTGGTCTGATTGTCCTCTCTGATCACCATGTTGTAACTGCTACTGGCCACGACAAAGATGATGGCCGTCACATCTGTGGACCAAAAAAACAAAAGAAAAAAAAAAGTTGATTTACACATGCACTATAAAATAAAAAAGTAAGGCGAGGGGAAGGAGAAATGAACACGTCTTACCGTTAAAGCACTGAATCCATTTCCTGCGCTCGTCTCTCTGACCTCCAACGTCGAACATGCTGTGAAGATCAAACAAGACGCATCGAGACTTCAAAACATGCGCAACACTGCCATCATCTGGAGAAACTGGTGTTTTCATCCTGATGTTCACCGTGATGCAGTGAGAAAGTATCTAGAAATATAGATCTAGATCTTCTTGTTACTTTTACTTACTGGAAATTGACTTTGTCTACTTGAAATCTTGTTTCGAAGATCCCAGAAGTCAAAACTCTGCATCGAAGCAAGTCCTGAGGGAGAAAAACAAAACAACAAATCACAAAACATTCAAAAGGCTTTGCTGCAAGAGGAGCTATTGCTGCCAGTGGCTTCATGGTCTCCCTCTACGGATGATACAATATTGCAGAATTTGACAATTTAATTGAGTGCAACTCCCCATATGACTGGACTGATTATACATTTCTGTAAATAACTTGGTGATCCTCAGCTTGTAAATATGTTTTAAAATGGAGCTATACGTTTAAGCTCACTGACACAGATTTCAGTCGCTTGGCAGCAACACTACATTTTTGTTATTGAAATATGGAACAGCATTTAGAAAAGCGTTAATAACCCACCTGATCTGTTGGAGTGTAGTCATTCTGTTTCACAATGTCGATCTTGTCTAGAAAGCTGGAAGGAAACACGAACAGCAGGGTAAGAAAAAATATATTTATTTATGGCACAAAGATACATACACAATGATGACGTTAGAAACTGCTCCAGTTGGACTGAAAACAAAGTCTGTATCCCGACAGTGTTCCCTCAAAGGCTTCGAGTTGAAACTTATTTGGTTGTAGATAAATTTGGAGATCCCAACTCAGATTCTTTAATTGACTTAAATACACCTTATATTTGCATGTCTGCACTACATATATGAGTTAAACCCTCCGACGTGCCTTGAGATTTTTGTTTGCGTTTTTTTTTTATTCTTTGTTAAGTTGCATTAATGCAAGTTTCAAATGTCTTCCTTAGATTAAGTCAGCAATTTTGGATATCCATTTCATTACTGCATTTTTTTCTTAAACTCTTTAATGTTCCTTCATTTCCTAGAGCTCCACTTTACATATTTACCACCACCGATTTTGATTCTAACTTGAATTAAATTAAAGCAATTTAATTCATGTTTTAGCTTATTTCTCCCACTTCACAAAGTAAAAGTACTTTTTTAATACTAGAATTCCACCAAACTGGAGATATAAGATGAAAAAAAAAATATTTTTGACGACTAGTGTTTTTTCTTATGCCAAAACTAGCAAACTAGCCTTTAAGGTAGACATTACTACCTTAAAGGTAGATAGCTATTAATGACAAATCAGAAATTAAGACTATTCCATATTTTTAGGGGATCTATTTGATATTTTTTGTGAAGGTAAGTAATGCAGCTCAGCTTTGTGTTGGTCCATCTCTTATCGTCCGTATAAAAAGCAAAGCAGCTTGTGGTTGTAATTCGACGATGTGGAGAAGTTCAAGGGGTTTGAGTGGTTTTGCACAGAAATGCAAACAAAACTGAGAGTAACTCTAATTTCACAGAGATTTGGTGGAATTGGAAAAAAAAAAAAAAAAAAAACCCATAATCAACAAAAAAAAACAAAATTCATGCAAATTTAAAAAAAAAAATATATATGTTTTTTTTTTATTTTATTTTATTTTCCAAATCTGGATCAGCAAGAAAAAAAGGCAGGATGAAAGCATAGTGGCGTCTGACTGACATTACGGAGCACATTTCAAAAATAGCTCCCTGCCACCCGGGCTTGCAGCGCCATAACCATGGAGACCCAACTACAGGAGCTATTAATAGTCTATCAGCTCCCAATCTTGTGCAGCTGGAGCTGCTCCAGAGAATAGACCGACAGACGAATGAAGAGATGGAAGATGGAGGAGGAGCAAAAAGGAAAATAAGAGCTGGGATCCGGATCGGTTTGTGTTTTTGTGCTGGACGTGTGAGAAAGAAGGGGGAGGGAACAAAACGCCGGACTGGACTATCTTAAACATGTGAGGGGAGATAAGACAGAAGGAATATTTTCTTGCTCTTCAAGTCTGTTTTTTTTTTTTAAACAGAGGACAACATGTAAATCCAATACATGTTAGACTGAAGATGAATGACTTCGTGCTCTTGAGCGGAGCAGTAAGGTGTCCCACCGCCTCCTCCTCCTCTAAACATCCTCTTATCTGTAGATGACTCGGTCTCAGCCACGCTCGCTCCCAAACACTAAAAACTGCTGCCGTTTCACCGCCACTCTCCCTTTTCTGGAAGAGGCTTTGGAAAATACACACCTGATCCGATTTGAACAGCTGACAGGAAATGTCAGCAGCCGAAACATTTTTACATTCCAGCCCAAGTTTCCCCCTCGCCTCGCGATGCCCCAAGTTGTGAGCGACAAAACGTCGGCAAAAATGGAAATGAACTGGCGTGGCTTCTGATATTTGTGATTTCTGAATGAGGTCAGCGATGTTTCAGGACCAACTTCATGCCGGACTCTCATATTATAAACAGAGGAATGTGAAAAGTAACGAACAAAGAAACATCGGCCATTTAAACACTTCGATGCGTTTAAATGGGATTTTCAGACAAAATTACTGCAGAATTTTGATGTCTATGGGAACGTCAAAATACATTTTAAAGGTAATAAGTGGGGCTCGGTGCCTCATTTTGCCTTGAAAAAGAAATCTAAATATTGTGTTCTTCTGTTTTCAGCCAACAGGCTCTTTTGGGCTCTTTCCATACTATCTTTGTGAAATAACTCAAGCTCAGTCAAACGGCCTGAAAAGTATCTGCAAACATTTACAAAGTCTTGCCACAGACTTTCAAATGGAATTAGGTTTGGACTTTGACTACACCACAAACAAGCTTTGATCCAGAGTATTCCTCTGAGTGCTTTGAGTCATTTTCCTGCCGAAGGATTGACCCCAGTTATTTGTGGAAGACTTCAAATAATGTTTTTTAATCTAATGTAGCTTTAAGCCTCTTCTCAACTTCCTCCCTGACCAGGCTGCGGTGTTCCTCGGTCTTCATGATGCTGTTTGTTCTCTAATAAACCTCAAACCATCACGAAACAGCTGGATTTATACTGGGATTAAACTAAACACTACTTATCAGGCGACTTTTGAAGGAGAGTGGTGGGCCAGGACTTTATTAAGGGTATCAGGGTAAAGGAGGCCGAATGCAAATGCCTGTAGCACTTTTCAGATTTGTATTTTTCTTTATTTTTGGAAACCGTGTGTTATGTATTTTTGCTTGTTTTATATATGTACAGTGCAATTCCAGTAAGGTATAGCTAATTCATTACCATTCCTATTTATTTCAGTCAACAAAACTGAGTTCTCAATTTGACTCTTTGTTATTTTGTTAGTTTGAGTTAACTGCAATAACCGTGGTTTCTACTAGATGCCACCGGAGCGTCGGTACAAACCGAATAAGCTCAGAAAACGCCCGTCTTTCTCAGTTCCACAGCGAGCCTGAATGTTTGCCGTAGATTTAATTCAGGTTTATCAAGAGGTCTTCGGAGAAACACAGCGGACCGCTAATGGTGCAAAACAGGGTCACAGCTGTCTCAACAAAACATCCGACTGGGGTCAAGCACATCGAGAGGGCCAATAAATTACAGAATCTTTCACAACTGGGTTATAAAATACACTGGACGCTTTATGTATTTTTATGCCTAATTATTCTTTGACAACTGAAGAAGACACTGAAATAAACAAAGGGGACAAAGCAAAGTTGCATCAAGTTTCTAGAGCTTGAACTCCGAGCTGGAATTTTTTAAAAATTCAGAAAACATATTATTGTCTATTAATGCCAGAGAAAATTACTGAAATTTATGAAATGCCATGTCAGGGAAAATGAAGGAGTAGCACCACATCGCATAGAAATTCAGTCCACCATTAATACAGCTCTGTCTTAGCCACAGTAATTGTGCCAGGACTTGAGTCACTCGCATTCAACGGATCATTTTATTCTCTTTACGGTAACGGATCTGAGAAGTGAGTCAGCACAGAAAGTCTGGTCTCTGCGGCGAGACTCGTCTCTAAAGTCGAAACTTATCTGGTTTGGGTTAAAATTAGACAGCAACTGTGGCTGCTGATAGCTTTTCCAAAAGAAGAAATATGTTTTAGAAACCCGGTTAGAAGAATTAACAGCCTGTTAAAATAGATGGTTTAATAGTTTACAGGCAGTTGTTGATATTTGAAGATCAGATGACAGGATTAAGAGTCTCTGTGTTTGGAAAATATGAATATCATCCAAGGAGCTTGAACGGTGAGTCCCAGAGTTGATGAATCTGATATGAATAAAAAACAAAATACCTTAAATAACTCAATATCTAAGAAAAATATTCAACCAGTCACTTGATTATCTTTTTTTTTTTTACTACTGCTGTGTCAATTTCATAGCTGCTTGCCAGATGAACATTTTCGGTTCGCTTTAGCAATACAAGATTTAAAACACGCCTTAAACAAGTTCATTTTGAGTAATTAATTAATGAATTTGAACACGTATAAATCCCTTTTTTTCTTCTTTTTTTGCATACAGATGTCCTGAGCGGAATGACTAAGGTTAGAAGATAAATGTAAACCAAAAGAACTCAGTATAATATCTACAGCAATAAAAATAACAAAAACGTTTGGAGCAGCAGAGTCCACTTCCAGTCCCCGGGGGACCGGTCGCTCATCCTCCTCCTCACCACGTCTTCAAATTTCACAAAATTCTCAGTACTGACCTTTTCACTACTGCATGTCTGATGAATCATAGAAACATTTAAAGATTCCAGATGTCTGAGCTTGATAAGTGGAAAAAGACACCACTGGTTTAAGTAGTTTGTGAGGGGAAAAAAACCCCAAAATTTTCCATAAAAACCCCATCCTGACCATTAATGTTTTATCAAAGCGTCTGTATATTTCTGTGAAACAGAAATAAAATCCACTTCAAACGATGGTAAACATACATAAAGTATGAATTTTCACCTCTATATTTCGGGAGAGACGATAAAAGGATGTCTACACATTTATATCAGCCAGAAAAACATTGGAATTTGTATTATATGAATTATCGTCTGCATTTATGTACAAATGTAGACAGAAGGAAGTGCTAGGAAGTCAAAAATGAACTCGAATGTGAAGGATGAACCATAATTATAATGTCCTAAACCCGGTGTCCTTTGTAGTTGGCTCCATTTGAAGCTAAATTGATTTTTTTTAATCTAAGTGAACATGAGCAGCAGTTTTTTTTTAGACTGAACCTTTTGAAAATGTTCTATATTTTTATTTTTTAACTAATGTTTAGTCAAGTTGGATTTCATTTATACGATTGAAATTTAAGAGTAACTGTAAATCAACCAAGCATTTTTTGTTTGATGAATATATTGTAGAAAAATATTTTCTTGTTTTGTTTTTTTTTAATTAATAATCTCCAGGAACTTTATCCTGAATCAGTTTAAAGAACCGCAGATTTTTCTTAATGACAAGCAGCAGAATATGACTCTGAATCTACCAATACTGATTTATTCCTTTTACATCCCTGCACTTAAAGGCCATTGCATTTGAAATAACTGCAGCAATTTATTTTTATAGTATTTGCAGAGTGGACGGCTTAAAAGTTGTGTCGCTCAAAGTTACTCACTATTGCGCGCAGTCGATTAGCTGATACTCGTTGGATCTCTCAAAGCACGCCCGGACGCCGTCATCCTGCCACAACATCTTCGCGTGATCGTAAAACTCCTGAGGGGGAAGAGCAAAATGTGATGAGAGTCAGGAAAGGTTTCACCGTTTCTGATGAACAGATTTCCTTGAACTACTTCATGAAAAGGAAGGAGAAGAAGAAAACAAACAGCCTATAATGGATATTTTCATGTTGGTTTAATGCAGGTGAACAAACAGGCTTGATCTGTGTGATTAATCAATGGCTCACGTCGGACAGAAACGCTTCCTGTTTTAGGTCGTCGTGTTATGGTACAATTTGACAGATATGAAAGGAGACAGAAAAGGCGACAAGGTTGTCTGTTGTCCATGACGTGTGACTGAGATCAGCGGGTACGCAGCGTCTTTGTTGACAACACATGCAATGTACGTTGTGCCTGGGCGGCGCCCCTGTACGTGCTTGTGAAGGTAAATAGTGGTGAAGGGGGAACAAAGTAAATAAAAGAAACACCTCACATCTCTGAGAGTTACTGACAAACTGGCACCTCTTATACATATCGATTAAAAACAGACTGCGCGTTCTGACGACACTGGCTTTTCAGATTAAAAGTACTTTTTGAAAAACAAACCAATAAAAAAAAAAAACCTGAGTGGGTACTGAACATACTTTTCATTAAGTTTTTTATTGGTGTGATTTGTTAAGAGTTTTATTTTGGTCAGCTGTAAGCAGAAAATCATCAAGATTTGAAATATTAAGATTTACAATATGTTTCAGTTTGTGTTTGAGTTACTGAAATTAATTAACCTTTCAGTAATAAGTCAACCCATAGAATAGACATAACTACAAACATTTTATTTTGAGTTTCATAAACTGCATGAATCGTCACAAAATGTGTTTTTATTTTGTCTTTTGCCATTTCCAATCTGAAATCATAAGTCCTGTTTACTCACTTGCCTTTTTACACTAACTGACATGTTTGAGCAAGGATGATTGAGGTCTTGTTGATCAAAGTCATAAATTAAGTTAAAGTCCCTCCTTTGAGCCAGATCAACAAATCAGTGAAGTCAAACCCGAATGAATGCAGCACAGAATTTTGTCTTGTAAGTAGAGTCGGAAAAATATTACAACAGGGCCGGACATCATTTATCTAGCATATTTTCTTTGTGAGGAAAAAAAAAAATGCATTTTTAAACATTGCTTTTTACAACTTGTAACATTGTGCGACTAAGCTCTCAGAAACAAACTTTGTGGTTGACTTAAACTGATTTTGAATCGAAATTTGCCAGGATTTCGTGAAGGATTTCAGGCTCCACAATGCTGATGGCTGCTTTAGCTACTAATATATATATAATACCAACATGTAAAAAAAAGAAACATTGTGTCTTTTGTGCAATAATGCGCTTTTAGAGTTCTACAACAAAATAAATCAAAGAAATTGCAGTCTATTTACTGTTTTTGTTCCTTACATGATAGATTAAATAAGAAAAAGTAAAAAAATATACTTATATCTATTGCACGCCACAGTGACATAAATCTATTGAGAATATATCATCATTTAACATATCAATTGGTGCAATATTAATATTCTAATACATTTCTGATTGGGCTATGGTACAGAATATAAAACAGCATATTTAGCCTGTTAGTACTGAATCTGCTGGAGGCAAAATATTGAAATATTCAACAAAAATATAGCTAATTCCAAATCTTTCTAATTTTGTGAAACCCTAGGTTAAAAAAAGAAAAAAAAAAGTTAATAAATAAAAATAAAAACAGTGAATTACATTACGATGGTGCTTCTCATCATAAATATTTTGTATAAAGCAGATGATCCCATGCATCAGTCTGTCAGTAATCAGCTGAAAAAGCAATCTAAGGACAACAGAAAACAAAGGGACTTCATGTCTGCACAAGTTATTTAAAGCTCTTTCTGTTGTTCAGCAATCTGGTTCAAGGTTGACTCATCTCAGATTTACAAATACAGCGAATGCATCAGTAGACATTAGCGACCACATCTAAACTGCCCTGTAATGATTAGTTTCTGAACAAAAAGTTTTAACTGTAGACATGTAATCTGATGGAAACACGCTGCCACGTAATCCCAGCTCTCATGATTCGACCAATCGAAGCTGAAGCTCCGAAAATTCAAACATTCCCCCCCCCCCCAATACCTGCACTATTGAACTATGACAATAAGTAACTCAATGGGATCATGTTACACACATATCTCAGTGCGCCCACACACAATCCTCAATATGAACTCCAGTGAGATGCAAAACACACTTTCGCCATCCTGTTTTGTAAGTTGGAAACTATGCAGCGCTTGTCAAAAACAAGTCAGCCAACCAAACAAGTAAGGCCAAACGACAACTGATGATGAACGGCAATAAATGATTGCCTCCCAACTGCTTAGCGTAGCAGCAACAGATGGGGAAGTGGAGGGCATTTTGTGGGTAAACAGAAAAAAAAAAAAACACACACAACCCGCCTATCAGCTGTATATCACCCAGTATCAGCTCAAGAACTCAATGCCTTCATGTGGATGAAGATCATAAATCATTATGTCTGGTGAACATAGTTTTGACTTGAATATGATTTACTGGGATAACAATTTTGGAAACCGCAGCACAAAAACTCAAAGGAAGAACATGAATGAGGAAATGTTTAACCTTCAGCAGCTTTAAGGAGCTTTAGAGTCAAGACATCCCAAAGGGCCTCTCTGGCAACATGAAGTAGGGTTAACAATCTCGACAAGCAAATGCAATAGGGTTTTGCAGCAAGACAATCATCCAAACTACGGCGGTAAGTCCGTGTCTTAATATCTGAAAAACCCCCAACAAAACTAAACAAAACAAAAAAAGAGAAAAAAAAAAAATAAGATTTGGAATGGCCGATTTAAAGAATGAAATCTTATTCAATTGCTGTAAAATCAACTGAAAAAGGCAGTTAGAATAAAACATATCACAGTTTCATGTTTTCTTAATTTGTCGACTAAATAACAAATGTGAACAGATGAGCTTCAGCTTCAGCGTGTGGCAGCATAATCACTTTGAATTTCAACTATTGCAATTCACCCAAAAAAAACAAAAACAAAACATATGTGGAGTGCGTTGCAAACTCGCAGAAACTTTCAGGGTCTGATGTAGATTTTAGTGACTGAGATGCTTAAGATCCTGAAGAACAGTTTGGACACTATGATGATGGGGGAAAAAACAAAACTGGCAAGAGAATGTGACTTAATCACAATACTGTTAATGCTGCATTCAGCAAAAACTAAACATGCAGACGCTTTCCTAATATTATGAAGCCCTGCTTCAGTCCATTCCTGCAGGGTGATATCGTACACAATGTTTTCTTTTTCACCAAAATAAAACAAAGTTGTACATTGACTCAAGGTCTGTGGTTAAATTACAGAACAGAATGAATACATAAAAACACCAGGGCGTCTTATGTTCCGACAGTCAAGATCAGAACATGCATGTACCCAAAAGATTAAGAGGAAGCTCTACAATCCTCTTTGCACCCATTTCACAGCGGACTGTTATATTAAATTAAAATATCTTATGACCCCTTGAAAGTATTAATTCTGGACAAAAAACTAAACGACAATAAACGAGACGGGGATGGAAGCAACAAGGCTCGTCTGCTGACAGGCGGCAAACAAATTCCAAGTAACTCACACGCTGCAGCGCTCTGACACTATAAAACTGACACTATAAAACTTCAGGTTTGACAACAAAAAGGTTTGCACACACATCTCTCCAGTGGTTGTAACACAAACACTCCTGCTACACTGAGAGGTGAGATTGCATATTGAATTAGGTTTGGCCCCAAAGGTGGCTCAAGTGAGGCCTTTAGGCTGCATAATTAGTTAATGGCAAAATCCCACTGGGAATGCTGAGCCCACACAGACGCTCCCCGTGGGGTCGACCTCAGGGGGCAGCGACTGACTCAACACTTGGGCTATGGGACTAAAACACAAACACAGCTTCAACAAGCAGAAGTTTACTACTAACCTCTGGAGATGAAATATTCAATAAAACTGTAGGTGAATTGATCAGCTGCACGACGACTAAAGCTGCAGAATTTTTATATACATCATTTTTTTTTTTATCACGACACTGCAGCACTAAAAAGCTAACAATAAGAACTGCTAACAAAAATGCTATGACATTTTTTTTTTAAATGTTATCCTAGGGTTGCCTCAGTTAATTCCAAAACATGGACTGAATTTCCACATCATCGATCATGCAGTAAGGAGACATTCATTCAATCCAGGTGTGAAGAAGGAGGACAGCACTATGTGATAGAAGCTCAACAATCCAATATTTCTCCAACGAGTGAACGCAGCATATAAGCGACGGCCCTGCTACCATGAAAAACATGTTTCAATATCAACACAGGCGACACAGGAGGGAGATAAATGAAAGACATTTGTATCCCGGCAGTAGGTGCAAACGTTATTGTGCATCTCACCATTGGAAAGTCAAAGTCTTTCTGGTTGACGAGGTTGAGAACATATTCGATCCTGTGCTGGTTCTCCGGACAGGCCAGCTGCACTGGTGGCGTCAGTGTGCTCATGGCTGTTACTATGGTCTGTCACAAGCACACCAGTCCAGAATGAAAAACACAATAAACCAAACATCAGATTATAACGAGACTTTTAAATGCTGAAGAGAAGACGGACAGAAAAGTTGTTCAACGAGTCACTTACCTCAATGGCCTCCTTAATATTGTTCTTGATGTCCTGAATTTTCTGCTTCTTTTCTCTGAAACAAACCAAACAGACATTTGTGTTTGAAATTGTGTGACAAAAACAATTAGAAGTTTTTTATCATCACTTTCCTAAAATAATAAAAGTCATTGGGTTTTTTTTGCTAAAAGTGATTTTTTTTTCCTTCTTTTGTTCCAAAATCCTTTTGAAAAAAAAATTTTTCCATTATTTGTTTTAGAAAGATGACGATATGAAATAAAGCATTACATTTTAAAACTAAGACTCTCAATTGTCCATAATGAGTCTGACATTCAAAAGTAACAATGTTAGAAGTTAGGAAATCTGAAAGTTTTACATCAAATCAAATATATATATATATATATATATATATATATATATATATATATATGAAGTGAATTCCCTCATTACAGGCTGACAACCTGAGCAGACAGCTCAACTAACGTCAGCTTGTTGTACCAGTGATGCCATTTGTTCATGCACACATGAAAAACGTGTGCAGAATAAATTTGAAAGCAATTCACTTGATATGTGAACATTTTATCCATTTCTTGTCCTCAACAGAAAAATTCCAAACGCTGAAATTATTGAGGTAAAACATTGATTGGAAATATACGGTGCGACAGAAAAACTAACTCAAGTCTTTTCTCTTGTACTATAATTTCAGCGACATGTATGAAAAGTGCAGCAAAGGGAGCTGACAAGGCTCACTTCATCGCATCGCCAAAGAATTTGTTTTTGATCTGGGAGGGTAAACAGACCTCCATCGCCACGCGTGGTGCAGAAATTATGTCTGTGCAATGTGAATGATAGCCGTGTGTACAAGACATTTGGGACTCTCTGTGATAGAAATGTTTCTAATAAAGGCAACGAAGGAGCCAGTTTGTCCGTCTTTCACCTTGAGCCTGCCAAGACAACAGGGCATTGTGTTTATGATGGCTCCACGTCAGTGAAAAGGGGCGAACGCTGCCTATTCTTCTCACTCATTTTTGGTGCTACTATTTTTACTGTTAATGTCAGATTTATGTGCAGAGTCAACATGAACGTAAAAAAGGACAATGAGAAAAAAAAAATGCAAAAACCAGTGAAACTAAAATGTCTGATGAATGTGTGCCACTAGAACAATTACTTTGCATTTAATCTAAAAGAAGGGATTATATATATATATATATATATATATATATATATATATATATATATATATATGTAAGGCCCAGTTCACTCATTCTTTATTGGCGATGCTCCATAAAGCAACAAAACAACAACAATAGAAATCTAGATGGAAAAACCTAAACTGACCCTGTAATGACTACTACTCTGCTTTTCCAAAGCGCTGGTCACTCCCACATACCAGACATTCAATATTTTGTCCCCAGTTCTTCTGGCATCAGTTCAATGAGGGACAAAAAAACAAAAAAAAAAATGAAGATGATTTCCATTTTCTAAGACAAGCCACCTGTGAGGTCACTGTGCGCCGATATGGGGAAACAGTGAAGGAGGGAACGCAGGACGGTTTATCGGGTTAGAAGGGAGATTGAGAAGGCCCTGTTTACATTTTCAACCTGATAGTCATTATAAATCACATGATTGTGTGTGTGTGTGTGTGTGTGTGTGTGTGTGTGTGTGTGTGTGTGTGTGTGTGTGTGCGTGTGTGTGCTCACTGTGCAGTGCTGAGTGTTAAGCTCTTCGCCTCTGTGTCTCTGCTTCTTGTTTATTTTTTTTAAAGATGTTTTAGGTTTGTTCTGTGTTGTGATTCATCTGTAACATTATCCGTCTGATCAGCTGCAGCAGCAAACCCCCCCCTATTCTTCTAATACGAGTTTATGTCAGCTACTATGCGGAAAGCAATTTAGTTTTCGTATCACATCAACGCATCACAATTTCAGTCAAGAATACTTCTGAAAAGATTTTTTATTTGTTTGTGAAACGTTGACAACTTCTGTCGACATTTCATTCAAACAGCTAAGATTTGACCCAATCACAGACCTTTTCAGCCAAACTCAAAAACTCAACAGTGAAGCAGCAGAAAATGTTAAAAATCTAAAGGAAAAGGAAGAAAATTATACATATACACAACAGTAGAGCAGTAGAAAGCACAACCAAGGAAGTCTACCATACAAAACACCAATTTATAAAGACATTTAT
This sequence comes from Poeciliopsis gracilis, assembly GCA_911649635.1. Classification (NCBI taxonomy): domain Eukaryota; kingdom Metazoa; phylum Chordata; class Actinopteri; order Cyprinodontiformes; family Poeciliidae; genus Poeciliopsis; species Poeciliopsis gracilis. Next base: position 16,041,237 of record CAJVRI010001220.1, on the reverse strand, counting down.
AAAGTTGTTCCCGAGTATTTCAAAGCACTTTGGGAGAAGGAGAATTTTTGCCAGAATATTTTTGATCCCTGAAGTTACTTGAAGCTTCATCTGCCATAAATTAACAGAGCTGTATTTAGCAATTATCTCTACAATCTGAGAAACTTAAGAGAAAGTTTAAAAACTGTAGAAAATAGTTATTTTCCCTGAAGTGCGCGGCGACTGTTGTGTTTTGTGCAGGTGGAGTTAAAGGCTCCCCTTGTTGAAACTTTTAGTATTTGCGTATATATTGCGCCAGGGTCCCATTATTGTATTTACTGATGGAATAAATCTGCATTTCCACATCTTACCTTTTGGTATTTTACATATTTACATTTTTCCTAATTGTTTCAGGTGACATTTCAGACTCATTTCGTTTCATGTGACCGAGGCAGAAACAATCTAAATACGATCAACTTTTTAACAATTCATCTGAATTAAATTATGTTTCTTTGTGTGAAAAGAACAAAACATTTTATTTTTTTAAATCAGATTTATGTTAACAAGTATCAAAATGTTTTTGGAAAATGATTCTATGACTTAAGCTTTATTTCATCCAAAAATAATAATATTAAAAAAAAAACAATCTAGTCCATGATTTAAGACATTTTAAGTTGTGAATTAGTTTGGTTCTTACTTATTAGATGAGAATTTGAAACTAGCTCTTGCTTGGAGAAAACTTGCAACAGAAACCCCCAATTCAACAACGTGAGAAAAAAAAAACAAACAAAAAAAAAAAAACTCAAAGGCTGGACTTTGAGGAGTACATCTTCTTTTAACTTTTATTTTAATCTTTTGGGGCATGAAATGTATTCTTCATAGTCAGCTTTTGGGTTCAAAAGAGTTTTTTTTTTTTTTTTTCAGCCAAAAAAGTTTCACACAGTTTTATTTCTTTGTTTTGACCACTTGAAAGCTCCAGTGGTGAAAGCCTTGGCCCAAACAGTGCAGTCATCACAGTTAAAAGGAACATGGAGATCTAAGAGGGTGTTTCATTCATTCTCCCAAATCTGACCAACAAGCAGATACCAGCAATCTTCCAGTGACAAGCTAATTACTCTGACTTCACCACAACACTTCTTCCATTCACCTCAAATCTTTCATCGCCAGCACCGCTCAACATTTGAGGTCCTAAATCAGCATATTTACGTCGTGCCGGAGGATATGTGGAAATGAAAACGCATTACTATGCCTGTCATGTGAACCCCCACTAGCAACCGGTCTGCTGTTTTGGTCTCAACAGATCTTCACTGACAAAAGTTATTTAATGTCACACAAACTTAGATGAAGGTACTCCAGCTTTTTGAATGCAGGGAAAGTTAGCTATCGTCTGCTGTCCAGTTTACGGTGTAGTCAGGTTTGCCGGGCAGACACGTCCATCCCTGCGCAGGACGTGGACAGATATGTACTCTTTGTATGAAAACAGTATTATGCACACACACAAACACTGTTCAGTGCTGCGGAGTCACACACTGGGTCATATGCTCTAGTCTGCCTAAGGTGCTGATTTTCTAGTCAAACCTTGCAAAGATGCTTCTGTCCCGTCCACTACATAACCACCACCAGACCAAACCACGCTTAGTCAATGATACACAATAACTCACACACAAATTCCTTTTCAGCTCACTAAAATAAGCAAGACTCAAGAATGTGGTCTAGAAACAAACAAAAACAGGAAGAGAACAGCTTTCTGGAGAGCCGTGGAAATAAAAAAAAAAAAGAGAAGAAAAAAAAAGTGACTATTGGTTTGTTTCCAGAACTTCACAGAAAATGAAAGATCACATTGTACGATCAATTCGTCAGACTTCCCACAGGGTTTCTCCGACCTGGGTTACAACTCATGTGGTAAAACACAAGTTAATCAGCAGTCATTGCAACTAAACATGAACCAATCCAACCAGAGTCATCACAGCATCAGCTCTAAAAACTGCCAATGCAATTAGTCAGTGCTCGTCATCCAACATCAGTGTCTGACCTCCCAAATATTCTCCTGGAAGAATAGTCCAAAATTTCCCCAAAGGAAATGACACTATGAATTTTGTTTAGCAGAAATTCCCAGGCGCCAGTCCTTAAACTTAGCCGCCGCTAACTGGCTAAAAAGAATCACAATTGGTCCAGTCAAAGTACAGAGTTAGATTTAATAGTGATGCTGTAGTATGACCTTAAACTTCCAACATCATATGAAAGCCTATGGATCAACAATCAAAACACTCAAGTTAATTTGAGTGGATATTTTCTGTACTATAGAAGAAGGTACCTCAGAGTTTACCAAGGTATATAATTTTAGCGTTTTCTTGTTCTCTCCTTGGATTCCCTGTTTTCTTTCATTGCAGAGGCATCACTTAATTCAACTTCCAGATTTAGTTTAGTAAGGATTTACTTCTTCTTTTCAGGAGCCTGTACACTTTCCAAATGAAAACCGGTTCCAAGACGTGCACATTTTTACTGACCCTACATTACGTCAGCAGTTTATGTTTTCACATATGAAGTGAAAAAGTCTCTGCCCTCTTAGAGTTTTTTCTACTTTTGCTTTTTTGTCATTCAACAATTTAAGACAGAGAATAATAATAATAAAAAAAAAACATGCATATAAATATTTGAAAATGGAGTAAATACAAAATGTAGTGTTTAAATTTTGATATTCTTTTTCTTTTTTTGGAGGGGAGAACAACCTGTCCAAGCCGACTTACTCCTAAATGAACTGTCCTACCGTTTGTGCCACCATTGGCATCAAAAACTGGCATAAAGTTTCCATAAAAAAAGGTAATGGGTCTCTAACACCAGTGTAAAAGATTATATAATTCAGGAAGTTTAAGGTCATACTACAGCATCACTATTGAATCTAACTTTGTACTTTGACTGGACCAATTGTGATTCTTTTCAGCCAGTTAGCGGCGGCTAAGCTTAAGGACTGGCGCCTGGGAATTTCTGCTAAACAAAATTCATAGTGTCATTTCACTTTTCTTTCGTGTCACTCCACAGAATATTTTCTCTCAAGTCTTTGCGATCATCAAAGGATGCTAATTTCACCCCGACTCCTTCTGATTGTTTAATTAAATAGGAACACTGGCCTTATCTGAAGCGAGCGAGACCTGCAGTGCTTCAGCTGGTTTTTTTGTTTTTTATGATCTCCTGCATGAGTCAACAGTGCACCACAAAGTGAATTTGATGGGCAGTATGACATTTTTTTTTTTTCCTTCCCACAAAGGACCACGCTGGTTTGGAAAGCTTTTTTTCTTAACAAATAAAATTATCACTTAAAATGAACAGCTTTTTGTATTTATTCAAGCTATCTGTATGTTATTATGTTATTTGAAACATTTAAGTGTGAGGATAAATGAGAGCCTCAACCAAAGAAATTCCTCGCTGGTAGTGAAAACGCAGCTCATTGAGCGGAGCTGCTCACCTGTAGCTCACCTGGAACGCACATCAGACAGAAATTAGACGAGCTTACAATTACTTAAAACAGCTGTTTATATAACGTATATATAAATCTAATTGATTTATTTATTTATGTTTAGGATGCTTTGTAATTTTGAACAAAAAGAGAGGAGATTCAGCCCTGACATCTGGATGAACCGTGATCTTAAGCGAACAGCCGACTCGGCTCGTTTGCGAATCGTACTCACTCTGCATTGAAGCCGTTGACGTGTAGGATCCTCATCTGTTTCACGATGGTGCTCTTTCCTGACTCGCCAGCTCCTGAGGAAAAAGAAAGGTAGGTTTTAAAAACATACCAAAAAAACCCCATACATCTGAAAAGCCCCTTTCTAAAGATCAACACAGATGTTTGGATTGTTTAAGCTTTTCATTTTAGTAAAGGAAAATGCACCGTCAACTATAACTTTTTGGTTTTGTGTAAGAGTTGGGACAAGTCCTGCCTTAAGTCCACATATTCAAATGTTTTTGTGCTCCGACTGGAACGTGACTTTGGACTTTTCAAGAAAAATAACTGGGAGTCACAAAATGGTATGCAAACATAGCTAAAAAGAAAAAACAACTGGACTAATCCCAAGAGCGAACCACTGAAGGTTGATGAGAATCCAGTAGAATTGCGTCGGAAGGCAACTGGCCAGGCTCGAGACTGGGAAACCCAAAATACAAAATTCTCAAAATCCTGAACCACTGATCTGCTAGAAGTATATTTTAGCATATACCAAAGATGGTGAATGCCCACAGTGCACACTTAAATTACTGATAATATAAAAAAGTATTCCTGTCAATACATGAGTCTTACAAATAAGTCAAACTCTTGCTGGAGTGAGTTTTGGCTTGGGTGTTCTGCGTCTGTTTGACAACAAACTCAAATTAACGCTACGTGGTCCTGCTGGGACGTTGGCTGTGCATCGGCAAGTCCCTACTCACTGTGTCTGCTGTCAGAACGAAACTCACACCTCCTGCTCTTAATGTCGGCCCTGCAGAAAGCACAGCTGGTGAGGATCGAGCTGCACACTGTACAGAAGAACCAGGTTGCAGCTCTTCTTGGGCTGACCAAAGTTTTTCCTGCGTATTGCTCAGGTAAACGACCCTGATGATGGATTAAACCATTATTCTGAACCAGTTTATTCTGCTGAGGTTGACTGCTTCAGACCAGGCTACAAGAGCTAGGATTAGCTACGTGTTTTCACCGAGAGGTCAGAGGTCATAACAATCTGGAAAACATAATTACCAGTAACAAAAACAAAACAACAAAAATACAATGTTTTAATTTAATTTTGCCTAATTATATTGGCTGATACACTTAATTTGTACATTTCAGCAAATTGGAACTGATGCTGCTCAAAGTACTATTAAACACTTGTTAGTCTAAAATTAGAACATAAAATACTTCTAGCTCATGTAATCTGTTTTAGTTGACATGCAAAGGTAGCTCCAGAAATCCAATCAAGTTAGGAACTTGGTGGTAGTTGTAATGGTCGGGTTCCCCGATCATTTCTGCCCGATGTGACCAATGCGGACTTATCAATAAGTCCTTGATCTGCTAGGCGGGAAAACGCAACCTTCAAACAGGAACAGGATGTAATGCTGCTGATTTGATTTGTTGCACCAAAGCAGGACCAAATAAACAGGCATAACTTTCTTCATTACACCCACTAAAATTACTAACTGTAAATAAAGCACTAATAAATAACAGGTTGACAATAAAGGATGAAACACGCTCTTTAAAAACAGGGATTAAAATCCTGCTAATGGTTGAATCGGCTCTCACCAATCCCTGGATACTGGCGACTTCACGAAGGAGCAAATTAAAAACCAAACTAACTAAACAGAAGGGGGGAAAAAACCCAACACAGGCTGTTAGCTGCACTACATGTAACTTTAGAGAGACCTTTATAGTCTCTGTTTGTGTGGCCACAGTAAAGCCAAATCCACATATAAATCTACATATGCACAAAAGATGAGCTAAAAACGCCATGGAGTTACTATAAAAAGAAAAAAAGGGAACCAACTTTAATGGCACACATCATTGTTTTGGGTCTTGTCCCGCTGTTCTAATGTCGCCACAACTTCCTCCATGAGAAAAACATAAGCTTGTCAAACGTGATCCATTCTCACTGGAAACAAACGTTATGATTTTTAGAACGAGCAGAGACAATCTACACAACATGATCAATTTGATAAAATAAGTAAAAACTCACACATACATGAACACATAACAATTGGATACAACATTCTGACCTCACATTTCAATAATCTCTCCAACCACATTCTGGATATTTGATGAGAAACATGTAATTCAGATGTATTGTACATCCCTAAAATTATGAAAAAGACCTTTTGTCTTCTGATTGGATTCTGATTCCTACTTATTTGCATCAATTATATGTTGCCTATATGTCAAAATCAAGGAATGAATTATCCAAATGAATACAGATTCTTCTATACACAGTTTTGATTTTCCTCATTTCATGAGCTGATATATAAAAAAAAAAAAAACACACTAATGTCTCTGCTTTTTTAAGAATCCAGACAGGTTCTGGCTGAAACACCATGGATCCAGTTTAAGTCCCGATCTGAAAGAAAAATGGCCCTTTTTTGGCTTCTGAAGTTTTATTTTTGGGCTCTGGAAATCCTCTAAAAAAGCAACTGAGCTTTACAAAAACATTAGTAATCATGTTGGAAGTCAGATTTAAATGACATCACCGACATGGAAACAAATATTTATTTTTCCGAAAATTAAATATTTCTATTTTCAATAACCAAAAAATAAAAAAAATAAAAAAAATTCTAAGTCTATTTTTCCCCACATACGTACTCTGACTAGGAAAATCACCACAACTGATTCTAGACTTTTCTAGACTTTCTGAGGTAGCTTTTACTGGGGGATTTTTGGCCTAAGTGCTAAAAATAATCCTTTTTTCCACTCTAAACCAATAAATCTAAATATTCTGCAACAAAAAGCGCACACATTAACTCTAAAAAGTACACGAAATTGCTTTAATTGGGATCAGAAACTACTTAAAAATACAATAAAACACAACTGCAGCATGTTTTCATGCTGACAGGCCTTCAGTCTGAGAGCAACAGGCTAAAAAGCCCATCACAGTGCTGCCTTTTTGGCCTTATGCAATGGCAGTCACACTGTTGACAATGTTTCCTAAAACAACATCCCAGAAGGCCATGCAGGGAGGAAGCAGCGTCTCAACTGTGAAAACTATGAGGCCTGAAGAACAACCGCAAAAAGAGAAAGAGATCAATAAATTAAAGGCTGGGTCTCATTTTCCCAAAACTCCTCCTCTGTCTGGGTGTATCCATGTGAAGTGAAATTATGTTAACCACTATCTCAATTAAAAATAATCAGCTGTCAATATATAATACTATTCCATGTTTGGCAAAGGATAAAAATATGACAGCAACTACACACTTGAAACAAATCTGCTGTAACGTAACTAAACGCATTTACAATGTACTGCTAACACCAACAACCATTCATTCATTACAAAACCCATACAGTCCAGCTGTTCCAAAAATAGCAGACCTTTAATTGTTAAACATACTTAATATACTGATTAATAGAATGTGAGTCAATAAGTAATACATTTAATAAATTTATTTCTCCCAAAAGTGAAGCATCAGAACACTTGGAGTTTTTTTTTTTTCCATTATTTGAAACAAAATATGACGCCTTTTCCCCCTTTATACTTTCCCCCCATTTAAGATTAAACGCTATGTCAGAAATTAATAGTTGCATGAATTCAGCGACACATTTGAGTTATTCTCGTGACGATTAAATACTTCAAATCAACAAATGCCTTTCTTGCTTTTTCCAGAAAAGATTAGGGATTCTTCTGCTCTTTAATAATTGAGATAAGCATCATTTTGACAACTATAGACCCATGCCATGCCATTCCTTTTTTTTTTTTCTTTTTTGATTTTTAAGGAGCTTTACATGTTATAAAAAAATAATAATAATAAGAATCAGGCATTTTCAGCCTGGATTTTCAATAAGCTTTTTTTGAACGATTTTTAAAAAGTGGTATAAAACTAAATGATTGGCTGATTGGATTATAGGCACTAAAAATGGGTTAACAAACACAATTCAATATGAAGTCGTACAAGGCCTAGTGTTGGGACCCAAACCTTTTCAACGTTATTGATCAGTGTGAAGTCTCTAGTAAACCACAAGTTATTTTTCTTTGCAGGTGAAAAACATTATTGTTGTGGGATTAAATCAAAAGATGTTCTAGAAATTAAGGTTTATGATTGGGGAAAGTTGTTTCATAATTTAGCACAATTAAAGGTATAAAGTATATGAAAATTCAGATATTATATTTGAAATCAAGTTTAGGAATAGTGCGAGATTATTCATTTATTAATCTTAAAGTAGACAAAAGCATGGCAGATTTGTTACCTTTGCATTAAAACCTTGTTTTTGCAAGAGTAAGTTCTTCGTAACGAAACAGCAATTAAATGTTATATAATACCGATGAAGGGGATAATACCTACAAACAGTGCATTCAGTCAAATATTGTGGAATTCAAAGATTTTAATATTTTGACTCAATATAACGCTTTTAGTAAGTTATTGGCTGATAACTTGCAGTAATTCTTGACAAACATGTCTCATTAAAGCTGGGTGAGCGCCTTTGAGAACACAGGATGTATTTCAGGAAAAACTAAAAGTGGGTTGCAACAGGTCATATGGAACTGGTTTGCTAGGAAAACCAGTGCAGACATGAACGCAAAATGAAAGGTTTCATGACACATCCAGGAAAATCTGTCAAAATTTACAAGCTTTAATAATCACTAATGTGAGGTAGTTTGGGCAGTTTGTCAATTCACCGCGCAAAAACACCCAAAAATAAAAGAAGTGTTTGAGCTCGGCACACAACACAAATGAGAACCTTTTCAACTTTTTCCATTCGGAGCCGTCTTTTTCGCTGGGGAACATTCTGGACACGCTCATTCTTACTTCCAGCTTGCTCTTTGTGGAAGCACCAACTTGGCACAAAAGCAATAAATATTCTCTGTATCAAAAAAATGTTGCAAAATGTTACGACTTGCAACATGTGAAGATAAATGCAGGAAACATATTAACTGGATTCAGCTGCAATATAGAGGATGTGCAACAGATTAATGGGGTAAAATTGGACTCAACTATCAAGTACATCTTGTCTGTGATAAACTGGATATCCTGTGGCCAAAAACTGTTTCATGGTGACATTGCATGGATGACACTTCATCTTTATTGAAATTATAGATTGCATGCGTTTATAGAAATCTGACTAAATATAGAGCTTCTGTCTGATAACAATGTTTCAGTGTGGAGTTGTAAAATGTGGGAGCATTTTACATTTATGGGCTAGTTGGTTCAGACATCCCAGTAGTTTTTGTAAAGTCCAGACTTGCACAAAACAATTTTCGGCGGGTGCAACACTTGCAGGGTCCCAGAACGTTTACGAATCTCTCCAGACTCGGCTGGAGTTCACAGCTCCTTTCAGTCTGTCCTTCAAGAATACATAACAAATGTTCGCTCCAAATGTACAGTGGCTGTTTTTGCAGGGATCAGACTCTTAACGGTGAAAACTGCAGGCATCATGGAAGGAAAGCAGTAGGGACGGAATATCAATACCAAGCCTGGGGATGCAGAGGACTACTTGGATGCAATAAATGGTAAAGCTACAACAAATCCAAAACTCAACTTTCCAAATACATATTTGGCAAATTGGATGGACATTCAGAACTGAAACAGATTCTGATCACAAAGAGCAGAAGATCCTGGCAGAAGAAAAGTTAGATGTTGGTAGTTAACTGATATCAGTGAAGTACAACTGATTTTGAAATGTAATGTTTTCCCAATATCTTGTTTCTTTTGATGGATAAATGACGGGCATTTAGATGGAAGGGTAGACAAAAGGAAGAATGGATGATAAAGAAACAGAAAAGTAGATGGCTGGATGAATGAATGAGAAACATGAGGGGGGGGGGGGCAGGTGACGACATGATGGATGAAAACTGGTGGATAAAATGACTTGATGGAAAAACCGGTGGGTCTATGTATAGATCCAAACATTTGAGTTGGATCTATACATCGATCCAACTCAAATATTTTAGACAAATATGCAATGCAATATTGTGGCAAAAAGGCTTGGAAAGTTCAAAGTTTACAGCTGAAGGCTGCGAGCGAGCGAGCGAGAGCAAAGCCAAATTTCTTGTTTGTGCACAACATCTTTGCAGATAAAGTTGGCAATGGATTTAAATAATAAATGACAAAGCAAATATCTGTAGAGCTGATAAAACAGGGATATAAAAAAACAAAAACAAAACAAAAAAAAAGGTGTCAGTCAAACTCACCTAAAAGTAGTAGTCTGTGTGTTGCTCTGTAGATCTGCTTGTCCTTTTGGAGCTGCTTCTCAATCTTTTTGTTTGCTTCTCTTTGTGCCTTCTCCTCATTTCTCTGGTCTTCAGTCTTACTGTTGCCCAAACAACCCATCTTCCCGCAAGGAAAAAAAAAAACAGAAAAAAAAGGGGGTCCAGGGGAGGAGGAAGAGGAGTGGAAGAAGTAGAAGTGGAGGGAGGGAGGGAAGGGGAGTATGTAGAAACGAAAATAAATAAGTAAAAAATTGTCTAGGTCCCTCGCTTGACCCTCGGACTTGGCAACAACGCAACACACATTTACACAGCTATAGTTTGGAAAACTGTCCGTAGTTTAACTCTGGGTAGGTAATGTGTGCATAAAGCGTATTCTTGCTGTCAGAAAAAGGGCAGGATACCGCTGCTGACGACACGGAGGCCGCCTTCTTCAGTTAGCTTTCAATCCTCCTTTTTTTCTCTCTCTTTTCTCCCCCCCTTCCTTACATTCACTTTAGTGTTTGTTTTTCTTCTCATTAACTCCCCCCCCCCCACCACTCGACAAGATTGGGTGGGCGATTATAATCCACAGCGTCCGTTACGACGCCAAAAGGCGAGATTTCACCTCGAAAGGAGGCAGCGAAAAGAGCCTCATTTGCATCTCCGAAAGCCGGGGTCTCGCGTCTCACTGCTGCCCGTGACAAGGAGCCGAACTCGGCGCGTCCGACGGGCTCGGCCGGGCTGAGGCGCTGCTCTTCTCCGCGTCGTCTTTGACGAGAAACATGTCCAAACGTGTAACACTTTTTTGTGTGTGTGTGTGCGCGTGTGTGTGTGGATTTTCCTCGCTCCCCCGACGGCTGTCTTTGGTCGGGTACCCACCTAGGAGATCAGCAGGAAGGGAAATAATATGTATAAACCCGGACGAGCTACATGTATGATATTCTTCTTCCTTCCGTCGTCATCCGGCTCCTTCTCCGCATCAAATGGAGCTCCAAGCTCGCGGCGCTTTGCCTGTCCGTCGCCACCTCTTAACTCCGAAACGAGACCCCCAATTTGTCCTCCTTATTTGTGATGGCTGTTCCTTGCTGTATTTTCTCCTCCAAAGGGCCTTCTCTCTCTCTCTCCCTCTCTCTCTGTCGCTCTCTCACTTTCTCTCTCTCTCTCTCGCTCCCTCTCTTTTGTTGCAGAAATGTGTTATCAGTCCTTCACATCACCACCGAGCCTCTAAAACTGCGCACCGATATACTGTTTATTTTTTGAGATCCCAGATGAACCCCCCCCCACCCCCAGTGAGATAAAGCCCGAGTTCAGAAAAAATAAAAATATAAAAAAAAAAGAAAAAAAGGGTGGGTTAAAGACAAGAAAGAGAAAACGTGACCAAGATCCGAGAATCCTTCGAAATGTATCCACGTTTCTTGCAGGTGAAGAAAAAAAAAAAAATTTAAAAAATATATATTTTTTTTCTTTTAAAAATTAAAAAATCGACCCCCGGCTTGTCAGGCTTCAGTTTTTACACGGCCTCTAAATGTTTACACACCTACAGACCGTCACACAAACAGATATTTACAGATCTGTCCCCCCCGCCCCCCCCACCAGCCCTCCTCCTCACCCCCACTTGGATCCGAGGAGGGTAAACACGCCACAGGCTTGACACTCTTACATGTGCATTTACATTCAGAAAAAATAGGACGCGGGGCTCTGGTAGCAGCACATTCCCACCGTGAAAGGCCGCTCCTCTCCGGGGGGGGGGGGCGCGCTGGACGAGCGAGGAAGGTGAAACACGGTCCCAGGAAGCGAGTCTTCGTAGGTGGGGGGGGAGGGGGGTTGTTGTTATTATTTTCTCCCTTTCTCTTCCTCCGAGAATAGCAGGCTACACTGAGAGAGGCAGACGGCGTTGAAGAGACGCGGGGTGGGGCCACACGGCGCTCATTGAACCCTGGGAAGGAAGGACCGAGAGAGAGGCGGAGAGGAGAGGCCGCTGCGCTTCGTCACATGGCCGGGGCGCGGAGCTGCGTCAGCGGCACCGCCGTGCGCAGAAAACGGCGCCCTCTTCGAAGAAAGCGGGACCGTAACAGGGTGGGATCCCTGCTGACCAGGGGTCAGCGGCCTGGAGCGGGTTTACCTCCGAACGGCGGGTAATTAAATGCTGCGATCTTACAGGAGTAAACTGGGAATAATGACGTGTTAAAGTTACTAATGCGACTTTTCTGTAAAATTGATCAAAAAAAAAAAAAAAATCCCTTAACATGTAGTTTGCCACCTACAGAACACGTGGCCACTTTTTACTGTCATTCCTTATGTAATCAACATTAAAAAAATAAAAGCATTGCCAAAACAGGCTCCCAGGAGCACATGCCTTCGATGACATCACAGAAGGCATAAGAAGGCTGACCTCTCTTTCAGTGGTGTTGCAGCTGCAGCTGGTTACGCTTCATTCTGTGCTTCTTTTTGAATTGGGACAATGTATGTTACTTCCCAGACATTAACAAAGTCTTAACAGTTTTAATTCATGTAAATAGATCTGAGGCACAGAGGTCGAATGACTCCCTTTGCGAGGGGGAGGCTCACCGGGCGGACTCACAGAAAAGACCCAATCCTCACCCGTTTGTCTGACCGTGCAGGCCGTTTTACTGAAACGTCACTTCCTCCTTCCTCAAACCGCCACAGCGGTTTGAGGAAGGAGGAAGGCTGTTTGAATGGGAATAAATGCAAATGCCGGGCGATTGGCATAGTAAAAGCACAACAAACAAACTGTGCGGCCTCAGCACCATTCCAGACAACAACCGCAACTACATTGAATTGCTATTGATTGGGAAGATTACATGAAAAAATCACAAGCGTAAAAAGAAGTAAAGTCTGTCACTTTAGTCCGTCTCCACTGAGCTGCATGAATAACTTCAGAAAAAGGAAATAACTTTAATGTCTGGGCTTACACAGATCATTGTTATAGATGTTTTTATTAATTTAAAAGAAAGTTGTGACCTCTTTATATTATTTATTTCAAGTATGTTGAGTTTAGGCCTTTATGTTTGTTGTTGTTGTTTTTTTGCCATTGAAACAACAATTTTGACAGGTTTCACAGTCAGTGACTCCTGTCACTCGTATGCCGATAACCTTCAACTGCACTGGCCCTTTAATCCTGTAACCCCTTTCTGATGAACTCTCAGTTGTCCAATTGTTGCTCCAGATCGCATGATTCCCATCACCGGGCAACAGATTGGATGTTAAGTGTGACATCAAGCCACACTTAAACAATTTAGCTGTTTTTGACCAATTAATACATATAGAAAGGTCGCTCCAAACAACTTATCTGAAATTGTTTAGCAATTCAAAAAATATTTCTGTACTAAGAAGGCTGGTGGGAAAACAGGAACTGGAGGTGGATATTTATGCGTCATTTTCTCTCGTCTAGACTTTTTCAATTCAGTTTCACATGCATAAATGTGAGTCAAAGAAAGGGTGTCAAAAAAGCTCATGGTTTCCTTCAGTTGAGTGCAAACTTTGCTGCAAGGCTCTTAAAAACAAAGAATCCACAAAGAAACCATGGTCGAGCTTCAAATTGTTGAGGCTACAGAGTCCAACTCGAGCTCCTGAGTCTTCAAATTAAATTTTTTTCTTTTCTCCCAACAACCAGATTTAAATAAAAAAAAATTTAAATAGAAGGTCAAGGGAATTTCTCTGTGCAGACCTGATGCACCTCGACTGGCAAACGAACTTCCTCTGTTTCTTTGCTGCCTTCAGAGTCTGAACTCTGCATTTAAAAAGCAATTGATAACATTCCTACTCAAACTTTCCCTATTATCATGTACGTTGACAATCTTATTAATTTTTTAATGAGATGCATTTGTCTGTAAATAAAACGTATTCAGAAAAGAAAAAAAAAAAATCAACAGTGCTTAATGCTGTTAGGCCTATTGGACACTAGAGGGCAGCCTTTCACTTACTCCAAGATGGAGGGTCTCAGATCATGTCCATCTTTTTCCAAGGACACCTCAACATTTTCTAAGTTTAATTCTTCATTTTCAGTTCAATGGAGACATCTGATAGATTTTGTTTGTTGGTTTGTTTTTAGAAAATAACTTCTAAAAGTAAAATTGCTCTAAGATGCAGTTCAAAGACTTAAATATAAAACAACGAATATGTTGGTTGTTTTCCCAGGGAAAGTCACAGATTACTCACTAGAAATCTCTTTGCATTGTTAAACTAACAGAAAAAATATATATATGGTAAAAATGCTTCAGTTAAATGTTTGGCACCAATCAGTTTGTTAAAAAAATTAACTCCAAATGTGCTATATTTACTAGAAAAAAACATATATTATAAGGCGACATAATCTTGTATTTTATACTTGACATAAAATGTATGTTATTGATTGTCTCAGCATGCATACAGTGATTATTCCTCTGTAGTCACACCAGTGCTTTAATGGCCTCACAGCCATGAATATTAGATACACTTCCCTTCAACCTATAGTGCAAATATGATGAGGCAGCGCGAGGGTCCATGAGAAAACAAATACAGCTGTTTGTCAATGTCTGTCTGGCCAGAAACATCGTTTTCAACAGAAATGAAAGCTCTGTGCACACACAACATTTCTATAAAAGGCGCCCATGATGGAGGTTCAATAATCATGCTGTTTTAGGTGCTTTTATTTCACCGTGGAAGCAGACTTTTTTCTGCCAGGTGAAAACAGAGGCCGTCCTCCTGCGTGAGATTATCTGCAATATGAGTATAAGAGATGCAGCACCTAATATGAAAGAGGTGAGGGAGGGAGTGGAGGGTGTGACAGAGACACAAGCAAAGAGCAAAAAGGGAGTCACCATCAGTACCAGCATCATAAAGTCAAGGTCTTTTTCTCCGAGTCCTGCCTGTTTCTGGGCTTTACCGCTCTCCTGTTACTGTGTGAGGGCGTCGCACTCTTAAAAGCGGTTTCAGAGGACGCTTTGACGGCGGTACATCGTCTTCTCCGAAATGAGTGAGACGGTTGGATTTTTCCGTCCACCTTCCTGAAGCACTTATTTGCAGAGCGTTTTGTGTCTGAAGGAATCTCAGGAGGCAGCATGGCAGGGGAGCTGGTGGTTGGAATACTTTATAACTTATTACTGCCTCTGCTTCTGCTGACGGGTGAGTGTTTTTTGTTGTTGTTTTACTTAAATTACTGTATTTTTGGCTGTTTAAGGTTTTAACTTACAACCTGAGATGCTGGTTAATGGCATAAACTTGGTCAAATAAAGATCTCTCCGAGGTGAGCTGATGAAGAGTTCAGATATGAAGCATTGAAGAAACACAAAAAGGAAAATCGAAAGTTTGTAATGGAAACGTCTAACGTCCATAAACTGATGGCTCTGGAAAAAACAATAACTTTTTACTACAATCTGAGTGATTTTGGTGAATAGCTTCAACTTCAGCTCTCTTTCTATGAAGATCAGACATTTTTGGGCTTTTTTTTATTTTGCGAGGTGCTTTAGATCACTTTCATTTTACCGTTGGAAATAACTTTTGGAAAAAGTAAATATTTCTGCAGTTCAGAAATGGTATGTTTGTTATTGTTTCACTTCGTCCTCTGCCACCGGCTCTTTTTGAAGAGTATCAGTCTTCCTCCAGCCAGAAATGACTCAGGTTCGCACACGGCATCCAGACTTTTATTGCTCGTACTTTTATGAAGAATGAGTCTAAGCAGCATATGGAGAAGCTAAAATGTTGTGTTTTATTCATTCTTTGGACATGTAATTGTTTTACATTTCTGCTTGTTATTTCTTGATATTAACAATTTTAGGTGTTTTTAAATGTGCTGTGCAAGCAAATTAGCCTTTTGAACACATATAAAATAATGCAAATAGAAAACTCCACAGGAGGGATCATTTCAGGTGTTTTATTGTTTTGTTCTAAAATGAGTTTGTGTAGCTACTAGATAAATAAATGGTAGAGGAAATTGTAAAAGGCTGCTCTGAAAGGCCGAGCTGGACCATTTCTATCCAACTCGTTGGCTCTGTTTCCTTTTCTCCTCAGCTTCTTCGTTTCGCTATAATGGCCTCTCTGTGGTGTACTTTGTGTTTCTGCTCACCGTACCACTGCTGCCAAACCCGAGCCCGGTCTCCCTAAAAGGTGAGAGAAGCTCCTCTGACTCAGGTTGTATTTGAGATGTGGTGCATCTTTTCCCCAGTTTCAATTATTCATGTCTGAATTATGAATTTCATCATCATGCCCATGCGTCCAATGAAGTCTTGCACAAACACCCATGGTCATTTTAATCAAGAATGGCTTCAAATGCAACATTTGGATTAAAATATGGGATTCCAAGCAGGTCTGATGTTTCATCTGACGAGATTTAACGCTGATTCAAAGTAGTGTGTCGAGCTTCAGGACTGTACACAGATTTTTGAATAGTTTGAATCATTTTTCCCATTATTTATTCTCTGAGAGCTTCAGATGAGATGCTCTTACCACTTTCACATTAATTAAAATGTTTTTTTGGTGATTTGGTTTAACACGGCTGGCGTTTTTTTAACCTGGGTGTGTCCAGAAGCTCATAAAATGAAAATATGTACAAAATGATGTAATTGTGTAAACATGTCATTTTGTACGTAATGCTTCTATGTACACAATTATTATTTGAAGCTTTTGTGTTTTGTGATAATTTAAGAATACTTATTTTAAAGCGCTCACTTTTATTGGCCTTCGTTTTATGAGGTCTGCAGAGTTTAATCTTTCTTGTTAAATATCCGTCTGTATACTTCGTGTAAGCTTTTACAGGCTATTGATTAAAAATTTGTAGTTTTATGGACACTTTTTTTTATAATGCTATAGTGGAGTCATGATGCAGTCAATGAAAAATAGTACAAATAAGAGGTGTGACTTTTTTTTCCCTGAAACATCTGAAATTTGTGTTAAGCAATATGTGAATTCCTCTCCCACCTTCTAACGGGAACAAATTATTGTGTTATGTGATTTAAAAAAATACTCAACAGGGTTGAGTTAAAGGTTTGGACAAACATGCTGTGTTAAGTTTTCAACCCAAAAGATGAGTTAAAATAATTGATATCTGATTTCTGAGGGTGAGTCAGGATTGTTTTGAAGTGAGGATCTGTGAAGTTATTATCCCGCGTTTCCCTTACTTGTTGTACAGCGAGGTTATTGAACGTCTGCTAATCTGACTGGCTGTGTGCTGACTCAGTCTGCCATCTTACACTGATTCGGGAGAACTCAAATAATCTTCAAACGACTCTGACACTTGGAAAGTCCAGGAATAAACCGTCTTTGCAGCTGCTGCACGACTAACATCTCACACTTTACCCCGTTCAGAAGAGCTGGAGCGGCTGAGCAGATGCAACCTTCAGGGTCAACTAGGCTAGACAACATGGACGTACAGCACCAAAAGTAACAATGAGATTGTAAGCTGTTAGTATCTGTCGACATCTATTATCCTGCTGGTGAGAACAGTTTCAGTTCTAGTGCTTTTAAACTGATAAAGTCAACTGAATGGTGTGCATTTAAATAGTTTATTAGGCTTGTTCTGCCTACTTAGCAGCTGAGATCACTTGAAGAAAACAAACTCTTTTGACAGTATCAGCTAAAGTTATTAACACACTGACGGTAGCATTATATGCCATACATACAGTTTACCATCTAACGTCTTATTTCATTTTGTGACAAAGTTTCAGAGATCAGATTGTTGTGGAGTTTAAAAAAAATCGCTCTGTGAAGACTGGCGCGATATTTGATCAAAACCTTTTCTTTTTTTTAAACTTCTGTCCTAACAGGAGAAACCCAACACTTAGGTTAGAAGAAAAAAACTCTGCAGCATAAAAACCTCAATGCACAGTGAGAGCATGCATAAATACAACAATCCAGCACAGTTACTGCTTTGAACTTTAACACTTGCTCCCTCATAACTGTGTTATAATAAACCTCATACTTGGACTTGTCTTATGAAGCAGATTTAATAGGTCAGACATGAGTGAGTAGGTCATGCGTGTTCTTTGTATCGATCGCTGCAAACAGATGACTTAAAGCCCCGTTGCCCCTCCCTCAAAGTACTTTGTAAAGGGGCGAGTGGGAAGTGGTAGGAGTGACCCAATCAATTATGCATAGCCCCGTAATTACAGCAAAGAATTAAAAGATGTGATATCAGCAATCTTCTATCTCCACCGTAACCGAACAAAAAAAACCAAAACACTGATTGCCTTTCAGCTCCATAGATCTCATGTATTTTTCTCTCCATAATTCGATCCTGGACTAAGTGATAAAATGTGTGTTCATCCTGTGTGTGCGCAATGTGTTTTATTTGTGGGCCCGCCTATAATTCACCGAGCATGCGTGTGTATCTGTGTAAGCAGAGAGGTTTAAGTGAAACAATGCTTTTAGTAAAAATGGTGAACATCAACAACACATCTGCTGGCTCAGCTGCAGCTGAGCTGCGTCAGCTATTTGTCTTCTCTAACGTTCTGATCGCAAGCGTGAAACTCCAGAAAAATCGATGAGGAACGGTTTCATTTCTCTGGATTTTCAACCAAAATCTATTGCACCACTAATTGTTTCTTGACATGTAATGTGGTCTTGAATGCAGTTAATGCACAAAGTCATCTGGAATGTAGACACACTGATGGATGGTTCAACTATAAAGGTTTATTTTTAAATTTTACATTTGGATTTTATAGCTTGAATTAAAAATCGACTTACCACAAATAACTGAGTATGATCGAAGACACTTTCTGAGAAAAGCACTCAGTTCCATAAAAAAACATACAGTAATCACAAAATGATTCACACCCCTCAAACCTTATCGCATTTGGTCACAACTAAAAGCTTGAATGTATTTCAGAGGGATGTGAGTCTAAACAAATCTAAAAAGTGTGGGATTATTCAGTCCCTAAATTAGTAACAATCATTTACCTGTGTGTGTAATTTAAAGGGGCGGTTTTATGTATTTCCCAGACACTGAAGCATGGTGGTGGCAGCATCATGTTGTGGAGATGCTTTTGCGTTGCACCGAAGGCGGTCAAAGTTGATGTGAAGACGGGTTGAACTAAACACATAATGGCATCAGCAGAAAATATTTGAATACTTTGCAAAGCACAAAGATAAAAATAAAACAAACCTTGTGTTCTTCTTCTTTTGCTCTCTTTAGGTAAAACGGGCCGGTTTATTCGGTTAATAATCTACGTTAGTCTAACCTTCCTGACCCTGCAGTGCTTCATGCAGATCCCCTTCAGCTACCTCCCTCCACATGGTAAAAAAACAACTTGTTACTTGTCTTAGCACATTTTTAAAACGCCACATATCCTGGAAATGAATCTGAGCCACAAGAACAACTAAAATAGGCCAAGACATGGATCCCATGCTGTTATTACTGACCTTTAGATGAAGCAGTTTTTCTAAGTTGTCTCTTTTCACCGTTTCCTTTGTTTTTAACAGTTGCTGGGATCTGGGAAGACGTCCTTTACCACTTAGGAATTGTGAGGTATGAAGTTCAAAGCAGTTGAGTCTTTTATTTTATATCGTTTACTCTTGTGAACTTTATGTTTTTCTGTGTTACAATAAAGGTAAAGTAGCAGAACATGAATGGGTTTATTAAGTAGAGCAGCAAATCTGACAACAAAATGATAAAATAAATATTTCCCACAAAAAAGTCTCTGATTCTCTTACTTCTTTTCCTCACATTTGCAGCTTTCCTCGCCTGCAGCTGTGTCGTGCCTGCAAAAGCTGCATGTGATCTGATTTTTGAACGTGGAAATATTCAAGTTTAAACTCTTACAAATTTTATCTGTAGATAATTTTGTTAAGCCAGCTGTAGGACTTGCAGTGGTCCGTTTTCCTTTAAGTCTTGCTCAATGACACAACAATTGAAACAAACTAAATGGAGATTTGAACCAGCAACCCACCGGTTATAAGATGAACTCCTACCAACATTTCCACCTTCACCCTTATGATGTTTGGATTGGGGAGTCTCGAATAAAAATCAGAAGAATAGCATTATGGACTGATGAAGCCAGAATGCCTGCTTTTGCTATTTTAAAACAAGTAAAAAAAAAATATATAAATACAAAATAATTGGATTAATTAGTTGCCAGGTACAGTTAAAATGCCTCAGCTGTCCATCAGAGCCTCTCCATGCGCTGCATCACTGGACTTCACGTGAAAATTGTCATTCTTGCAAATAGAGGATAAAAAAAGGTCATTAAGGTCAGAGATACCGAAACAAAAAAATTGAACGGGTCATTACGGTTTTTTATGGTGCTCATATCTCCAAGGAGCGCTTAATGCTTGCATCAGCCTGTCTTGCTGCACTACAGCTTTTATTTTATATTGACCTTTATTTAATCTGGATATATAAGGCTCTGGAGATTTAGTGTCCCAATGAAAACAGACAGCAGCTCAATACAGCAATAGTCACAACACACACACACACACACACACACACACACACACACACACACACACACACACACACACACACACACACACCCAGGACACGTAAGCAAGAGCAGCATAGAAGATCAACAGAAAGCCATGAAATCAGAAGCTTTGCAAACTACAAGTCATTCCTCGCTTGTGTATTAGTGCTGTTTACAAACCAGAGGAAAGAAAGAGGGTACTTCTTCACCACACTAGTTAAGCGAGTCATAAGATTTTACTTTTGTATGAACGTGGATGGATGTATTTTCAGAATGGCCGCGTCCTCCAAAGTCTGAGACTTTACCATAAATCCAAACTCTCATTTTGTCTTTGAAATCGTCGCATTCTTGCCCATACACTTCCACTCCGTTGCGGTGAGATAGCTTCATTGGCCAGCTGTGGTTTTGCTGTGATTTCTTTTTCAGATTCAGTTCGGTTGACACAGCAAACATCGTGCGACTCTTGGCTCCAGATATCGGCCTCTGCCTCTCTATCCTGTTCCTTCTGAGGTTGTGCCGCAAACTGCTGCGCCCCCCGCCACAAGTCAACCTCCTGGAAAATGGGATCCCCTCTTTACCCTCAGAGGTGTCAGCAGATCTACTTTCTTAATACCGCGATTGTATCAAAGTAACATGCAGCCATATTAGACTTTTTCTTTTTCTTTTCTTTTGGTCTTGCAGGACGTGGAAACCTCTGACACAGATTCAGAGGGCGAATATGAAACAGAGGCCTCGTCTTTTGACAGCTCTGAGGAGACCACTCTGCCGGTTCAGTCCAGCCCGCCGCAGTTTGTCCAGAAGCTGATCATGTTTGCAGCAGGAGTGAGGTTGCTGCTGTCGGCGATCATGAACACGGCGGGGAAAGTGGTGGTCACTCTGCTGCTGGGGCTGGCAGGTACATGACAGAGAAGACTTCAGGTTGTCTGAATGTGATGGATGGTGGATGGATGGATGGATGGATGGATGGATGGATGGATGGATGGATGGATGGATGGATGGATGGATGGATGGATGGATGGATGGATGGATGGATGGATGGATGGATGGATGGATGGATGGATGGATGGATGGATGGATGGATGGATGGATTTCCAAATCTAATAGATTTTAGGACCCTTTCAAGAATGAAATATTATTATTTTCTAGTTTTTTAGGGATGTTTTTTAGCGGTAGTGGTCTTTATTTGCTACTGGATTGTGAGAGAGAGGGAAAACATGCAGCAACAGACCTTTTCCCAAATTTCTAGTTTTTCCACACATGGGTTTTTTTTTTCTAATTCTTCTCTTTTCTGTTTGTTTTCCTGCTCTGTGTGTCTGCAGGCATCATACTGCCTTCCCTCACCTCAGGCGTGTACTTTGGGATGTTTTTAGGACTGGTGTGGTGGTGGATATTCAGTCGCTCCATTAGCATGCTGCTTTTCAGCTCCCTGTGTGTCATGATGGCCATCTTCAGTGGAGGACACCTGCTGGCTCTGTACCTCTACCAGCTGCCCCTGTCCCAGCAGCTCATCCCACCAGATGATGTTTACGTGAGGTAAACATGATTAAAAGAGAACGCACAAGTGTGATTTAAGCCCCCCTCTTTCATAAATATCCACCTTATCCAATTTAACAAGATTTCCCCTCACTCTTTAGCCTGGTTTCCTTTTGTTTTTGTTTCCAGGTTGTTCGGTATGACGGGAGTTATCCGAACCAACAGTTCGACGCCCCACAGTCTTGGTCTGCATCCACACGTCTGCTGGCCTGACTTCGTCAACCCCTTCGTTCTCCTGCTGCTCTACTACACGCTGGTGGCTCTGCTGCACAAATGGGTCCAGATCACAGAGGAGGACTGTGACGATGTGAGGGACAGCTGTGGTTAAGTTCCACGTTTATGCATGCATGCGTTGCAGCTTTCCAAGCCTCCTTCCTCTGTCGTTCAATTTCATGTTATCAATATTACATATTGAGTATTGTTTTGTTTTTTAACCACTGCTGCATCATAAACAATATTGACATCATATCAGTAGTTTATTAGCGTTTAATAGCTTCTTTCCATGTCAGGACACTGCTGACGTTGACAAATCTGACAGCCCATTAGAAAGCCCTGAAGTTCCTCCCAGCTTTTCCAGAGTCATCTACATCACAGGAGATAAGCAAGAGGTGACCTGTAAACATCATTATTTGCCTTTCAAGGCAAATAATTTCCATACATTTTTTATGAAAATGTATGACAAACAGAATTATGCTCATATAGCCTAATGTCACTCCAATAACTCACAAATGCCTCTTTTAGCTGTTGAGCAGCACAGATGAAGAAACCTACCTACCTGACGAGGTAAACAGTTCTGTTATGCATTTACTATATAGGCTTTATTGCCAAAAGTATGTGGACGTTTGCCTTCACACACATGATGCATACTGGTATTTTATTCTTTACTCTAATACAGTGTTAGCTCACTTTCTGCAACTAAAACAGCAGCTTCAACTCTATTGTTAAGGTATTCCACAAGGTTTAGAAGCATTTGTGAGGTCAGACACTGATGCTGGACAACACAGCCTGCCTCGTAGGCTCAGGTCTCACCGATTAACACCTAAGGTGTTAATCGGGTTGACATCAGGGCATTGCAGTCTCATGTTCACTTCATGCAGGAGCATGAAATTGCCCTTACTGTCTTTGTGTCCTGCAGCATTAATAGTTTCCTTCACTAGAGCTAAGGGGTCAAGCCCTGATTAACAACCTCACACTGTCAGGCTCCCACCATTAACCTGAATGCTTAACACAATGCAGTCAGGCAAGTATCATTCTCCTGACAGCCACAAAATCCATACTCGTGTATCGGACTGCCTGACAGAGGAACATGATTTATCACCCCCAAAGAACAAGTTTCCATTTGTTCAATATTGCGGCAGAAAGCTTTAGACCAGTGGATCTGATGCTTTGCGCTCCACGTTGTGATATAATGTTTAGATGCAGCTGCTTTT
Source organism: Poeciliopsis gracilis (assembly GCA_911649635.1). Lineage (NCBI taxonomy): Eukaryota > Metazoa > Chordata > Actinopteri > Cyprinodontiformes > Poeciliidae > Poeciliopsis > Poeciliopsis gracilis. Next base: position 16,018,074 of record CAJVRI010001220.1, on the reverse strand, counting down.
AAATGAAGACCCATTTCAGGAAGCTCTCCTGCAGAAAGTGGTGGTGTTTTTTTCTATAGAGAAGATACTGAAATCACAGTGTCTTCTGTGATTTCAGAGCCAGAGTGATTGTCCTTCCCAAGTACGTTTAAGCTGATTTTAAATACCAATAACACTGACTGTGTAACATTCAGTGGTAAGAAAATGTTCATAAATAGAAACGTTGTAGAGGTGGCATCCTGCTGCTGTCCCAATGGAAGATACTGGTTCACCTGAACTCTCATCAATTGGAGAGATTTCAATATGTTTACCAGTAACTTGTACTGATCATTTGATTACACTGCACAGATGTTTAACAAGTCTACAGATGTTCCTATTAATCTCATAGGAGAATCTCTTTTTGTTCTTTCAGTCGATGGTTTTGATGACTGGAGGTTCCTGGCAGAACATCCACAGCAACCATCTGGGGTGTCTGGTGGAGGAAGCCGGATACGTAAACTGTTACTCTCCGTCTCTTCACAAAGAAAACGACTCTCCTCCACCTGGTAATCACAGCTCGAGAACTACACTGGCTCAGGAAGAAGGGACGCGTTCGGGACTGTGCAAAGAAACATTTTCTGATAAACCTTTTGTTACCTTTTTAAGCCTCTTAACTCTAGCCAATTCATTCAGTCATGAGAAGACCTCCGACCTTAAGAGATTAAACAAGACGTCCAAACGCAGCACCTGAAAAGCTATCAAATTAGAATGTTTAAGTTTGATTGTTTTTCCTCTTTCTCTTTCACATTAGAGGAAGAAAATGATGAAGGAATGGCGGACAAGAGTGAGGACGTCTCCAGGAGTCTGACAGAGACCTCGCCTGCCCCTCCAGGCCCCAGTGGCCTCGTTGTCTTCGGCCGTCTGCTGCAGAAACACAGCTACGTCAGCGCCCTGGTCATCATGATGGTAAAGTAGAGTCAGCAAGTGACACGTTACACATCCATGGCTGTGATGCACAACTACTGTTTCTCAACAGTAGAGGAAACGTTTCTGCAGCCATAGTAAGACAACCTGCGGTTATTACAGGGCAGTAATTGTTTTAGTGGTCCCACAGTGGGACTCACACAGATCAGTGGGAATGGAACTGGAAAGCCACTGGGAGAAATTGTGGATTAATTGCGTGAGCGCTTTGCATTAGACCACTCAGTCTGTAATAAGTAAGCAAACTACTCCACTACCAGAGCTGCAGAGAATGGCATTGGACTAAATAAATGCAAACAAAATTACGTTTAGATAAGAACCAATAATTAATCACCTTTGTACTCTTCATCTTTGAATTTTGTTACTGTTAACTGACCGTGATGCAGCAAAGAAAAACTACAAAGGTCTGAGCAATCAATACAGGACAGAAAAAGAATTACTTTTAAAGAGTAAAAAACCCCTAAAAAACACATTTTGTCCTGTTGATGGATTGCTAAGGCTCAACTAATAAGCTAGGCTACATCATTTTGTTTCCACATTAAGAAATTATTGTTTTTCACAAAATCCCACATTCACCAGTATTTTCTACCTTTAAGACGTTTCAATGGAAACAATATGACAGACGACGATTTATAATCCTTTTCCAGTTGATCAGAGTGTCTAGAGACGTTCAGGTAGTTATCTATGATTTCTATGATTTCCAGTTTTCTTATGGTCTAAATATCACTGTGTTTTAGACACTCTTCACTTTTAATCAGGCAGATGTGTGATGATCTTCATAAGTTAGAAAATGACTGCAAGAAAATAGCTGCTTTCCAGAACTTGTATAAACAATGTCATAAATAAGTTACGGTGTGTTTAATGGTTTGTTTAATTTGTCTGGGCATGTTCTCAATGTAAATCAGAAAACCAGTGGGATTTGCTAATTGTGTCAGATATAACCGATAACAGGGTATTTCTCTCTCTTTTTAATGTGTTCAAATGCTAAAGGAACATGCTCACAATTAGACGTTGCATAGTAACCTGAGGTAAATTTGAGAAAAAAAACCCAAAAAAACAAAATCTGTTGTAAAGCTGCCAAACAACCTGATTCCTTTGCCATCCAGGTGTGGAGTATAACTTACAACAACTGGCTGACCTTTGCCCTGCTGGTGTGGTCCTGCGTCATCTGGATGATGCGAGACCGCCGGCGGTACGCCATGATGTCCGCCCCTTTCGTTGCCGCCTACGGCACCGTCCTGGTGGTGCTGGGCTTCCTGAGCGGGCTGCGTTTGAGCCGAGCCGAGCTGTATCCAGGGCTGCCCCCAGCAGTGATAGTGGACTTTGACCTGAACAGCTACCATCCTGCACCTTGTATCCACCTGGGAGCCAAGGTGAGTCATGACTCATGAGATCCATCAGCCTAAAATGGAAAAGCCATGACAAACATATATTTTTGTTGTTGTTGTTGAAGTTTTGCAGGTTTTCTGCCGCGGACGTTTGTAAAATATCCAATAAATCCTCATGATTCGCTGCCTTCTTCGTCTGCAGGTCTTCTACACCTTCAGCTTCTGGGTGATGTTCCGCCAGCAGCTGAAAGAAAGAAAGGAGGAACAGAACATGAAGAAGGAATCTCTTGAAGACATTACAGCCGTCCCACGTAAATGAGCTTAAATTGCTTCTCTCAGCGTCTTTTTTTGGGCAGAAATGAGACATAAAAAAAAAAAAAATCCATCCTCACATCATTCGGTTTAGTTTGTTGTAGTTCATGCAAATATTTATCCTTTTTCTTTCCTACTCCCCTTTTGTCTTTCACTTCTTTTTGATTTCTTTCGTCGCAGCGGAGGAAAGCCAGGCGTCACCTCTGGTAGGGATGCTGATCTCAGGGGTCAAAGGGCTTCTCATCAAATACTGGATCCTGTTCTGCTGCTCCATGTTCTTCATAGTAAGCTTCTCTGGAAAGGTGAGTAATTAATTCATTATTATATAATAATTAATTCATATAATTCATTTGATGGAACATGGAAATGAATCTATCTATCTATCTATCTATCTATCTATCTATCTATCTATCTATCTATCTATCTATCTATCTATCTATCTATCTATCTATCTATCTATCTATCTATCTATCTATCTATCTATCTATCTATCTATCTATCTATCTATCTATCTATCTATCTATCTATCTATCTATCTATCTATCTATCTATCTATCTATCTAATGTATATATACATTTATTTGATTATTTTTCACTTGATCAGGTGGTTGTGTACAAAATCCTCTACATCGTCCTCTTCCTCCTGTGTGTGGTTCTATACCAGGTTGGTATATTTTATTATCTGGTGAATTATTATTATTTAATTAGTATATTAAAGTCATTGTTTAATTTAACACTCTACATAGAAATAATTCTGAACAGTATCCTGTTGTTGGCCTGAAGTGCTTTGCATTTAAATATAGTGTTGTTGAAGTGGTTGAATTAAAGTGGTTTGTCTAATAATTTCACATATTCATTGATAATGTGGCAGTGTAAATGAATAGAGATTGAAAGTGAAGTGCTTGTTGTTTATTTTGCAAACCTGTGCGACAGTTAAATGGACAAATAATCCTGGCGTTGTAGTCCTGGTTCAAACCAAATGTTGAACCTTTAGCGCTTTCAAGCATTTCATCAGACATTAAACCTGTTCAGAAGGAACTTTCATGTGTGTCGACCTGTTAACCAGCAGGTTAAGTGGATGTATTGGAGGGATATGTCGTAAAAAATCACATCCTGTCACATTTTTGGAGTTTTTCAACCCTGCATCCTGAAGTGAAGGGATCTTCACCAGCGGAGACAAAACATTTGCACTGTGTTGCATTAAATGACATATTTCGATATGGTCATTGCTGTGCTGTTTGAGTGTACAAATGTAAATGCTGCAGCACTGGTGCACTTGCTGCGTTTATTGTGTGGGGGCAGCTGTGGCAGTTTTACTGCTGCAGATCAAATTATAGTTTGCACAGTGTGAACAATTTCTGAAACCCAGTGTGGACATGGCAGCCAGAACCAGTTTCTTTGGGAAGACTGGGCCAAAGTACCTATTGGCATATCCAAGGGTCTTATTGTAAAGTAGAGCAATCAATAGTTGGCAATGGTTTCTGCAAAAGTTGCTGTCTCAAAATTTACCTGATGGGTTGCATCTTTTTTTTTTTTTTGTCAATGTCACTTTTATTTGTTTATCTATATAAAATATTCAGCTGAATCAGTCATTAAATGCCAAATCTGATGTCTGCTTGATATGGAATAAACAGTAAAGATCCTCACTAAACCATGGCTGCGTATAAGTGATGCACAACTTTTTTTGTTTCTTTTATGAATACCTAATTTTTCTATTGTGTTTGAAAGGAAGTGTGGAAAAACCTGCTCATTTTACAGCATCTGAGTTAAATCCACTACTACATCTGGACAGATTTAACTGAATCTACACAAAATGGATTAGATAGAAGACGGACGTGCTGCATTAAGGGAAATGTGAACCTATAGCGGCCAATAAAGGCATAAAGTCATGGTGCTTTTAGTTTTAAACTTAAACAGACATTTGAACTAACATCAGTGAATCATCTGGCTTTGATTCTGCTTGAACACCTGAAGAAACGCACACACACACAGACACACACACACACACACACACCCCCACACACACACACACACACACACACACACACACACACACACACACACACACACAGCCTCTGAACCAATCTTCTCTGCTGTTTTTCAGCTAAAAGTATCGATTATGACTGTCAAGCTCGTACGCAACCTTTTTTTTTTTTTGCCATAGTTTTACTGGTTTTCCTTCCCCCTATTATGTTTCTGCTGACCTTTTAGAGAGACAGCGGGCACTTACTGGAAGGCCTTAATGGCTGGGGAGATTACATGAGACAATGTTATTTCTCTATTTGAACAACATCAGCAACTACCTGGTGTTTTACATACCCACACAGAGGGAGACGCACCGGCACAACATTCAGTTATGATGTTCTCATGTGTTTCCTCACAGGAAGCCCGTGAGCTCTGCACTTATGTGCACTTATATGCTTTCAGAAGAACAATCACCCCTTGAACTATGTTCAAACGTTTGTGACGTTAAGGCCGCAAACTTTAATGTGTTTTTATTGGTATTTGTACTTTTATGGAGCTACACAAAGTAAAGAGGAAAGTAATACATGGTTTTTATTTTCCCTTACAAATCTGAGACGCCTACTCCTTGGTACTGAGAGCCTCCACTTAAGGAAATTGCAGCTGCAAACTCTGCATGCCGCACTTTCGAGACTTTTATTTGCAAAAAAAAAAAAAATAATTTAAAAAAAAGAACACAAAAACTTTGTATTTTGTCCTAAAGACTCGTAAATTACTACCTAGTGTTGATCCACGGCCCCCAAAATGCTAATCCCATAACTTCGAGGGGTAGTCACTCTTTTTCAAGGCATGTGGAAGAGACAAATATGTGGTAAGTGTAAGAAAAATGTCAACATTGATAGCCGGAGGGGAGAAAACAAATGCTTTTCTCTCTTTGTTTTCTTTTCATGTTCTCTTCCCTCAGATCCGGTATGATATTTGGCGTCGGTTTCTGAAGACGTTCTGGGCGGTGGTGGTGGGTTACTCCATGCTGGTGCTGATAGCCGTCTACATGTATCAGTTCAGGAGTGTTTCTGCCCTGTTCAGACAGATCATGGGCATGTCAGAGGAAGGGTGAGTCTCACGTTTCTTTTGGTTTTTTTTTTAAAGCACTTGTATGTCAACCTGGGTAATTCTGATAAGTTTTTTTTTTATTTTAATTTTAATTAATCTCCCTCTTTCTTCCCCAGACTCCGGGACTTGGGTCTGGAGAGGTACAGCACAGTGGAGCTGTTTGCTCGCATTCTGCTTCCTGCTGCCTTCCTGTTGGCTTGTATCCTCCAGCTGCATTACTTCAACTCTGACTTCCTCGCTCTCACTGACCTGGAAAACGTACCTGTTCGGGAGACGAGCAGGTGAGACTGGAGTGGGACGCAGTTTAAACCAAACACAACGCGGAAGCTTTAAAACCGATAAAGAACCAGACTTTCTTCTGATCCAATCATTCACCGAGATTTTTGAAGGTTTTCAAAATGTTTTTCTTGGATATTTCTTCCTCCTTTGCTTTTTGGTGGCAGTTTTATGAGATAATAATAATAACAATAATAATAATAATAATAATAGTAACCAGTTAAGCCTAATCATGTTTTTCGATCAGTCTGACCCGCTCACGCCTGTGGGTTTATCTAACGTCCTGTTATCTCTCCTCCAGACAGGAAGAACTCAAGAACTCAGTCAATATGTTTGCAGACTTGTAAGAACCTTCTTAATTTCCTCCTGAATGTCTTGCTGTACGTAAGAATCGCAGTTTATGTCTTGCATAAGAGCCGGTGCCCTTACTGTGTATGGAGGCTATTAACGCTCAACGCTGACGTCCAGAGTCTGATTCCCAACCTGAAGTCGTTTGCTGCTCTGACAGCTCCTCCTTTTCTCTCTGCCCATTTCCTGTCTGATTACTGCAAATAAAAGCCATCAGTCCACAAAACCTCCAAAAATAATGTGCAGGAGTAGATTTCCTCATGACCAGTCTACAACCTTAAAATGTTTATGGCAGTAATGTGTTTTAAATTCACACCATTGTCTTAATTTCACCCAAAAATGTGGTTCAGTTCTGAATTCATTGATTAGGACCTGCTTGTGCCTGTAGAGTGCAAAATGAATACTGGAAATGATTCGTGAAATAAACAAAAGCAATGAGGTCATTTTGTACGGGCATCATTTAATGACATGCTGTCATTTCCCTTCCAGCATTAAAGAAAACATCGAAAAGTTACAGAAAAGGTACGGCTTTCCTTCAGATCCTGACTTTTGACTTCTGGATTACATTATCTTTTAAATCGTTTTTGATATACATTTTGTCAGCTATTACCAAGGAGTTACTACTGTTTAACTACTGAAACTACCCAATGTGTTGAGGAGAAAAGGTTTCTCCAAGTGCACATGCTCTGGGTTTCGACAGGCTTGTGAAGGAGCAGACAAGTAATAGCAGGAGTCAGGAAACTCTGGACAGCATTGGAGTCCAGACACCCTCTGAGAAAGCAGCAGAGGAGCAGCAGGACGCAGCACAAGAAGGTAAATACTGTCCTGTTTTTAAAAAAATCAACTTAAGATTTATTTTTGTGAAGGTCGGATCAGAGTTTGCAGCAGCATTCTTTTCTTTAAGCGCATACCAGCTGCCAGAGCTGCAGTCTCTGTGAACTCCTCAGTAGCTGCTGTGGTTTAATATGGTAATTTGATGTAATTTAGATTTTACTGGCTGAAAGAGAGCCAAGACAAAATGTCTCTCGTAGCGTTTTGGACTTAATGCATTCGAATCGTCTCCAACGACTCCGTCTGCGATCCGTGTCTCCGTTAGAAACGGTGCCAAGCAGCCCGGAGGACAAGTGGGTCACGATCGTGGACCGGGCGAGCCTGCTCATCATCCAGGCGGTGTCTTTGCTCCGCCGGGTCCAGGAGCTGAGCTGGAGACTCATGGAGCTCCACAGCCTGAAAATCGTGTCTTCGGGCATCATCTGGGTGTCACTTCAAGAGGTTGGACGGATGTTGAGCTCGTCAATGTGGATTGTTTCCAGTTTTGGTCGAACTCTATCTACTCATTTCAGAAACAGCATCAGGCTGTAATATTTTAATGTCTTCACATTTGGTAATTTTATCCTGTGTCAATTACATATCTTAATGTTTCACATTGAGATTTTACATGACAGGCCAACAAAAGTAGTGAATAATTGTGAATGCATTTTCCATCCAATCAAAGTTCAAAGATTTTTTAACTTAAAAGTTCAAAGTTCAAAAATCTCAAACTTTGAACTTTGAGATTCAAAGTTACACAAATGGTTCCTCTGAATTTCATTTTGGGTAATCTTCACAAAGGAGGCTAGATTCAAATGCACTCCAGACTTTTCAGATTTAAATTTGCAGAAAAAGCTTTACTTAATCTTCGTTTACCTGACTACGTAGAGTTATATGCACCACCCTTTCTTGATCTATCACATAAAATTTAAACGAATTCGAAGTTCGGAGCTGTGAAAAAAGACTGATTTCATCTTCATAGGTTTCCCTGATGAACTTCCTGTTCCTGGTCCTGTGGGTGTTTGCGCTTCCGTTCCCGCGACTGCGCCCGCTGGCCTCCAGCATCTCGGCGGTGTGGGCCTGCGTCATGGTGGTCTGCAAGATGTTTTACCAGCTCAAAGTGATCAAACCTCTGGATTACTCCTCCAACTGCACCGCTGTGAGTTCACCTCACCTCAGTTTTCAAGTCCATTTCGGTCTCTCCGTCCTTCTCCCGTCCACTTTCTTGGCTTTCAATTGGGACCAGAATCCTATTTTGTGAGGATTTAATTCTCAAGGAAAACATGGACCTCCAGAAACACTGCCATAAACATACCTATTTAGGTTTTATAATTTGTTATTCTTGTTTTAAAAAAAAAAAAGTCAAGGTAAACTCCTTCAAAAATCAGCTTTTTTGTGTCTTAATGTTTTAGGGCTTACTGGCCTCCAACCGTTCTGGGCTGGACGATGGAGCAGACTTGAGGGGAAACCTGATGGAGCTGCTCAGGAGGTCCGTTCTCTACATCGAACCTGTTGACCCGGTCTACTGGTGCGGCGCTCTGCAGAAATGCGAGGGGAGAATCCTGCCTTGCCTCAGGGTACGATGAAATCTGCTTTCTGCTAAATTCCTTAATATTTTGCCACCTTAAAGATAAATATATATATAGATATATATTGACGCCGATATGTTTTCAAAAGCAGAAAAGATAAACTTTGAAAATTGACTGTTTTTTTGATGGACTTGTGTTGTTTTGTCCACGTTGTAGAACCATTTGATGGTACTCGGGTTGCTTGTTTTCGAGGCGACTGTCCATCGCCACCAGCTCTACTTTCGTCTCCGTAACGACCTGAAGCCTCCTCCCTTCAGCATCATCTTCCAGTTCATCACAAGGCAGCACCTGGATCACGGCATCCTGCCCTGCATCAAATACCTCATCAACTTTGGCTTCTACAAATTTGGACTGGAGGTGCTGCTTTGAACGTTTCTAAAATGTCCTTTGCTGTCTTCACGTACCTGGATATGTCTGACTTCTTTCACTGTGCTCACACTTATTCCTCAGATCAGCTTGATCATGGCGGTGAACGTGATCGGTCAGAGGATGGACTTCTACGCTTTGCTTCACTCCGGCGCGTTGATGGCCCTGTTGTCTCGCCGCCGCAGGAAGGCCATCGGAGAGGTTTGGCCCAAATACTGCTGCTTCACAGCCGGGCTCATGGTGTTCCAGTATCTGCTCTGCATCGGCATCCCTCCTGCTCTCTGCGTCGGTACGCAAATGTGTCGAGTTTGATTCGAAGTAGCTTTGGTTTGTATCCAGCTCTTGGACACCTGCTTTCAAACACGACAGAGTGAAAAGCATGTCTGCTGTGGTTTTATTGAGAAAAAACAAAAAGGATCAAAATAACCTGAATTTAGTTGCACAGATGAATCATGAAACTGTACACCTACAACATAACAAAAAGTGGAAACACTAAGAAACTCGGTGACACACAGACTGAAACACAGAGGTAAAGCTGAGGTACACCAGCATCATGCTGAAACATTTCAGGAAATCTGTCATTGCTTTTCTTTTACTCTGATATAATTTTATGCATGTCATTACATCAGCCATTATCGAAGTCATTTCTTCTTGCATGTTTTGGCAGATTACCCCTGGAGAACTGCAGCTCACCCTTTGAACTCTAACGTCATAAAGTGGTTTTACCTGCCAGACTTTGCAATGAGGCCCAATCCTTCCTTCATCTTCTGTGAGTGGATCTTTGCTTCTCGTTTCACTCTTTGCTCTTGTGTTTCTACGCACCAACTTCTGACCTCCGTCTCTGCCCTCCTCCCTGCAGACGACCACCTTCTGCTGCTCTGCTCGTCTCTGCAGTGGCAGGTTTTCGTGGAGGAGAACCGAGGCGCCGTGCGGCTCCTGGCTGGAGACAATGTGGAGATCAGCCGCAATTTGGATCCGTGTTCCTTCAACCAGTTCATACCGGTCGACAACTTCCTTCACTGCAGGTCGCCGTTGTTATTTCGTGACGTTTTGTGACTCTTTTAAGAATGACGTCTCATCCTGTATCCATGATGTCAGTTATTAGCTAAAGCAAAATCAAGTTGGAGTAATTTTAATGTATTTTGAGTGTTTTTTTCTTATCTTTGACACCAATATTGACTCAAAGTGTTGCTTTAGTATCTAATGGTTGAACCTGAGACTTTCTAACTACTCTTTGCTGCACTTACAGCAAACTGTAATATCTTTCAGTTTGCTGAATGTGCACGGAGCTCAGAGGCTTCAGACTTGTTTACACACCGTTACCAGGGTGATAATAAATGTTTTCTGGCGCTGTTTGCTGACAACTTTATTTGCAGAAAGTTGCCTTCACTGCTTCACTTAAGAGTCCGCAGATTTAGATTTTATTCTTCTTTTATATACTTTATACACAGCAGTGCATAAACAGCATTGAACTTAAATAGTTACTAATTACAGTGACTGGCGAAAATACAAAAGTACACATGGCATTATTATGCGTTTCCATTCTTTATTTTGATGCTCTGACTAGAATAAATGTTTTTAAATGTCTGACAACAATCCTGTCATTTTGGCTTTAATTTTTCAAACACTTTTACTAGTATTGCATTATTTAATTATTTGTCCATGCAGCTTTTTTTTTTGTGGTAATTCTTATCCTGTTTGGTTGTAGAGATTTTCTCTTTTGAGCTTCTCAAAATTCAGGTGATGCAGTAACATAACCGACGTTTGGATATGTGACGTTAAACATGAGCATTTTATATTTTTAGGCTACTTGTGATCAGTTTTAGGTCATGTAATGACAACTTTCTAGCTTTTTTCAAATAGAAAACATGCGCGTATGTGTGCGTATGTGTGTGTTTCGTCCGCAGGTCCTACCTGGACATGGTGAAGGTGTTTGTTTACAGCTACTTCTTCTGGCTGGTCCTCTGCCTCATCTTCATCACAGGCACCACGCGGATCAACATCTTCTGCCTGGGCTACCTGGTGGCCTGTTTTTACTTCATGCTGTTTGGCGGCAGCGTCCTGATGCAGCCTGTCAGATACATCCTTCGCCTGTGGGACTGGCTCATCGCCTACACCTGCTTTGTGATCGCCATGAAGAACCTCCTGTCTGTAAGTGGCAACACGGCACAAACACAAGGGCTCCGTCTTTGAAAGACAAAATCTTTTCAGACACGCAGCTCCTTGTTCTCAGATTCGTCAACTGGTTTTGACCCGTTTATCTGTTTCCTTCAGCTTGGCGCTTGTGCGTATCTGGACAGCCTGTTGAAGAACAGCTGCTGGTTGATTCAGGCCTTCAGCATGTTCTGCACCATCAAAGGCTACGACGTTCGTAAGTACATGAACAAGTACAGTGGCCTGCTCACATTTTCTCAGACGCAATTCCTTTCACCATATTTAACACAAAAATAGTTTGGGATATGTTAACTTTGAAAATAAAACTGACTTTTAATGAAAAGCTTGACTTGTTGTTCTTTCAAAGATGTGCTTCCACTCCAACAAACCAGCCTCAGATCTTCCACTTCATTAAATACGACGGCGCTTAACACACATTTGGTTACGAACCCAGTCTGATGTCTGTCTCTGTGCGTCTCAGCCGAGCCGACTGATGAGTGCGAGCTGCCAGAGGGCGAGGCCGGCATCGTTTGGGATGCGATATGCTTCACCGTGCTGCTGGCACAGAGGAGGGTCTTCCTCAGCTACTACTTCCTCTACGTGGTGTCGGATCTCAAGTCCGCGAAGATATTGGCATCGAGGTCTGAGTTCCAGTTGTCAATGAAACTTTTATGGAGACATTTGCAGCGTTTAAGCACGCGAGAGGCGCTTGATACTTTAATAGGTTTATCATAATGTTTATCATATAAAAAGCCTACCGATCCTTTTTTTTTTTTTTTTTTTTTTAAGCAGCCTGTTAATATATAAGTCATTACTACAGTTTGCTGTAGTAAACTTTGTAAGATACGACTGCATAATCACTGGTAATGTAACACTGGATTTTACTACAACCTGATGAAAAAAAAGTGAAACAAACAAAAAATTAATTGACTGTGTGTGTTAACTTTATCTAAAGTCATCTAAATATGAATCATCAATGTGTGAACCTCAGAAAACCAGCTATTTTCCTCTAGAAAGGTTTAAAAAGAACTATTAAAAATCCACAATAATCTTCCAAGCCAGTAAAAAAACACACACACACAAGTAAATGACGGCAGCAACAGTTAATTGGTGTTAATTTCTGTTTATCTCTCTAAGGGGCGCTGAGCTGTTTGAGGCCAAAGTGAAAAAACTGGTTGCAGCCAGATTGGAGATGGAGAAGAAATCTGTGGAGGCACTCAAGAGACAGTAAGCCTGAGCAGGAAAAGTCTATCAATCAGTTAATGGATGCAGTATATGATGATGACTGGCGTATTTCCTCTCCACTTCCATTTTTATCTTCTCGTGAAAGAGTAATGAGGGGGTATAAACTTTTTGCCTCCCCCCCTCCGTCTCTCTGTAGGATGGAGAAGATTAAATCCAAACAGAGGCCAACTCCAGCCGCGTCGGACAGAGCGGAACCGCCGGCAGATCCGGAGCGGACGGCATCAGGTGCTGCTTGCTTACATGTTTTAGCCTGTGAAAGGATAGCTGTCTGTGTTACCATGGGGATAATGTCTGCTGGAAGTATCTATGTCCATATTAGATCCAGTTTTTTTTTTTTTAGCTGAATCCGAAAAGAAATTGTCAGGTTCAAATCACCGAAACATTCTGTGACAAATACAAACAAAGGAAGAGAAGCAAGTGAATTGTTAACTCGAGGAGAGTGAACAAACTCCTAGCTCACTCTTAATTTCCATTTTCGCTGCTCCTCTCTTTATTGAGAATCGGAAACCCTAATTACAGACATCAACAGCCTCTTGAAAGAGGGACGAACCAGAGAACCAGCTGTCAACACTCAATTGTAATTCTTTCCTGCTACAAAGAAGATTCCTGTCTTTGCATATCTGAAGTCATAAAACTGCAGTTCTCGTGATCCTCTGGGTCAATTCTCGTCTCCCTCTTGGTCGTAAACTGGAGTTCTTGAGGCTGTGGGTCGTAAACTAATGACCTTTCCAAGGCATCACCCTTGCCGTCTGTTTCCCATTTGACTTGTTTATTGTTTCCTACAAAGACAAAGGATCACAGATCCCAGGAGCAAACAAAGGTCTCCCAGGCTAAAAACGTGAGAGAAATGAGTATATATGAGAATAAGATGCTTTAAAATCTGAGTGTGTTACTCAGGTTTAAAGTCAGGGGGGATTCGCTGCGCTTCGTTTTGACCATCTGTCTTTACTCTTACCGGTAAAATACAAGCAAATAACCAGAGTGGACTGTTTATTTGCAGGTGACGAGGAGAACGAAAGGAAAGACGCAGGAAAATGGTGGAAGCCTTGGGTCTCTCGGCCTGGAGGTGAGCGGCGAGATCCATCTGAAACCTGCTGAACGTTTAAAAAATTGGTCTCTCTGCAGCCACAGATTTTCACCGTCATTTCAGTAAATTTAACTTTTCTTTTTTTTTTTTTTTTTTTTGCGGTTTTATGTGTGACACCAACACAATGTAATAAAACTTGCTAAGCGTAAGGAAAGTTTGACACCGTTAAACAAAATCCAATACAACATTCAAAAGACCTAATTGGTACATTGAAGGACGTGACAAAATGTGCACAAAGTGAAAGGGTTTGCATATTTCTTGTAAAATTCTCAAATATCTTTCCTTTTTGTCCTTCTTAGCCTGAGCCCTAAAATGAAACATTCTTATGGATTTTTGTTTCTGTCTGGTTGCAGAGTTTTTTTTTCAGAAGGTTTATTTATTCAGAGGGGTTTCCCCGGCTTAATCACAGTTCTGACTTTGGTGTTGAACACAGTGGAGAACAACTGTGGCTACCACCTGTTTGAGAGCGACAGCGAGGAGGAAGAAGAAGAAGTCACGGAGATGAAAGACGGAGAGGAACCACCGAAGAAGAAATCAGCTTTTCAGGTGGACAGATAAAGCAAAACGACGTGTTAAATTCAATTTTTTTCAGGCTGTCGCACGCTGACAGATAAGCGGATCATTTTTCTGCTGAAAGGAAACATGAAGCATCTCAGTAACCTTCATGTTTGTGTTCCAGTGGGCGTATAATGCCTGGACTACCAGCTCCAAATCGGCTCTGAAGGATTTGAAGAAAGAAAAGAAAAATATAAAGAAAGAGGAGAAAAAGAGGGCCAAGACAGAACTACGGAAGCAGCAGGGTGAGACAAAAAAAAGTCACAATAACCAAAAGACTGGATTAAAAAAAAAGAAAAAAAAAAGAGATAAAAACAGAATATTTTTCAGGCATAGACAGAGCCGATTCCAGTGAGGATGAGCTTGATGAAAGCGCTGTGGTGGAAGAGGGAGAAGAAGAAAAAGGTGAGCACACCTGTGAGGGGCGTTGGTGTTGTGTTTCTATGTAACTCTGTTGTTGAACCGTGTCCACGTCTCGTTCGCGTCCTGCAGAAAACATCCTGCAGCGTGTCCTGAACACGCTGAAGTTCAGCTGGGTCTTCCTGCAGTCTCTGCTTGACGACTTCACGGACAGTCTGAACGATTTCTGCAAAGACAGCCTGGACATTTCCAAAGTGCTGCGGTTGGAGCGAGCGTTGCTCAACCAGCAGCAAAAGAAGGTGAGACGACAAAATAATCGACCTGGTGACTGTGAAAGTGAGAGAACATTTTTTTGCCCCACCTGGAAGTTCTCCAACTTCAAACTTTGAGCTGTAGAACGGAAGAACAAACTCTGTCGGTGTCTTTGCAGGGAAAAGAAGTGAGTCAGGAGAGCGTGAAGCAGTTTTACGAGACCTGGATATCCCGACAAAACACGTTGTCATCTGAGGAAGGTCTGGATGCTCTCTCTCCTCCTCCGACCCCGCCTCCCGTTCTCTCCTCACGTCACGTCTATGTGAAACTCAGGAGCCAGGCCTCCAGAATGTCCGCAGGCAGCAGCTTTGACAGGTAGGCCTCTGGACGCAGTCTTAATTTTATATATCGAGGAAAGCCTCGGTCTAACCCCACTTGGTTCCTGATCATCTTTCAGCTGCATGACGGATGAGACGATGCTGGGCTCCCGACAGCCAACGCAAGAGGAGCTGGATGAGCCTCCGGTCGCCCCGCCCGCTTCCCTGCTCCGACGGAGGCTGATAAAAGAGGCAAACATCGACCAGAGCTCCTTCGAGATCAACATCCCACCGCCCAGGTGAAGGAACGGGGACGTCGGACACGCACTTCAGCCGAAGCACAACTACGATTCAAACTGTAACCAAACATAGAGCAGAAGCATCATTTCACCTCTCATTTTAGCAAGAGTTAAGGGAAGTGTGAGACGATGTGTTTGGGAGAGCTCAGATTTTATTTCATCTGCATTTCAAAGTCTTGCTGCACTAAGAAACTTTAAAAGAGTGTCACTTGTGTTTAAAGCGTTGCCACAGGGTAAACTATAATAAAGCGAAAGTCAATAATCGGAATCAGAATTCATTTTATTGTCACTGTGCATGAGAGAAAGCAGAACAACCCAGAAGTAAATTTTTAGTTTGTTTGTTGGTTTATCAGTTAAATTTTAATTCTTATTTTTAGTCAGAACTAACTTATAATCATAAATATGACCGAGTATTAGGGTCATGATAAGAAAATAAAAATAAAAAAAATGAAATTACAAGAATAAAGTCATAGTATTACCACTTTATTATTGTATATTATAATAAAGTGGTACAACATGAGTTTTAGTCTCATGTTGTTATGGCTTCATTTTCTTACTACTTTATTCTCCTAATACTATAACTTTATTCCTGTAATGTTTCTTATTTTAGTCAATTCAGTCTCATAATTTTTATTTTATTCATTTATTTACTTATTTATATTGTCTTAGTCTAGCCATAATACTCCGCTGTATTGCTGTGACTTGGTTGAAAGTTTGGTTTTTCTTCTTCTTTCCTTGTAAAGCCAAGAAGACGATGACCGTCAGCACGACGACCCAAAGCAAGATGAGGACGTTGAGAAGGACGAAGAGGTTAGTGAGAAATCGGATCGGGACCAAAAGATAGAAGATGGAGACGACCAACAAGATCCTCCAGGCCTGGAGAAAGATGAGGAGGACGAAGAGCCGCAGCAGAGAGAAGAGGGTGAACACCCCAGATACGTGGAGTGTGCCTCAGTGACTGACCGAGAGAGCGAGGACGATAAAAGTCTCGAGTCTCCTGCACCTCTGACCCAGGAAAGCAGGAACCTGACAGCCAGCGAGCTGCTGCTGAACAAGTCAGTGCACAAAGCAAAATTAGAGGCGAAATCAAACCGTTTGCTTGCTGGTTACATGACATGAAGACTTTGTCTTCTTCCTGCCTCCTTCTCTCCGCAGCATGTTTGAAAACGAAGAGATCTCAGAGTCCGATAGGTTCTTCAAGACGCTGCCGCGGCCGGTGAAGCTGCTCTTCGCTCTCTACAACACCATGGTGTCCAAGTCAGAGATGCTGTGCTACTTTGTCATCATCCTCAACCACATCGTGTCGGCGTCGTTCCTCTCACTCATCCTGCCCATCCTGATATTCCTCTGGGCCATGCTGTCGGTGCCGCGGCCCACCAAACGCTTCTGGATGACGGCTATAATCTACACAGAGGTAGATGTTCTTGAATTGAGGTGACCTGTGACCTTCATGATGTGTTAGTGAATCGGATTTTAAAATGAGCATTCACTGCCTTTTCTCACTTTATCGCAAACTTCAATGTGTTTTGTTGGAATTTCAGGTGATAAACTCGCACAAGTTAGAGCTTAATTGTGACATCAGTTTTAATTGAGATTAATACTTGATTGTATTTCTTGATTATCTTTGTGCTGTTTGCTCCATAATGTTCTCTGTCAAACATCTGAGGTCTTTACACTCCAGCTGGATTTGTGCTGTGATTAAACGACTCACAGGCAGACTCCTATTTACTTCAAATGTTTCTTCTCAAGACAGTTTTTGCTACTAAGTTTTATTTGGTTGAAAACAAATAACTTCTACACCACAGTTATGCTCTGCTTTGTGTTGCTCTCTCCAATGAAATGCATTGAAGGTGGTCGCTACTCAGCACAATATGAAAGCTGAAACGCTTTCTCAAAGCACTGTTTGTTTGTCAGTATTCCTGAAATTCTGCCGTTTGGATTCGTCCCTTTTCTCTGTCCCAGCTCACAGTCGTGGTGAAGTACTTTTTCCAGTTCGGTTTCTTCCCCTGGACCACGTCTGCTTACAGAGGAATCAACGCGGACCGGCCCTTTGCCCTGCCAAACATCATCGGGGTGGAAAAGAAAGACGGCTACGTCCTGTTTGACCTCATCCAGCTGCTTGCTCTGTTCTTCCACCGATCTATTCTGAAGGTGAGTCCATCTTTCTGCTTAAATAGCCCCGTCTGACAGCGTCGACGCCGGTGAGCTGGGTAGTTCTCATGCCTCTCCGCAAACCCGCAGTGCCACGGGCTCTGGGATAACAAGGAGGTGGAGATGCCTGACTTCTTCAAGAAGCTGAAGAAGAAAGTGGACAAGAAGAAGATGACCGGACTGGATAAGACGGCGTGCAAGGAGAAGTCGTTGCGGCGGCTGAAGTTCCTCCCCATTCAGGCCTCCACCACCTCCATATTCTGCAGACAGAAGCAAAGTGATTCTGCAGAATCCGATGGTGAGAAGCATACATTTCGCCTGTGATCTGCCTTTCACCACAAACACGCCTGAAGGTTTATTGATGTAAGTTTTCTTGGATTTTTTTTTTTTTTTTTTGCATTGGAGAGGAGAAACCAAAGAGGCAGCGCAGCAAGAAGAAGAGGGCGCAGCGTCGCACCGCTCCTCTGTCCAGGAAGCAGAGGATCAGGCAGCATATCAGAGAGACGATGCTGCAGGTCAAAACCGCCTGCATAGAAGTGTACGTTGTTTCTCTATGGGGCTTTTCGAAAGATGTTCTCACTATTCATAGTCTGGAGGTTTAGTCGCATTGAATTACTGCTTTTATTTTACGACCTGCTCAGAATCTGGTGGCGTTACAACAACATATCTCAATGCCTGTTAGCAGAACTTTATGTGATTGCAGTGTACTATAAGCCTGGTGGGCCACCAGGCTTTACTTGTGCCCCCACCAGGCCAAGCATTGCTTATTTATTTAAGTATTTTTAAAATGTTTGCCTTTTCTAAGGCTTTATAGTTGGTGTTCAGGTATTAATCTTTCAATAACACATAATTATCGAGTGATATTCAAATATTTTCTGTCAACCTTAAAGATTTTTTAACTCAAAAACACAACGGGCCGCTGGATGAATGACCAACCACTGTGACGTCTCTCTCTCTCTCTCTTTCTCTATTTCAGAGCTCTTCACATCTATCTCCCCATCAGGCAGTTCTTCTACGACATCATCCACCCCGACTACAGCCCCGTGTGTGACGTCTACGCCCTCATGTTTCTCATCGATGTCGTCAACTTCATCGTGACCATATATGGATACGGGGCCTTCGGGGTACACACACGAACACAACCGGTGTTAGGGTTACACAGGATTCTGTGTGGAACGTCACCCAGTTTTTGTCTCCTCTTTAGAAATACTCTTCCTCAGTGGACATCTCAGAGACTCTGTCAGAAGACCAGGTTCCCGAGGCCTTCCTGGTCATGCTGCTCATCCAGTTCGGCACCATGATCGTCGACCGCGCCCTGTACCTGAAGAAGTCTCTGCTGGGGAAATGTGTTTTCCAGGTTGTGCTGGTGTTCGGCATACACTTCTGGATGTTCTTCATCCTCCCCGGAGTCACAGAGAGGTTAAAGCTTTTTTTTTTCTCTCTCTCTCTCTTCAAACTGATTTACTGGGTTAAAGCCGATTAACCTTCGCCATAAACTCAGACTTGAGAGGAGAAGAGGAAATCCACAGTACATTCCAACTTGTGCTTCCAACTTTTATTTTGTTGAAGATAAGGTGTTCAAATTCCACCATACAGAAAAAAATATTACTTCAATAATTATAGGCACTACAGTCATGCCTGTAAGCTGATCACCTGAGAAGTGTAGATCGGGTTCGTGTCACTTTAAGAATTTATAAACTGAGAGAAAGACGCAACTTTAAAAACAAAGAAATGAAGGGACTGGACTGACATAAATAACACTTTTTTTATGACGCCCCGAGTCTGTGTATTTTCTATTACAATAAACTCAGACAGTGAAACTGCCGCTTGGTAATAAAAAGACGGCGTTCAGATGGTTGATGTCTCTGCTTGTCTCTGTCTGCTCCAGGAGGTTCAACAGTAACCCGATTGCTCAGCTTTGGTATTTTGTGAAGTGCATCTACTTTGGACTGTCTGCCTATCAGATCAAATGCGGCTACCCAAACCGCATCCTGGGCAACTTCCTCACCAAGAACTACAACTACCTCAACCTCTTTCTCTTTCAGGGGTACGATTCCCTCCAGCAGTTACCTAAAGCATAAGTAGAAACACTGTAGCTTTTAAAATATATCTGCTTTTTTGGTTTGTTTGTTTGTTTGTTTTTTTAAATGGCTGGCCGACTCTCTCCTCTCAGCTTTCGGATGGTCCCTTTCCTCACTGAGCTGAGGGCCGTGATGGACTGGGTTTGGACCGACACCACTCTGTCCCTCTCCAGCTGGATTTGTGTTGAAGACATCTATGCTAACATCTTCATCCTCAAATGCTGGAGAGAGTCTGAAAAGGTACGTGAGTGCGCCTGGAGCATCCATAATCCCAAATTTACATGAAATTTATTTGGACTTTGTGTGATAGAACAACAGAAAGTCGTGCAGAACTGAACTAATTTTGCAAAAATTATGGATAAAACGTTCAGCCTTTAAATGTCCAAACCTGATGGACACACATTAAAAGATTTGCAGTTGCAGTGAAGGGTTTTCTACACGTCCACTTATAGACGGATGTATATAAATATATATGGACTCCATAGGTATGAGGTTTTTATTGTTAAAAATGAAAAATAACTTTCTCGTCACAATCACGTCACGCTCTGCATTTCTTTGCTCTATCAGCCGAATCCCAACAAAATTCATTGAAATTTGCCATCAAAATTTCAGAAAGTGAAAAAGCTCTTGTGGTATGAAAACTTTTTCAGGCACTGTAGGTCAGAGTTACTGCGGTAGCACTAATTTAAACTTATATGAAATTATTAGTAAAAGTGCAGAAAGCAATTAGTTGGAGTGATTAGACATTGTTTGTCTCTTTAAAGAAACTTCAAATAGATTCTACTAGATTCAGATAGTGTGATGAATTTTTAAGTTTATTAGTCTGTAGGAGTTTTAATCTATATAAGGAGGAACTAAACAGCTGAACACAATTTTCCAGAAATTTCCACACCCTCCAGGACAGAAGAAGAAGAAAGTGGTCAAATATGGGATGGGTGGCTTCATAATCTTTGCCCTGATCAGCATCATCTGGTTCCCACTCCTCTTCATGTCTCTGGTCCAGTCAGCGGTCGGAGTGACCAATCAACCGATAGACGTCTCCATCCAGCTCAGCATCGCAGGATATGAGGTCAGCACCAGCTGCGTCTCCTAAGACTCTTCCTGTGACACAGAAAAGCTTAAAAACGATCATTTCACTGCCTGATTTGAAGCGTGAGTCGGCTTTCACGTACTGCGCATGTTCATGTGCTGGTAGATAAATGTCTTTCTCTGTCTGGTGTGTCTTTTCACAGCCTCTGTTCTCCATGACCGCTCAGGAGCAGAACTTGGTCGCTTACACCGAAGCCGGCTTCAACAGACTCACAAAAGTCTACGCTACTCATCCAGTGAGACATGTTCACTTTACTGCAAAGTCAAACAAATCCCCTGCAGGGGACGACGAGCAGAGGAAAATTCCCCAAACCAGTAGAAAACTGACTATAACCAGTATGAAGTACCACACGTTTCTACTTTTTTGTGATCAACGTAGAAAAAAAAAAATTTCAAACAATGAAAAAGCAGATCTAATATTTATTTAGATATTCAGCACATCTGTCCAAACAATATCAATCCTGTTCGAGGTGAGAGTAGATGCACAAATCAAACCATAAATGTCAGATACATTTCAAGTATCAGACATTTATTAAGACCCGTTAGAAGGTGTAAGTGTGTTCGCTGTCGCTGTGCGATTCCAGGGCGCCATGCAGTTCCTGATGAACTATGAAGCCGAGGACATCGTTGCCGCTAAAATCAAGAGCGACGCCAGTCTGCTTTGGACCATCAGCCCAGCCAGTCGAGCAGCAATGATCGAGGAACTGAGCAACTCTTCTCACATATACATCAGTTTGCGATGGACGCTGCTCAGGTTCGACCGCGCAAACACACACAGTCGCTTTTCCCACTGTGTGTGTTTGTATGTCATTTGCAAATGCCTGGATTTACCAAAGGAGAGCTTATGGTGGCAACACACCTCAGAGTTGACCTTCTATATTAAACATAGCATAGTTTTGTACCAGTTGTTTTTTGATCAGTGTTTTAGTTTGACTCAATTTCTATGTCTATATTTTTGTTTATTTGCTGTTTCTGTGCCTTTAATTACCACTGCAAAGCAAAAGCTCCCTCTGAGCATTTAGTTTATTAACTAACCATACTGTTAGTTATACAGCAAAATAAAAAAAACAAATTAATGTTGTTTATTCACGTCTTCTATAGGCTGAGTCTGAATAGGCACTGGTATGATTTAAAGGAGGCAAGTGGGGCTGTGTGAATTAAAATCAACATCAATTGGTTTTAAAGGTGTTCATAAACGCGACATCTTATGTCACCAAACTGCATACCTTACAGATAATTATTGTCTGTTGCTTGTGCTGCTCTCCTCCTAAGGAATGCGTCCATATCGATGAATGTGGAGGCGGTGGGAGAACACACAGTGAAGTTTGACGATGTGGCGCTGAGGGACGGGATTGTCCAAATGCTCAAAGGCAACAGCAACAAACCTGTGTGAGTCCCTCTGACGGCACAACCAGCTGGACTTCGCGAGCTTTTTACCCTCCGCACTGCTGTTCTGAAGTGAAACTTTACAAGCCTGGGGTGCTTTTACATTATCCCGACACTCCAGCTTCACTGTTGCTTCAATAGAGCGATAAAACCAGCAAAGCTCCACTTCATTTCACTACTTTAGATGTTTTTCCTCACTGTTGCTGGATTGCAAAAAATGGTCACGACCAGATTGGATCGGTTATAGAGCCCTAAACTTCTTTACATCATGATCATTTATTATACCGACTTATCTGCAAAAAGCCAAATTCCACACATCAGAAGACATTTATAGGCACAGGCTTATGAAGACAGTTCATGTGAGTAGAAAAGTTTCTTTTTTGGCAAGAAAAAGGTAAAGGCAATTTTATTTATATAGCACATTTTCAGCAACAAGGCAATACAAAGTGCTTTAACGAAAAAGAAATACAAACAAAATAACAAACCAAAGGAAGCAGAAGGAAAGAGCAAAAGGATAAAAAGCTAAAAATGTTGGTACAAAGTAAGTAAGCCACCTTTATACTTATTAATAAAGGTGTTTATTTGTGTCTTCTTTCCTGAAGGATGATTCATTCTCTTCTGCCAAAATACATACGAGGTCCCAAAGGACAAGAATCTAAAATGGCAACCAGGATGTCAGTAGGTAAGCGACTGTGCACTGAGAGGGGCAGTGGTCATTTTTGTAACAACAACCATTTAGGCCAACACGTGATTGGTGCAATATGGCGCGTGTCCCTCAGACTCATCCGAGCGCTCGGACCTCCGTGGACTCGCCTTCTTCCGGCCCATGTCCATCAGGCTCCAGCAGGTCAACGGCACGTCAGACAAAGAGGCGGCCCAGTGGTGGGTGGTGGAGGAGTGCTCCTCGATTCTCACCTCCAGCGAACAGAAGTGCCACAACATAGAGATTGTGGTGTTCAATGATAAGGTCAGCCCTTCAAGTCTGGGCTTTCTGGCCGGACATGGGTAGGTAGCAAAAAAAAAAAAAAAAGATGTGGGACTTTACTGAAAGATTTACTGACACTTTTGCTCCGATTTGCTGAGAAATAATGATCTCTTGAATCAGATTTCACACGTTCAATAATATAATCTGGTCAGTATTTATTATGTTTGTAATCATGTAACACATCAACAACTAACCAGATCTGTGTTTATTAGATTGGATGACTGAATAATTCAAACTATTTTTGATATTATTGTAGTTGTTTTGATTTTAAACAAAGCACAATGACATACGATTCTTAATTTGAAACTGATTTTTTCTGTCTTTGTTGGCTGCAGAATTGTCGGCCTGTACATGTCGGTGGTCCTCGTCATCGGCAAGTTCGTCCGGGAGTTCTTCAACGGGATCTCTCGCTCCATCATGTTTGAGGAGCTGCCCTGCGTGGACAGAGTCCTGAAGCTGTGCACGGACATCTTCGTGGTGCGGGAGACCGGAGAGATGGAGCTGGAGGAGACGCTGTTCGAGAAACTCATCTTCCTCTACCGATCGCCGGAGACCATGATCAAGATGACCAGAGAGAAGAAAGACAGCTAGGACTCAGGACGCCCACCCTCTGTTACTAGGGTTGAAAGTGCTCACTTTTTAGTGTCTTAGGGTAAAGCAAAGACATTAGTTGTAGTAGTTAGTAAGAACCGCCAGGCACACTATGCAGCAAGACTATCTTTTCTTCAGGTTTTCCAACTTGTATATGTAAAAAACATAAATAGCTCTTAATACTGAAAAGATTGATCTCAAAGTCCTGATTATTTTTTTTTATAAGGACTTCATCCTTTCCCAACAAAAAGACTAACAATCAATCACACACAAAAAAACATGTTTTGGGTTTCAGTCTATTATCTATTATCAGTGTAATGGGCACAAACAGATGAATGGAGGCCATGATTGCTGCATTTATCTCCCTGATTCACACAAAATAAATTTTTGATTTTATTTTACTAAGCCATATTAAAGTGGTATGTGGAGGAAATTAGATAATTTAGATACATGAACCACACCAGTTAAAGGCAGATGTTTCAATTTAGGAATAAAATATTCCTTATGTCCAGTTAATCTGAGTTGTAAAGGTACATCTGCACCAATACAACTTCCATGGGATAAAACGATCTAGTTTGAATGTTAAGATTCAACTGACTTTACTGACAAAACTCAAACTAACAAACGGATGCAAAGTGTGAACTAAGATTTTTAATTTTGACTTGAAATCTTCAATAGCGAGATTTTCCAACTCCTCGGTTTTCTTCTCATTCACGCTTAATAAAACTCTGGAGAAAGTTAGACCTTCTGGAAGAGAAGGGAAAAATAGTCACTGATGTTTCAGAACAAATCAGACTTTAACCATGCAGGAGGCATTCACAACAGAACCAAATGTCTGATGTAGCCACTTAGAAATGATGTATTTAACAGTGGTTTGTGCAACTTAATAATCGGTTTTGATGGTATTTATTACAGATCCTTCTAGTGTTAAACTCCAAACTTGGACAAGTGAATGTATTAAAGCACTCATGCCTCTGTAAATATCACATTTCTGTACATGTCCATATACACTCATTAAATACCAAAACTTGTTACACAAAAATCTCTCAGCATCTCATTCTGCACCTCTTGACGACATGCACCAACTGAAAACCAAGGAGGCAAACAGGATTCAAGGTACTCATTTTTAATTACAAATGAAAAAGAACAATTTCATTCAGGTCCCAGTCTTTAATGTGACATCTAGATGTTTTCTAACTCTTCTTCTCCATGTTTTGAAGGACAGGAGGGCAGCAGGGCCTCACAACCCAGGAAAAAAAAAAAACTATTTACACCACAGTTTCATGTCCTAGGAGGAAACAAAAGAGAAAGAAACAGTCATTTGAAAATCTTCTTGATGACAGACGAGCCTTTATTTCAAAGATGAGCAATGTATTAGTTGTACCTTCAATCAATTAGGTGTTGTATTTGAACATCCACTCAAGTATAGTAAGAGAGTTTCCAATAATAACCTTTTTCACAGTACTCTAATTTTCTGAGACACTAAATTTGGGATTTTCTTTACTTGTAAGCCATAATCATTAAATGCGCAAAATATGAAAGCTCAAAATGTATTACTATGTGTGATTAATCTATCAAAACACAGTTCTGAAAGGGCAGTATTTCCTACTGGAAGGAAATACTGGCCTTTTACACAATATATATTTTTTAAATATGTAATAGTAAATATTTTACCCTGTCTGCATAATGAGAAAAGATACTACTTTTTGTTTTATTTACAATTGCAGGTCAATTAATTGACTAAACTATTTATTAAAAAGTTTTCTTGACATTTTGTAGCACAAATGTATAAATATATTTTTTTAATTTAATGAAGCATTTTTTTTAGCAATTATGGGTCAAGTTTTCAGATTAAATTTACAGAGAAATTACGAAACAATTTCAGATCTTAAAACATACTTTTAACCTACACACAAGAATTTGGCATCATTGTAATGTTATGATATTTGTCAAACAAATCTGAAAGTTTTGCTCACTACCAATAGACATCCCATGAATAATACTAATAATGGCTAATTAAAAGTCTTGGGTACAATGCACCATTGAATGATGTGGATTTCACAATGACTGTTAGAACCTGAATAGAAGCTGCTCATCGTCACCCTAATCCTAACACAAGGATGAAGAGAACTACTCTCCAGCAGGTTGTTGTTTTATGAACTTACATGCTGTTTTTGGCTTGATGACTTTGACGCTGGCTTCTGCGGCCTTCAGCGCCTCGACTTTGAACTGCGGCTTCAGCGCAGCCCGCACAGCGTTGGCGCAGATAGCGGAGAAGCGGATGTAGCTGCATGAAGGACACACCGGTTAGCTTGATGCTAAACGCTAAGCAACATATGCTAAGTCTAGTTATGGCCGGAAAAGTAGTTCCATCTGTTTCAAGTCACAAGTGCGCCTAAAAGAGCCAGTTAACATTTTCGTTGACTGTCGAACTCTAATTAGAACCCGTGCAAATCGGAATGTTAGGCATCAAAGCTAACTGAGGCTAATAGCATGGAGCTGAACTCCAGGAAAAATTAAAGGCGAAACAACACTTAAAAATACTCTTACTTGTACTAAGAAGTTATAGTACATATCAGAGTTTCTAAAGAAGCACCAACTAAATAAATTTAACATAATCTTATTACCTCAGGCCTGCCTGCCTCCAGTATGCAACCATTTTGACTGCTCCGTAACTTCAAGGACAGGTCGGGAAGGTGCGTGATGGCGTCATTTTATCTACGCCAGACCTTCTTCGTCCAATCGGGAGCGAGTCTTCTCCTTCTTCTTCTTCTGTTTTTATGGCGGTTGGCAAGCAACTCATTCACACGCATTACCGCCATTCACACGCATTACCGCCATCTACTGGGGAGCGAGTCTGGGAGCCATCGACAGAGATGGCAGCCACACCAGCTCTCTCAAACGCAGACAAGACAATGGTCTCTAACAGAATTAATTCCGCTTGATGCAGTCCACTGACTGTAAAATATTACCTTAACATTTATTATTGTGCAGTGTTACGGGCCACCCCATGCAGTACTCCTCCTGTTTTTCTACTATGATGTGAACCAAGTCTTTGTGATTTAAATCGTCTATTCTATTCTATTCTATTCTATTCTATTCTATTCTATTCTATTCTATTCTATTCTATTACCATAGTATTTCATTTTATTTTTCAGTTCTTTTTATTTTTAGTATTATTGATTATCATTTTTTTAATGCATAATTTGATTAATTATATATTAATTTTTTAAAAACATGGCTTGTGTATAAGCTTGTATATATCACTGTTAGATGTAAAAAAAAAAGTTTAATTCATTTTTAACTTGAACCCATTCTTTTTTTTATTTACAAACCCTTTGCAATGTTGTATATATAAATGAGGTTTATTTTGTTTTGACTGATTGAGATTCTAAATAAAATAAATTAATTTTATTTTAGAATGTCGTTACATAAAGAGTGTTTATATACACCCAGTTTTTTCATTTTAGAGAGATTGAGATTTATTTTTCATAATTTAGAGCAAAACTTTATAGTTAATCTATAACCCTTATATTGAACGCACATAGCATTTATTTTTGGCAGAAATCTTAAATTTAGACTGGATTTTTATAAAACCACATAGTGAGTAACTATAGCCTAATTATCTTTAATCCGTTATATAAAAAAGGAGAAATTAATTAAATAAATTGTAGATTGTTCTGGATAACGCTGTGAAGTATGCAGTTCCACCACCAGGGGGCAGTATCGCCGTTTAGCTGAAATCACCCAAAGCAGGGCTTCAGTCGGTTGTCGTCCTTCCTCGACTCGGTCACGCTGTTGCTGGTCACCGGCTCCTGCGCTTCTGACGGAAAACCGTGTAACAATGAAGATCTGGGCGTCAGAGCACATTTTCAAGTAAGTGCCTCTCTTTCTGCCAAGACATTTGACCAGCCGTACGGGCTGCGGAGATATGGTTTTGTCTACTGTGTAGCCGGTTTGAGTTGTACCGTCTTCTTTTTAACCGCTACCGTTGTTAGCTTCTTCGGCTAAGGTTGTGGAGAAGTTAGGTAACTGGAATGAAAGCGGTTTAAAGTGCCTTGCCAGTCGTTTATCGGCCATGTATGTTGCCGCTTACAATGGCTACCGTTGTAGCCATTGTATACTTTAAGCCTTTTAGCGTATGAAGTGTTTCTTGAGTGGGTCTAAACTGATAGTTAGCCGAGTTAAACAGAACGACGGCTCTAGTTTTCTACTCTTAAGCTTTTTTTTTCAATTTTTTTTTTTTTTTTTAGTTTCGTCACATTGTTTTAAAATGAACTGATGTTTTCGTGTATTTTGCTTGTATTCGGGTGGTTTTCGCCTCGCGGTTGTTCATCGCGGGTTCGGTTCAACCTTATCGGTGTTGCATAACTGTGGGCGGGATGCAGTCAGTGTTGGAGCTGCATCCATCAAATAAGCAATGATTAAATTACACTCTGGTCCGTTCAGGAGGCTGAATGGATTAGGTGCAGAACTGTAGTCTGGTTTCTGTTATTTTCCATTTCTAGAAGTTTCTCGCTGAGCTGTTACGTAGTGATGCTGTGAGTCTGCGCAGTGCTGCCTGGAAAGGGCCAGTCGGGCTGCGATTGATTCAGATCTGTGTTCCTGTGACATAACAATCTTTAATCTTTTTTTTTTTTTTTCAGCGCAAAGCTATATAAAAATACTTTTAGTGAATATTGATAGTTTTAAATGTGTGCTCTTATGTTATCCAGTTAATGTAATGTCAAACTGAATTATTATTTGACCGATAGAAAATATTCAGATCAGTTCAGAAAAATAGATGTATATAAAAAAAGGAAAAACGGCAATGAAAAGAAGAAAACAACATCCTGCAAGTTCTGAAAAAAAAAAAAAAAAAACAGTGCAACAGACGCATGGCACAAACTACAATTGTTGATATTTAGATATATGGTTTAAAATACATACACTTTGGGTCAGTTTGTACCCACACATTGCTATTTTTTTCTTTTTACTCATGCACAATACGCAATTATCTTCCCCTCTATGTAATTTAATTTTGGTCTCTGCTTGGACCCGTCTTCCCTTATGAAATATGGTCAAGCTAGACAGGGTGTCGGCTTCAATTAATGTATTCTCAGACATTAAGTTATTGAAAACTTACAATAATTGGTTTCCAAAACGGTTTCAAAAATGACCCCTTGCTGGTATGAATTAATGCATAAATCCCGTTAAACAACCTCC
Organism: Poeciliopsis gracilis; assembly: GCA_911649635.1. NCBI lineage: Eukaryota > Metazoa > Chordata > Actinopteri > Cyprinodontiformes > Poeciliidae > Poeciliopsis > Poeciliopsis gracilis. The sequence goes on along the minus strand of CAJVRI010001220.1, from coordinate 15,989,274 downwards.
CAAACTCTATTTCATACCCATTTGTTTAATCGTGGGTGTAAATTCTTTGCTTATTTTACAACTGGATAGAAGACAACAACTCAAGTCTTTATGTACACATTGAGCTGCAATAAACGTAATCTCTTTCTTTTCATATTACCAGCCACCCATGGGAGACGGTGACCAAAGCAGCGATGCAGAAGTACCCCAACCCGATGAACCCCAGTGTATTTGGTGTTGATGTTCTGGACAGAAATGTGGACTCGGATGGACGGTTACACAGCACCAGACTCCTTAGCACAGAGTGGGGGCTTCCCGCCATAGCAAAATCTGTATGTCTATTCGTCTATGAGACACTTTTGACTTAAATCACCTTCCAAGTCCTTCAGTCTGCATCAGGCTTGACAGGCTGGCTTTGCTTTCAGATCATTGGCGTAACAAGAACATGCACGTATGTTCAAGAGCATTCGGTTGTGGACCCCACGCAGAAAACATTAGAGCTGCAGTCAACAAATGTAAGTAGAACTGATATGAATGTTAGAGGAACAAATGGATGTGTTTAAACTTGAGTCCAAAGTGGGATTAGATGAAAAATAACTCAATCAAAAGGCTGCTGGTCATTTTAACCATTCACCAGTTTGCAGCCATGTTCCCTTTCTTAATGTTTACAGTATTGTAGTCATTTGCATGTGCTTTTTCTCTAAGTTGACCATTTTGGTGCATTATGTAATTTTATTTATTTATTTTCTTTGAGAAAATTGGAAAATAGTAATAAAGAAAACCCTAATTACTGCAGTTGTTCTACTGGAAGATGCTTGACATATTGCTGTAAAAGCATTTCTTAGTTTTAAATTATAACACAGTGTGTTTTTGTTGCAAATAGTTGGCTGTTTGAGTAGATTTAGGCATTCAGACAATATTCAAGTAAAGAATTTACAGCACAGGTTTGAGATTTCTAACGTTGATCTGAAGTGACACATAGTTGGAGGTTTTGGCACTTCCAAAAGAGTCTGTTGCAAAACGGCAAAGGTAAAAAATGATCAAGGGGAATAAAGACCAGCATCTGTTTTGTTTTTAAGACTTTTGGAGGTAGGAGAAAACGATGTTAGAAAATGACTCTTTCTAGGCTCTTTCGGATTTAATTGAGAGGTGTTTCAACGTTTTGCTTTTCAAAACCATTGACTGTATCTGTTTCATCTGCCTAGATCTCCTTCACTAACCTCGTATCTGTCGACGAGAAGTTGACATACAAGCCGCATCCAGAAGACCCTGGAAAGTAAGTGACTTAGATTTACTTGTGTATAGCGTAGCCAGAAGCAGAACATCTGCCCAAAATCTGTTATTTCTCACATGTTTGTCCGAATGAATATAATCTTTATAACAGGACAAGCAGTGATGTTTGTGCTTTTTATAACCTGCAGTGGTTTGCTTTGTGCTTTCAGAACGGTGTTAACTCAGGAGGCGCTGATCAGTGTAAAAGGCATCAGTCTGAGCAGCTATCTGGAGGGACTCATGGCTAATACTATATCTGTTAATGCCAATAAGGTGAGTGTGTTTTCATTTGATCTTTTTAAACAAAACACCAAAACAAAATTGTCTTAATGTTTGTTTTACGTCAAAAGTCTTTGTTTCCTGTTGTTTGTGACTTGTGTGAACATCTGTTTCAGGGTCGGGAGGCGATGGAGTGGGTCATCAGGCGGCTGAACACTGAGATCGAGGAGCTAGCAGCCACTGCTTGTGGCTCTATGCGCGTTCCCATGGCAGCTGCTGTCACAGAAAAATGACCCCTGCATTTCTTTTTAACTTGTTTTCTGCTTACTTCAGCACCATTAACTGACAGACTGAAACATGTCCCCCTACCCCTTCTAACCTGCCAAAACAGCCTAAAACCGACCGTCCCGTCCCGACCTCTGGTCCCTCACACAGACGCTTGTCTGGATTTTCCACTGGAACTTGGTCTGTTTTTCCTCAGCAAGTCTGCACCGACCGTCTCCACTCGTTTCTGAGGAGAATACCAGGGAACACTGAGACGGCTTAGAAAAACAGGGTTGATTCAGACTGAACTTGAAGCTCACAGGACTGTCGTTTTGTAGACGTGGAAGTGTTTTTAAAAATGATTCACACTGTGCCTACACATCCACCCAGCAGCGCCAACTTTTCCGTCCCCCTCGCTTTTCTTCGGCTTTAACATTTCATTGTTATCTCAAAGCATTTTTAGACCGTCTGACCACTTCATGCAGTTCTAAAAGCCGTCAGAGCAGACAGGTTGTAGGAGTAACTGGAAGGTAAAAATCTCAACAGCTGTTACATTTATCTGTTTCCTGTATTTTGTACAACAGGGTGTGTTTAAATTGCATCTAGACTTGTTTAAATTGCATCTAGACTTGTTTAAATTGCATCTAGACTTGTTTAAATTGCATCTAGACTTGTTTAAATTGCATCTAGACTTGTTGTGGTACTTGAGAGGTGGAGTTGGTGATAGAAAAGGCAGGCTCTCTATGTGCTTACAGAAATCTGTCTCTGCAGATTTGCTCTGATCCAAAGCCAACCATGAGCAGAAGGTGGCGCTGTAGAGTATTGTTGCTAAGAAACAAGCTGCTTTGAGCTTCTCAAAATGATTACAATGTGATGCAGATCCTGGTTTATCAGCGTTGTTGATTGGTCTCCTCTTAGTGTTTCTGATCTATTTATAAAAAAAATAAATAAAAAAAAAGATTTCCTTCCATTTTACAGTGAGGTTATGGTTTACATATTACAATTTAAGAATGTTCATATTTGAATGTTTAACTTATTTTCAGTATGTAAACTTTCTAAGTGGAAGAAGGTCCCGGAAGGGTACAAATGTAAAACGGAACGAGTGGGTTTGGTGTTTTGCTAATTCGCACTAGGAGGATCTCTGCACTGACCTGGCCAACATCTGTTACAAATAACTTTACTAATTTAATACCAGCTTACGCTTGAACTTTGTGACATTAGCCTCTCTGTATGCTTTGACCACTTCATCTTCCGGTTTGTAAATGTCAGTATTTTTATTTGTTGCCTTGAATACTTGTTGAGACTGTTGAACTGCTCGCTGTGTGTAATACGAAGCGGGTATTTTATTCAGTTTTGGTTGGAACTGAATGGAGGAGGCTCGTATAAACAAACGGATGTTGGGTCCGTCGACCTTGGCTCTCTCTATGGACTTCCTTCCTCTTCTCACTGTAAAATTTTAATTTGTACAAATGGAAGTTTGTTTCGACTAATACTCTTACAGAATTCAAGTTAGTAACATTACCAGTCTGCAGTCGGTCCGATGTCATTATCAAACACATTCTGAGCTTTTTCACTCCAGCTACCAATTCAAAACATCTTTTTTTTTTTGGTTTTTCTAAGTCATTTTCCAAACTGTTTCCATCATGTTATCCTCTGAATACAACATCTTGTTTCATAAAAGTAGTGTTTATTTTTTTTTCCTATGGGAACATTTGAACATCAGCTGTAAATACTCAGACTCATATTTATATTTTCATGGTGCTACATTCCAGGAATGTAAACATGTACCAGAAAGGAGAGTGAGCACTGGATTGTTTCAAAATAAAAGGGATGTCATTGTTTCACCAATGCTGTGGAGTCTACTTTTTGAATTGTCTCTGTATTTCAAACAGGTAATTTGTAATGGTTTCTTTTTAGCTTGCAAGCAAAGTTTTTTGGATTTAAATGTAATTTCAAAAGAAATCCACTCTGTAATAAATTATTTCTTCACAAAAAGCAGCCCTAAAAAAATTAAAAAAAAAACATTAAGAAATGCATAAAAAAGATGCAAGTAAAGCAGCAAGTAGGTTTCTATCTAATAGTTGCTGTGGAGAGTTGTTTCCCCAAAGATCCCACATTTTGCAATGATTTTCTAACAAGATTAATAAGATTTGGAGAATTTTTTTTCTTCTTATCATCCTGTTCAAAATAAACAGATTCTTTCTGTCCAGCATACTGGCTAAAAGAATTGAGCTCTGTCATATTTATACCCTGAGAAAATTGGAAATTATATAACATTTTTAATTGCAGTATTTTAGCATTTATGCATGAAAATGAAACGGTGTAAATAAGTTTCTGATAACTAAGGATGTGAAAGTTGCAGTGTTTGGAAAAAAGCCATGAAGGGACAATGTAGGAAGCATATTAATATTTATTACGAGACAAATGCAAATACTTCCAGTTGTTGGTCAGTTGTTTTGCTGAGCGCCAGACGAACAGTCATATTTTGTACATGTGATAATTTTCTGTTTATTTATTAGTATGCATTGGGTAGCAAGGTGTGGTAGATTTAAGTTTATATTCCAGTCAAAGATGCATTTCTCTCATGTAGAGAGATTCAAACCCAATCATTTAAAGCAGTTTAGATTTTGAAAGTGAGTCTAGAACAAATAAAAAAAAAACATTTCACAAGTATGAGGTTGATAAGAAGGAGCTTCTGTCTGTTTGCAGAATCTGCACATCTGAGTAAATGGCTACAAACCCCTGTTTGGAAGACAGACAATGATCAGTCAGACAAAAGACTTTTGTGTGAATCAATGAAGCATGAATGTGTGTTGGATAAGTTGGTTACCTTCTGCATTTTGAGGATTGTGTTGACCAGTTGTGCGTGTTTCATTCTTGGTAAAATGATCCCATTTCCCAGTTTTGCTGAAACAAAATATATTTTATGACACAAATGCTCAACGGTATCTAATCTAAATATTCAAAATATATTTATTTACATCTATCACATGGAAGACTTAATGAAGTTGAAATGAGATCATGAGCTGTGAGCAAAGTGATGAAACTAAAACTTACCGTTCAGTTTATGTAAGGCCATATTCATCCCACTCTTTATTACGGTTTTCAAAGCGTCAGTCTGCAAACAGAAACATGGCACATTGCACCATAACCAAAAGCAAATGACCCACTTTTACTTGCCACTTACCTTAAAGTCTCCAATTTCAGTTGCCTCCACTGTCAAGGTAACACTAAAAGGGAGCAGTGTTGTTAACGTTGAGAGATGCTAAAACTTTGGGTGTCAAACATTTCATTCTGAAACATATTTAAGGCGTACTTATCCAACATCACGTTGCCCTTCAGCTTTCCATCAGCAATCATCATTTTACTGGTGAAACTTGAGTCCTTGAAGGAAAACAATATGGGATGATCAAATTATTCGTTTTGAGTTAATCTAGCTGATTAATATTATGTCATATTTGAGTAACCAACACTGCTATGTAAAATTAGAAGGTGCATAAAAGAATTAATTTGGTCATTCTCTCCGGTGAAACAGCACAGGTACTTACAATGGAGAGTGTGAACAGAGGGATCTGTGTACCATTGGCTTCAATGGCAGCAGCCTTTACAACAACTTGGACATCCAGGAGACCAGAGTCGAGCTGGAGGGAAAACATTGGAGCCTGTTTGGCATTCACCTGAAGAGTCATCAGCAAACCCGGATACATCTTGGGAAGCTGGACACAGAGAGAGAAAGAGAGAGGAAACGTTTCAGAATAGCTAGTTCAGAGGAAGAAAACTTAATTGACGCTCTCTTGTGACTGAGTCGCAACAGACAAACCTACCTGAGGGATGAACGTTCCCATTGATGAGGTATTCAGGCGGAAAGGAATACATGGCGGTATCTGAAACCATAAACCACGAAGCATCGGCAAACCAAGAAATCTGTGAATACAAATTCACAATGTTTTCCTCCTCTGCTCTCTCTCTCTGTGGCTGCACCTACCATGCTGTCATTGATGAAGGCTTGAAGCTCCCCTGCTGAGAAGTACCCAAATGAGGCAGAGTTCAGCGTGAACTCCGATATGCCCACTGACAGCATATAACCTGCCATCTCAGGCAAGACGAACTCCTGGGCCGCAAATGGAGGCTCTTTGCGAGTTTTGATGCTCTGGAACTCCCCCTTCAAATGAAAAGACCACACAATGCGTCATAAAACATGAATACATGTTCATAATGCCGCACAGAAACAAATACTGAAGGTGAGCTGGTTGCCCTACCTTACCTTAAACCCTAACTTCATACTCTTAGGTTCGACGTCAGGGACGCCAGTGAGAGGGACGTCAAAGTTAAGAACTTCATTTACGTCAAAGGAAACTGACACAACATAAAGAGCATTGTTTTAATTCTGTCAATAATCTTCAATTGTTCAATTAAATTTGAAGAGATTCTGTGTGCAGTACCGTTCATTGCCTGTAGATGGCGGTCTAAGTTCATGATGGAGTTCTGAACTTCAGGACAGATCTGAGTAGGAAACAAGCCACTGTTCAACACGACAGGCTCATATTTACAGTGTGGTCAGGTTAAGTAACATAATATCAATAATATGCTTGCTGAAATACATACTTGACTTTGTATTCTCCCCATAATATGTCCTTTGAAATGCTTGACAAATGGCTGGAAAATCTTACTGTGGACATAAAAGAAGACAGATCGGACATCGCGGCATCGTAGTGGGGTAGATAAATCCCTTAGTTTATTTTTGTTTTTATTTATTTATTTTTTTTTTTTCTCTGTACCTGGCTCCACCGTGGAACTGTATGGCCAAATCTCCGACCGAAGCTTTACAGTTGACGCTGGTGACAGACAGATGCCCCCCAGCATCACTCCCAAGCTGCACGGTAGAGGTCACGTCGATGTTAAATATAGCCATGTTGAATGATCCGCCGTCATGTCTGGAGATTTAAAAGGTGAAGATCAGTGGTGCTGCTGCACGTCTCACCAAGGTCTAGTGAAATACTAACGCAGTTCAGCAGGTTTTTATATAAAATAATGAACATATATTTGATTTTGAGCATGTGTACGTCGATAACTTATGTTTCTCCCCTCAGAAAAAGCATGACGCTTCAGCGTGTGGTGAAGCTCATTCAGGGTAATGTGCAGTGTTGGTTTTTCACCAAGGTTTTACGTGTAGGTCAAAAAGTTGCATTCTGGTGTAATCTGACCAGAGATCTTTCTTCCTCATTTGCTGTGTTCACCGATTGGATTGCAGGAAACTGCAAACAGGGATTTTTATGGCAGTCGTGTTTTTTTTTGTTGTTGCTTGTTTTGAATGAGGAAAGAGATCTGTGACCAGATTGATACATTTCCTTCTCAAGAGTCTCATAAGGTCATCAGATTTTAAGGTGTGCGACGCACACACGCGCGCACCCCCCCCCCACACACACACACACACATATGCACCCGTGGAGGTCACACTTTTCAACTTTTGTTTTTATGAATTTGATAACTACTGTATGTCTATTGTTTTCTCCTTTCACTTCTGTGACTTTATGTTAGCCTCTGATACATAAACCTTATAAAATACATAGAAATGTGAAGCCAATGGTACAGAATAGGAAACATTTTAAGGGATGTGGATATTTGTGAAAGGCACTGAAATGATGTTAATGAAATGTGTCTTAGTTTTATTTTATGCTCACAATGATGTGCTTCATTTTCTCAGTGCTATAATTTTGCTACTTGAGGCCATTCAGAAATCTAAATCTTGCTATGACTGTGTTGATCGTTCTTTTCTGTTCTATTTTTTTGTGCTAAGCTTGATATGAAAGGCAGAGGTGGAAACAAGAAGTAAAAGAAATCACGAGCTTCCTCATTAGAGCAAAAAGGAAACCTAAGACATTATTCAATTGTTTTACGATGCCACTGTGATAAAATAATTCCCTGGTAGAGTTATAAAAGCAATGAAGACTGCCTTTCTTTAAACCAGTCTGGCTAACTAATTGGAAAAAATAGGTTTATTTGGAAAGTCAGGATGTCTTGAAAACTGTATTGTATTGTGACCAAAGCTTGTCACAATACAATGTCACATTGGTGCTTGTGTCATCGGTCACAAGCACCAATGTGATGGGTCTTAAGGGCAGATGGGTACATTTGAGTTCTAATCAAAGTCCTAAAGGTCAAAAAGGAATGAGAACTTACATCGTATAAAAACGAGTCCTCCACTCCCCAGCAACAGCAAAACTGAGACCTGCTATTGATGTCGTCAAACCTCCCTGCTGGACAAACGCTACGCTCGGCTCTGGAAGGTCACACTTTTTTATAGTCACGCTAAAACACAAGAGGAAAAGAAACAGGGGTGGAAATGTTCGTTGAAGTCAGGGACATCTGCAGGTTACGTGGATGAAACATGGCAAACGAGTGGACACATGAGCTGTTTCTTGTCACTGTCCACAAACACAATCCTACCCTGATAGTGTGTAGTATACCCTTCCGATGTAGATGTTAACACTGCCAGTGATGTCAGGAAAGGTTATTTGCTCCAACTTCTCCTGAATCCATCCTGTGCCCTGGTGTTTTCCTGCAACAACAGTGCATGAATAGCAGAGCAGGACATATGCTGAGCAAACTATGCTGCTGCTCCATCCATCCATCCATCCATCCATGGATGGATGACACCTTCGACCATTTCGGGTCAAAGGTGTCATGTGACAGATTTAAAGAAATATCTGAATAATTGGAAAGATTTTAGGCCTTTGCCAGAAAAGCAGTGGATATTTTGTGATAAAGTCAATGATTGTGATATAGTCAATGGCTGACAGCAATTACAAGCATATGGGTGGCTTAAGAGCATCTCACATCCCCTTACCGTACTGAAGGCCTTTGTCTGTCAGGATGACTTTTACTCCAGGGTTCTCTCCACAGGCGCACGACAGGAGCACAAAAACTACTATCACACATGGAAGCATTTTTTTTCTTCTCCTGTGCCTCCCTTACCTGTAAAATGACAAAAAAAAGAAATCAGTGTGAACAACAGCTTGACCTTTCCGCTATGTTTCGAAGCCTCTGAATAGCAAACGTGACAATGATAACAAACCTGAAATGAGGAACAGGAGGCAGACAGAGTTGAATCAAAAGCTCTGGCAGAAGGACTTGATCTGGATGAGAACTCAGTCTGTTTGTACTGTGGCTGCAGACAAGCGAAGACATGCGACTTGCACTTCCTGCACTGCACTAATGAGAAGTGAAACTGGCTGACACCTGACAATAGCAGTGGCATAGCTATTTGCGACGGTATGAGGAACTGAAAGTAACCAGTTTAATTTTCTTGTGTTGCTCCGACTCTAAGGGGTGCAGGTAATCTCATCAAAAGTGCATCAACTGTTCAAGACTTAAACATTAACAAACAGGAAATTATATTTTTCCCCATTGTTTTTACACCGTCAGGAACAGTTGGAAGAGGTCTTTATTATCCTTCAGATGAAAATAGTGATTGTTGTTTGACTTAGAATGTCTGTGCTGTAAAGGGATGGGGATGCTTTGCTCAAATGCAGTAGATCCAACTATTAGAAGTTTATTGAACACATTAAAACTGTATTCTTGGAGTGCTAACACCACAGAAAGAGGAAGCTTAATTAACCATTCAAAACAGAAGTTCAAACATGTTCTGTGGAAACGTGAATGACTCTAAGCAATAAAACATTAGAGTCACCAGCCATAAAATATTTCATTTATTTACCTCTTAATTCAACAAATACTCTTAATCTCACACACCATGAGTAGTTCCAATAAATCACAATGAACACGTTCAACAGGAACAGAATATTATCAGACACGCATTATTATTATTTTTTTTTTGCTGTCGTTGTTGTAATATTACACAATTAGGATCCACTTGCCTGCACTTGATTTCACTCCATCCAGAATGACACTTGAAAACACAGAGGAAACAAACCAGGACTTCAGATTATTAAAAAAAGAAGAAGAAACTACAAATCTCGACAGAAACGTATTCATTCTGTTCAGACCACTACACAGAAGATATTCATGGTTTATAGAGCACCATCTGATCTGATGAGTGCCTGTTGTTTTCTCTGATTATTGATACCTATAGCAGCTCAAAAACCAACGATAACATATTGACTTCATTGTTTTTCCACATATTTCATTCCTCGGATACGAACACTGACACACTTACTGACATTTTCACTGAATCTTTGCATAAAGATCGACACATGGACAGAGTCTTTAATGCCCTCTTCTTCTGGTGCGGAGGTTGTGTCCTCTCTGTCCGCTGAATGAAACACTTTTTTTTCTCTTTTTTTTTTTTGAATGAGTAAACTACTTTACACAACACCGATTAGCAATAACATTATGACCACCTGACTAATAGTGCATTGGTGCTAATTTTTGCTGCCAAAACATCCCTGACCTATAAAGCCATGGACCCTTGAAAGTGAACTGTGGTATCTGGCACCAAAACGTAGGCTGTGGGGCTTCCACGACTTGGACTTGTTTGTCCATCACATCACACAAATGCTGGACTGGATTGAGATCTGCTGAAGTCAACACCTGGAAAGCTGGTAATATCAAGCAGCATAGCATCACATTGTCTTTGCTTTCCTTCTTTCATTATGTTAAACTTTGCTAACTGTGGTACAAGAACTGCTGCTGGTTAAAAAAAAAAAAAAAAAAAAAGGTAGTATCAGCGATAGTAAAGACCAAGCGAGTTAAGTTAATGTACAGCCAATACGTCAATAAGTTGCTTTGTTAAAATGAAAGTACAGTGGAGGAAATGAATTGAACACCGGAATATAAGATTGGATTTCGATGACAACAAACTCGACTTAAACGTGTTGTAGTTTCAGATTAGAAAATCAGTACATGTTCAAATGTTGGCATTGAAACATTTGAACCAGGCTACACCTAATCACCACATGGGGGTGTCGAATCTCCAATCACTGCAAATGCGAAAGGTGATTAGGGTACAACTGACTGATAAGCTGTTCATTTTAATTTAGCACCTGTGCTGCCCCATTTCTAAAACCGCCCTGGGCAACTGCCCATATAGACGACTCCAGCTAAAAGCTGGAAATGCCTCACCATAATTTGGTGTCCTCAAAGGCCCCCCTTTGAGGACAAAGGGGGGCCAAATTTGCCACAGAACATATCCCACCCACTAACAGGAACAAAGACAATGAACCAATCAGTGTATTTCACCTCATTTCTCAGTGGTCATAATGTTGTGCTTGATCGGCGAATAGAGTTCTTTATTGCACATTATCACGAAGGCAAAAATAAAAAGATAATACATTTCACACAAATTATTCTCCTTTTAATGTCCAGACGGTCAACCGTGTGTTTTGCGAGCCTTCCACTCTCAGTCATGGATGTCGTACCTGTAGGCCTCTATGAGCCCTTCAACGGAGTGGATGAAGCCTGATATGGCACATATGCCTCCAATAACAAAAATGGAGACATCAAAGAAGACGTGGTGCCACAGAAGGTTTCTCCACTGGAGCTTCAGGTGGAAGAGGCTCGGTAGGAGGAAGCACAGGCCTGCACCCGTCAGGCTTCCAGTTAGACCCATCAGCAGGGCAAAATGCGGGACAAAGACAGCCATGAGCAGGGTAAAAACCACCAGGGCTACTCTTAAGCCAAGACCCCAGGTTTTTAGCTGCCCGCCGGGGCCGTAGCAGTCAGGAAAGAGGGCTCTGCCGCCGTCCTGGAACAGGGATTTCTCCAGAACTTCTACAGCTGCAAAGAACGGCAGAGGGTAGGACAGGAGCGCCTTGGCGACAAGGAAGAGGTTCACCACAGCCCGGATGGTCGAGGGCAGGTTATCTGTGATGACCTCTTTGGTGGCGTCCGCCCAGGTCAGGTAGGCCACCAGGGCGAAGAGGCCCTTGAGGACGCAGGCTGCGATGTGGGTCCAGTCCATCATGCAGTGGAACTCGCTGGGCTTCTGCATGTTCCCCTCCAGGGAGGGCAGGAAGATCTGGGAGGTGTAGCTGAACACGATGATGCCGATGGAAATGGGGAACTTCTTCACGTCGATGTAGAACTTGACCTTCTCCCACGCCCACTCGCGCGCCCTGGACAGACAGTAGGCGATCACGAGGATGTTGATGACGAAATGCGCCAGCGTGCACAGGAGGCTGAACTTGGAGACGGCCTTGAGGTTTTTGAGGAACGCGCAGGGCAGCAGCGCGGCCGTGGCCAGCACCGACCAGGCCTTCTGGGAGACGGGGAAGCTGGGGAAGCTGTTGTACATCAGGTTGCCGCTGACCACCACGTACAGGATGCACGTCATGACCAGCTCGATGATCTGGGCCACGTTCACCACGTGGCCGCCGAGTGCCGGGAAGCGGGGCGCGCAGCAGGCGTTGGCGATGTCCACGTACGAGTCTCTGACGCGCACCTTGATGCCGTCCTCGTTGTCCTCGTACAGGCACGCGATGAGGATTTTGCCCGTGTAGCAGCACACCACTGCCGCGAAGATGATGAGGAAGAGGCCGAGGTATCCGCCGTGGAGGATGGCGTACGGCAGGCCGAGGACGAACATGCCCTGCGGACAGAGAAGCGCAGCTCAGTGATAATAAGCGAGGCCCCGCATCGCAGTGGCAGGCCGGTCAGCCCGGGCGGGCAGCGGCGGGCTCACTCACTCAGCCCGTTATTATGTGTTACATAATAACGATTTAAGACATTCATGGACTGGGCTTCAGAGTCATTATAATAATAATCAATGCAATCCGTTAATGAACAACGCGTTTCCACATCCCATTCGGTCTGCGCCACGTCGAATCATTCAAATGTTATTATTATATATATTTTTTTTTTTAAAGTTTTTTTTTTGTATTTCTTTGACTGTAATTGTAATTTGATGAAGACGCCGATAAGCGCACCTCGTGGCAATCGACGTCAGCCAGGCCCTGCCTGAAGCTGCGCTGATAAAAAGATTTGAATAAATAAAGCGCGAGAGCCGCTCGCCGCAGAGGATTCACGCACAAAGCGCGAATGCAGCGTGAAATTGTTCCGCATTTAATTACGACCAAAGTCCACCCCCAGTTTTTTTTTTTTTTTTTTGTGTGTTTTTTTTTGTCCTGCTTCAGTCCTACAACAACAACAACAACAACAACAGCAACAGCGTGTTTCAATCTTACATTTCCGACTGTCTGAGGATGTTTCAAACGTAAAGATGTCAAATCAAGGTGACTTGTTTTGTCCCGTGCAGGGCCGCATGCAGAGACGATCCTAGTGGGTTTGGGGCCCTGATCAGATTTCGATGTGCGAATCTAACATGACCTCTATTAGGAAACCAAATACCAGCCAGAATACATAACACTTTTATTAATGCCTTAGTGAAATTTGATTCTGTACATTTCTACCCTTTTTTTTTGTTGTTAATTGTAAATGATCTGAAATAAATACTCATCACTGTAAATTTGCTTACAAAAACCTGAAAAGGAGTGAAAAAAAATCATTCTTGCAATTAGAAGATGTAAAAATAAGAGAGATAATAAAACGTAGCTTTAAAACCCATCACTGTTATTGAAGAGATTATTTTTTTGCTGTTGCTGTAACTAAATATGTTAGTTGAAAGTACAGAGTTGTATGATCATCTTTTATTTTTATTTTTCTTTTATTTTTATGTTATCTTAATTGAATATTTTGGAGTGGTAAGTTAGTTGTCTTCGATTTGTTTCTTTCACAGCTTTTTATGTGAACTTTACATTTTAAATTGTTTCGCTTGAATTGAGCTGTAAGATATAGAGGCCTAGTCAAAGCACTTAAGATAAAGTACATCTGTATTTTTAATGTTTGTTCTTAATACACCTTACCTAAATCCTGTTTTTTTTATTGTTTACACCATCCCGAAGTCTTTAATAGAGAAATCCAAACATTATAATAATAATAATAATAATAATAATAATAATAATAATAATAATAATAATAATTATTATTATTATTATTATTATTATTATTATTATTATTTTTGCTGAAGTTGTAATTTTATATTTTGTTTTCTTCTAGGCAGCTGAAAACCAAACAACCAAATAATTTACTCAGAGAAACTGATGGAACTGACATGTAACAAACTACTTCACTCAGAAAACGTTTTTAATTTTACGCCTGACCTGTGGGATGATGTTGTAGTGGGAGCTGCCAGCTTCGCCTATTCCTCGGGCTGGCTGTGAGAACACGCTGCCCCTCCACCCCCCTCCCCCCTCTTCCCCCCCCTTCCCACCGTCCCTCACTCTCCCTCCACCCCCATCGACATCGACTCACACATGGGCGATAAAAGCACCTGAATGGCATTGGTGACGTTCCATCCAGCTTCCCATGACGTGATTTTGGGCTTGTCCTCCTCCAGGGAGCCGCCGCTCTTCAGGGTCGACTGCCTCGGACCGGTACCGTCCCTCTGGTAGCGGGTGTCCCCCTCCACGTCGCCCTCTCCCTCCGCGTCTCCTCCTTCCTCCTCTTCCCCCCGGAGCACGTCCATCTGCATCCCTTGCCTGTAGTCGTAGTCCAGGTCGTCGCACTCCGCGAAGCCCAGACCCTCTTCGTCCGTGGCGGCCTGGAAGCCCAGCCGGGCGAACACCCCGCTGACCTTGGCCTGGGATTTGTTGGACACCGTGTGGGCCGCATTGGTCAGTTTGTTGCTGATCTTGTGTCGGATTAGATGAGCCATATTTATTTTATTTTATTTTATTTTTTTAATTCTTATTTTATGATTACTTATCCAAGATCAATTTGTTCGTCGCGTCAAGAAATCTGACAGATTATCCCCCCCAAAAGAACATGCAGATCGATGTTTTCGCTCCTACACTGAAATCATGCCTGTTGGCCTTTGAATGTCGTCACAGCTGCTGTTCCCTCCAAAGCGCTAGAAAAAAATCCTCATCCGCTTCTCTTTGCTTGTCCATCCATGTTACTCCATCAGAAATCACCTTCCCTCATAAAGGAAGAGACAAAAAGAAGAAGAAGAACAAGAAGAAGAAACCAACACGCGTCCCGGATGCTCGTTAACTGCAGCACTATTTTTTTTTCCCAAAGAGTCTTTTCAGTTTAGAATCCAGCGTCTGATGCTGGAATCAGAAAGATGCTGGATTCTCAGCATCAGCACCAGAGAGAGAAAGAGGGGGAGGGGTAGGGGGGGGGGTGAGGAGCGTGCACGTGTCCTCAAAGGGTGCCACAGTCCTCGCGCTCCCGACTCGCGCGGGTGGCAGAGAGAGAGAGAGAGAGAGAGAGAGAGAGAGAGAGAGAGAGAGAGAGAGAGAGAGAGAGACGTTTATTAACGAGAGAGTGATCACGACCTAAAGAACTAAACAAATAAATGAATAATATATTTATATATTTAAAAAAAAAAAAATACGGCCTGTTGGAGTCCGCTCAGGATAATTCCGTCTGAAATGATGCATGAATTAAAAACACCAGCTAACGTAGCAATGTGGCGGAATGGCAAAGACACCCGCCACCAGGCGACTTCTTTCTAAAAAATGTAATGTAAAAAAAAAAAAAAAAAAAAAAAAAACTTAAAATCTTAAATGGTTATTTAAGACAAGAAAAAATGAGGGAAAACTTTTTTATTTTATTTATTTTTATTTTTTACGAGTTAAAAACAACGCCCCCCCCCTCCTCCTCCCCCCCCGACCCGCGGAGCTGCAGACTAACATGTGAAACCAATCTGAAATTTGTGAAACGAAGCGCGCGCCACCCGACAGCCGACACACACCCACACCCACACACACGCGTGTATGCGTTTACATACACACACACGGGCCTCCACATCATCATGCAGGTTCGCATGCTCGCGTATTAGGAGGCCACATTTTTATGCAGAAAAACAAACAAACAAACAAACAAAAAAAAAACATCTTACAGGCACGGTGCTTTGGCTTTGCAAATTGCGGAAGAAAACAAAACAGAAGCAGGACTGTTGATTTTATGTATTCGATTTTATGTTACATATATATAATTTTGGATCCGCTTGCCTATTAGAGATCTTTGAGAAATTTTTAGTCTATTTCTTTGTTTTTTCTGCCTCATCTGTCCTGCTCCTGATCAGTGCAGATGACCTCTCTCCTCAGGCTGTGAATGGATGCAACTCGTTGCTGACATGATGAGCCTCCTGCAGCTGGCCAGATGCGGAGCTCCGGCAGCACCGCGGACAGCTCCACTCTGACATCCGACTCGTCTGTCTTTTAGCGCCCTGGAGCCGCCAATTCATTTAGCATTTGTGTGGTTTGTTTGTTTGTTTTTGGGTTGTTGTTGTTTTTTTTTGTGTGTGTGTATGTTGTGGACTATATTTTCTGAATGTGCACACAGAAAACAAGCCAGAGAGGAGTAACGCGGTCTCTCCTCCACCTCAGCTCTAATCCCTGCAAATAGGAAGCACCTCGTCTTTGCCTGCCTGATCCGCTGTGACAGGGCTGAGCAGAAGCCGTCAACCGGTCTCTGCAGTCGGCTTGCAGAGACGCACCCGACTGTGGCATGGAGCCAAGAAGAAAGAAATTCCGCTGCAATTCGAATAGAAATGAGAATAAAATCAAATAGAGATGCGGGGCGTTTTTTTTTTATGAATCAGCAAGATTGTCTGTTTTCTGGCTGAGCCTTTGTTCTAGGTAAGAATTGTTTTGGCATCAGGAGAACCGAGTTAAAAAAAAAAAAAAAGAAAAAAAAAAGGCGAGTCAGTGCGGCAGGAGAAACACTGCAAGATTAAAAAAAAAAAAAAACACGCAGCATGGATGAGAGGTCTAAATTTAGCGAGAGGCCGCAGGACAGAGAAAGTTCCGCATATTTTTATGCTTGGCTTGGTTCTGCTCTGGCAAAGCTGCTGTTCGCGCTCGTGTTTGTTGGCTTGAGTGGGTCATCCGTGTGTTTGGCGATGTGAGTGGATACGCGTGCGTGGGACGGCGGAGGAACCACGGAGAGTCCTCGAGGCGTCCCCCCACCCCACCCCACCCACCACCCCAATCCTCCTCGCGCATTACGCGCAGAGTCCCCGGGCCCACGCCGCGCGGGACAGAGGAAATGTCACACACATGCAAACACGCAGGGGGAAAAAACACACACCAAAACATGCAGATCAAGCTTGTTTATGAGTCCAATGGACTGGAACAAGTAAAATACAGACATTTGGACATAATATACAAAAATAAATTCGCCTCACTGAGAGAATTTCTGACAAAAGACTTTTGAGTTTGGTTTGATGACTGAGGCTAAAACAGGAGGATTAATTCACGCTCCGCGTGTACAAAGAAGAAGGAGTCTTCAGTGGGTGTGCGTTAAGTGTTAATGCGTGTGTGTGTGTGTGTGTGTGTGTGTGTGTGTGTGTGTGTGTGTGTGTGTGTGTGTGTGTGTGTGTGTGTGTGTGTGTGTGTGTGTGTGTGTTTGCGCAGAGGCTTACAGCCTCCGCTGACAGCCGTGCAGCGCTGACTGAGAGCAATAATCTCTGATAGTTGCCATGGCCACTGTAATTGGACTGTGTGTGCGCACGTTCAGATTTAAAGGGGGGGGGGGATATTCACACCACAAGGTTTTTGTTGCCAGGAAGCTTTTAGTAAAAGCACAAAATAAAGCCATTTCAGTGAGTTTTGTTAATTTTTCACAATTAAATTCTAAGGAGGGCTTGAGAAAATCAACAGAGAGCATAAACTCCTGAGGAAGAGGACTGCTTTGATGGAACAAAGTTCAATGAAAAGTAGAACAATGGTTTTGAAAGACATGTGTTTCTGGACCAGAGTCGGTTCTGCTGCTCTTCCCACAGATCAAGATCAAGCAAGAACAATGTAGGGTTTGTCCTCTTTAAAAAGCCCATTTATAACAAGAACTATTATTATTTTTTTTTTTTTATGTGTGTGTGTAAAATTCTGCAGAGGCCTGGTGTTATTTGAGTATCTATTAAGTAAATAGTTACACAAAAAATAAGTTTACACTAAAAAGCCAGTTTGCCTTACTTTCTGACTGGATTTCATTGTTTTAAACTTTTACACGTGTGCATGTGAAACAAGGTGGTTTCACATGTTTTACTTGGAACCGATGAGATTCGATTCAAGTGGCCTTTAATTCTTCAGCTCTTTACTGTGATGCACGAAGTGTTTGGGGATTTAAAATTTAAAATTGAGTGAAAATTGTGCTTGACACACACACACGCACACGCACACACACGCACGCACGCACGCACGCACGCACACACACACACACACACACACACACACACACACACACACACACACACACACACACACACACACAAAATATGCACAAATACTTTAACTCCTGTAAGTCAGGGCTCATGACAAATCGCTGGGCTCCTGTGTGAGCTCTGGATGGGATTTCTCTTCCTCTTGGTTCTTAAAGACGTGACTTTCAGACACTGTGGACTTTTAATTGACCTGACAGTTCTTCTTGTCCTGCACATTTCCTTCCTCTTTTCCTGGATTTTCCGTGCACTGTATCAAAATCAAATTTAAGACCTAAGCTAAGATGTAAGTAACAAGAAAAAAAATAAAAATAAAAAATAGAAAACAAAAACGTGAAAGAGCTTCAAAAACCTCACAGAGCTGTTCTTCTAAATGTGATCATATTTTTATTGGGGCCCTGCCATAGCAATGCATAAGGAGGCAGTTACTGCTTGCGAAGCAAGCAGTAACTGCCTCCATGCATTGCATGGCAGGCACCTATTAATCTACACCCAATAGAACGTTTCTTTATTATTATTATTATAACTTCTTCTTCCGTGACCGTTAATGCGGCTCGTACCGCTGCGAGCCCACCCACAAAAGTGGTATCAAAACGTCCGGCTCGGCGCCGGCATTGGAGCTATTACTTGTGGTGGGATTTGGAGTTACGATGAAAAAGTAAAAAGCGAAAAACCATCAAAAATTTTTCGGCAGTTGGAAACTGCCAAAACTAGAGTGTAACTGACGTTTCGTTAGAGTGTGGGAAGCAGTACGATTCTGACCCCAAATTAATTTTGAAATCGCCGTCACGCCCACAAATATCGCCCCATCGGTATCAAACTCGGTCATGACATTGATACGCATGCCTGTTCCGGTAAAATGTTTTCAAAATTTTCCTAGGGCTTACGGTTTTCTGTCAAGGTGCTTCAGAGCAAAGTCATGCGACAGGATTTTCACACGCTCTGCCAGGATCACTTCCATGTATTTCTGAAAAATGTCAGACCCCAGCGCACACTATTTTTTATCTTGTCGCTGTTATTACTGTGAGTGATGTACAAATATGAATCGCGGGACTATTGGAGACGGAAAAATAGGGCTCTTAAACGCTTCAAACGGTTTTCCGATACGTATCACGGTTTCCGAATGGGAAGGAGCTGTTCGGACTGCTTTTTTCATTCAAACTGACTGAGGTGTCTCACAAAGATAGAATTCTTTCTCCACCATTATGTCTCACACTCCACAGCTGGCAGAGAATCCATGACCATAGCAACGGAACACACCAGGGCCGAGCAGCTAATTAGAACTACAGAAACGCATCATTGTAGTTTTTACTGTGGCAGAGCTCTGAGGAAGTCGTTGGCCTTTAGAACTACTTGTGTTTTGGGCATTTTATAACTGATTTTAACCAACCATTGTTACAAATGGAATTAGTATGTCAATTTTAAATTAAGCTTGATGAAAATTTCAAAATAAAAACTTGAATATTTCAGGCCTTTCAGAAAAACTAACTGATTCAAGCATTTAAGTCTCTCCTTGTGCGTCACAAGGAGAGACTTGTGTTTTCACAAGGACCTCCTCTTTAGAACTGCAATTACTGATTGTCAGATATACAACATGGCAGAACACTCAGTGCCTACAAAAGAGGTCAGAGCTGATTGTAAGAACTACAACATGGCGGACCTGTCAGTTACTACTGAGGAGGAATGAGCTGGCCTTTAGAATTACATTGTGTTTGGGCATTTTATGACTGATTTTAACCAACCGTTGTTAAACATGGAATTAGTATGTGAATTTTAAATTAAGCTTCATGAAAATTTCAAAATAAAAGCCTGAATATTTATCTGAGGCCTTTCAGAAAAAATTGATTCAGGCTTGTAATTAAGTCTCTCCTTGTGTGTCACACTGACATGAGAGTTGACTTCCTCTTTAGAACTACAATTACTGAAGGTTAGGACTACAACATGGCAGAACACTCAGTGCCTACAAAAGAGGTCAGAGCTGATTCTCAGAACTACAACATGGCGGAACTGTCAGTTACTACAGAGGAGGAATGAGCTGGCCTTTAGAATTACATTGTGTTTGGGCATTTTATGACTGATTTTAACCAAGCATTGTTACACACATGATTAATGTGAGAATTATAAATTAAGCTTAAATGAAAATTTCAAAATAAAAGCCGTGATAGATTTTATATCATGTACTTGTTCTCATTGGTATTATGTGACTTTTCAACAAAACCAATGTTACACTTGGGATAAGTTTGGCAATTTGAAATGAAGCTTACTGAAAATTTCAAAATAAAAGCCTTAAGATCAGTCTGTGGCTAATGCAGGGTCTTGCATAGCAAGACAGTGCATTAGCTTTAGCTTTTACCTTAAATGAGCTATTAGCTATTTGTCTGACTTATTACACATGTTTGGTATAGTGAACAGAGTAAGTCAACTACAGAGAACATGCTAGTGATGCGCCACATGCTACTGATAGTATTCATGCTAAAATTAGCATTTTGGCTAATTTTAGCTTATACACTTATTTTAACATACTGAATAGTGCAAGTCCATGTTAGGGAACATTCTTGTGATTCTCCACATGGTACGTTTGTCACTTTTGTCAGCCAAGGTTATCATTTAGCATCAGAACACTGGGTTCAAACCGACGGGCACACTTTGGCAGGGCCCCGGTTAAATTTCTTCAGGAATTTTCTAGTTGGGGCCCTGCCATAGCAATGCATAAGGAGGCAGTGACTGACTTGCGAAGCAAGTCAGTAACTGCCTCCATGCATTGCATGGCAGGCACCTATTAATCTACACCCAATAGAATGCCTCTTTATTATTATTGGGGCCCTGCCCATAGCAATGCATAAGGAGGCAGTTACTGCTTGCGAAGCAAGCAGTAACTGCCTCCATGCATTGCATGGCAGGCACCTATTGTTCTTCACCTAATAGAATGTCTCTGTTTTTATTATTTATTATTCTTCCGTTTACCGGAATGCGGCTCGTACCGCTGCGAGCCCACCCACAAAAGTGGTATCAAAACGTGCGGCTCGTGCCCGGCATGTGAGCTATTACTGGTGGTGGGATTCGGAGTTACGATGAAAAAAGTAAAAAGCGAAAAACCATCAAAAATTTTCGTCATTTGAAACTAGAGTGTAACTGACGTTTCGTTAGAGTGTGGGAAGCAGTGCGATTCTGACCCCAAATTAATTTTGAAATCGCCGTCACGCCCACAAATATCGCCCGATCGGTATCAAACTCGGTCATGACATCGATACGCATGCCTGCTCCGGTAAAATGTTTTCGAAATTTTCCTAGGGCTTACGGTTTTCTGTCAAGGTGCTTCAGAGCAAAGTCATGCGACAGGATTTTCACACGCTCTGCCAGGATCACTTCCATGTATTTCTGAAAAATGTCAGACCCCCAGCGCACACCATTTTTATCTCGTCGCTGTTAATACTGTGAGTGATGGACAGATATGAATCTCGGGAATATCGGAGACGAAAGATAGGCCTCTCAAACGCTTCAAACGGTTTTCCGATACGTATCACGGTTTCCGAATGGGAAGGAGCTGTTCGGACTGCTTTTTTCATTCAAACTCACTGAGGTGTCTCACAAAGATAGAATTCTTTCTCCACCATTATCTCTCACACTCCACAGCTGGCAGAGAATCCATGACCATAGCAACGGAACACACCAGGGCCGAGCAGCTAATTAGAACTACGAAAACGCATCACTGTAGTTTTTTACAGTGGCAGAGCTCTGAGGAAGGAGCTGGCCTTTAGAACTACTTGTGTTTTGGGCATTTTATAACTGATTTAAACCAACCATTGTTAGAAATGGAATTAGTATGGCAAATAAATGAATTAATAAATAAATAAATTAAGCTTAATGAAAATTTCAAAATAAAAGCCTTAAGATTCCTTTCTGGCTCATGCGTATTTCACTGAAAGTTGCTGCATCTAACTGATAGAATTATGTCTCCCTCTGTCTGACTCACAGCTGGCAGAGAATCCATGACCATAGCAACGGAACACACCAGGGCCGAGCAGCTAATAGGAACTACAAAAAACGCATCACTGTAGTTTTTACTGTGGCAGAGCTCTGAGGAAGGAGTTGGCCTTTAGAACTACTTGTGTTTTGGGCATTTTATCACTGATTTTAACCAACCGTTGTTAAACATGGAATTAGTATGTCAATTTTAAATTAAACTTAATGAAAATTTCAAAATAAAAGCTTGAATATTTCAGGTCTTTCAGAAAAACTAACTGATTCAAGCATTTAAGTCTCTCCTTGTGTGTCACACTGACATGACAGTTGACTTCCTCTTTAGAACTACAATGACTGCAGGTTAGGAGAACATGGCGGAACACTCAGTGCCTACAAAAGAGGTCAGAGCTGATTCTCAGAACTACAACATGGCGGAACTGTCAGTTACTACAGAGGAGGAATGAGCTGGCCTTTAAAACTACTTGTGTTTTGGGCATTTTATAACTGATTTTAACTAACCGTTGTTAAACATGGAATTAGTATGTCAATTTTAAATTAAGCTTCATGAAAATTTCAAAATAAAAGCCTGAATATTTATCTGAGGCCTTTCAGAAAAATTGATTCAGGCTTGTAATTAAGTCTCTCCTTGTGTGTCACACTGACATGACAGTTGACTTCCTCTTTAGAACTACAATTACTGAAGGTTAAGACTACAACATGGCAGAACACTCAGTGCCTACAAAAGAGGTCAGAGCTGATCGTAAGAACTACAACATGGCGGAACTGTCAGTTACTACAGAGGAGGAATGAGCTGGCCTTTAGAATTACATTGTGTTTGGGCATTTTATGACTGATTTTAACCAAGCATTGTTACACACATGATTAATGTGAGAATTATAAATTAAGCTTAAAGAAAATTTCAAAATAAAAGCCCTGACATTCTTTTATATGACGTAATTGCCTTCTTTGGTATTATGTGACTTTTTCAACAAAACCAATGTTACACTTGGGATAAGTTTGGTAATTTAAAATGAAGCTGACTGAAAATTTCAAAATAAAAGCCCTAAAAATCTTTAGATCAGGTTATTGCTTTTTTGAGCATTAAATAACTGATTTAATCCAATCAATGTTAATCATGGTATTAGTTTAGACATTTGAAATGAAGCTTACTGAAAATTTCAAAATAAAAGCCTTAAGATCAGTCTGTGGCTAATGCAGGGTCTTGCATAGCAAGATAGTGCATTAGCTTTAATCCCTTTTACCTTAAATGAGGTATTAGCTATTTGTCTGACTTATTACACATGTTTGGTAAAGTGAACAGAGTAAGTCAATTACAGACAACATGCTAGTGATGCGCCACATGCTACTGATAGTATTCATGCTAAAATTAGCATTTTGGTTAATTTTAGCTTATACACTTATTTTAACATACTGAATAGTGCAAGTCCATGTTAGGGAACATTCTTGTCATTCTCCACATGGTACGTTTCTCACTTTTGTCAGCCAAGGTTATCATTTAGCATCAGAACGCTGGCTCCAAACCGACGGGCACACTTTGGCAGGGCCCCGGTTAAATTTCTTCAGGAATTTTCTAGTTATTATTATTCTTTATTTTTCTTCCGTAGACCGGAATGCGGCTCGTACCGCTGCGTGCCCACCCACAAATGTGGTATCAAAACGTGCGGCTCGTTCCCGGCATTGGAGCTATTACTGGTGGTGGGATTCGGAGTTACCATAGCGACGTAATAAGCGAAAAAAGACCCCCAAAGCCCCCATAGAAATGAATGGAGAGAGGAAACCAAAACATACTAAAATACCCAATTTTTGAGAATTTCCTGTGTCGTCATGGATTCACGTAGAAATGCCATTGAAATTTCAGTTTGTAAATACGCCCGTGATCTTTTCTAAAGTCTAGACAACAAGAGGATATGAATTACGGTTTGTCCACAATTTCTCTCTAAAGCGCCCCAAAGTTTTCAATTTTTGGAAAAAATTAGAGTGTAACTGACGATTCGTTAGAGTGTGGGAAGCAGTGCGATTCTGACCCCAAATTAATTTTGATATCGCCGTCACGCCCACAAATATCGCCCGATCGGTATCAAACTCGGTCATGACATTGATACGCATGCCTGCTCCGGTAAAATGTTTTCAAAAATTTTCCTAGGGCTTACGGTTTTTCTGTCAAGGTGCTTCAGAGCAAAGTCATGCGACAGGATTTTCACACGCTCTGCCAGGATCACTTCCATGTATTTCTGAAAAATGTCAGATCCCAGCGCACACCATTTTTATCTTGTCGCTGTTATTACTGTGAGTGATGTACAAATATGAATCGCGGGACTATTGGAGACGGAAAATAGGGCTCTTAAACGCTTCAAACGGTTTTCCGATACGTATCACGGTTTCCGAATGGGAAGGAGCTGTTCGGACTGCTTTTTTCATTCAAACTGACTGAGGTGTCTCACAAAGATAGAATTCTTTCTCCACCATTATGTCTCACACTCCACAGCTGGCAGAGAATCCATGACCATAGCAACGGAACACACCAGGGCCGAGCAGCTAATTAGAACTACGAAACACGCATCACTGTAGTTTTTACTGTGGCACAGCTCTGAGGAAGTCGTTGGCCTTTAGAACTACTTGTGTTTTGGGCATTTTATAACTGATTTTAACCAACCATTGTTACAAATGGAATTAGTATGTCAATTTTAAATTAAGCTTGATGAAAATTTCAAAATAAAAATTTGAATATTTCAGGCCTTTCAGAAAAACTGATTCAAGCATTTAAGTCTCTCCTTGTGTGTCACAAGGAGAGACTTGTGTTTACCTAAGGACCTCCTCTTTAGAACTGCAATTACTGATTGTCAGATATACAACATGGCAGAACACTCAGTGCCTACAAAAGAGGTCAGAGCTGAGTGTTCTGCAAAGAGGTCAGAGCTGATTGTAAGAACTACAACATGGCGGACCTGTCAGTTATTACTGAGGAGGAATGAGCTGGCCTTTAGAATTACATTGTGATTGGGCATTTTATAACTGATTTTAACCAACCATTGTTACACACATGATTAATGTGACAATTTTAAATTAAGCTTGATGAACATTTCAAAATAAAAGCTTGAATATTTCTCTCAGGTCTTTCAGAACTAACTGATTCAAGCATTTAATTAAGTCTCTCCTTGTGTGTCACACTGACATGACAGTTGACTTCCTCTTTAGAACTACAATTACTGAAGGTCAGGACTACAACATGGTGGAACACTCAGTGCCTACAAAAGAGGTCAGAGCTGATTCTCAGAACTACAACATGGTGGAACTGTCAGTTACTACTGAGGAGGAATGAGCTGGCCTTTAAAACTACTTGTGTTTTGGGCATTTTATAACTGATTTTTAACCAACCGTTGTTAAACATGGAATTAGTATGTCAATTTTAAATTAACCTTAATGAAAATTTCAAAATAAAAGCCTGAATATTTCTCTGAGGCCTTTCAGAAAAAATTGATTCAGGCATGTAATTAAGTATCTCCTTGTGTGTCACACTGACATGACAGTTGACCTCCTCTTTAGAACTACAATGACTGAAGGTTAGGACTACAACATGGCGGAACACTCAGTGCCTACAAAAGAGGTCAGAGCTGATTCTCAGAACTACAACATGGTGGAACTGTCAGTTACTACAGAGGAGGAATGAGCTGGCCTTTAAAATAACATTGTGTTTGGGCATTTTATGACTGATTTTAACCAAGCATTGTTACACACATGATTAATGTGAGAATTATAAATTAAGCTTAATGAAAATTTCAAAATAAAAGCCCTGACATTCTTTTATATGACGTAATTGCCTTCTTTGGCATTATGTGACTTTTTCAACAAAACCACTGTTACACATGGAATTAGATTGGCCATTTAAAATCAAGCTTGCGGAAAATTTCAAAATAAAAGCCTTGATAGATTTTATATCAGGTACTTGCTCTCATTGGTATTATGTGACTTTTTCAACAAAACCAATGTTACACTTGGGATAAGTTTGGCAATTTGAAATGAAGCTTACTGAAAATTTCAAAATAAAAGCCTTAAGATCAGTCTGTGGCTAATGCAGGGTCTTGCATAGCAAGACAGTGCATTAGCTTTAGCCTTTTACCTTAAATGAGCTATTAGCTATTTGTCTGACTTATTACACATGTTTGGTATAGTGAACAGAGTAAGTCAACTACAGACAACATGCTAGTGATGCGCCACATGCTACTGATAGTATTCATGCTAAAATTAGCATTTTGGCTAATTTTAGATTATACACTTATTTTAACGTACTGAATAGTGCAAGTCCATGTTAGGGAACATTCTTGTGATTCTCCACATGGTACGTTTGTCACTTTTGTCAGCCAAGGTTATCATTTAGCATCAGAACGCTGGCTCCAAAGCGACGGGCACACTTTGGCAGGGCCCGGTTAAATTTCTTCAGGAATTTTCTAGTTATTATTCTTTATTTTTCTTCCGTGGGCCGGAATGCGGCTCGTACCGCTGCGTGCCCACCCACAAATGTGGTATCAAAGCGTGCGGCTCGTTCCCGGCATTGGAGCTATTACTGGTGGTGGGATTCGGAGTTACCATAGCGGCGTAATAAGCGAAAAAAAAGACCCCCCAAAGCCCCCCATAGAAATGAATGGAGAGAGGAAACCAAAACATACTAAAATACCCAATTTTTGAGAATTTCGTGTGTCGTCATGGATTCACGTAGAAATGCCATTGAAATTTCAGTTTGTAAATACGCCCGTGATCTTTTCTAAAGTCTAGACAACAAGAGGATATGAATTACGGTTTGTCCACAATTTCTCTCTAAAGCGCACCAAAGTTTTCAATTTTTGGAAAAATTAGAGTGTAACTGACGATTCGTTAGAGTGTGGGAAGCAGTGCGATTCTGACCCCAAATTAATTTTGATATCGCCGTCACGCCCACAAATATCGCCCGATCGGTATCAAACTCGGTCATGACATTGATACGCATGCCTGCTCCGGTAAAATGTTTTCGAAATTTTCCTAGGGCTTACGGTTTTCTGTCAAGGTGCGTCAGAGCGAAGTCATGCGACAGGATTTTCACACGCTCTGCCAGGATCACTTCCATGTATTTCTGAAAAATGTCAGACCCCAGCGCACACCATTTTTTATCTCGTCGCTGTTATTACTGTGAGTGATGTACAGATATGAATCGCGGGACTATTGGAGACGAAAAAATAGGGCTCTCAAACGCTTCAAACGGTTTTCCGATACGTATCACGGTTTCGAATGGGAAGGAGCTGTTCGGACTGCTTTTTTTCATTTCAAACTGACTGAGGTGTCTCACAAAGATAGAATTCTTTCTCCACCATTATGTCTCACACTCCACAGCTGGCAGAGAATCCATGACCATAGCAACGGAACACACCAGGGCCCGAGCAGCTAATTAGAACTACAGAAAACGCATCACTGTAGTTTTTACTGTGGCAGAGCTCTGAGGAAGTCGTTGGCCTTTAGAACTACTTGTGTTTTGGGCATTTTATAACTGATTTTAACCAACCATTGTTACAAATGGAATTAGTATGTCAATTTTAAATTAACCTTAATGAAAATTTCAAAATAAAAACTTGAATGTTTCAGGCCTTTCAGAAAAACTAACTGATTCAAGCATTTAAGTCTCTCCTTGTGTGTCACAAGGAGAGACTTGTATTTCCCTAAGGACCTCCTCTTTAGAACTACAATTACTGATTGTCAGATATACAACATGGCAGAACACTCAGTGCCTACAAAAGAGGTCAGAGCTGATTGTAAGAACTACAACATGGCGGAACTGTCAGTTACTACTGAGGAGGAATGAGCTGGCCTTTAGAATTACATTGTGATTGGGCATTTTATAACTGATTTTAACCAACCATTGTTACACACATGATTAATGTGACAATTTTAAATTAAGCTTGAACAAAAATTTCAAAATAAAAGCTTGAATATTTCTCTGAGGCCTTTCAGAAAAAATTGATTAAGGCATGTAATTAAGTCTCTCCTTGTGTGTCACACTGACATGACAGTTGACCTCCTCTTTAGAACTACAATGACTGAAGGTTAGGACTTCAGTAATGGTGGAACACTCAGTGCCTACAAAAGAGGTCAGAGCTGATTCTCAGAACTACAACATGGCGGAACTGTCAGTTACTACAGAGGAGGAATGAGCTGGCCTTTAGAATTACATTGTGTTTGGGCATTTTATGACTGATTTTAACCAACCGTTGTTAAACATGGAATTAGTATGTCAATTTTAAATTAAGCTTCATGAAAATTTCAAAATAAAAGCCTGAATATTTATCTGAGGCCTTTCAGAAAAATTGATTCAGGCATGTAATTAAGTCTCTCCTTGTGTGTCACACTGACATGACAGTTGACTTCCTCTTTAGAACTACAATTACTGAAGGTTAAGACTACAACATGGC
Organism: Poeciliopsis gracilis; assembly: GCA_911649635.1. Lineage (NCBI taxonomy): Eukaryota > Metazoa > Chordata > Actinopteri > Cyprinodontiformes > Poeciliidae > Poeciliopsis > Poeciliopsis gracilis. Next base: position 15,960,939 of record CAJVRI010001220.1, on the reverse strand, counting down.
AGAACACTCAGTGCCTACAAAAGAGGTCAGAGCTGATTCTCAGAACTACAACATGGCGGAACTGTCAGTTACTACAGAGGAGGAATGAGCTGGCCTTTAGAATTACATTGTGTTTGGGCATTTTATGACTGATTTTAACCAAGCATTGTTACACACATGATTAATGTGAGAATTATAAATGAAGCTGACTGAAAATTTCAAAATAAAAGCCCTAAAAATCTTTAGATCAGGTTATTGCTTTTTTGAGCATTAAATAACTGATTTAATCCAATCAATGTTAATCATGGTATTAGTTTAGACATTTGAAATGAAGCTTACTGAAAATTTCAAAATAAAAGCCTTAAGATCAGTCTGTGGCTAATGCAGCGTCTTGCATAGCAGGACAGTGCATTCGCTTTAGCCTTTTACCTTAAATGAGGTATTAGCTATTTGTCTGACTTATTACACATGTTTGGTATAGTGAACAGAGTAAGTAAATTACAGACAATATGCTAGTGATGCGCCACATGCTACTGATAGTATTCAAGCTAAAATTAGCATTTTGGCTAATTTTAGCTTATACACTTATTTTAACATACTGAATAGTGCAAGTCCATGTTAGGGAACATTCTTGTGATTCTCCACATGGTACGTTTCTCACTTTTGTCAGCCAAGGTTATCATTTAGCACCAGAACGCTGGCTCCAAACCGATGGGCACACTTTGGCAGGGCCCCGGTTAAATTTCTTCAGGAATTTTCTAGTTATAACTTCTTCTTCCGTGACCGTTAATGCGGCTCGTACCGCTGCGAGCCCACCCACAAAAGTGGTATCAAAACGTCCGGCTCGGCGCCGGCATTGGAGCTATTACTTGTGGTGGGATTTGGAGTTACGATGAAAAAGTAAAAAGCGAAAAACCATCAAAAATTTTTCGGCAGTTGGAAACTGCCCAAACTAGAGTGTAACTGACGTTTCGTTAGAGTGTGGGAAGCAGTGCGATTCTGACCCCAAATAAATTTTGAAATCGCCGTCACGCCCACAAATATCGCCCGATCGGTATCAAACTCGGTCATGACATCGATACGCATGCCTGCTCCGGTAAAATGTTTTCGAAATTTTCCTAGGGCTTACGGTTTTCTGTCAAGGTGCTTCAGAGCGAAGTCATGCGACAGGATTTTCACACGCTCTGCCAGGATCACTTCCATGTATTTCTGAAAAATGTCAGACCCCCAGCGCACACCATTTTTATCTCGTCGCTGTTAATACTGTGAGTGATGTACAGATATGAATCTCGGGAATATCGGAGACGAAAGATAGATCTCTCAAACGCTTCAAACGGTTTTCCGATACGTATCACGGTTTCCGAATGGGAAGGAGCTGTTCGGACTGCTTTTTTCATTCAAACTGACTGAAGTGTCTCACAAAGATAGAATTCTTTCTCCACCATTATGTCTCACACTCCACAGCTGGCAGAGAATCCATGACCATAGCAACGGAACACACCAGGGCCGAGCAGCTAATTAGAACTACGAAAACGCATCATTGTAGTTTTTACTGTGGCAGAGCTCTGAGGAAGGAGCTGGCCTTTAGAACTACTTGTGTTTTGGGCATTTTATAACTGATTTTAACCAACCATTGTTACAAATGGAATTAGTATGTCAATTTTAAATTAACCTTAATGAAAATATCAAAATAAAAGCTTGAATATTTCAGGCCTTTAAGAAAAACTAACTGATTCAAGCAATTAAGTCTCTCCTTGATTGTGTCACAAGGAGAGACTTGTGACACACAAGGACCTCCTCTTTAGAACTACAATTACTGATTGTCAGATATACAAGATGGCAGAACACTCAGTGCCTACAAAAGAGGTCAGAGCTGATTGTAAAAACTACAACATGGCGGAACTGTCAGTTACTACTGAGGAGGAATGAGCTGGCCTTTAGAATTACATTGTGATTGGGCATTTTATAACTGATTTTAACCAACCGTTGTTACAAATGGAATTAGTATGTCAATTTTAAATTAACCTTAATGAAAATTTCAAAATAAAAGCTTGAATATTTCAGGCCTTTCAGAAAAACTAACTGATTCAAGCATCTAATTAAGTCTCTCCTTGTGTGTCACACTGACATGACAGTTGACTTCCTCTTTAGAACTACAAATACTGCAGGTTAGAACTACAACATGGCGGAACACTCAGTGCCTACAAAAGAGGTCAGAGCTGATTCTCAGAACTACAACATGGCGAACTGTCAGTTACTACAGAGGAGGAATGAGCTGGCCTTAAGAATTACATTGTGCTTGGGCATTTTATGACTGATTTTAACCAAGCATTGTTACACACATGATTAATGTTACAATTTTAAATTAAGCTTGATCAAAATTTCAAAATAAAAGCTTGAATATTTCAGGTCTTTCAGAAAAACTAACTGATTCAAGCATCTAATTAAGTCTCTCCTTGTGTGTCACACTGACATGACAGTTGACTTCCTCTTTAGAACTACAAATACTGCAGGTTAGCAAAACATGGCAGAACACTCAGTGCCTACAAAAGAGGTCAGAGCTGATTCTCAGAACTACAACATGGCAGAACTATCAGTTACTACAGAGGAGGAATGAGCTGGCATTTAAAACTACTTGTGTTTTGGGCATTTTATAACTGATTTTAATCAACCGTTGTTAAACATGGAATTAGTATGTCCATTTTAAATTAAGCTTCATGAAAATTTCAAAATAAAAGCCTGAATATTTCTCTGAGGCCTTTCAGAAAAATTTATTCAGGCATGTAATTAAGTCTCTCCGTGTGTGTCACACTGACATGACAGTTGACCTCCTCTTTAGAACTACAATGACTGCAGGTTAGGACTACAACATGGCAGAACACTCAGTGCCTACAAAAGAGGTCAGAGCTGATTGTCAGAACTACAACATGGCGGAACTGTCAGTTACTACAGAGGAGGAATGAGCTGGCTTTTAGAATTACATTGTGTTTGGGCATTTTATGACTGATTTTAACCAACCATTGTTACACACATGATTAATGTGAGAATTATAAATTAAGCTTAATTAAGCTTAATGAAAATTTCAAAATAAAAGCCCTGACATTCTTTTATATGACGTAATTGCCTTCTTTGGCATTATGTGACTTTTTTTTTTAACAAAACCACTGTTACACATGGGATTAGATTGGCCATTTAAAATCAGGCTTTCTGAAAATTTCAAAATAAAAGCCTTCATAGTTTTTAAATCAGGTACTTGCTCTCATTGGTATTATGTCACTTTTTCAACAAAACCACTGTTACACTTGGGATTAGTTTGGCAATTTAAAATGAAGCTAACTGAAAATTTCAAAATAAAAGCCCTGAAGATTTTTACATGAGGTTATTGCTTTTTTGAGCATTAAATAACTGATTTAATCCAACCAATGTTAATCATGGTATTAGTTTAGATATTTGACATGAAGCTTGGGCTGCACAGTGGCGCAGTGGGTAGCGCTGTTGCCTTGCAGCAAGAAGGTCCTGGGTTCGATTCCCGGCCTGGGGTCTTTCTGCACGGAGTTTGTATGTTCTCCCTGTGCATGCGTGGGTTCTCTCCGGGTACTCCGGCTTCCTCCCACAGTCCAAAAACATGACTGTCAGGTTGATTGGGCTTTCCAGATTCTCCCTAGGTGTGAGTGTGTGTGTGCATGGTTGTTTGTCCTGTTTGTCTCTCTGTGTTGCCCTGCGACAGACTGGCGACCTGTCCAGGGTGTACCCCGCCTCTCGCCCGGAACGCAGCTGGAGGTAGGCACCAGCAACTCCCGACCCCGTTAGGGAGAAGGGTGACGGAAAATGGATGGATGGATGGATGGATGGACATGAAGCTTACTGAAATTTCAAAATAAAAGCCCTAAGATTAATCTGTGGCTAATGCAGCGCCGGAAGGCGCTGCAATGACATTAGCTTGCATTATCATTTTCTCTGAAAATGATAATGGGTTAGGGTTAGGGTAGGGTTAGGGTTTCTCTGAAAATGATAATGCAAGCTAATGCAAAGTGAATTAGCTTTAGCACACACATTAGCATTGCACTGTTGCCCATGAGTGCACTGCCGTAGGCAGTGCAATAAGGTTATACAGCATGATATTTTTCGCTCAGGTTAGGGGTCTACCTTGCACAAGGCAGAGCATTAGCATTAGCCTTTTATCTTAAATGAGGTATTAGCTATTTCTCTCACTTATTAACCATGTTTAGTATACTGAATGGAGTAAGTCATGCTTGTGACTCTCCATGATATTGCAGCTTTCCTTAGCATTGACGCTAATGTTTAGCATCAGAACGCTGGCTCCAAACCGACGGGCACACTTTGGCAGGGCCCCGGTTAAATTTCTTCAGGAATTTTCTAGTTCATTCAATGAAATTGCTTTTTTCTCTTTTTTTTGCTGCCTTCCTTCAGTTTGTGTCTCTCCATCAATACATTTTTCAATGAATCAGACATTGCAAAATTCTTTCATTACATTATATTACATTTTATTACATCTTTTATTATATTACTTATTACACTTTATGAAACCAAAATGCTCCATGTGGGAAAAAACGCTGGAGTGTGAAAGTAGGTCGTCTTTCTGCGCCATGGTGTTTGTTTTGAAGTCAAAGTCGTTTTATTGATTTATAGCATCTGGAACTAAATTGGAGACCTGGCCACCGAGAGTGATATTTCTCTCTGAAAAAAGAAAAAAAAGAAAAAAAAAAAAGGCTTTTTTAAATCATACTTCTGCTTCCTCTTTTTGATTTAACTGCTGTTACAAATCAACTGAACAAAGGGAGACATTTCATGGTTGTGGAGTGTGTGGGTGGACTTTGTGTGACCTTTACACAAAGTCGCACAGGAATTTATTCAATAACTCAGACAGCTGCCCTTTGGTTTTTGCTTATAAAAGCAGTTTATTTGTTACTGGCTCTAATTAGTTGTTAAAGTTCATTGCAAAAGCTTGATTGTACTAATAACCTGATGGTGCAAATTCACAGTGGATTGATATGACACATGCATATTTTTACATGGGATTAAATTCCATGTGACTGAACACAAATGCATGCCACACTTTGCAGTTTTTAACGTCATCATTCCTCCATTTCACAGGTATGTGCTTCTTTGTTTAGGACCAAATAAAATCCCACTAATGTGGAAACAATGTTTTTGCAAGGTACTGTGAGTCTGAGTAAATTTCATAATACAGATTTCTCTTCTGTAGTCATGATTCTATTACAATAGAATCGAGCGGCATGCATGATAATCCCTGTCAGCTCTTCATCTCTTTAAGAAGACTCTATTTTTGTGGTAGAGAGGGAAGAGGAGGGCGGAGGGGGGTGTTGGACTCAAAATGGTGCACCGTCAAAACCGTAAAATTCAAATAAACACAAATGATTTTACTGAACAATTTGAACCGGAGTAACGTGGAGATGCCACTGAGTCATTTCATCAGAACCGAGCCTAACATGATCCCCCTCCTCTCTCTCTGTCTTTCTCTCTCCTCTTCCTTGTCAGAGAGAACCAGCAGTCTGCTCATTCCTCCACAAAATGGAGGCTGCTTGGCATCATGCATGGCAGTCCCTCAGCGCTTGTAGGCTGTTTGTTCCCTCGTGCCTCATCACCGCTGCCTGGATGTCAAGCACAACAAGCAGAGAGCTGCGAGCGCTGTGTGCAGACAGCAGCACCATGTCACGTCCTGCCGCCCTGGAGGAATCAGAGCCTCCACGTGTGTGTGTGTGTGTGTGTGTGTTTAAATAGAGAGTAGACAGGGTGTTTTCTTTTTTCTTTTTTTTTTTAGTTTATGTCTGCATGCATATGTGTGTGTGTCTGGGTGGGTGGATGGTAAAGTTGCAGTTGTGAGTGTGTGTGTGTGTGTGTGTGCATCCATGCACGTGTGTCTAAGAGGGTGAGGTGACCCAGATCTGCTTATTAGCATCAGGAGGAGAAGGACACAGTCACTTAGAGCTTTGTGCCGGAGCAGTGAACTGTGCACGGGCTTCAGTGACACAACATCATGCCTCATACTGTAACCGCCCACAACTCACAGGCACCCGCCCACGCCTACACACACACACACACACACACACACCCCCACACACACACACACACACACACACACACACACACACACACACACACACACACACCCCACACACACACACACACACACACACCCTTCTTACTTTTCATTTTGCCTCTCAATATCTGTGCTATCTAGGAAATAAATCCATCCAGAAAACAGAAACAAACGTTCATTTCTTGCCATCTTACTGTATCACATTCGTCTAATAAAGCATTTCTAGATAATTCAACGGTTAAAAATTCAGAAAAGATTAGTGATGTGTGTAGTTCTTGTTCAGTTTGTGACAAATGGAACTGAAACAGTGAAATGTCTATTTCCTTCTCTTACTGACACCTAGGCTGGACTGAAACGCACAGCAGTTCTCTTCAGAGACGCCTGAAGCTTTACAGTCGAGACAGACAGTAATTCACTATTTGAAAGCATTGGTAAAACATGTAATTACTGCTACTTGCAGTCTATAACCTAAATGCAAAGTCTGTTATGAGATAATCTCCACTATCTCACAACCACAAATTCCCAAAGTCTTGTACAGGATTTAATCTGGAACTTCAGTTTTTGCAGTCAAGATGACAATGGAAATGTAAAGTAAGGGGAAAAAAAAACATGTAAGAAAGAATCAGAGTTTTCAGAAAGAAATATCTAACTTCAATATGGGTGTCCATAAGAACTGTAGGTCTATAGTCTTCCTTACTGAAGCAGAACCATGAAATAATCTGTTTCTCTGAGTCAAATCCAATTAAAATCGGTTTCGTGCGACCTCTGGTGGCTCAATTGAATCATTACAGTTCCAGGCCACATAATGAGTGAGAAAAAGTAAAAAGTGACCTAAAACCCTGGAAACAAATGAATTTTACATTGCAGTGGCATATCCTCATGATGGGAAAAAAAAGAAATAAAGAAAGAAAACATGTAAGCTAATTTAATACATAGAACTGAAAGTCAAGTATTTTATACAGAGCCCGACTGGTGAGGTGGAAGAAAAAAAATACATATAAATATCGTGGCCACGGCCTAACTAACATAATTCGTGGGAACGACTTCATATTTGGTAGAGTACGAGCAACATTTTAGTCTCTATTTCTTACACTGAAACAGTTAAAATCAACTCGGAACTAATAGTTGGCAACATTCAGTTTTAACACGGGAGTATTTTGCTGTGGCACACTTCAAACATGGCTTCCAAAGACCAACCGGTGTGTCAAATCTTCTCCTTCCAGGACTGTAAAACGTCCCCAGACCCAGTCTTTGAGCTGCCGGCCCAGTGCTTGACCCCCACAGCGGCCCCGATAGTGATAGACAACGGCTCCTTTCAGACCCGGGCCGGCTGGGCGGCTCCGGCCGCGGAGTTCGACTCTCCGCGGCTGCTGTTCAGGTCGGTGGCGGCTCGCAGCAGAGGGGCCGCCCGCAGCGAAACCCAGATAGGGAACGACATCCCGAATTTGGAGCCGCTGCGGTGGCTGCTGAAGAGCCAGTTCGACCGCAACGTGGTGGTGAACTTCGAGATCCAGGAGCTCATCTTGGACTATGTTTTCACACACCTGGGGCTCAGCTCGGAGGTCAGGGAAACACAATGAAACTCAGCGACAGCGGATTCATTGCTTGTGATTGCAGGAAAGAAATGACGAGTATTCACAGATTAACAGACATTATTAAATGATGTTTGCATTCAAACTCACTCTGTAAAAACTTTAAAAAAAGAAATGCATTTATATTTTATTAATACCTTTATTTCTTCTGCATAAATAATAAAAAAAAGAGTTCAGCTGAATTTGTTTCTGATTCTCTCACATGTAGGGCAGTGTGGATCATCCCATCCTGATGACAGAGGCCCCCTGCAACCCGCTGCACTGCCGGCAGATGATGTCAGAGCTGCTGTTCGAGTGCTACCGCGTCCCGTTTGTGTCTTATGGCGTGGACAGCTTGTACAGTTTCCACCACAACAACAATCAGAGGAACCTGCAGCGGCCAAACACCGGCATCATTCTGTCCTCCGGCTACCACTGCTCTCACATCCTGCCTGTCGTCAACGGCAGGTGAGCCCAAACACGCGCGGACATCATCCTGAGTACTTCCACCGTATTCTGACTGTATTATACTTTCACTGAATGCAGAGTTCCCTGGTTCACCTGATGTGGTTTTTGATTTCAGATTGGACGCTGTGAACTCTAAACGCGTGAACGTGGCTGGAAGTCAGGCGGCTTCCTACCTGCAGCGCCTCCTGCAGCTGAAGTATCCAGGTCACCTCGCCGCCATCACACTGAGCCGCATGGAGGAGCTGCTGCATGGGCACAGCTACGCTGCCGTGGATTATCACGAAGGTACAACGCAGATTGACATACCAACATCTTATTTTTTTATGCATTTATTTAATCCCTTTGTTGCGGATGGTCTACAGAGCTGGAGAAGTGGCGCTGCCCAGAGTTTTATGAGCGGGAGGTTCACCGGATACAGCTTCCCTTCTCTGGGAAGGTGCCGGGAGGCTGCGTGAGTGCGGAGGAGCGGCAAGAGAGGCGAGCTCAGCAGCTCCGAAGACTTCAGGAGATCAACACTCGCCGGCGGGAGGAGAAGCTGCAGCAGGATCAAGAGAGGCTGGACCGACTTTTGGCCGTACAAGTAATTGTAACTCTAAATATGTAAAAAAAAAACAAAAAAAAAACCCAGGGGTGAAGTTTTCCATCTGTTTTATTTTATTGTTATTATCATGTTTTAATAAAGTCAGTGTAAACATACTTTGCTTACTCCATCACTTCAGCACTGCAGCAACAACCAAAAGCCAAACAAACTGCGATTCTAAAAGCAGCCATTGTTGAGTCATTGTGCAGCACAGCCATCACAGAGCACTGTGTGTGCAGGAGCTGCTGGAGGACGGCCTGTTGGATCAGTTCCACAAAAGCCTCATGGAGCTCAACATGGATTCAGCCGAGGAGCTGCAGTCGTACATCAACAAGCTGCAGCTGGCGGTGGAGCAGGGGAGGCTGAAGCTGCTGCAGAGCGACGGAGGGGAGGGGAAGATGGAGGTACGGCTTTTTCTGTTCGGCTGTTGATTCATCATTTTAAGTGTAGTTTGTACACAGTAAAAACACAGAAAATTCAGCTAAATTAGAAAATAAACATTTTATCGACACTGATGAAGCATTAGTATAGCGTTCTCTTAGTGTGTGTGTGTGATCCGTTGTGGCAAAGCTAAAAACTACTTATAACGTCATCATGTGAAAATGTTTGGTTTGGTTTAACATCAATACAGTATATGGATAATCTGGTGACTATTTATTGGATCAACCAATTAATACTTGGATAGAAAAGGTGGTTAGTAAATCTTTAACCAGCTAACTTGAGGAGTATGGATATATTTGCAGACAAAGGTTTCTATTTTTTTCAGAAATGCAAAATGTTTGTATTTTTGTCCAGTTCTGGCTTAATTACAACTCTAAGGGCGTTGTCCTTTCAGCAAATTGCCATTTTTGAGAATAGGAGTCCCTATTCTCCAATCAACAATTATTTGATTAGTAGATTAGTTGATGATTACTTCAGTATGCAATTAATTACAATCCTAGTATGTTTTCTCTTTGGATATGATTTATTGAAAACTCAACCTTACCAAAATCAACAGAAAAAGTTGTCTGCTTCGTAAGCTTTAAATGTTGCTTTGAACATCATTAAAGTTCATGCCTGGTGTTTCAGCTGCTCTCTAAACACGAGCTGGACGCACGTCAAAGGAGTCCCCAGAAACCGGTGCAGTTAGCTCTGTGTTTCAATGTAAACATCCTTCGAATGGGTGGAAAACCCCTTAGATTTGAGGGAGAATCCAACTTTGTTAGCTTTGTAAGATCAACATGATACAGTTTTGAACATGTACATGAAGCTGGTTCTTGATTTTTCTTCTTAAAGTTCTGAGTAACTTTATTTTCTTTCATTCACTCTGTTTATCTTTGCTGGTTTAGTTTGATAAACTGAAACAGAGATGAAGCACTTTTTCTTTGCCCTCTAGATAAACAATCAAACCATGTTTTAGTAAAATGATCAGATTCCATATTTCCACTGCTTTGCGTTACACTGAGTATGCAAATGCTTGGGTAGGTGAAAGTCAGGAGCACTCTGAGTGATCAAGCTTCATCTGTAGTCTGAAAATTTAGATGAGCCAGTCTTTTTTTTTTCTTTAATTTCGTTAAGACTCCTAATGAATGTGCAGGATTTGTTCCCGCCTGCTGCAGTGGATTATCTGCGGCTGACACGACGCCTGAGGCTGTTCTCTCGCTCTCTGCCAGGTGTCGGAGTTAGAGCAGCCGGTGGATGAAGGAGACGGAGTGGCACTGATGGATTCAGACTTCCCCGAGGACCCGCTGTCAGAAAAATCCGCCGGCGTCGTTCAGGTAGTGGCACACTGACAGCGTAGATTCTCTAATAAATACACGGGAACCTCATTAACGTTGTGCTGACGGGCCAGAGAGTGTGGAGGAGTATCTGCAAGTAAACTTTCAGTCAAGTTTTCTGCTCGTGCTCTGGACTGTGCTCCGGGAAAACAGACGATGGGACGGGACTTAAAAGGATGAGCTCAATCTGTTTTCCAGCCGGCCTTCAACATGGCCGAGTACCACCAGCTGTTTGTGGGGACGGAGCGGCTGCGCTGTCCGGAGATCCTGTTCCAGCCTTCTCTGATCGGAGAAGACCAGATGGGACTGATGGAGACGCTGCAGTATGTCCTAGCAAGGTAAACGCACAATATTACAGATCCACTGCAGTCATTAAACCCCACACTGGTTTGCATTGTGATCGGGTGGCCAATAAGAACCATTTCTTTTAAAACAATGCACAACAAAGTTTTTTTTTATGGAAATTCATACAGTTTTATTGGAACTTCACATATAAATGTGTTTTACCAAACAGATACACCCCTGAGCAGCAGGAGGCGCTGGTGAGCAATGTGTTTCTGACGGGAGGGAACATGCAGCACCCTGGCATGAAGGAGCGGGTGGAGAGGGAGCTGCTGGCACTGAGGCCATTCCAGTCTCATTTCAAGGTTGACATTTCAAAATGTCTTTTTGAAATAATGCAAATCATGTTGTGACACATAATGCAGATTTTGACGAGCAAAATTGTTTTGAATTGAAACCGGGTGACAAAAAAAAAAAAAAAATCTGTATTTAAAAATATTATTTTACCTGCCTACACAGGTAACCATGGCAACCCGGCCAGGCTTGGACGCGTGGTACGGAGCGCGGGACTGGGCGTTGGAGCATCCGGCCACGGCAGGAGCAGAAGGCTGGATTAGCCGGCAGGACTACGAGGAGAAAGGAGGCGAATATCTGAGCGAACACTGCGCCTCTAACGTCTTCGTTCCCATGAAGCTCGCCAAACCGGTTCCTGTTCGTCCCACCGAGCCCGCCGCGGCTCCTCAGACCCTGACAGGGGCCTCAGCCGCCGCGGCAACCGTTACAGTCGCCCCAGCTCCATCCTTATCCACAGATTCTGCTGACGTCAACATGGCTGCCTCCTGAAACGAGGAATATTCATTGAGTTCAGTTTGGACTGACGTTATGCATTTATTTTTCCTTTGGTTTGATTTGATAATCCCAACCTTTGAGTCCTTTGCGGTTGGATCATTTCATTATATGACAAATGTTACTCAATATGTTTCGCAGCTGAAGTTTCAACCAAACATTGCTACATCTTTTTCCAGTGAGATAATTTTAGAGCTTTCCTCAAAGACGTCTCTTATTCAGACTATCCTTTGTGAGTCTTTTGTAAATTTGTAATTAACGTCTGTAGAAATGCTGATCGAAACCTTTCATATTGAATGGTGATCACATTTTAAGGTCTAGTGGAAATGCATATTTCAATATTTTGTAAAAACTAAAAACAAAAAAAAAAAACAAAAAAACATGAGCTTTCTTTGTTTATTTGAATACAGTTTTTTTTTTAAATAAAGTTGAGTCTGTTTCATCACTAATTTTTTTCTCTAATCTAACCTCTTTTCCTTAGGTTTTCCTTATGTCCATTCATCATGTCTGTATTGTGTTTAGTGTAAACAAATCCTTTCCTCAGGAACCTAATTACTTTATGTTGCAGTATATTCTTGTTTCCACTAGATGGCGAAAAGAAACATAAAACGTTATGTCTTTCCTTTTTTAGAAATGTAAACTATTGTATAACACTGACCTTTGTGTTTGCAACATAGAGATGACTAAATGTCGCATTTCTACTTTTCCCAGTAGTGTAAAAAATTACTAAACTGTGTTTTTATTGTCATGATGCGCACTAGCTACAGATTTTAGACCGGTCTTCCTGGCCAGCGTGTGAGCCGTCCGGTAAATGCGTGGTGACCTCGCAGTGCAGCAGGCCTGAGTAGTTTAATACTATTATGTGGGAAACTGTCAGGGATCAAGGTTCAAACCAGCGCTCAGAAAGGCCCCGTTCCCACAGCAGCAGCTGTTAGGAGCCACGGCGTCCTTAAACTTCCACAGGATTGGCTGAAGATTATCATAAGGGTTAAAATGAGAGAGAAAAAATAGGAAAATGTCGAAATCAAACTGTATAACTGTATCTCTTTAAAAAAAAAAAAAACACCCTCATGATGTGTAACAGGCTTCTACATTTTTTTTTCTCCCTTCTAAAAGATGACAACGTGCAAGATGTCCTGTCAAACAGCATATTTCCTGCCAGGACCAATCAGCACCATCATTATGTGTTTCTGGACCATGTTTACCTCGTGGCGCAGGGGGGAATACCTCACTGACTGGGGGCTTGTGTTTCCAAACCAGCCTGCTGCCACCGCGTTGGCCCAGAGCCCAATTAGGAGGATTTGTTTGTGAGCTGCAGTGTTGCAGGCCAGCTGGAGCAGCAGACAGGATGAACCGACGTCCCGCAGATCCGTGGCGGAAGGGGGGGAAAATAAAAGTCCAAACACTGAATCTGTGACAGAGACCACTAAGCTTTTTCTTAAAATAGCCCCCAAAAAATTTAATTTAGTTTGTTATGGGAAACCTTGTCATTGTCGCTGAGCAGTGAGTCTATTCACATGTTTACCTGCACAGGCTGTGTGCACACATTTGACTCTTCAACTGGTTGTCCTATTGGTGGGAAGGAACAGTGTTACAAATACTGGAATATGCAGTCGTGCCTTACGGTTTTCTACATTTTCCTCCATTGTGTTCACAATATACATTCTTGTGATGATCCGAAACCAGAGGTGGGTCGTTACAGTCACTCAAGAAACCTTTTGAAATAAATGTGCAATTAGGAGTAGTTTTACACTTTGCCTCTTGTACTTGTGTAAAATGTCTGGATTACACACCTGCAAGTTGTAAAAGTGAAACTTCTCGTTTCTACACAAGTTTTGTTTTTCTAATGTCATTTTGCACATGTTTGCACTTGTCTTTATATTTTTGTCTGGCTGATTAGATCATTTTAAAAACATTGAACCACATGTTACTCGGTAAGGTACAAAGATTTTTAAAAGCATTTAGGCTGAATTTAGAAACCACAAGAACTCCTGTGTAAAGTTCTCCTCAAGCCATGTGGGGACAAACTTGCACTAAGTATCAACAGTAATTGCGCGCCATGTCGAAACATGGTGGCGGCAGCATCATGTTTTTCTTTGTCAGGGACAGAGCTGACAAAAACTCAAAGGAAAGCCTTTCAGAGGTTGCAAAACGCTTGAGACTAATTAAAGAGAAAATCAGTCACTTTAATCAGTCTGGAAGGTTCACCTACAAGAACATGATTCTCTGTACGTGTGAATAAACTAAACTGGAAAAAAGTTATGATATTTTGCAAAACAATTGCGAGGCTTTTCTTTCTGCATAACAAAACTTTGCTGATATCCCATCATGTTCCTCACGTGATCAATGCTGCTGCTTCATTTTCCAGATCAGTCCTCTGTGGACGCTGTGGGACATCACAGGCTGGGATGAAACATTTCCGAGGGGCACTTATGAGACAAATTGGGTTGCATTTGTCTTCACATCCAATTAAGCTGATGCACAATGAATCACAGACACTGGTCCATTAAGCAGACTGGGAGGCCGTTTCTCTCTCTCTGAGCTTTCGGTCCGATGGGCTCGATTGGCTTCTCCTTTGTTTTTAAGCACTGATAGTGCATGCAATAAATTCAAACAAAGTATGATTTCCTTCTACATATGTATTTTTTAAATTATTTTAATAGATGCTCTGCATCTTTTCTTGACAAGCTAAGCTATAGTTGAAGCACCTGGTGGGGAAATTTAAATTTCAAATGCACGAGAGCTGCAAACCCCCTCTTCTTCCGAGAAATAATGGTTACTAAGCTGTGTTGCTATGTTACCAAACACTCAAGAGTTTGAGTCGGTCTGCGGTGGCGCTGCCTGGCTGTCTGAGAAGCCTGAAAAGGCGCAGAGATGGCGACCGAGTGTCCAAGACGACAGCTGCAAACACGGAGCATCCAGACTCAATTAGGAGGAGGGCTTCTGGGGAGGATGCAACAATACCTGACCAGCTTGTCTTTTTATGTTTTATCAAAGAAATTCTCATTTAAAAAAAAAAAAAAAATCTAAAAAAATTGTGTTGCTCAATTCCTATGAGAATCTCTTGTTTATGTATCTGATAAGATTTCAGACATACATTAATTCCCCCCTGGCCTTTGAAAGGAAACTCAGTCCTGTTTCATTTCCTCTACTCGTCTCCCACAAGACCACAAAGAGATGGATAAAGTCTCTCTGAGCTTCCCCGCTGAACGTCTGCCTTTCGCTGGGGTAACAAATCACCATGCTCCAGGGTTCCTCTTCAGACACGTGCTGCGTTTAGAAGGGTTGAATCACCCAACGGTGGCTGTAATTAGATGAAGAAGGCCTCTTTCTCATACCCCTGTTTCCTCCTCCTCTTCCTCCTCCCCCTCCTCTCGCTCCACACGTAGAAAGCAACAGGTCTTAATCCCGCCTGTGCACGGCCACGAGAAGCTGGTGGTCGGCCCGAACCGTCGACTCTGAAAAACGTTTATTTCATCCTCTGTGCATATAGAGAGCCGTGAACTGGAGCACTGATGTTCCGGGTGTTGGCTGAGCACGCAAAGAAGCACCCTGGGGTGAGTGAGCCTCATTTCCTCCTGGTTTGACTTTGATGTTCTTATGATGTGTGGCGTTTGTTTGTTGTTTTTTTTTTTTTTTTTCTTAAGCTATTTTTCTCTTTCTAAATTTCATTGGATGATCCTTGTTTTGAAAAATGCGAAAGGAAATTCAGCCTCATGACGTTCATCACATCGATTTAATGAATAAAATTAGCATTTTTGCCTTTTGTTATAATAATCTTGATTACAAAAGTAAATGTGATTGTGGTATAATTTTAATTTGTTTTTGTTTTAGCTACACATTCATTCTTTTTTATTTTTATATTAGATTACCAGGTCCAAACTTCATGTAGGTCAACTTTTAGATCATTTCTATTGGGCTTTTCTGTTTGTTGATTTTCAGAAAAAAGAAAAAAATACTGTAAAATTTGATTTACCTTAATATATTTGCAGTCAAATGTCACTCCCTACTGTCCTTATTCCTGTACTTAGCCAGCTTATGTAATCACTTGCAACGTCTCTCGTTCATTAATAGGTTAAAGCAGGAGAGATAAAGAGAAGACTAATTCTGTCTCTTCTAATCGTCGCTCCTGCAGCCGGTTTTAAAATCAAGGCAACATTAGAGAGGATTAAGGCTCCAGTCATTCATAACACATGAAAAAAAAATTCAATCTCCTTAATTATCTGACAAAATCAGATCAGTTACTTTATGTAAAACCTTTTACTCAAAAACATACATTTCTTCCCCCAGAGGGGAGGGGATTATTCCAGAGTCTTTTTTATCCATTTCCACGAGGGCTGACAGAGTGTCAACACTTTGTCTCTGGTCTCCCTGGAGAGAGAGAGAGAGAGAGAGAGAGAGAGAGAGAGAGAGAGAGAGAGAGAGAGAGAGAGAGAGAGAGAGAGAGAGAGAGAGATGCAGGGATGAAAACCTGAGCTAGCAGAGCTCCTCAGCACCGTCCATCATCCCAGAAAACCGACAAGCACCGAGACGGAAACCGCAGAGAGAAAAATCCCTTTGAGACGCCGTAAACCTGCCTCATCAACTTCACACAGACCGACGGAAAGAGGCAAAGAGACAGGCGGTTATAGAGTCCACAAGTTTCAGTCAGGGAGACAAAAAAAAAAAAGTCTGACAAATAAAGACATCAGTCAGACAAATACACAGATGGAAAGAATGAAAGATAAGCAGAACAATATGATTTTGAGAGCGGTGCATTTTAAGAAATCTAAAGAGGAATGAAGACAATTTGAGTTAATGATATAAAACCCAGTAACCCAGTTGATGATTTTTAAAAGAATGTAAAAATCTTTATATTTCCGCCATTGCACATTGAAAACCCATTGGAGTTTGACCTTTCATCACCAAAGACCCTTTGCTCTCCTGCCCAGGTCAGTTCATTATTTTACTAAACTGAACTCCTGGTTTAACTTCCTCAAAATAACTTCCAATCTGCATTGAACTGTCTCACATTGTGGGGTCGTCAGTGGCTCTAATCCTCCTTCAGGATCCATTTGTCTCACTTTGAGATCATGTCAGATTAACGTGAGTCAAGCTTTAACTTGCGGTCAGACTTCCTGCAGGCTCTCGCTGATGGGCTTTTCCATCCAATTTGTGGACATTTATTTCTGTTTCTGTATATATTGACCGGTCCATTTCACCTTAAAGGGACCGACTGGAGCAGCTGCTGCCAAACCTTTTCAGATCCCTGAAATTACAGCAGACTTTGGAATCCAAGCTAATGTAACTAGACAAAACACATGTTGTCTTTTTAATCTATTCCTAAACTGACAAATTAAAAAAATGTAAATTACAGAAAATGTAAAGATAAATGTATAAATGTAGTAAATAAATGTATAGTTTTTGCTGTCTATTAAGCTGTAATAGTGTTTAAACACATTTTAAATCAATTTGTATACCTGATACATTTATTTTATAGCACGTCATTAATGTTATTCATTAAATAAAGGAAAGAATGATAGATACTATTTGTATTCTACGGTACTAACATTTGTTATCATTATAAATCATTAATAACATTTTCATTTGAATAATATTGACATGTATGTTGATATGTAATGCAACATTTTTTATATGAAAAAGTAAAGCAAATGGAAAAAAGAAATTGATCCTTTTATCCTAAGATTAATAATAATGAAAAAAATAGCCGTGGGAGCCAGTGGGCTAGTGTTCCCATTGCATTGTGGGTAGAAAACAGAGATGGCTTTTGGTGTGATTTGAAGAAATCCTCCTGTCCAGTTCAGCAGTCAGCCGTAACAAGAACAACTGCAAATAAAAGCAGAAAAGCAATGAAAGTATTATAATACTGGAAACATTATTGTCCACATTAACATGCAGCACAGGTGGAAATGATAAGACAAAGAAGTTCTTGTTCTTTGGGTTTGTTGTTTTCGTCATTCAGAGTCTTGCATAACCTCGTATCTCTGCGTCAGCTGGTTCACTGGGCTGACAGGAGGCGATGGAGCAGAAGCGGGTCACTAATTAATCAGCAGAGCTGGGATTGGTCCGCTGCCCAGATCACCTGTCTGACAGCTCCTGTTGTCCTCACCTGGAAATTCATTGGACTGGCAGGTTAAGGGTTTAGATGAGTTGATCTGAGTCACAGCAGTTTTTCATTCTCTTAAGAACATATCTGTGTGGCTTAAATTGACAAATGTGATTTTGCTTTTGCTGCTTTTCATCATGTCTAAATTTACTGAACACGCTGTTTTGAAATGACTTGTTTTTTTTTTAAAAAAATCGAAACAAAACTGTTTAAATGAACTTTTTGACACATAGTTTTACACATACTCCCCCACGCACACATTTTACCACGATACAACCACAAATCAGGAAAATAATAATTAATTAATTAAGTAATTAATTAATTATTAATTCACAGCTATGTCAGAAACCTAGAACGCTTAGGCTTCTTTGTAAGTACACGATTAGTTGTTCAAAATTGCAATGACATAAGACATACACCACATATAGCTCGTAGTGCATATTTATGGTTTCACATCCATAAATATGTGCACACTCAGGTCTCAGTGGTGGCTTCCAGTGTCTACTTGTATGAGCCTTTTTTCAGGTTATGCTTGAAAAAAATAACTTTTTGTTTTTTAACTTCTTGTTTATTTTTTAATAGCAAAGAAATAATAATTGTTGGTTTTATCTGCTTGTCTTCAGCTAATCCCCCAGTTCTTCTTTATCTGCCTGGGAATGGGTGGTGCAACCTTATATCTTATCCGGCTGGCCAGAGGACCACATGTCACGTAAGACTTTTTGAACTTTCGCAGCAGTGTTGGATAAAAAAGACAAAAAAACAACAACAAAAAAAACTCACTCGGACTTTGAAGTGACCAACACAAGTTTTGTAAAGTTGTGAAGTAGAAGGAAAATAATATGAGGTTCGCAAAGTTTTTCACTTCATCAGAATGATAAGAAGTTTAAGTTTCTGTTTAACGTTCTGATTTGGATTTATGTTTGGACTTTAACTAGACCATGTTCAACTGTTCCATTTGCTCTGTCTGTCTATGGTCGTTCTCCTTCTTCCTAACTTTCTCAATTACGTCTCCTGCTGTGTTCCCTGGTATTTTTGATGCTATTTATTCACAAATGTTTGATAGCAAATCTTGCAGCATTCCTAGAATATTTCATTTTTATGATTTAACATCACAATTAAATTACACACAGGAGAAGCACGTAGCAATCGCATGCTAGCAACATCCATGGTAATCAGTTGCTCCAGATTTTATTTAGGGGTATCAAAGAATAGAAAGGGCATTTCATAGCAATGAATCACTTTGTGTCAATCTGTTTCATTAAACCTAATGTACATTAGTACGTTAATGTTTGTGACTTTGGGGTTTAAAAAAACTAAACAAAATAAAATAAATCAAAAGTAATCTCAACATATGCCGTGTCTACAACAGTAAAACTGACACCAATCAGACTCCGTTAGCTTCAAGCCTTTTTCTGGAAATTTTTTCATATTGCGCGCCTTATTAATTGGTGGTCAATATTTATATTTTCTGAGTAATATCTATTTATTTTCAACCAACTTGATCAGCTTCAGTGTCATCCTGAAACGCTGCTATTAGCTCCAAACCTTTAAGAAATAGCTTGACTTACTGCTTGCTTTTGATGCATACCTTCGTCCCACTTGATCCAAGTCTTGCTTTCAGTCAGCATTTGGATAAATGTCTGGTCTTAGCAGGTCTTGTAACATGTTTGCACATCGCTGTTTGTTTAGTCATTTTTATGGTTTCTTTAAAAACTATGATTTAAAGAGGATAAAGCAATTCCTGGTTTTTCTGTATTCAGCTGGAACAAGACTGATAATCCTGAACCGTGGAATAAGCTCGACCCCACATACCAGTACAAGGTGATCCAGATCACACACAAACATTAGCTCCTACTTAGTCCACACAAGGTTCAGGGTAATTATTTTGTTGCAGCAGCAATCTTCTGTTTTCGTTTCATGTTTATGTTCTTCTTCTGCAGTTTGTGGCAATCACCACAGACTATAAAAGCCTGAAGAAGGAGGGTCCTGATTTCTGAAGCTCAGACTGAAACAGGAAGAAATGAAGATCCGGATCTGGAGTCGGATTTCGTTCTCTCTTTGTCTTTTCTGACATCACCAATGCAGGTTTTGGGTGAACCCAACTCTTAAATCCAGATGTTTGGTTTTAAATAGCAGCTGATTGCCTGGTAAATGTGACAGCAAATTATTGATGTAGCACACACAGACCTTGTGCCTGTGTTTGTCCCGTTTTACATTACGGCTTGTTTTTCATAGTCATACTTGCTTCTAATTTTCATCACTGGGAATAATTATCTCAAGAAGATGGCCTTGTTTTGGAAATATTGTTTCCACTTTAATTTTCGCTGCGACAATGAAAACAACCAGGAAAAAAAAACATGCATTAATCTAAGTACGTCGTAGATATTCATCCTAAATGTAAATAGCATGTAAAATATGTGAAGAAAAAAATGCACCAAAACAACCATGCCTCATTTTTCCTCTTTGTTAGAGACAATAAAGAGCGATGCCTTCCTGCCCTCCAGCAGCAGTCATTGTGAGCAAAGTGTTTGTACTTAAAACCAACACGACTGTAAGTTCAGCTGTCACTTAATTTACCAGTGATTGCATCAGTTATGAAAGCGTCGGGTGCTTTAACCACATTATGCTCTTTCAATAAATGAACCGCTGATTGATGGATGACGAAGTGTTTATTTTGCCGTGAGTCGTTTCCACATAGTGGGTCAGGTGATTTTTGCTGTGCGCCTGGATGGAAGTGAGAGAGATACGGATCTTTTTCCACACGCTGCACTCAGAAGGTCTGATGGAGCCGAGCCGTCTGTTGGCAGGACGGCTGTCACTTTGCAGGTGAATGATGCTTATTCAGTGGAGCCACCTTCAGACTGCGTGTGTGTGTGGTTGTGTGTGTGTGGGTGTGTGTGAGAGAGGGAGACATGTAACAGCAGCCCTGTGTCTTTGATCAGTGACAGGATTTTAAACAGTCCAGCCCTGTGTGGCATCCTGACTGCAACACTGCAAACGTAACCTGAGCTCACATACATAATAACACAAGCACACAAGAACACATACATAATGATGATAATAATAAATCCTAATGAGGGCTCAGTGTTTGACAAAACTATCATTATTGATACTTTCTGAAAAAAAGTGTCTTGAATGTAAGGAAAGATGATTATGTTTGAAAACCTATTTTTTAAAATCAAGCTCCAACCATCAGTTCTTTTGCTGTTTAATACTCACATTCAATGTCATTTCATCCTTTACTGTCAGGAGTTTCGTCTGGCATGGGGTGTTTGGTTGTGTCTCTTTCCACTGAATATAATGTTTACATCTGACTGTTTACAGTCAGATGTAAACATCTGATGGATTCAGGTTTCTTCTCAGGTGATTTGAAGGTTAAACAAAACAAAGAATGCTAGAACTTAAAGGGACAGTATTACGTATTTTCCAGTCATACAGTGGTATCTTATAGCATGATCTAGCATCTATGTTGTTATGAAAGAAACAACACAGTTGTCATAGTTGTCATCTTTTAAGTCAAAGAGCACCTTGAAATTGGGCTTCTGTCTCTTTAAGAAGATTTTGCTGTTCCCGACACTCCTGACAACCTTTCTTGCACTGATAAGCAGTTCCTCTGATGAGCTCAGCTCCACCAGGTGTTCGCTAATTGTTGCTGCCGCTAGTCTTAAGGAGCTGAATGCGGGAGGTGGAGGAGAGGGACGCTCTGTGGGACGGGAGCTTGACTTGGACACTGCAGCGGTGGGGAGGAGCTTTGTGGACAGGCACCTCTGAGCGGTTGCCATGGGAGATTCAAGGATTTCTCAAACAGGCATGAAAAAAACATTCCAGATAGATTGATGAGGGAATAACATTATCACATCACAACAAACACTGTTTCACTAATAGTAAGTCTAATACCTAGAACTGAGCAAACACATGGCTTCCCTGACATTTTAAATGCATTCAAATTCTCACAAACACAAGTTGCCAGGTCATGAGAAAAAATTCAGCGAGACGAGGCGGGTCATCATTTATTTGTGCTGTGATGCTGCTTGTGCGACGGTCAGAGTGTTTGGGGGCTTTCTGACGACACAGCTGAGAACTCGACCCGACCGCGCCGACCCTGAGTTCAGCCGTAAACCTCTGGAGACGATACACATTCCTCTGGCAAAAAAATCTTCAGCTGGAAAAGAAAACTGGAGAACAAAGAAAGAAGCGAGTCGGAGACAAAAGTCCTTTCAGTGTTTTGCTGAATGGGTGCGTAAATATTTAGCATCAGAAGTTCATGTTCTTGGTCAAGCTCTTTGTGTGTGAAATAAAGTTGCTAATTTTATCAAAAGAGGAATAAATTTAGAACATCTTATGTGTCAGAGAGAATAAAGGTCTGAGGATCAGTGGGAAACAAATGTATAAATAAGCAATTGTTCAAAATTTAGTGAGGACAATAAAGGACTGATGTCCCATAAGACTCTCATCTTCTCATTTTTTACAACAGTCTGTTTAATCTACAAATGATTGTCAGTATCATGAGTAGAAAACATAAAATAAGCGTCAATGTTCTCTGTCACATAAAGTCGTGGAGTGTTTCTGTTCATAGCAAAGCATTTGGCCTCATATTTTTTATTCTGTTTTTGCCAAATTGGGACATTTATGAAGTCGGACTGTTGGTACTTCCTGATGAACCAGAAAAGGAACAAACTAAAACATGAGGGTATTTTAAACAAGCAAACAAAAATAAATTAAAAACGGTCTCTTTCATCTTGAGAAGTTTGTTCATCACTCCTTCGCCCGGAGGCTCTTTAGAGTTTGTGTTTGTTCAAATAACAGATTTCGGCTTCCCAAAAGGCTATAAAGTCTGACTGCAGTAAAGTTGTGTTTTTGTTCCTGCTCTTTTAATTTGCCTTTGTTGTGTGACTTTAGTCTTACAGACTCAGACATAGTTTAACACATTAAACACAGTCAGCTCTAAAGTTGAAAGTTTTCTTTGACCTCCTTGCAATATGCTGCAAAGCAATCCCACAGCATGATACAGCCTCCACTCTTTTTTAACGAGGGATGGGACCGGTAGCATAGCATGTTGTCATAGTTACCAAGCAGTTCTGGTTTTAATTACACCATTATGTCCTCACACAGTTATGACAAGGGATTCTGGGATTTGGGGAAATTGCATTTTATTTTTTTAGCTTTTTTTCACAACTTGTGATTAAAACAAAGCAACTCTAAATAACCTTAATTTCTATTACCTTACCTGGCAAATTATTATATATGTCGTCAAATCCATATTGGAAATTTGTGGTGGACACTTCCTGTACACTTTACTATGTTCCCTGAACCCCAGCAGGAAATGACGGCAGGAAATGCCAGCTGTTTTTAAGCGACAGAAGCCGCTCCCTTCTTAAATTACAAACTATTATCCTCATACAGTATCTAACCCAGAAATCCACATTTACCCTTGTTTATTTTCTTTTTGCAATTACACATAATTTCCTTCAGACGTCACTTAGTAACAAGTAAAACTGGAATTACTATGTTACTCACAAAATCAAGCCAGACAAAAACAAAAAACACAAATCGTTGACACAACCTACTTTCTAGAAAGACAGAAGCTGGCTCCTTGGAGCTGTTTCTATTGAATCCAGTACATCTGATTTTTGGTCCAACAAAGTTTAATATAAAAGCACTGATTTCTCATTTAATTTGGTCGTCAGAATGTCTCAAGAAAACAGTTCAAAACGCAATGTTGTGCAAACTTGATTTCTTGCTTTATTCATGTCTGACTTTGACCAACAATTACACAGAAATGTTTTTCTTCACGGCTGTACATCAATATTCAATGCATCGTTTTGTACCGAGGCATCAGATGAAACCCTTTCACTAAAAAGATTGTGTTTACATTTTCATCATGAGCAGAAAACTGACCAACAACGCGGCGTGATCAAAATAAATTGGTGACATTTGGGATGTTATGGTTCCACGGGAAGTCGACAGAAGGTGACGTCGCTTTGGGTGTCCGCTTTCAGTGATCTGGGAATCCTGGCATGGGGAAGGGCCTGGCAAATAGCTCCACCCGATGGCGCAGCTCTGCAATGAGCTTCACTGTGTCCGGGTCCTTCAGCAGGAAGGATTTGAAGCTGGCTAAGTTTCCTAATGAGAGGAAAAAAGAAACGAGTAAAAAAAGTGCCACAAGAATTGTTACGTATTCTACAATATGTCAGCAAGTTCTTAGTCTTCTCCTGAAAAACATTTCAGGAATTGAGTTCAAAAAGTAAAATCCTATGATGCACGACACACAGTGTGATGTGTTTTGATCGTTTTCTCTCTCTCTTTTTTTTTTTTTTTGCTCTTAAATTAGTTTGTTTGTTTATTTTTCCATTTACAAACCATAAAGTCTCTCGCCCAGTTAATTATCACAGCAAAACTGCCTCACCAGTTTTCTGCTTCGCAGTCAGAGCGATCTGAATCCCTTCATCTATGAAATCCACAACCTTCTCAAAGTCTCCTTCCTTAAACTGTCGAGAAGTCAGAGCTGGAGCTCCTTCAGCAAAAGATATTAAGATAGTAAGCAAAGTGGAGAAAAACAAGCAGAACAGAAGCAGAAAATAACTCAGTAAGCATTAGAACAAACGTATACAGACTTTTATACCAAACAGGAGATGCATTTTCTACATCCTCAATATTAAAATGAATAATCGTGAGTTTGTTTACCGAGCCTGAGTCCTCCTGGAGTGAGGGCGCTCTTGTCTCCCGGACAGGTGTTTTTGTTGGCTGTGATGGACACCAGCTCTAGGACCCTCTCTGCTCGGGCTCCGTCTATCCCGCGAGGTCGAAGGTCAACCAACACCAGGTGGTTGTCGGTTCCGCCTAGGAGGAGGAGGAAGATGAGAACGGAGCAGAGTCAGTGCAAGTCAAAGCTTCATTAAATCGATTTTGACAGAACACGTCTGACTGAATAAATGGAGCCGATTCTTCTCACTTCATCCGAACCCGTTTTTGCTGACGCTGGGAAACGCTAACTCTGCCTTTTTAAAAATTCCTCTTCAGTGACGCTTCTTATGCATTCAACAGTAAAGTGAAAGCTGACTTTAAGAAGCCAGAAAAAAAAAAAAAAAAGCAAATTAGTGGGCTGTGAATGAACAAAGGGGCCGGGTGCACGAAGTACCTACAAAGTGCTTATGCTGTGTCATGAGAAGCAGCCAGTTTCATGTTTCTTTTACTCGTCTGTTGATGTGTATGAAGCGTTCACCTGACACCAGGGTGTAGCCCTTCTTCAGCAGAGCGCCAGCCATGGCTTTGGCATTCAGAAGAACCTGAGCGATGTACTGCTTGAACATGGGAGTGGAAGCCTGCAGAGACATGAAATTATGCTGCGTGAAAAAACGAGAACGCTGCACTTTAATGTTTTATTCGTGAGCTGCTGAAATTCTGCCGGTTCTTAGGTTTGTTTTTCCCCAAGGATTTTCCTCTCTTATTATTACGTTTATTGCTGGACACGACTGAATGTCAGCGAATAAAACAACCGTCCGGACCTGTCTGAGGGCCACAGCCACTCCGGCTATGGCGTGGTTGTGCGGTCCTCCTTGAAGTGACGGGAACACCGCAAAGTTCACCCTGTCCTGGAGGTCATAGGGCACCTCTCGACCTTTGGCGTCCACGGACCGCACGCCTTTCCGGAAGAAGATCATACCAGCCCTGCAGAGCGGCAGGAAGCCGTGTGACTGTTCGCCCTGATTCGTCATAATGCTGCTTGAAAGCTGCATTAAACAGAAGTTTGGTACCTCGCTCCTCTCAGGGACTTATGGGTAGTGGTTGTGACCAGGTCAGCGTATTTAAAGGGAGAAGGAACGGCTCCAGCTGCCACCAGGCCGCTGATATGAGCCATGTCAGCCAGCAGGTAGGCGTTCAGCTCCTCACACAGCTGAAACACACACACACACACACACACACACACCATGACAAAACGCTTCTCAAAAACGTGATGAGTTACTGCAAAGATTTGCAATTAGGTCGGACCGTCTTCATGCGAGCGTAGTCGATAAGGCGAGCGTAGGCGCTGGTTCCTGCGATGATGAGTTTGGGCCTGAAGAGGCGGGCTGTCTTCTCCAGCTGGTCATAATCAATCAGACCTGTTTGAGGCTGAGGTCGTAACACAACACTTTGTCACTGAAAGTCCTTCACAGATTTACTGTCTGAAGTCTACCAAGCGCTCACATTCAGCTTGTAAGGCATGGATTCGAAGTAGATGGAGGTGGCAGAGATTCTCTTGCTGTCGGTCATGTAGCCGTGGGTCAAGCTGAAAAGCAGCAGGATAAGATTACAACACCTACAACACTAAATGTAAATGTTTCCTCACCCGTCTGAATCGTCACATATCCACAGAATGGTAAATATTACAAATATGTTACTTCAGTTTATGGAAAGCCTCTTTTTCAGATGTTGCTTTGGGATTACAGTGTATTGATCTATGACATAAAATCCTAATAAAACATGTTGATAGACTTTGTGAGACGAACTAAGCAAAAAAAAAAGGACTGATCCATGAGAATCTGTTTATTAAAACAAAATCTGCTGCAGTCGGCAGATTATTTGCTACCACCAAAGATCTTCAAGCAGCCAATTGACCCCATGGGGGGGTAACTAAATATAAAGCAGGTATTTCTATGGGTGGGACGTTTACACCAGAATCTTCCACTGGGCTTTAAAAAGTGGACATTAAATCACAGTATTATAAGTTGATGCTTTCTTTACAATTAACTAAGTGGATTAAAAAAATATACGCCTGGTACATTTACAGAAATGTGTATTCTACCAAACACAATAAACTGAATATATTTAATGCTATAGCAGAAATCTATTACTGTGCATTAATAGCAAATATATAGAGCATTATATAGAACTGTCCTCTTCTGCCTTTCGGTTCTTCAACGCCCGGCCAGCCATGGTGTTAACTTTACGCCTTCATTTCCTTCTGCTCTGTGAGTGTCTGTGAAACTAAAATGAGCCCATTTCAAAGAGAGTGTCACCGTGTGACGGCTCCAGTCTATGAGACCAAAAACTTTAATCACACTCAACCTCTTCTTGACGTTAAGTCCAAAAACAACGTTCACTTTCTTGTGGGAAATAACCGCTGGGACAAGTGACGCTCTTTTGTGATACTAATAACTAAAATGTGGGAACTAATAATTGCAGAATCTGTCAGACTGATGAGAGCGTCTGAAGCATGAAATGAAAAAAACTGAGATATGTGAATAAATAGCTGTAAAATGTGTTTTAATGTGAGATCTCCAGGCCTCAGGGATTCATTTGGGAGTTTTTGCATGATTGCACATCATCCAAACTATGGTAAATGTATAATGACATAGTTTTAGCACATAAAATATTGATGCTGCAGATTCGTTTCTGTCAAATCATTTAAATAAAATGCATTTCTTCTCAACGGGATTTTAACGTGACAGCAGGATTACATTGCTTCTTTTTCACAAGTGACCAAATCTATTATTATGATGAGGCAGCAAATTCACTCACTGTCCACCGTCCGGCAGGTCCAGGCCCATGATTCGGTCGTGAGGCTTCAGCACAGAGGTGTAGGCTGCGAAGTTCGCCGGGGACCCCGAGTAGGGCTGGACGTTGACGCCCCACAGGTTTGGGTCCAGACCGAAGGCGGCGAGCGCCCGTCTCTGGCACAGCAGCTCAATCTGGTCAACAATCTCTGCACCGCCGTAGTACCTGAAAGAGACGCACATTCACGTGCATTGCAGTATTTAAGTGTTTTTTTAATGAACTTTCATCATGACATATCAAACTAGCTTGTGTCTTTTTACAATTTATTAATTATAATGTTGCATTCATCTGATCTATTTTATTAGTCTGCATTTCATGTTGGACAATGTTGCATCATCACATGACTCCCCAGTGTAGTGAGCGATAGTTTGTTGTCACTTTATTGCTATAAAGTGACAGTTTATATTTAATCTAAACAGGAAAGGAAGTCATGCTTTAAATGCACACAGAGGTTGAAGAATGTCACACCTAAAGGTCGGCATAACGTGCACCCGCTCTATTAATAGCTGAATAAGAATGTTGGAGATGAAATGTCTAAATTAAATAGTTATATCAGCCGCAGTCTGTAGCGCAACCTCGATAAAGTAAAGTTTCATATTCTGGGTCATACAGGAACACTCCTGTCTACGCCAGAAAACGATTCCATTTAACTGAATGAAGATGCTTTAGAAGCCTCATCAGAGACTGTGCAACATCAATTGAAAAACAGCATTCACTAAAATCAAAAAATTAACTTCTTTGTGTTAATGTAGTTTTCTCTGTCTACTGTGAAACTTCAGACCCTCCACTCTGACCTCAGGGGCCTGAAGCTGAGCAGAAACATCATGTTTGTTTAACGCACTTTTGAAAACTTTCCTTTTTGGTAAAACCTTCATTTGGTAGTTCATAAAGAAAACACCTTCCTGGACATTTACTTTACATCTGATAATAATGATTAGGGTTGATTTATTTTTTTTTTTTCATTTGGAAAGTTGGGGAATCACCATTTGCTGTGAACATTTGCGTTCATCCTTTGTGTTTTCTGGGGAAGAATCCAACTCGATCCTCTCGCATCCGTTTTAAGCAGCAAATGTACAAAGTTTATTGTTGGAAGATAAACTTGAGAAAACCTAAACAGGTGGATGGATACCAGCACAGCACAGTGTGCTGCATTACACGATGTTGCAGTGCACCGTGTTGTTCCTCGTAGCATCGCTGCATGATATTACACCATACAGTTGTCTGCGAGACGGTGTCGTGTCAAAAACCAACTTGCCTTCCCCACAAACGACTGCATTACATCACTGCTGTATAATTTAACAGCATCTCGGACTGGTGACGGTTTGTCAGGTGTTCAGAATGACTCTTCGGCAAAAAGCAGTCCACTCTATTGCACTTTCAAACTTCACCCCAATAAAAAGAAAACCTGAAAACTCAACCTGACGAAACGACGTGCATGTATGTTTTTAGACGATGATTGAGACAGATTATGATTGAGTTGTGTTTTGGTGCTTACCTTTGCCCAGGGTATCCCTCAGAGTATTTATTGTTCAGACAGGAACCCTGCGCCTCCAGGGCTGCACGGCTGCAGAAATTCTGACAAGACAAGCAAGCACGGAGTCGGCATCTGCACATATGCCTTAAAAGAAATGAAAAATAAAAAAATCTTGAACAGACTATCCAAATATAGCTTTATTTACCCGGAGAAGGCTTTGCAGCCAGAGACTGTGACCACTATATAAATTTAGCTCTCCTTCGTGCTTTTGGATTGGCTTTCCTTTCACATGCAAGCTAAAATAATCACCAAAAAAAAAACAATGACTTTCTGTGTTGCAAAATATAATGCATGATAAAATCTTACTTTGTGAATTTGTTTGTGCGCCTCCCATAAATGGCTGTCTGAAGCTTTTTAAATATATAAGAGGAGAAAAAGCTGCAGAAACGGAACTGAATGCAAATGAATTTTCCTCCTTCTGTCAGTTTTGTCTCTTCTCCCACTCTCGCTCCAGCTTTTTTTTTTTTTTTTTACCTCTTCCTCTCCCTCATCCTCACCTCTTCCTCCCCCCTCGCCCCCCTCTGTAAGTCTTATTATACTAAACCTGTCACTGTTCAGGGATCCCTCAATCATCCCAGTGAGGTTTAAAACAAGCTCCCTGTCTGACACAGAACTCTTTCTGTGACATTTTTGAAACACTATCCTGACACACAAAAATACACACTCATACTCGACTTCCCTTCCTCCTCCTCTTCTTCTGCTCTCAAAATGTGGAGATCAATAAAGAATACACATGGGAAAGCTAATGGGATGATATGGCATTGTTCTAAAAGCACCGGGGGATCTGGTACTGGTGAATGACTGACTCGCTCATTAAGATGAAAATCTTTCAGATATCAACGTGGATAATAAATGTTTGGGCTCATAACTAGTCCATAATACTAGAAACGAGACTTGGTTCATTTTCTGTACCTTCAATTTGGATTCAATAATTTTGAAGAGAAATTTGTTTAAATTTTAGAGTTACATTTAGTTTTTCTGCTTCCTGTTTCACAGCTTCTAGTTCAGACTTCAGTTTTCCAGGTAAAATCTTTTTCATTAGTTTTGCTGACAGGTGATTATATTACTAGAGTTTTTTAGTAGTGTTTAAAATCGATATTAAACATCCATATGTCCAATTTTGTTAGCAAAAAATATTAATAACAAATCTAAAAGTGTCACCAGGTGTGTTCAGTGTTCAGTTTTCTCTGCTGGAAGAAGCCAAAAATGAATCGAACTGAAAGGAGCAAAACTGTATGCTGATTTTCTAAATGTTGTTCTGTGAGGAGTTCACCTGTCAAACCCAGTTGCTTCTCCAGCACAGCTTTCACACACACACACACACACACACACACCCCCACACACACACACACACACACACACACACACACACACACACACACACACACACACACACACACACACACACACACACACACACACACACACACAGACGCTTGGTGTGATTCCAAGCAAAGAGCAAATATTTAAACAGTTCTGCAACAGACTGACGTCCATCACGTTTTACATTTTAAAAAAAAAAGATAGTGAATGAGTTCTTGTCGTTTTTCTGATGTGAACTTCTAAAGATCTATATGAGTTTCTGTTATTTTGATTTTGTTTTGTTTGTCTAAATCCTGACATTTCTCTTCATTTTGCTTTTGCAACCCCATCTGTCATCTCGTGTCTGGCCCCAGAGGACTGTGGGTTACTACTGTGTGGCATTTATCTGTATTTGAAGGGAATTGTTGCTTTACAATTTCATGCCAAGCAACATGAAATTGTGCATAACTGTGAAGCTGAAGACCACAGTTCAGCTTGAACTGAACTGTGGTCTTCGAAAGCACATTTACTTCAAATGCACATTTAAGTGCATATGTATTCAGCCCCTTTCACTGTGAGACCACTAAATAAAATCCATTCCCTTTCAGAATCCATGTGTAAAATTCGGCTGTAGTATAAATTGTTATTGAACCAAACCTTTTTTTAATCTAATGACCTGAAATTAGAATACAAAAAAATGTCCTGCTCCTGCACCATTACGAACTACTTTGTGAATTAATTATGTAAAAATTGTACATTAAAGCGTATGTTTCATTTGTGGTCAAAATGAAAAAACTGTGAGTATGAAAACTTTTGCAACACTGTAGATGCACTCCTAGCTATTAGTTGTCTCTTTGTTTTGGCTCCTCCCTTCTCTCTTCACTCTCACCTCTGACGCGATGAGCTCCAGTCCCCGGCACTGCCTGTCCTTCTCCTGCTGCAGGAGACCCCACATCTCTGGGTCATCCTGGGCCAAACTTTCCTGCCCCGTCCACCCGCCGCCGCTGTGCTTCAGCCTGCATTGCTCTGAGGCGACCCGCCCCTCTCTCCCCAAACAACCCGAGACTCTGAGGAAGAGGGGCTTCAGCATGACACAAAGGGAAAAGGGACACAGTTAACATTGTCACTCACTAAGAAAACCCGCGCTTCTTAAATAATGAACGTTAAATGTTACTAAGGCCTCGGGTGGTGTTCAGCAGAAAGTCACAACGATCCTTTGTGTTTTGTGCTGCTAAAACCGAGTTTATTTATTTCTGTTTTTTGAAAGAAACGACTGGCGTCGTTTGAAATGCTCATGAAGGCTGAGCTTGGGTAAAAAAAAAAATGCTTTCATCACTTGAAATTATGATACTCTGCGGGAAGTGTTTGAAAGAATGACTTAGAATAATGTGTCTTTTGATGTTCTGAGAAAAGCCATTAAGTGAAAGGCTGTGCAAAAACAAATGTGCTATTCAGCAGGGCAGTTATGGAAAACCTTGGACTGGAAAGGTCTACGTAGACTGACCACCAGCGTCTTGTTTGTTAAAGCAGGTATGCATACATGATACTTTTGAAACCTGGAGCTACTTCGCCAGTGCTAAAGGAGAAACAGTCACAAAAACAGGATTCTTATGTCTATTTGTTTGGCATACGCTTTGCATAATAAAACAGACGTTGCTGCTTTTTGTGACTTTTTATGACAGACAATGAAACCATGCGTGTTGCATGCAGACAGCTCTGGCAGGGTTGAGATGAACTACAATGGCATGCTGACCTAGTTTGCAATATTTAAGTTATTTAGTCGCAACCGCTCCATTGTGCAGAGGGGAAAATAACTCCTTTAGACGATATACAATTGCACCGTTGCTCAATGAATCATCAGACAAAATTACTCACCCTCAGTGTCTGCCGCAGTGACAGAGAGAGCATGTTTGTGACAGCAGAGGTCCGGGGAAAACTGGAAACTCTCAAGGTGCAAAGGGTGAACGCGCAATCATTCTGGACCGACGCCAGGTACATGCGTAGTCTGTGTCACTGATAACATGAAAAGTGCATTAAATCTGCCTCTGAATTGGTTCACTGAAGTCCAGATGACAAATGGAGTCAACAGATGCTTCTTAACACCAATCAGTAGAGGAAGTAGTTTCCAGATTAGAGAAAACACAAACATCCATCAGGGTAATTGAAGACAATCTTAGATTTATAAATATATACATTATGCAGAATAATGAAATCCAAAGTCTGACTTATCAAATGGGACAATCAAGTATATCGCTAAGTTTTCTTTTAGGAAAACCATGGCATGTGGAATGATGGGAGCAGTTTCATGTTAATACTATTTACAAAGTCACACCGCTCTCTTAAACCTCTTCAATGTGCATTTCGAGTCAGAAATGATGCCAGAAGCTTTCGATTTCAGAATCCCAGGATTTTTTTTTCTTTTTTTGTGATTGTGTGATCAATATACAGTATAGACAGTAAATGTTCCAGCTGCGGAGTCTCTGCTCATCCGAAGTGCTGCTGGTTCTGCTCTGCCTGAAAGTTGTGATCCGGACAGACCTTCTGCACCAGCCTGTAGTCCGTACCGGTGAAGGCGATGAAGATGCATATGACCTTGAAGGGTTTGGCGCAGATCCACGCTGCCTGGGACTGCGTGTTTTCCGAGTAGCAGGTCTGCCCTGGGTCGTACATGCATGGCTTGGTCTTCTTGGACCGGTTGGTTCGCTGGTACTCGATGCGGCAGTTGAGCTCGGTCACCATCATCATGTCCCGCTGATATTTCTGATGCTCAGTTGGAGCGGAGCTGGTGGACGACGGGGGGATCAGATCTGGGAACAGGACAGAGTTTTTATTGGGGCTGCTGTCGACCGCGCCGTCGAGAACCTCCCATCCCACCGCTTTGGACGGCGGGACGATGCTGACGGATATGTTCCCCAGGCGGGAAGAGTTGTGCCGGAAGTAGACGCTGAAAGTCCCATTGATGTGGTCCACAATTTTTCCAGTCACCAGGAGGCTGAACTTCACGGTTTTCACGTTGAAGTAGAAATCCCCCCAGCCCAGGATCTTCTTGGCCTTTGTGGAGGTTTTGGCGGGAGGCTTGGATTTGGGAGGAGCGCCGTACAGATACTGGTCTGGAGCTTGTGAAAAGTTCTGCGGCCAGCCGTAGGGGCTCAGCGCGCCGTATGTATGGGTTTTGTGTTTTGTGGAGATGATTTGTAAGTCTTTGGATACATGTTTAACCTTCAGTGCTGCTCCCTCGGGTTTTTCTCCTGCTCCTGTGGCCCTCCATTGTTTGCTCTTCAGGCTTAGAGGACCAGATGACTCCTGTACCTGCAGAAAAAATATATTAGATGGATCATTTACTCAACAAGTTGACTGACCCTATCAAAAAGCTGTAGTTGGAACAGTTCGTGTTTAAGTTGAGCTTTTCCACGTTTTGCCATGAAACTTCACTGGAATTCATTTGGATTTCATGTAATTTGCCAAAACAAAGTAGTGCACTAAGGTGAAGTGGAAACATGGTTTGGGTGTGTATTATGCATGTACAGTAAAATGTACAGTAAGACCTGATCATTTAGAATATCACAGAGAAGTAACTCAAGTCACTAAGTATGCAGATTCATTATTTATGTTTTTAAGCCTTATTTCTGTTAACTGTGATGATTTTCACCAGACAGTTAATGCAAATATGGCATTTAGGATTGAAATTTTACATCAAAAATACAAAATTATGTATGTTTTTTTTACATGACCAACATGTATAAGTGTTATTCATTTAAAGGCACATTTAATTTGACAAATGTGCCTCAGTGGAAAGCATAACTATTTTATTCAGCCATATGCTCCATGCTTGCTGCACTTTGGTACATGAACTGAAATCAAATTAAATAGATTTCAACTCATTTTCCATAGTAAACTACCTTGAAATAATAAGAAAATGATTCAATACAGACTTACCCATCGGGGTGACCACAAGAGAAGAAGGACAATTTCACTGTAAGTACACTAAACGCTGTCAAATAATCGATTTAAATAATGATTCCTCTGCCTTTCAGTCTCCTCTAAAACTGCAGCTGATCAATAAGTTATTTCCTTCAGGCAAACTGCCATGTCACAATCAACCTGCCATTAACAAATTATAATGTGTTTTCAGTCGTCCTTCAGCTCGGCCCCCCGTGGAAACTGTCACTCATCCTTTCTGTGCAACCTTGATGATAGGCTACATCTAGTAATTTATTCATTTGTTTGAGAAGGACCTTTTTAAAACCAAATAAATAACTAAATAAGAACCATGAAACTCCTTCAGCATATCTTTAGTCAGAAGCGACGCGATTCGTTGAAGAGCCCCTTCTCTCCTCTTCATCTTCCTCTCAATCCTTCATTCTTATGTCCTGACATGTTCATCAATGCTACACCTGGAATCATTAGGGGACTAAATGGAGCTTTGTTGTATTAAATTTCCCCATCTCTACGTTTTGAAGTTTATTAGAAGATCCTGTTTTTTATTTCACAAACTCTTTTCTTATTTTCCCACCAAGGAGAAGAAGAATGTGCTGACACAGGAAAAAGCGTATTTCTAAACTCATCTCTTTGCAGCTGTGTGTGTCGTAGAGTAGCAGGAGCTTCACATGTCAGAAGCTATGCTTATCAAATTAATGTCAATAACTAGTTGACAAACAATAGCAAAACGATCTGAGGCGGAGGCAGGGTGAGAATTCAGATCACCGTGTTCTTCCAAACCACAAACGTGATTTTGTTCCATGTGACCCGTTATTTAAAACACGTGTGCTGTGTAAGGTCGCGGCCCTGTTTTCGGGAAGCCGTGTTTACTTCAGGGACGCTCAGAGAGCGCTGGACTAAAACCAGTCCTGAATAACACGGTAACACAGAGAAGTAGTTTTGTGATCTTCTGTTTCCACGAGAAACAAACATGTAGTGCTTTTTTATTATTATCATTAAACGGCTAAAAAAATCATTAAACACCGAGCGCATCCCGTTGACAAACCAGCTTGGTTTGAACCAGGCGATCTCCGGCTGGAGGGTCTAATTAACACACGAAATCCTCCAAAAGGGAAGGGTGTTAATGTGAGTAGAGTCCCTGACAGTCCACACAGTAGATATGCAAAACGTGACATGTTAGATTTCACAAATCAAGGGTATAAGTTGGGCTGAAGGACCTGAAGCTGTAAGTCTTTGCGGATCCAAAGCGCAGTTAGAATATTATAGTGCCTGCTTTACCACAGCACAACAACAGGCTTCTGGCTATTTTATAAGAATTTTATATGAAGAGTAGGAATTCAGTTTTAGTTTTGTCCAGTGAAAATGTGAAAACTGTACCTATGGCCACTGTGAGTTGATACTTTGCAGAGCCATTTTTTTCCTGAGAGGAGACGTTTTGATCTCAGCCTTTGCCTGCTTTGCACATCCAGACTCTGTCCTTCCTCCTCATTCTTCTTTCTAAAGAACTCAAGCTGAGTCTGATTGGATGAAGACCCGTTTTCAGGGTCTGCATGTTGACACTGGCATTTTAACAAATTGAAATTGTCACAGTGAGACACCAGAATTTGTGAGGCCTGAGTAGAAGTGGATCCTTTTACAACAAAATAAAGCTGAAGGCGGAAACCTGGTCGACGAATGATAAAACGATAAGTGTTTTTAAAAATGATTTTTTATGTGAAAATTTCACCCTTAAAGATATAAAACTGTCCATCTGCATCGGACGTGATGTAATTTATTCCACGTTCAGCATGACTGTGTGTTCGCAGTAATCTGAATCTTTAGTTTTTTTGTGAATTTTCTGTTCTCGTAGGCCAGAAAAAGCTTAGCTACCATCTGAGCAGAACACATTCTGCCACATATTTGCTGCATGGTTCGTAGAAAGGCTTTTAACAAGACTTCATATGATTTTCTTTTAAAAATTATGAGATTCTTTTTGCCCCAATTAGATCATTGAACAACCAATATTCATCCTGTCAACATTCACCCACCTGAGCTCTTCCTTTGTGCAGCTGCTCTACGAACTTTGCATCTCCTTCTCTAATTAAAGCTGCCTTTGTTCTACTTTCTGGTGGATGGCAAGTTGCACAACACTGAACAGTGAGATGATCAAAACCTGGAATATTTCTGGTCAATCACATAAAATCATTACAATCAAATACATTCAAGCTAACGGGATATAAATACTTTCGCAAAGTGATGCATGTCTGGGATTTAACGAGCGGTGCAGAAGGTTCTGCTCAGCTTGTTTACATTGAAGCAAAGAAGAAGAAGAAGAAAAAAAAAATGGACGAAAGCTTTTGGCTCTTTGCGCCTCTACTTCTGCACCTGAGTGCGCTCCGGCTGTACCTATTGCTGCAAACCTAGAACCTGTGTGCTGTTCTCACCTCGCCTAATTGGAGCTCACAATGTGACAGCCGTGTCACCGGCTCAGTGTCAAGATGCCAGCACAATGACTGCGACTGAGCAATGGTGGAGAGGAGAGGATGCAAGCAAGGAAGCACCAGCAAAGGTAAAAAATAATAAAATAATAAAAAAATAAATAAATGCCACTGAATTAAATTGCTAAAGAAGAAAAAAATTATGGGCTGAAGGCTTTGTTTTATCTAAGGACGGGGAGAATATTCTTGCCACTGGCGGGAAAATCCTTAATGTGACAGTTTCATAAGAGTAAAGAAACCATAAAAACAACAGCCCTCAAACCCTGAGGAGATTAAACTCTTTCAGAACCGGGAGACCCTCTGAAGTCATTTGCTTCAACTTTTACAGCTCAAAATGACGCCGCTTTGAGCTTTCTTTCTTTCTTTCTTTTTTTTTACTTAGCAAGTTCGCCGGTGAAGTTAGGCGTTTCGAATGATCTGTTTGGGCAGAAAAATAAATTCTGGAGTGCATAATAAATTACAGCTGCACCTGGAAGAAAATCACAAACAAGAGAGCAGGAGCTGTGCCGTTTCACAGAATAATGACTCGTGTCCCATGTGACAAAAATATGTTTATGTTTTTGCATCATTTTGAATTTTGTAACAAAAAAAAAGGAAATGAAACAAAGGATTGCGACAAAATCTGAAAGTTAAATGCTTTTAATAAAGCAAATTAAATATAAAATTTGGCAGACTGATCAGATTTCTGAATCTCTAATCAATACATACCAAGTTGTATAAATACATATATAATAAAAAGATCATAAAGGCTTTGATTTCAGCTCTCAGCACAAAAACAAACCCTAATGAGAGAGAGAGAGAGAGAGAGAAAAAAAATAAATCTATGGAAATGAATTCATTTTTTGGAGGCAAGAAGATGAGAAAACACATTTGCTGGCAAGAGATGATTTATGACCTCCTGCTTGTTTCCCCAACGAGGAGAACTTCAAATTTGAGTTGCACTGCAAACAACAGCACTTTGAGTAAATAACGAGCTCAGCCTGAGCTGCAGAGTGGACTCACCGTGCCGGGAAGGAGCCACAGACAGGTGATGGCAAAGTTCAAACAAAGAGTCCTCATTCTGCAGCTGCAGCAGCGATTGTCCGTCCACAGAGCCGCGGCGCGTCTGTCTGAGTGATTCCCTGAATTAAAGCCTGCACTCTCACTTCCTGGCTGGAGGAGACTCTAGAAATCCTCCAGATTTGAAGTGAATCCGCTTCAGCTCTCCCCCTCTCCAGCGCTGTGCCTCCTTCTCTCTCACTCCTCTTCAGCACACACACATGCACACACACGCACGCATGCATGCAAGTCAAACTTAACCAAAAAAAAAATATTTTCCCAAAAGAAAAGCAGTGCCTAAGCAACATTTTACCCAGTAAGTATAAAGCTACTGCCGAGTGGTTCAACGCACGCGCACACACACACACACACACACACACACACACACACACACACACACACACACACACACACACACACACACACACACACACACACACACACCCTTCACCTGCCTCCATTCTCATTTTCAGCACCTGGCCGGCCCTCATTATGACTCATCAACCCGAGGAAAGGCTCTCTGAGGCAGGCACAGTTTGACAGCCGTCCCTGCTGTCCCCACGTACTTTAGCCGCAGGGAGGCTGACAAAATGACAAGGGCTTTCTTCAGGAAAAAAATAAAAAATATATATATATATATTTATATATATGCTGACAACTGGTGAGCGTCACTCCTTCAGTTTTTCGCTGGAAATTCAAGCCAACAGATCGCCCACCAGTACTAACCGAACCGAGGTCCTAAATAAAGATCCGTAATGAACGTGTGTGATAATGCTAAATAGCTCAACGTTTTCTGGCCAGTTTGACACTTTTCGTGTACCCTCCTCATGAGTATGTTCATGCCAACTCAGCTTTTTCACAATTTGGCCAATTAGTATTAAAAAAAACTGTATTTAATATGGATTTAAAGTTGCAAAAGGATGCAAAAACAAAGGTCACGGATCTCAAGCGGAAGAAGCTTCTAGGTTTTCCAGGATTTTCTTTCTACAAATTTCGGACTTGTGATTGTTTGTCTTCCAGGTTTGCACATCAAGACCTTTAAAACTGTATTTATTTTTACTGCATAACTTTGCCTAAGCAAAGTCAGATTAGATGAAGAGAGTCTATGGACACCAGTTTTCATGTTTTGCCACAATATGAAAGATGAATTGGATTCAGGTCTGCACTTTGACTGGACCATCCTTCCACATGAAAATGTGCTGATCGAAACCCTTCCAGTAAAACTCTGGCTGTTTGTTTAGGTACAGTTGCCCCGGAGATGAATCAGCCTGATTTGCAGGATTGCTCGGTCTTTAACCCCCATTCTTATTCAATCAGCTCTGACCAGCTGCCCTAGTGGTATCAGGGACATTGGGATAAACTTCCCTTTTCCAATTTTCATTTCCAGAACAACTACTGGTGTCCATTTTCTTCCACTGTGCTGCTGTGTGTTGGTCTGTTACGGAGCCCCCTCGGGGACATGGGGATTTTTTTTTCTTTTGCGTCCCTTCGCAAACTTTTGCATTTTGCGAGGGGACGCAAAAGTATTGCGAGGGAATGCAAAATAAAAAAAAAAAATCCCCATGTCCCCTATGAATTAGAATAGTCTGTCAACTAAAATCTATTTTTTATTAAAGT
This sequence comes from Poeciliopsis gracilis, assembly GCA_911649635.1. Taxonomy (NCBI): domain Eukaryota; kingdom Metazoa; phylum Chordata; class Actinopteri; order Cyprinodontiformes; family Poeciliidae; genus Poeciliopsis; species Poeciliopsis gracilis. The sequence continues at coordinate 15,921,824 of CAJVRI010001220.1, read as the reverse complement.
TTTTTTTAAATGATTTAACTTGCAGTTTGAAAATTATATGACTGATGATTTATCCACTATATATATATATATATATATATATATATATATATATATATATATATATATATATATATATATATATATATATATATATATATATATATATATATATATATATATATATATATATATATATATATATATATATATATATATATATATATATATTTGTAATGCAAAGGCATTACAAATATATCCCCAACTTACTTGGGTCTCCAGAATCGCTTGCGCATGCGTGCCAGTGTATGCAGGTAGTAACACGATGTTCCTAAATCTTTAACACCACGGCGTTCAAAGCCACGTCGCGTCCAGTAGAAATAACAACCAGACTTTCATTATGCTCTGAATAAGAGTAAAGAAAATGAACGTTACGTCACTCTTTACCCACAATGCAAAGCGTATTGCACGATTATTTACGTCGTTCTATTTTATTTTATAATTTGCTTGGAATTTACTTTTTACTATTTTCAACGTGACGATCAAAACGGAGAAAGTGTGCGTATATATATTCGCAGTGTTTACATTTGCTCAAGTTGTTTTAGGAAAACCGTCGATGAAAAGTCTGTGTGAAAGAATGGCCTCGGGTCGCGGCGCCTCTGCAGGTCATGCACTCTTGTTTCTCTTCAGATCGTATAAATCTTTCGCCTTTTACTAAAGATTTCCGTGGAGAGGAACAACAAGAGTTTATCCCAATTTTTTGACGCCCTGCGAAAGCGGGGCACTCTTCCGTTGTAACAATGAAAAATGTTTTACTCTAAATTTTTCGGGTTCGGTCGTCATTGATTGCCGCACTTTTCTGATTCAAATGAGAGATATAATGTTGTAATGACTACAAGTGACCGCTAGATGTCACAAGTTCACTGGTTCTCTGAGGTAAGTTGCCGAAAACAACTTTCCGGGAAATCTCAGTTTCAAGAATAACATAAAAACATAACAATTTAAAGACAAATAGCGGTCAAGAAGTGCATTTCCTTTCAAACTGCTGTACAATTAATCCGAAAAACAGGACACAAAATTGTAAAACTGCTACTGCAGTATTTTTATTTGACATGCAAAGCTTTTTAAAGTCAGCTAAGGGAAAAGGTAGAGTCACCAGGATTTACAGCTACATGTTAAACAGTTAATCATAAGTTACAACACAGTACTTGAATTGTATTGGGAAGAAACTAGAGGGTTTTACTAAATGTGGAATTAGCCCTGTTTAATCAAAAAATGTTCTAGTCTTAACCTGACATGTCTTTCACAATTCAACTGAAAACAAACGAATGACTGAAAAATATACAAATCAAAAACACTTTGTTGAACCTCTTGAACGTCTCTCCTCATCTCCACTGCGTGGGCACACTGACTGGTTTTCAGTGATGTAGCTCCAAGCTCAGCAAGTTTCAATGGACTGCACCTTTCTGTCAGAACCAGCACTGCATTTTCAATTACTACCATTCAATAACTACCGTAGCTCGGCTGTTGGACCTGACTGAATTAAGTGTCTTGACCTCGTTCCACGTGCTTCCAGAGTTTAGATTAGGACGCACAGAACTTCAGGAATCCCTCAGGAAAGTTCCTCTGGGAATCACGTCCAGTCGAAACTTTAGGCTCCAAAATAAACAATGAAGCGTTAAGGTCATTCTGGTTTTCTCCCAAACTTGCTTCGGCAAATGAGTTTTTATGTTCCTAAAATCTGAAAAGTGCATTCTTCGATAATCAGTAACAAGTGAACACATTTGTGCACCACTTATTACTTTTTCAACCTTCTACCGGTTGTCCTTACACACACCTTCATTATTTATTGAAAACTACAACGGTGCTTTGCTTTGTTTCCACGGCACCACTGGCGCACCAAAGCCTTGAAATGAAATATTTAAACAGAGACTTGGTGATCCTCAAATACTGCTGTTTGCTGGAGTTTCCTAACACTGATGAAAAATAAAAATTTGTTTTACATTTCTTACCATTCTTTCTCCTTGTCATGACAACGTAAGTTTAATAAACCCACCAATTGTAGCTCTTTTAAAGTAACCTTGTTCCAGCTAGAACGGGAATTTTTAAGTGGCGACGCTGATTACTCGCTAGACCTGGACATGGATAAAATATTTTTATGGTAAATATTATGCTTTATTCCTATCCTGCAGTGTTTTCTTTTGCTTTTGCTTTTTGAGCCACTATCTTAAAAGTGTCACTTAGACTGCAGTGCAGAAAATAAAAACTCTCTTGATTTCCCCATTTTGAAGAAATGTAGCACTTCATAATAACAGCCAAAAGAAAGAGAAAGTCATGAATAAATAATAAAATAATAATAATAATAATAAATTTATTCAAAATAAAATTAATGTTTTCCTAAAATAATTCAATGTGAGATTATATCAACTCAAACAAAAAAAATATTTCCTTTAAGTCTCATTAAACACTTTTATCAGTCAGTTGTAGAGGTTACAGCATGTGCAACTGCACAACCCTGAATAGACCATGAAATATATCTACATGTTTTTAGATTTAACTCAGAGTTGGTGCCTACTAAATGTATCTAAGGGGAAAAAAATTGTTAATATTTATTTAATCTCATAGACAATCATTAACAGGCTATCTGCATTTGCTTCTTCATCTCTAGATGGAAGCTAGTTCCATTTTTCTACTTGTTATTAAAACCTGAGCTTACAAAATATCAGCAGGCAATGCTTAGTTTAAAGCATCCGTGTGCGAACCTCAACACAACAGTCTGAAACGCTGACAAAGAAAACAACAAAAGCTTTCTCAAATGATCAGCATGTCAACGACAGAAATAGATCACAGCAAACACAATAAAAGAAAACTTAATCTTTTTTTTTTTTTGTAGATCTTTGCTTTTTTTTCTTGCATATTGTTGCACTCTAGGTGAAGGTGATCTCCTGAAGAAGGTCTGCAGGGAAGTAGCCCAGCTTGCGTCCTGTGCTGACCTTCAGGTAGCCCGCTTTCTCATCTCCTTTCTTCACTACAATCTAAAAGACAATTGTCTTGTTTTATCGTTTTGCGTCTTTCTTTGCATGTTAAAGGTGCGTCACATTGTTCGAGTGTGCGTCCGCTAAATTCTGGAAAACTCACCTGGTCTTTCTTGAGTGTGATTTGTCCCATTTCTCTGTTGCCCACAAAGGAGCGGGTCACCTTGTAAACCCTTTCTGACGCGCGCACTTTAATGAGGTAGTCGGCAGGGAAGTAGCCGGTCTTCTCCCCCATCTTCCCCTGATCACATAAGGAAGAGCGTCAGAGTTCATCTTGAAGGCAGCAGAGTGTTATAAATCTATATGGTTGAATGAAACCCACCCTCCACCACTCCTCATTGGAATCGTCCAGAACTATGATCCGATCACCTGGGCTGATCAAGTCAAAATGGAGTTTTGAGCAATTAGGGTTGATTTATCAAATTCCGCCAATGGAAAACGTGTCATTGCTTATAAAGTGGATACACTGAGACTCATTTAGATCTCTCAAACATACTGAAAGTCAAGGTCGTCTTTCTCGATGGCTTTGAAGCGGTAGAGAGCCAGGTAGTAGTGAGACCCAGTGAAGGCGCCTTTAGCCTGTTGGCATAAAGCACGGACGATTCAGCAGGAGAGAAACGATGAAATCCTTCACCTCCATTCGCAGTTTGGAGAACATGAAGTTTGCTCTCACCTTGTCATCTGCTTTGTCTCCACCTTTTTCTTTTTTATCTTCAGGCTTCCCTGCATGAGCACCAGAAACAGTAACTCAGAAACAGGGACTGATTATTATTATTATTTTTTTTTTTTTGACATTTACCCTGTGTGTCTCAGCACTTTACCAAACTAATCTATTTTTAATTGTTTGAACAAGTTATTGATGTCCTCTAAATGATCTGTGGTATTCACTATCTCTGGTAACGTCACAATTTTAGTTTTATACCTTCTCCTCCCTCTTCGTTTTCTTTGGGTTGTTGGTTTTCTTCTTCCTCCTCTTCCATCATCATCATCATCTAGATGACACGGTATGTGAAACTCAGCATGCTAAACAAAAATGATCATTTACTGATGTTTCCAATTTACGTTTAAATCACTTAAACATTAGTGCACCATTGACATCTTTAACAGCGCACTGAATGTGGAGGGTTCTGTACATTTTGAAAAACTTTAAACTACCTCTGCTCTTGTTCTTTTTTATTACTCACATTCTTCTTGTCGTTTTCATTCTTTTTGCGCTCCTTGTTGGCCATGATGACGCCAACCCTCAAGGTATCAAAGACGGGGTCGTTCCGGTTCGGGTTGTCTGGTATCAATCAGCACATTATTTTAAACCGAGTCATGATCATTTATGGTAGTCATGTCACCAATCAGTTTGCGGTGTGAGGGTTCCTTTACCAAGTCTAGAAAATGTATCATCGTAGTAAAGAACAAGTGCAAGTTAAGCTTTGAAGGACTCACTTGGGTCTGGTTGGTCACTGCTGTACAGAGGGGAGCTGTAGGCCCGTCTGAAGCCTGGTGGCTGCAGAGAAACACAATGCTTGATTTTTTTTTTTTACACAACTCTGTCTTCAATGGTGCAAAGAAATTAAATATTTGGATGACTTGCTCTGTAAAAGGCATGCTGGACAGTGAAGAAAAACCCACAATTTTTCCAAAGCACCTCTGGAACTCGACGTAGTGCTGACACGAATGATGGATGTTGGTCTTGCAGTTCTTACACCTCAGACAGAACTTGTTGTTCACTAGGTGACGTGCAAAGGGATATCAGTGAGAAGAACCTGACAGCATGTGGTTGTAGCAGTGGTTCAGGTGCAGAATGTATTATGAGTTTGCCTCCTGCATAATACATACAAACAATCATGCGAGCGCAGACGTCACAGAACTTGGGCTTCTTGCAGTAATGGTCCTTAAACTTGTGGGGTTTGTCATTGATCCGAATAATAGGCTCTGGAGGAGGCTCTGGTTCCTTCTCCTCCACCTCCACCTCCTCCTCATAGATGAAATAGACCTGGAGAAGCAAATCAAATCCTGAGGTAAGTTTTTACATCCCTTATTTCAGGCTGGATTTGGATGTGCAGTGACATTTGGAAAGGCGGCTTAATTTTTAAAACTCCCCATTTCTGATTTGGTTATTTTTTTTAGATTTTTTTTCCCTTCAAAGAGACAGAAAAGACGCTATGAGTTTGTGATCTTAGTGTTGAAAATGCCGTTGAACTGTAGCCCTGCCTCGAGGTCGGAGCTATTTTAAACACCCTGAGAATGCCCCTGCTAGCATTGGCTGGTTAGCATGGTGCTACGACTCACAGTGTCCCCGTCTTCTCTCACTACGTTGTCAGGAGCTGGAGGATTGTCATGAATATCCACAGAGTTTTTGTCATCCTCCCTGACACACAGATATTCACAAATACACACACACAAAGGAAAAGAAAGGAAAAAACAAAAAGAGGTTCAGATGGTTCTTATTGGGAAAAGAAAGGTTTGTTCAGGTCGCCGGACAACAAATGCAAATGTCAAACTGCCTGAAGTAGGACATTAATGTAAAATATAACTTAACTACGTGCTATTTTGTCATACACGCAGGCAAAGAGTTACCATTTCTAGCTTGGCTTAATTTTAATGGCCCTTTATTCCATTTCTGAACAAGTTTTGATATTTTTATTTGTAAAAAAAAAAAAAATGTTGAAAAAAATATGTCATCTTCCATCCTTTATGACAGTTGTGCACTACCTTGTGATGGTCACTCCCAATAAAATACATTGAAGTTTGCGGTTCTAAGGAGGCATGCATGCAAACCAAGCCCACCAGTAACACTGTTGAAAGTTTGTCCAATGTTACATTCAAGAAATCAATGCATGTAACAAAAATCTTACACAATATGTCTCTTCATTTAAACATGGAGTTGCTTTGTCTGTCATTGTGCAGAAGAAGACTAGGCTGTTGATAAATATGGATATTAAATGGTGTGCAGGAGGAGAAGCGTGCAGGAACTGTACTCACTGGTCCATGGTGCAACGCTGAACTTGTCAATCCACCAAAGTCTAAAAGAAATCAGAATGATTTTATTGTTGCACTGCTGGCCGTCCCATTCAGGATGCATGTTGATTATATCAACAACCACAGTTTTGATCACATCTTCTAAATGCTGTGCATCTCATGTTTTGCTATGAATGATTATATGTAGACATATATAATCAATGCATGGAAGAACCGCTACCGATTGACTGCCCATATGTATAAAAGCAATAGAAAATATGCCCAGGACAAAACTGACAGATACTATTATTACTATTTTCATTTTGTTCCTGTTCACCCCCATTTCTAATGCTGCCTTCATAATTCACATAAAAAGAACTGCTATATACAACTTAAATGTGTTGAATGTCAATTAAACAGGATGATGTAGCGGAAACCAAATATAAACCCATGAAAAATATCACTTATCTATACATGAACGTGTGATTTTGTCGAATAATATTAAAAACAGTTAATAGAAAAAAAACAAAGAACTGCTTTTGCCATAAAGTGAATAATCCACAGAAACTCAAATGCAGAAACAAGCACCAAACCACCGTTTACAGTGTTTATAGCGATCGCTTGAAGCGCACAAAGTGTTTGGGGGCATTGGTCTGCTTAAACTGGACTATTCTTGGTTGGTGAAATTTGATCTCATCTCAACTAAATTTGGAAGCTGCTGGCAGTCAAAAAAGAAGAAGAAAAATTACATTTTGAAATCCAGCACTGGAGAAATACTGCTTCTACGACCATTAGGTGTCAACCGGACTTTCTCATAGAAACCAAGGCAAACAGACCAAAAGATCAGAGCCTCTTTTGGTCTGTAGAGAGATATTTTAATAAAAGAATAAGACGTTTAAGCAGAAACACTTACCTTTAGTTCAAACTTGTACAGATCACACTGAAGTCTTCACCAGCTCGTATGATTAGTTTGGGTTGAGTCTGGGAAGGAAGCTGACCAAAATGTTTCCTCACTTCTCAGGGCCTCAGGATTCAGTCTCTGTCTATAGTCCCCCTGATGTTTTCTTTATGTTATTTCTTCTCTGACTCTCGGCTCCCTCTGTGACTCAAACTCTCCTAGATTTGGGAAGGTCTTTGTGATGTGTATCCTTGATTTTCTGGGTGTAATTGTATGCACGGCAGGCTGAGCCCCGCTATGTGAAGTTGATGGGTCGGAACAGCTGAGGACCTCAGACTGAGCACCAGCGACGCTGGAAATCAGATACATTCTCTCCGAGTGGCGACATCACATGCACGCACACACACAGCTCTTTTGTCTTGTACCTTTCATTCACAGGCCACAGAAGTACACAAAGAGGCAAGTTGAGGTATTTTATAGATAATTATGTTTACAAGCCATGCAGTGGTAAATGATTTGAATGTTCAGTAAGAAAATAAAATAGAAGTAATGCCTAGAGAAATAAGATTTTTTTTTTTTTTCTTTGTGAAAAAGCTCTATCGGCTCACCACAGCAAAGTAATATGCAATCTTTTCTAAACTATCCCCTTCTCTGGATTTCATATTTGCTAATTTTATTGTTTTTAATTATTATTATTTATTGTACTTATTTGTCTATTTAATGATGTTTTTACCCAGTTTTTTATGGTGCCCACCCAATTCTAAATACAAAAATAAATCTTTATTGCTTGAGGTTTTCTTTGACTTCAGCATTTCAACTATTAAACCATTAGTCAACGCGAATAGGTTGGGAGTCCCACAGTGATTTAAAGACAATTTGCTGTTCTTGAATTTGACCAAAGCTGTCTCAGTGAGTTTAGCTACTCCCACGAAGTTAGTCATTTCATTGCGCTAATTGACAGCAATGAAATACAAAACCTGTTTTTAAAAGCCTAACTGCAGACTATATAGCAATATTGTAGCAATATTCCATGTCTTGCACCTGATCAAATAAATTTGAACTAATAAAATGAATAGTGTTTTTCATCCATCTTTACACTTCTGTGTAATACAAAAACTTTTTTTTACCTTGTTAGATATTCAATTCCTGATCAGATAATATTTTAACACGGCCAGTTTAGCAGTTTTAACACGCTCTTTCAAAGTGGAGCGTGTTAAAACTGCGAAGTGGGAAAGATTGGCTTCCACTCAAATCTTAAAAAGCCAATATAATCTTAGAGCGTTTGACAATATAGTAAGCTGTTAATGTAAATATTTATTGTGTTTTTAGTATCCTTGAGCTGAGTATGTAACGTTTTTTTATTGTTAATTTATTTGTATAATAAATGTTTTGGTAAAATCTTCTTCTTCTTCTCTTCTTTAATCAAAGTTCTGAGGAAACTCAAAAGCGACACAATGAGCGAAGCGCTGTTAAGGAGCCAAAAGAGCCGGTTCTCTTTGGTGAACTGAGCCAATGATTGGATCTCAGAACAGAGCCACAATTCACATCACTGTTCGCAACACTACAAAGGTCCCGTTGCATGTTGGGTACAATATTCCTGGAGCACTGAATGCGCATGCTCAAAAGAAAACTCCATTATTTTTGCTCGGAATTTGTAAGAAAAAAAAAAAAACACAGTGGGTAACTGTGAATTGGGGATTACATGGGTCGTTATGTTTTGTCGAAATAGGGTTGAATGCACCGAGAATTAGCAGGAGGAGAGACCAAAGTAAGGATCTTATAGCTGTGGAGCGGGCGCGGGACATCCCTCTGTCTTGCTGGGACACTCCAGAAACAAGTAAATTTCACTCTGTTAGCTCCTCCAGCTAGCCTTAGCAGGGAGCGTTAGGCGCAGTAAAATGAACCGTTATTGCCCTTTGTTTTTTTTTTGTTTTTTTTTTTAAGTCGGACTGGCTGACTAAACCCTGAGAGCTGATTCACCGCGCGAGTACGTGGTTTGGGTTATATAACCATCTAAATGTACAATTATTTAATAAAGTATTAATCGTTTTCGAAACATACTCTCTCCAGTTCCGTGGCTAACTGGCTAAGTCTTAATTTGAGCCCAAAAAGAGCGAAGACTTCAAAACTTGGCCAACGCACAGCTTGAAGCAAAGAAATTTTGTTCAGCAAATATTGACGTTAGCGGACAGATTGTAAGTAAGTGTAAAACGATGTCCAAATTATTCTTATTTTTATTGTGAGGCAGTTTTTTTTAAGCTGGTCAGTTCATGTATCCGTAGCTAAGACGCAGGAGTTACGCATCGGGAGTGTTTTGTGCTCCTGACAGCTGTCACGACAACAGAAGTGGATTTAGCCTGTTAGCTTAGCCGTTAGCTTGCACGCTAGCTGCTATGCATTTACTGCAGTATTACAAATTTATGTATAGACATAGTGCGAATTCAGGTAAAGTTTAGCCTTCGTGCCGGGTTTTGTCTTATCGTTCAAGTTTGTTGTTGGTAAGGCAAATGTTCGCACTGTAGGCAACCATTCAATAAACTAAAGGCCTAGCAAAACACGCCCTCATACTTCAAAATAGCCACAGCTCGCCCTCAACTTGTACAAGTTCAGTAAATGAGATATAATCATTTTTCAGCCAACGCCGGACGAGGAAATATTTACTGCACCATTTATTTTGCCCCCTCCCCCCTGCCTGATTACATAATCCACCTCCACCTTTCTTTGCAGGCTCTTCTTCTTCCTCCTAAGACCCAAAAAACTCTGATGTGAGTTGAACAGATTGATTTGTTGGAAACGACCCAAAAGTTTAAGGATCAGCCTCACAGTGGTGGAAATTCCAGTTGTTTTGGACAAGTCAGGTTTTACGGGCAGAGTGAATGCTTCTCACCCACCAGCATGTACATTGGGCAACGGATACCTTAGCCAAAATAGATCCTGGCTTCCCGAAGATGACAAGGTATTGAGCATCTTATTATTCTCTTCTTTATTTGTCTTGCAGTTTTTAATAAATAGTTTGCTGTCATTTGTGTAAAATCTGTATATTTTCATTGGTGTGGCCACACCCACTAAATAGGGAACACACTGGGTTCTGCTCAATCAGGACTGTTTTTAAGAAAGACTGTACTTCTTGGAAAACCATAAGCAAATAATTAAATGTTGGAAGCTTTTTTTTTTTTTTTTTCGGTGTGTGGAAACTGATAAAAAAACTACGGAAGTGTGCATACTTTTGTGCTGTTTGTATTTACAGTCCACCCGTCTGGGCATGGTCAGGGACGAGTTTCTTGAGATACTTTAGCCTCGTGTAAAAATAACACGGTTACACTTCATTAAAATAATGTAGAGCATATTCTAACTGCTTTCTTTAAAATTGAAAAGCAACACACTGCTTCTAAAATGTCACTACACATTTTAATGTGATTATCTTCTGGTATAGGATACAGAAGAAACATGCAATACAGAAAAGTTTTTCTGCAAATGTGCTTATGGGATTGAACATTACACTTCCTTGCTGTTCTGCTCCTTATTTGCTGGTTAATTAGGGCGCTTGGCTAACCAGCCTGCAGTTGAATGCTTAACAGACTTGCAGCTTGTAGAGTCCCAGCTGTAGTTTTAAAAGTGTTGTCCTTCTCTTTTCTGCATCCGAAGTCTGCTAGTTGTCTTTCAGCCAGCTGTGCACAGCAACAGCTGGGGAGGGGCATCGCTGGGTTTGGTCTGTACTCCTCACAGACCAGCAAAATCTTTTCCTTTTGACATTTCAGTGGTGTTGAAATCAGAACAGTTCATAACCTTAGTTTACCTTTATACTTAACCTAAGCCTGCTTACAATTCAGTCGATCCAGGGTTTTTGCGTCAAGGAGTTAGTTTAATATTTTCAAAAATAATCACATTCTACCTTCATTGTATCTTCTTGAAACTTCTTGAAACAGCCTTTCCGTTTAATTTAGTTCTGATTTTCATTTGACTTTCATGAACCATGAAAAATGAGTTCCACAGATGCACCGAGATGGCTCTGTGTGACTTCCTGTTTGTATATGTTACTAATTGGAGCCACAAAACAAATTTCAGAGTTGTAGAAAGCAGAAAATGACTTTTGTGGTTTCAGGAAGCACAACATTTTAAGCTGACTGCTATGAATAGACCTTTGGTCAGCACAAAAATGCTGCAAATTCAGCTTAATTTTGTGCTCTTAAAAGTTATGTGTGAAATGAAAATAGTGAAAAGACTTGCACCTCTAGTTTGCACATACTGTGTTTGTTTTGGGAATGTTGCTGAAATGTATTTACTTGTACGTATGAAATAACGACACACGTATATAAAATTTAACATAGTTCAGCCATGGCGTTATTTCTAATGACTGTAAAAGATCAAAATGAGTTTGAATTGAATTGTTTTAAAGAGTCATTGACTGCAGTAGGTGGTTCTGAAGGCCAGGTACTTCTGGCCGAAAATGTTCTGAAGTAAAAGTGAAATAAACAAATAAGAGAATGAATCTGTCAAAAATGTTTTGAACTCAGGTGACTTTAAATGTACAAATTCCTAACGTTTTTAGTTTAATTTGATTTCTGGACATTTAAAATTCCATCCGTTTAAACTTCCGTTTGTCTAACAGCGTGCGGTAACCCTTTGCTGCTTTCACAAGGTGCTGGCAGGACGCAGCGACAAAATGATGGGAGGCAGTGAGACCGTCAGCAGAGACAAGGATGCGGTCCACCCTGCTGCAATACATGTCCCCATTGGCTGGCTCCGGAGAGTGGAGAGAGGGCAGGTGACCTATGTCAGGTGCGTTGGGTCATTTGAAGACATGTGGAACAGGAGAGTATGCTTATTTATTATGCTTATTTATTGATGGACTGCAACATTTTTGAGGCACTGCTAACAGACTCTGGAAATCTGTACTGTTTGAACTTTAAGCAGCTGGCCTGCAATGTCATTGATTTGTATGTAATTTATTCAGAAAAACTATCTTTTGTTTCTTATTGTAAGCTGGGTGGAATTTGAATGGTTGAAGTTTTACAAAAGAAACCATGTATCAATGTTTCTGTCACTTTCTCCAGTTTCTTTGAACCCACATTCCTAAATTAATAACTGTTTTTATTGTGTTTCTGAGTCCTTGAACGGGCCTAAATTTGGTTCTGTTTCTCATTCCTTAAGTTAATAATCAAACCGAATATTCCCACTAAATTTTATTGGCATTATAGGTTCCACATTACCGTGACTGTGTCCCATACTGACTCACCGATGACGCTCGGACGTGGCTCAGTCTGTCACTCCTGTGTGTTTTATGACAGTGGTTGGTTTTTCTGCCTGCAGGGTAGTCTGCTCCGGCATGGCGTTAGCTGGGTTTCACAAAGCTCCTTTAATGTTCTAAAACACTTCAAATAAAAATCTACAAACTCTTCTGTAAACCTGCATCTTGAAATTAGCGTAGCAGGCTAATGCTAGCTTGCCTCACTTTTTGTAGTGACTTTTTTTTTTTAAATTTGACTTGCAAAACGTATCCCTGTGTTTTCAGGTAATTATTGTTAGCTAAACTTTCTTTTCCTTCATGCATTTTATCACTAAAATAAAAATATGACAAGAAGTTTTTTTTGGAAAATATGGTGAAGACTCTGTAAGAATCAACAAATTCCTTGATGTTGCCTGTTTTGAAGCTGATTTCCTCCTTGTTTTCTGCTTTGCAGCATTTACAAGAAAAACCACAAAAATGGCAAAGTAAACTTAACCTCATTTACATTGATTCTGGAATCACGTTGAGTCTAAAACTGAAATAGGGCTAAAAGAAAACTCTTCAGCGCAAGTCGGTCTGTCTTTGACTACTAACATTCTTTGCCTTCCTCGCTGTAGTCCCAGTGGCACCACCCTGTCCACACTGGATGAGGTCAAAGCCTACCTGCTGACTGATGGTACCTGCAAATGTGGTCTGGAGTGCCCACTCATCATTCATAAGGTAGAACTATTATTTTAGAGTCAGCTTAATGCATCAGATGCAAGAAAGTTTGGAAAGTTTTCTGGTCTTTTGGCCTTTTGAATGTTACAAGATGATTTTTGATTCTTCGCATTCAACTCTGAGTGTGTATTTAAAATACCAACACATTTATATCTACATATGAAGCAAAAGAACCACAAAGACCTTTTTAATGTTCTTATCAGACTAGTGCAGAAGAAAATACATTTTCCTGAGCAGGAATGACAAATGCCTGCTATACTGCCCTCAGCTGTGATCATATTCCATGCGTGATGCTTGTCTTTACTTTATTAATCATTTCATCCTCCTTTTAACTTGTGTCATGCAGGTTTTCAACTTCAGTGTGGGTGTGAAAGTGGAACAGAACAGTCAGCCGTCATGTAAAGCAGAGCAGGACATGACCAAATTGTGCAATCACCGCAGGAAAGTGGTGGCGATGGCTGCTCTGTGTCGGAGTATGCAGGCCTCACAGCTTCCATTCACCAACTTTCATCATCCAGGTAAACTTCAAAGCCCAAGAACGTCACGCCTGGGACAAGTTCCCTTTTTAAGGAGACAGACAAACCTACTAAGTTTGGACTCCCAGGGACAGATGTTTTTTTTTCTGTATAAAAAAACTACAAATTGTTTTTCTTCCAATATGGAATTAAAAAGCTAATAAAACTTTGAAGGATCGTAGGAAAGTTATAGGAGTACAAAATAACTTCCCACATTTGTTACTACATCTGAAACATGAATTCAGGGAATGACTCTTCCAGTGACGTGGCGCTTTTGATTATGCATGTCTCTTATAGACACCAACTAACAGATTCTTGTCCTGGAATTGGATCTGTTTAGAAACGAGAGACTGATGGTCCTGAACGATCTTTTCCTTTTAGAAATGAGACCGTATCAAACGTCAAGTTAGACAGCTTTTCTAGTGCTCAGACTCATCACTGACGACGCTGAAGTCTTGTTCACGTTTGACTTCAAAACTTAAACTCTGTGTGTTTTTTTTTTTTTGTCAGATGTAACTCGAGGGGACAGCGGGGATCCAAAAAAGGAACATTCAGAGCGCAAAGAGGACGAGCGTGGACTTTTTTATTCAAAACACAATCCAGTACCAACTCGGGGGCACAACAATCTTCACCCAAACCCTTCCCCCAGCCCCAAATCCTCCCATCACTTCATCTACCCTTACAATGGTTCCTCCCCTGTGCCGAATACAGGCACAAACTGTCATCACCCCCTAGATGCTTTTAGAAGACACCATCATCATCATCCTCTCCCAGCAGCCTCCACTGCTTCCACTAGCTCTTCGTTTCCACCACACAGCCCTGCCCAGAGGTCACCCCACACGCCCACGCCTCAAAACACCAGTCAAGGTCAAATAACACCCAAAACCCCTGAGACCCCTGGCTCTCCTTGGTTAGGTCACCTGTCATCGCCTCCTCCCTCTTCCCCTATTACTCTTGGAGGAGCGAGAGGAGGACAGACTCATTACCCTGTAACTCCCCTTTCTCCATCTAACTCCTTCTCTCCCTCGGTGCACCCCATGGGTTTGCCTTCTCATCAGCGATCCCGCCACCCTTCTGCCTCTCCTTCCTCTGCGTCCGAGCATGGAGGAGGCTCCACGCCGGCCGAAGCAGGAGGAGGAGGAGGTCTGATGGGAAATAACATACCCCACAGGAGGAAGTCTGCCTCTTCCTCTCCACACTCCCCAGTCCCCAGCGGATCCCCTCTTCCCAGCCCCCACTTCCCCAAGTACAAGCTGGAAGACATCTTGGAGCAGTTTAAGAACTCAGGCAACAGCAGCACTAACAACCACCACATCCTGAACCCCGCTAACCCTTCTTTGCCAACCAACCAAAGCAGCAGTCACCCTCATGCCGTCTCTTCAAAACCCACCAAGGGCACCGTGACGCCGGCCGACAGCGCGGGACCAAAAGGTTTCGGTTTGAGTCAGTCGGCGCCCTCTAACTTGAATCTGGGGCCGCTGCTGAATCACCACTATAGCCATCAGGGCAAGCTGCCACACCCAGTTTCGTTCCCCGCCAGTACCCTGCTCTCCGCAGCGGCCAAGGCTCAGCTGGCCAACCAGATCACCCAGGGCTCAAACGCGTCCAGCAGCGCAGGGAACTTGCACTCCTCTCTGGATGTGTTGAAAGAGGCCCAACAGCAACAAAAGGTAACAAACAGCACTTTACATAACAGCATCGCTTCCTCTTCCATGGCTTCTGCTAGGCTTCCTCATCCCTCCCTCGCAGCGGCTTCTGCTGTTCTCTTTCCCCCGTCCCAAACTCTAGCCCAGTCCCTTGCGTCCTCCTCGCCCCACCCTCCCCCGACAGCAGAACGCGGCGCGTCGCACAGGAAGAGGCGCCGGCGATCCCCCACAGTCGTCGGCGCACTGAGAGACACGCCGCCACTCGCCAACGGAGTCCGGAAAGCGGCAGCCGACGAGGCCGCATCTGCTACAGTTATCAACCTTTCCTCTTCTTCTACATCCTTCCCCTCCTCCTCCTCACACTCCTACGCTACCTCAGTTGTGCAAAATCAGAGTACAGTCACGTTGGACAGCCATCATCCCAGACTCTCTGCTCCTCCGGGACATCTGTCCCGGTCTCCTCGGCCAAACGAGACTCGGAGTTTCACTACAGCCCCCACTCCCATGCCTCTTAGCATAGACCCCCCAACCCAACCGCTGTCCGCTTTATTACACCTGCTCAGCGTTCAGAGCGCGCAGGCCACTGCGTCACACTCGGCCTCAGCTTCGCCTAGACCTGCCGAAGGTTGTGGACACACTAATGAACCGACCGTGAGGCAGTCCCCACCTTCTCCTTCTTCTAATGCCAGAACCCCACAGAGTCGGCTCGTATGCCAAACAGATAACACTAATCCCCTACCCCTAGTGCAGCTTCCACTTTCTTCCCCTTCCCCCTCCTCCTCTGTAATATTACAGTCCCACTCTCTTCCACAGTCGACTATATCATCTCCTCTCCAAAGAGGCTCTCCTTGTAAGTCCATTGAAGTTTTTCAGAGCAACTCTGACCCGTCTCAGCGAACGACTTCCTCTCTCGCCGACACGGATCAGCCGTCTGACAACCACATTCCCACGTCAGACGCGCTCTCCCAGGCGTCTTCGTACGCGGGCTCTCCTCGTAGAGCCGTCGCCGTGGAGACCGGGAGCAGCAGCCCACTAACATCAGTGAACCTGAGTCACGCAGAAGCAGGAGTACCCTCTTCTCCGAAGCCTCTGGATCTCAGTAATCACGTCCTGGCTCTTTTCTCGGCGTCCTCCACTGTGACTCACGCAGAGGGGGACTCCTCCAACCACGCCGCCGATGCTGACGCGTCTTCCACGGAAAACCTTGCAGCAGGTAACGTCGCATATTCAATCTGCGTGTTTTTCATATAGTACGCATTGTTAAAGTGTTAAATGTTCCTTCAAATCTTACATTTTCTGCATTTTGGAGGATTTTATGGGAGCAGCAATGTTGCGCAATAGAGCAAAGTGGACACAAAACGTTAAATGTTGTAAAAGATTGTCTGGACTTTGACTGGGCCACTCTAAAACTTTATTGTGCTTTGATCTAAACCTTTGATTCTACCCGTAGTTGTTTGTCTAGGAGTGTCCTGCTGGGAGAAGAGCCTCCTCCCTAATCGCAAATGTTGTGCAGTCTCTAACAGGTTTTCATCCAGTTTGGCGACATGGCCATCTTCTTTCCACATCAACTTAAACCAGCTTAAATGTTTCCGATGAAGAAAAGTGTCCCCTCAGCATCATGCTACCTCTGCCATTTTTTACTGTAGAGATGGTGGTGTTTTCCCAACACACGTAGCATGTTACAGTTGCAGCAGATCAGAAAGTCTCATCTTGGCCTCATCTGGCGCTGTCCATTCCTTTCATCCAGAAAGCCAAGATTAAAATGCACAACTGCTACTTACAATGTAAATAGATTTGCTCATCTGAGCCTTGGATCATTGCCTCTCTAGACCTGCACAATATATTGAACAATTGTTGTAATATCACCCTGTTAATATGCCTGATATATTTGGCCTGTTGGCTGGACTCTTAAGCTTCCCACTGTTGAACTATTTTTCTATTGGTTGATGTACTAACCAGTATAAATTTGCCTGACAAACTTCTGGGGCCTTCAAAGAACAGCTGCATTTAAAGTGAGCTTAAATTAGACACACTTAGTTAGCTCTCTTTATTAGTGAGATTACATTTGAACACAATTATTTGCTTTGGATTTAATTGCAACTTGAAAATCTGGTTTTATTGGTGTAAACCAAAACCAAAAACTGCTTGGTCTGGTTTTCTTTTTGGTAAAAATGTTTTTGCAGTGTAAGATGTCTTTAAAATTCCTCTTCTTGTTTTTTTTAACTCAATCTGAATAAAAGTTAATATTTCTGGGTGGGGTTTTCTCCACAGTACAAGTGGAACATGAACATTTAGATCCAAAGACGCCGCCGGCCTCCACCAGCCCCACCTTCAGTGTCTCTGCGCCCCATGAGGGGAGTCACAGTCCGGCCAGCTCATCCAGTGTGGGGGAGACCGCGGCTCCGTTAGCGCTGGCGGAAGCTTTTCCCTTCATGAACCAGGAGCAGCTGCTTCAGCTGCTGTCATCCACAGGAGGTTTACCGTCGCTCTTGGATTCCACAGTCCTGGCATCATTGCCCTTAGGTGGGCTCTGGTTGGGAGGGCAGCATGCGCAGTTGCCTCCCGCCTCCGTCACACCGCAGCCACCACCGAACCTCGCCGAGCCGCACCAACCAGAGCAGCCGCATTTACTGGTGCAGGAAACGCAGCAGCATAACCAAGAGCAGAAGCAGCAGCAGCAGCAGGTTAACAACAACCCTTTGTTTCCTTTGCTGCCCCTGTTGAGTAGCGGGCAAGGGGAGCTGCCGCTGAACCTTCTGGGCCTGCTGAACCCGCTCGCTGCCTCGGCGCCGTCTGCAGCACAGGAACCGGACCTTTCAGAGAGATCAAGTCTTCAAGCCCTGCTCATGGCCTCGGTTCTGGTCGGGCAGCAGCCCGCCTCCTTGTTGCCTCTGTCGGTGCTGGGTCACCTGAATCAGATCAGCTTGGAGGTTCCGATTCAGCACTCCCAACAGATCCCCGCCACTCTGGAGGGGCTCAGCCTCGATAAGACGTCTGGCCTCCTCGATCCGACCTCAGGCCTCTTAGACATAACCCACGGCCTTCTTCCTCTTACCGCCGGAGCGGAGAACCCTATCCAAGCTCTGCAGTCTCTGCTCCTTCCTGCCACTCTTCCTTCTCCTCCTGCAGCCTTCCTGCCCCTCAGCCCCGCTCTGCTCACAGCTGCCCTGAGCTCCGCTGAGCTCCACTCTCCTCCCAACACCCAGTTAGCTCCAGCACAGCAAACCCAACATGCCCAGCCTCAGGTAGGCTCCGACCTCCTGCTACCTCTTTCTACTCAGCTCATTCTCAATTAGTGCTGCAACTACCCTTTAATTTACAATTTGAATTTATTGTTTGACACCGGACACATACAATAAGATTACAGTCAGCTCCAACAGTGCAAACAATGTAGGAAATGTATACAATATAAACATAGATATGGTAATATTTACAATATTAAATCAGGTAAATGATGAATAGGTGAATGTATATATACATTCACCTATACATTCAGTTACTGATTAATCTATTGATTATTCTGATTCATCGGAATAATCCGAGTAATGATGATCTTTCATTTAACCACATAAGCCTTTTTTTATATTGGAAGAGGAGTCCTCCATTTTTAAATACAAAAACACATATGGTCTAAAATGCAATGACTGAATCTGAACCAAGTGAAACTAATAGTATGACTAACTATATACATATTAAGGTTTTGGCTTAATTACTGCTCTGAATAAGTTGTTTTTTTAGCATATGGGCTGTTTTAGAGTCTGTCTACTCCAGATAGAAATGAACTGATTACTAAATTTGTTGACCATTATTTCAATAATCGATTCATCATGATTAATCCGACTGTTTCAGCTCTATTCTCATTAACCTTCAAAATCCTGGGATTTTATTTACTTAACTGCTGTGTTGTTGTCTATGTTCAAATTTGTAAATTTGTTTTCTTTCCTTAAGATTTTAATTAAAAAAGAATCAGATGAGTTTTGTTACAATTTCTTGATTCCAAGAGATGTAAATGAAAACATTTTAGATTAATTTACAGCGTAAAAGCGCTTGTGGGATGTTTATACATCAATGCTGGTGAATCAAAGTAAAAAAGAAATCAAGTATTGAATGAAATATAGTAACTTCAGGCACCACCTTTTTGTCTAAATATTTTTAAAAAATGTATTTAAATATTGCATTTTCAGATCTGGTTTAACTCCTGGGACCGTTTTATAATCTGTTCCAAAATGTTATCCATCATCAGTGATCAAAAATGTTTTTGCCTAATCAATTAGGATGGAAGTTGTTGGAATTTATTATAGAATCGTCTTAGTAGAAATCAAACTGATTTTCAGTCTTTCGATAGTTGTCTTTTTTTCTAAAGATGTTGAAAGTGTATCTTGTTCTGTACGATGCTTTGCCATGCAGGTACCCACTGATGCAGCTGTTGACACCCTCATCCCAGTCTCTCTCCAAGGCAAAGATAATCCTCTCCTCCAACAATTACTTCCCACTTTGCTTAACCCATCTATGTTAGGTGAGTTGTTGTCTAACTTCCAAATTCTCTTTTTGTATTTTATTTGATGTTTAAGTTTAGAACATTAAGCATAGAGCTAGTTTTTTTTCAGCAACATGTGAGCAACCCGGTGCCTTTGTGTCTCTCTTCAGGAGACGTCCCCGGCATCGCCGGGCTCCAGAACATGGTCGGCCTCGGAGCCGGTTCCATTCTTCTGTCCCCAGTTCAAGCTTCTGCTTTGGGTTTGCTGCACAGCCCTGATGGAGGAATTAACTTACTCAATAACATCCAGGTAGGTTATTGCTGTTATTTAGACTTCTGACATTGGGTGTTTTTGTTTTGTCGGTGCATTGCTGCTTGTGTTGCAGCATTGCTCTTGTTTATGACACTGAAACCAGACCTCTTGCAACACATGCATAAAAATGTAAACACGTGACGGTGAACCGACAGGCTTTAGAGCAAGTCATGATTTCTTGGCTTTAATTATAATAGTGGTATCTAAACATTACACTTATAATTGAGGTAAAGTTTTAGTAAATCTGGCAAAGTGGAGACTTATACATGGTGTCACTGCTGACTGAATATATCGAAAACAGATGTAGCCTCTAAGAGAGAGTTTTTCCCAGGTTTGGTTAAATCTTTAATCAGTTCAGCAGCCAAACTTCGTTAGCAATACGGTTTATGTATGCAGGCCCTCGAGAATGTGGGCCCTCTTCTTAATTGTGAGGTTATTCAACGAGGAAATTGTTCTCTGAAATGGTTGGCCACCTATCTACCTCTACTGCCTCTCTTACCTCTGGAGTCCCACAAGGATCCATTGTTGGTCCCTTAGTTTTTTTTCTCTCTACTTGCTGCGACTTGAATCAAACATAGCCTGTCTTTTCACTGCTATACAGAGAACATGCAAATATATCTGCTAGTAAATAGCAACAGCAATTAAACTCTTACTACTTTTTAGATACTAAGTAGTATTTGGCTCTCACAGCTCTTTCTCACAGTCTGAACTAACACCAGACATGTCTCAGTATGTCATAGAAAATCTTTTATTTTTTCAATAGCTTTGTCTCTACAAAAAAAAAAATTAACCGAAGTTTTTATTTATTTATTGATTTTAACAGGGGAACAAGAAACATACATATGTTCACTTATAAAAACCAAAAGTATAAAAGAACAGGGAACATACAAATATACACTTACAAATACAACTAGACCAGACGAAAACCCTAAGGGCATATACAGAGTAGACAAAAAAAAAAAAAAAAAAGGGGCGGGGGGGGTTGCAGCAGACCCTCAATTGATCAACCGACATAAACATCAATTTGACTCACCATATCGCCTTATAGGAATCCCTCTTTCCATCCATCAAGTTGGATATCATTTTGGCACAACCAAGTGTAAAAGACAGACCAGACCACCCAAAATTTATCAGGCTTATTCTTAGTAAAGTAACTGATTTTCTCAAGTGCAAAGTAGAACGTCATTTGTGTGGTCCATTGTGAAATTCCACATAATGTCCTTTTCTTCCAAGAGAGTGCAATGCAACGTTTAGCTTCCAAAAAGGAGACATTAAGTAAGGATCTCAAGTTGTTTGGGATAACAAAGTCTTCAGGATAAATGTTCAAGATGCACAATTTAGGATCCAAAGGAACCTTTTTTACCAATCATCTGACCTATCACATTCAATACATCTTTCCAAAACGCTAACACTCGAGGACACGCCCACATGCAGTGAAATAAAGAACCTTTTTGGGAAGTACATTTAATGCAAGTGTCAGGAATATTAGGGTTAAAATTATGTAATTTAGCTGGAGTGATGTATTGCCTAGTCAGCCATTTGTATTGTAATAGTTTGGAATTTGTGTTAGCAGATTGTGTATGAATCGAAGTGCAAGCTACTGACCATTCCTCACTCGACAAGTTCTCTCCCAAGTCCGCTTTCCATGCTTTTAGGATGTTGGTCGAAGATTCTTTACAATTGTCAACCAACAAGGAATAAATTAGAGACACCTGTCCTCTCTCATATAGGTGACTTACAATAATGTCTTCTAGTGAAGACAAAGAGGGCAGTTCAAGATTATTTTGTTGCTTGGATAAAATGAAATTCCGAACTTGAAGATATTTATAGAAATGTTTAGTAGGAATGTCATGTTTGTTTTTAAGTTCTTCGAATGACATAAATATTCTCCCTATAAATAGATCAGATACCTTAGCTACCCCCTTAGCAGACCAGAGTTTAAAACCTGGGTCTGCTCTACCTGGACCAAAGTCCCTGTTTCCAAAAATGGGTGAGAACTGGGATAGCTGTTGCTTTACCCCCAAATAATCCAGTACTTTTTGCCAGACAAGCATTGTATTTTTCAGAAAAGGATTTTTTGTTTGTTTAATAAGTTTTTTCCTGTCTGATGAATACAAGTATAAGTTTATAGGAATAGAGATATGCTGGGATTCCATTGTAACCCACGCTGGGGGCTCTCTGGGAATAAAGTAAAACATAGCTGCCCTGATCTGGGCTGCCCAGAAATACCATAATAAATTTGGCAATTGTAAACCACCCCTGTCATAAGGTAGATATAAAAGGGATAGTCTCACTCTAGGACGCTTACCGTTCCAGATGAAGTTGGAAAAAGTTTTATTTATCTCCTTAAAGAAGGAGAGGGGAGGGGAAAGTGGAACTGATTGGAAAACGTATAAAAATTTTGGCAATATTGTCATTTTTATGATATTGACGCGGCCTATTAAGGAAATGGGTAGTCTAGACCATCTTTCTATTAATTGCATAACTGATTCTGTAAGGTGGTTATAATTAGCTGGAATGATATTATGTATTGTAGGAGTAACTTTAACACCTAGATAGGTAAATCCTTGTTTAGACGCTACATATGGAGTTGAAATTGGAGGATTGAGACGTTCGTTTTCTGATAGGTACAGTATTTCAGATTTAGCATCATTTACCTTATATCCTGAAAAAACTCCAAAAGACTTAATTAAATCAGTTATTGCGGGCAAAGTGTTACCCAGCCTGGAGCAAAACAGGATTATGTCGTCTGCATATAAGGCCATACGGTGTTCTAAGCTCCCTAATCTTATACCGGTTATATTATCGTGTTTACGAATTGCCATAGCTAAAGGTTCGATGGCCAATGTGAACCACACTGAAGAGTGTTGTTCTCCGCAAGGCTTGGTAGCCTTTAGTATGTTGCCTTTACGGACTTAAAAAAAAAAAAAAAAAAGATTTTTGAGTTCCCAAGTGGACACTCTTTAGCGCCTCTCAAGCGACATATCGACTTTCTCTCTTCTTCTTCTTCGGCTGTTAACCATGTCGTTTGTTTCCTGTCCAGCTGAACCTTGCACCTCCCTCAGACGGGGAGAAACCTGGCTCTTTGCAAGAATCTCAAAGATCAGCTGCACACGAAGGTTTACCAGAAAGCGAAATTGCTCCTGAAGTATCGCCATGTCCTGTTTCGGCTCTGGCTCCTCCTGCTCCAGAATCCCCCCCGCCCGCTCAGAGGGGGTCAGAGGGCAGGTCCGTCATTGACCCTTACACCTCTTTCATGGACACCATTTATACCTCTTTTCTTCAAGTGAGTGCTAAAGAGCAGGAAGACGGGGCTCAGCTGGGGCCGACAGACCCGACTTCACCCTTCTGTGCCTTACCGCCGGTTTCTTTCCCCCTGGAGCACCAGAGCTCGTCCACTAATGCCCCCACTCTGCCCCAGGCAAGCGCCCCCGTCTCCCTGAGCCCACGGCGAGCTTGCTCGCTCCGCAACCCGGACTTATCACGACTCAGCCTGGAAGCTGCCGCTCATTCTCCGGCCCAGGGGACGCCCAAGCCAACAGAGGACGGGCTCCAGAGGAAGCCAGTCATAGAGGGACACACCCACCTAGAGCCACCTTTGCACCCCGTATACTTGGAGGAGGCGAAGACGGACTGTACTGGTCCGGCAGCAGCAGTTTGTCCATTCGTGGAGATGGGCATGGACAGGCAAGGACAGCGTTCCCACGCGGGATACCTCAGTCCCAGAGACGGACGCAGTGAGAGGCCCAGCGAAGAGACAACGGAGACATTGCTGCTCACTGGACAGGGAATGGTAAGCGTTTATGTCTTCTGCCTTAAGACAGAATTTATGTTCCGAATTATTTACTTCTGTGGCTTTAAAATAGTTTTCATATGGAGTTTAAAAAGGGTGGTCAAGGTATTGTGATTAATTAGAATCACTACCAAGATATGGATTCATAATAATGTTGTTATCTTAATCCGTGCTTCTGCTTCAAGGATCAAGCAGGGGCTGCAGGTGGAGCCAGACGAGGAAGGAAAAGAAAACAAACGTAAGTTCATCTTGGACACTCTCTGGACACTTTTCTGCTTGAAATAAATATTTGGAGTAAAAGTCTTACTCTCGGTAAGCAGCTTTAATTGTTGTGTTTCTTACTTTCTTAGGCTTCAGAACGTGTTAGAAGATTTCAGAGACATGGATGCTACAGCACTAGAGGAAACCAAGGCTACAGTAAGACACACCTGCCCCTCCAAGACTGTTTATCAGAACAACCATGTTTTTTTTATAAGTTGTATTTCAGTGTTAAGTAAGAGTCTTTCCAACATGTCTTATTTAATGTCTTTTATTCTCATAGATGGTAGAATTAACCAATTTGGTGTTTATATAATTTAATGCAGAGAGCATCTTCCACATGTTGCTTTTCCACCTTCCCCTCATTGAAATGTCAATTGATCCCACTAAAGTTTGCATAATAATATAAAGTTTACGATTTTATTGAGTCATTTGACTTTGCAGCAACTTAAGCAAATCTACAGTCAATGTAAATTTTTCTTTTTAAATATCCTTCAGGTTGTTTGAGCTGTTCAAATGCATCCTTGAAACCTCACAGGAAATTACATTCCTTCCCACGAGGAGCGCATTTAAATTTCTGTAAACACTCCTGAAAATAATTTAAATATCCTCACAGTTAAGAGTCCAGAATTTATATTTTATGTACACAACATTTAGGTTGAGTTTTGATTTAAAAAGTGTAAATACTATGGAAATAAAAGACTTGTGGACTTTGGTTGTTGAGAAAATGTTTGCTGTTTAGACGAATGCGGGTCCAGTCGGGCTAAGTGGATTGGATTTAGCCAGACTAAGTCCAATCCACTTAGCCAGGGCTCTACCTAGAGCAAGAACATCCGAGTTCCCTGTAATATTTGTTCTTTTTTAACCCATTGTTAAATGACGTCCTTCCTTTGACATCTTCCTCTCCTTTCCTTCCTTGTGTCCTTTCTTTGTGCGTTTTTACATGTGAAGGACTGAGAACTTTGGATAAACGAGTTTGGGAAAACTGCATATTTACATTGTTTTTACAAGAAAGATGTGTCGTCACTCGGGATTAATTAATTTGTTACGTGAAGAGTTGAACGTTGCGCTTACATGAGGCTTTCTCCCGTTCCAGGCGGCGCTCCTGAAACCCGACAGGTCTGTGCGCGGCAGGCGGAGACGAGGTACCAGATCTCAGAGGCAGTGACTAGTGGAAGAAGACTTTCGGCAGTAAAACGGCGGCCAGGCGCCTCCCGACACGCCCCATCCATCTCTCTGCTGTCGTCACCACTGCTTCGAGCATTTTAGTGGGAGAGGAGACGAACCGAAACAAAAAAAAAAAAACAAAAAACCAACTGCACTAACGGGATGCTGTCGTCGGGTCAACTTGAGTGTGGCAACCACTATTTAAAATAACACATAGGAGAAAGATATAGTCAGATGAATTTATTTTTTAAAACTGTGTGGGAGGGAGGGGGAGATTTTTGTGGATAGTTTTTTCACTAGATTTTCTCTTAAGTCATAAAACAACGTCTGGACTTTGTGATCAGAGACCTTTCAACTAGGTTGGTGTTATATCAATGAAAAACAAAGAGTACTGTTTTCTTATCAGTGTGTTACTATGAGTCAGGATAAAACCCGTCTACTTGAATGATGTTCTGTGATGAAAGTGTGTCTCCGTGTGTGTGTGTGTGTGTGTGTGTGCGCGTGTGTGGATTTTTGTCTTTTTGTGTGCTTGAGCGCGTGCTGTTGCTGAGCCCCAGTTGTGTTTGTCAAAAATTTGTTTTGGTATCAGTATAGAAGAACCAGTCTCTCATAGCTGTTGTATTTTTAAAGGCGGTGGTTGAATTTGAGAGAGCATTTTTTTTTTTTAAAGGTTTGAAGGAAGTGCTGAGAAGCGGTGAGAATGAAATGGATCCCTTTCCTCTTGAACTCAGATTTGACGTTGCTAAGGAAATGGTGTGGTTTGGGTTTCTTTGGCTGTTTACATCAACCACCAAAAAAAAAAAAAAAGACAAAAAAACAAAAACATAGCCGTTCGTTAGCTAGAACTGTTTATCACTTGTAAGAATTGCTCATAATTAATCGAGACACAATTTAACATTCTTTTGTACACTATTCTAAATCGTCTTCTTTTTTTAGTTACTAAGCCCGGGTCTCTGTAACTTCCTTCTGAAATGACTGAATTTGTGAGGTTTTTTTCTCAAATCCACAACAAATCTTGGAACAGTTCATTATACTTGAGGTGCATTTTGTGACTTTTTGGCAACTCTAGTTGCATTTCACGTATTATTAAAATGACACGTTGCTACGGTGCGATGGAGAGTATTTCAAAGGCCCCGCTCCCATCCGCCCATTACGGATCTAAACATTTGCACAAACTTTGAGGTTGTGGAAAGTACTGTATGTCTTTTTAAAATTGGAGAAGTGGCTTGCAAGGGTAACAAGACAGAGCGTGATGGTGTCCGTGTGTGTGTGTGTGTGTGTGTGTGTGTGTCTGTGTGTGTGTGTGTAACTGTGGACTTGGAGTGATGCGTTTATCCTCCCTGTGTTTCCTCATATCACTCTCTGAGCTCTCCTCCACTCACTGCCCTGCCCCAGGAGTTTTGGCATCTCTGTATTTAAAAAAAAATATATAAAAAGAAAAGTGAAAAGAAAAGCAGATTATGCAATTTCTATACTTGGACATTTTGTATATATGTACAGTTAATGTGTTTGATTTTATATTGTCAGAGAAACACCAGAGAAAACAATTGTGAATTTTCTTGGAATTGTAATTATTTTTCTCATTCTACCCCCTTTGCTTTCAATACCTATGTTTAAAAAAGAAAGAGGAAAGAAAAAAAAAAAAGACGATTAAATTGTGGACTGTAGCGTTCTTTTTTTATATGGGAGTCATTTTTTATTTAATATTAAACTATTTACACAAAAAAAAAATTTGTTTTTGTGTATTTCTGTTACTGATGAGAGCCATAAATTCGAGAGGCGTTTTCCTTTTGAGTCAGATTATGGAAAATGATAAATATTAACTTTACATATAAATTTCGGTTCTATTATTGGTGCTAACTGTAAGTAAATAATCCATTTATAAATCACAGTACATTGCTGTGTTATCTATATCTCTCATTTTTGCATTTGTCATGCTTCTCCAAGAACCTTAAGAAAATCTTGAGGCTTTTATTTAGTAAACCAGCCCAATCATAAAATGGAGGAATACATGCTTTCTCCTTCCATTTTTTTTATTTTTCCAAACAAAAATTAGAAATTTGGATTTGAATTCACAAGAGTAACATTTTTGGGGCGCTTGTAAGACTTTGGAGGTTGCACTACATTTTGCTCCATTTTTCATTGTTTGCTTTTGCTTTTTTGTTTTTGTGGCAAACAATTAAACCCGTGGTGGTGTTTTTTTTTTGTTCCACAAACAACAAATTTATTGAGTATATTACTAGGAGATTTTGATTACATGAGCTGTGGCTCTCTGCAGCTCCTCCAGAGTTACCATGTGCCTTTTTTAGCTTCCCTGATTAAGATCCTCTCTGCCTGGGTTGTCTTTC
The DNA here is from genome assembly GCA_911649635.1 of Poeciliopsis gracilis. NCBI lineage: Eukaryota > Metazoa > Chordata > Actinopteri > Cyprinodontiformes > Poeciliidae > Poeciliopsis > Poeciliopsis gracilis. The sequence continues at coordinate 15,894,496 of CAJVRI010001220.1, read as the reverse complement.
TTGGTTTGTGGTTGGGGCCTGCCCATAGCAATGCACAGACAGGGCAGTGCATTAGCATTAGCCTTTTCCCTATAATAAGCTTTTAGCTATTTTTCTTACTTATTAGCCATGTTTAGAACACTGACTGTAGGAATTCAAGACAACATGTTAATGATACCCCACATGCTACTGACAGCATTTAGGCTTATGTTAGCATTTTGGCTAATTTTAGCTAATACACTCATTTTAACATACTGAATGGTGCGAGTCCATGTTAGCAAACATACTTGTGACTCTCCACAGGCTATTGGCCATAATTTAGCTAAGTTTAGCATTGATGCTAATTTTTAGCATCAGAACGCTGGGTCCTTGGCAGGCTCAGTTAAATTTCTTCAGGAATTTTCTAGTTGTTTCACACTCTTTCTATTTTCAGACGATGGATTACAGGAAAAGTTTGGGCCAAGATGTGAATCAAGGTACATTGTAACACTGTCAAAAGTATTGAAGTTTGCTATAATATGACAAAATATGATAAATAAATCAATAAATAAATGACAATTGCCTCATAGCTGCTCTCCACCCAGAGCCCACTTTTAATTATTTATGAATTTTTTCAAAGTGGCTTCATGAGATCAGAAAGAAAATGGTTCTGAATGATGATTCATATATTCTTAAATCTTTTTCCTTTCTTTCTTTTTTTTTGGGGGGGAGGAGGTTGGTCTCCTGATCAGTGCGATGCGCCTCATGTTGGCTCCGACTTCCTCTTCCTATAATGATGCGGCTCTGACTCCAGATGATGCTGAGTCTGTGGGTACCGCTTTAAAGAAGCGGATGCTGACCACGCCCTTCCGCGAACCACCGACAGGGGGCGCCGTTTCGATCCCGAGCAGGCCGAAAGAGCAGCAGCTTTTACCTCACTGCCCTTCCAGCAGCATCTCACCTTCAGCCGGCCACACGCACATCCGCCGACGCCCCCGACAGAGACACCAGAGAGGCAGGAGACACAAGAGAAAAGCAAAACGGGGCGAAAAGCGTTCAGCACCAGGGCCAACTGATTTAATAATGTAGGGCTTGTTTGTGCGCTCTGACATCTAATTTAGCCTGCCCGCTTCACTGCGACACAGAAAATCCCGCATAGATCTACCGCAACCGATCAGCCCGGCTTGTCCTCGCAGCTCCCCGGACGCAAGCAGTCGACCTCCTCCGCGAATCCGTTGCTGTTTGGTTTGTTTTGCCTTTTTTTTCCCCCTTCTTCTTGTTTTGGGCAGTCGGATCAGGCCGCATCTGCTCGCCCTCCAGCCTCAGCAGCATCATCTTCCCAGCAGCAGCAGCAGCAGCAGCAGCATCATCATCATCCTTCTCATCAACGCCACCCTCGAATCTGCGCAATGGCCGACGTACCAGCGGAGTGCAACATAAAAGTGCTGTGTCGCTTTCGCCCTCTCAACCAGTCCGAGATCATCCGCGGGGACCAGTTCCTGCCCAAATTTCAAGGGGACGACACCGTGGTCGTGGGGGTGAGTGAGGATGGGGGGCGCTTTGTTGCAGGCCCTTCATCAATAAATCAGCGGCTGGCTGAGCTCCGAGCCCTCCAGTCTGTTTGGGTCGGAGCTCAGCCGCTGAACGTGATGCAGCCGCGAATTAAAACGCCGCGCTCTTTTCTCTTGTTCTGCTGTCTGTTGCATGACAAAGCGCAAAAGTTCAGCGTTCATGTGATGTTTCTGAAATGCGCACATCGGCCTATTGCATCAGCGGACTGCGCTCTGCGTGGTGCTTAGATTGTTCTGGTGCTTATTTTTGTTTAAACGCTGCGATTTTTGTTGAAAATCATTGATTCTTATTAAAGACGAAGAAATACGGAAGCTCATCTTTGCCCACCTTGCCTCAGTGTTAAAGGGGCCCTGGGTAGTGTAACCCCCCCACCTACCTAATATACACTGACAGTAAACACATTGCCCTGTAACATGTTTACGGTGCAATTTCTTAGTAAATCATTTTTTTAAGTGCACTGAAGAGAGAAAAGATGTCAATTCTGTCTCTTTAAAATTTGGGTTGATGACATCACAGGAGGCACAGCAGTGAGTTTCTACTCAAAAACTACAAGGATGCAGATTTACAAAGATTTAAAAGGGCCAAACTGACCATGTTCCTCTGTCATAGTGCTTTGGACCTATAGAAGAAGAAAAAGAGGAAGAAGAAGAAGAAAATAAACATTGTCATTGTGCACTTAAGCCATAAAGGAAGACTTTATTTTTGTCAGTTTTTCAAGTTTTATGGAGATAAACTGTCCCAAGAAGATTCAAGCAGAACATCTAATCTAATTAGATTGTAAATTACTATAATCAGAAGTCTTTCTATGCTCTATTTTGATTTATTCATTTTCTAATCCTTTGTAGTCCAGACAACTTTTATAAAATATGACAAATTTTGGCCAAAAATAACTAACATCTGGTTGCAGGTATTATTGTTTCAAGTCAAAATGGTGGATGACAGTTTTGTGCCCAAAAACAAGCATCACTGCTAACATATGAAGTGGGGAAAAAGGGCAACATGAGCAGCTCTTGAATCCGGCCAGGTGCCATTAGTAAGCATCAGTGTAGATAAGCAACTTTTGATAGATTTCATTATATAGATTTTTTTTTACATTCGGAAGCAGATAAGTTGCATCAGAGTGAAGGCAGTGGCCAGATTTTGATTTATTCGTCTTGATGGATGCAATTATTTCTGACTCATGAGAGTCAGAGAAGCAAAGTCTAATGTTGCTTTTCCCTCATTGTTCTCAAGCAACAATGGGGGAAAGTCTGCTGATCCACTGATACTCGGTGGATTAAACATGATCCTGGCTTAGACAGGGGTTGCAGAAAATCTTACATTTGCAATAAAATATGACTTTGCTAATATAATTTTCAATTTTTGAAGAAGAACTTTAGTCAGCTAGCGCATCATGTGTGAATTCAAGAGCTCTCTATGGCCTCCAGGCCAGCAGGGGGCTCCAACCAGGATGTCACAAAGTTCACCTCTATGTCAGGTTGTAAATCCTATTCTGGTTTTAAAGTAATGTTCCATTTGGACAAGTTTTGACCACAAGACATTGTCTACAAAGATTACATTGATGAAAACTATCAGCACAGGTTAGCATCTTTTTTTTTTTTTATAAAAGTAATTCTGTCATAATAATACAGTTTGAGAAACAGGTTCTGATTAAATGCATGGAACAAATCTGGCTTGGAAACAAACTGTAGCTGGTAGTTTTTCTATATTTTAGTCTGTAAGTAATTAATAAAACATGGCAATATTTTTGGAAAGTGTCTCTACTTTCTTTGTGATTGTTGTTTATTTCTTTAAACAACAAGATGCCATATGTACAAATAAACTAGTTATCTTAGCACAATCTGAATGCTGCATGAGCTTTACATTGTTCACTCATGGCTGCTGCAAACGTCAAACATGAAAAGGACGCAAATATGCCTAAAGACACGCTCCGAAAAATGAGAGGATAATGTTGATTTAGATTCTCCTGTATCTTTGAAATATAACATGCAGAGGGACAAAGTACGGTGAAACTATCTCCAGTAACGAATGCATAGATCTCATCTTGACCTTCCTTTCCTCTGTTGGCATTAGGTTGGACACTAGAGCCAGAAACCGATCTGTCTAATTGCCTAAAGAGCAGATCAATAATCATTCAGAGACAGCATGCATTACCGCCTGACCTGGTTTTTTCATGTCTCTGGCTTTTAGCATCTCTCTCCTCTTGGGTCTTCCAATATTTCTATGTTTTTCATTTCTTGTTTCTTTTTCTTTGTTTTTTCTTTAATCATCCTCTTGGCTTTCTTTATTGTCTCTCTTGTCTCCCTTTATAAATTTGGTTTCCCCAACGCTTCCATCGGAGAGTGACTGTCTCTCCCTTGTAAATCACTCTGACGTGTAGGCGGACTGCAGATGAGTCAGTTTGCTAATGATGATTAATACAGCTCAGTTTCTGGCTGCTGACATTATTATGGAAGGCTGGCCTCAGGTTCAGATGGGAACTAGTCACTTATTAGTGTGTCTCAGATGCCTGAGACATTTGATGCAATTGAATAAAAAGCGTACCATTCTGGATTTAAGCACCAGCATATGGATAAAAACACTCTCAGATAAAACGACACCAGTTTAAGAGTCAGTATTTGTTTAGAAGGTCTGTATTTTATTCAGACATTAGGATGTTATTATATATAAACAGCAAGCAAAGCAAAAAAATAGTATCCTGATTTATTGCTTGGATGGAGAGTAGAAGTGATATTGTAGAGTTTTACTAACCATATAAATAATAACAAAATGATTTGGAGATGACATTTTAATCTGGCTCCAGTAGGTTAATTTATCCATTAGCACAGCTAGCATCACTAAAACAGCCGTCTTTCTAAGTGTATTCCTGGGAATGAAGGTCTTCGTCTTACATTTGAAATTCACAAAAAGATGCCAAAGTTCCCAAATCCAGCATTTCCATACCAGACAGGACAGGTTAAAACAGAGAACCTGTTTTATCCCTTTAGCCTTCTTGTTATTTGGTGAAAAACATGCTCTCTTTTGTTGGCCGAATGAGCTGTAGACATGTTCTGGAAACATGATTTCAACATCTCTATGTGCTCAGACACTTAGTAACTACATAAAGAAGTTACCAAGTGTTGTCCAGAGTTTACATGCTGTGTGTTGGTTGTTTGGACAAAGATTGTGTTTTTAACTGCAGTGGTTAGTAACCAATCAGGGCGAACGAATTATCAATAAGTTGTCCAGAACCTGGTGTAAAACTACAAAACATATTGTTTGGCCAAAATTTATTTTCCAAAACATTTTCTTCTCTGATGGCATTTTTGACTGTTTGCTTTGCTTTTGTTTTGTTTTGTTGCAGGGGAAGCCGTATGCTTTTGATCATGTGTTTCCAACCAACACTACCCAGGAGCAAGTCTACAATACCTGTGCCAAGCAGATTGTCAAGGGTAAGGAACTGCTCAATCCACTCAAAATATTACAAATAAAAAAATCTGTCTATCATTTATTTGTCGTGTCTTTCTACATGCAGATGTGCTCAGTGGATACAATGGCACCATCTTTGCATATGGACAAACCTCCTCTGGGAAGACTCACACCATGGAGGTCCATATTATATTATATTATATTATATTATATTATATTATATTATATTATATTATATTATATTATATTATATTATATTATATTATATTATATTATATTATATTATATTATATTATATTATATTATATTTTGTGTTCTCTGTACAATTATAGAGACTCTAGTTTAACTGTTTTTACATTTACGTGACACTATTTATCCACTGCTTTGCTTTTGCTTCTGGTTTGTTTTGTTTCTGCTCCAGTTGATGGAAACTGGACAATAGTTTTAACAGAAAATATCTATTCTAACAACTGTTGTCCTGAAAACAAGACTATTTTATTTATTTTATTTTTTTTGTCACAAATCTTGCTATTTTTATATTACAAATTGTTAGTTTTAGGAGTGTTATTGTAGAAAGAGCTCACACCTTCTCAATGCTAATTTTTCATCTGTTTCAGGGAAAGCTGCACGACCCTCACCAGATGGGCATCATCCCTCGCATTGCTGAGGATATTTTCAATCACATCTTTGCGATGGACGAAAACCTGGAATTCCACATCAAGGTCTAATTTTAGAGTTGCTGCAACATGTGTTGTCAACATTTCTAGTTTAGGAAGGGTGTCTTATTTAGATGTGAACTTTTTTTGTTTCACCTCCTTTTTTTATTTGCTGCCCCCTTTTTCTTCATTTTCTACATCAGGTTTCCTACTTTGAAATCTACATGGACAAAATCCGTGACCTGCTGGATGGTTAGTAAATAGAGACTGAAAAGAGATTAAAGGGATAGTTTGCTAATGTGAAGAAGTATTTGTCTTATTTATTTTGTTTTCTTTTGGCTATAAATGTCTAAATCAAATAGATCTGATGTTATTTTCATGTTTCGTTTCTTTTAGTGACAAAGACCAACTTGTCTGTCCATGAGGATAAGAACAGGGTTCCATATGTTAAGGTTGGTAACAGAGACGCTCTATTTTCATCCTTCTGGGTTCTAAAGTTAACCACTGGCTGGATCATTACGTCAACGTTAACATCTCTGCCTCATTTTCTCCTCCACTTAGGGATGCACTGAGCGCTTTGTGTCCAGCCCTGACGAGGTTATGGATGTGATTGATGAAGGCAAAGCCAACCGTCATGTTGCTGTGACCAGTGAGTATCAGTACAATCCAATGAAAAACATTCATACGTACTATGATCCAGACTCTTTGAGCTTTATCACGTATATATTTTTGCAATGCAACCTAACCTCAAACTTTAATAGATATTGATAAAGCATGCAAAGTAGGATAGACTGCGAAGAGGAGGGACAAGGATGCATCATTTTCGTAATGTAACTGTTGTGAAGATCAGTATTTGAAGAAACTCACGGCTCCTACTGTTGCCAGTGTTATTGATAGTAACGTGTTATGAGTTTCTGTTTGAACTTGATGAAAAGATGCACAATTTTAAAATGCAGTATTGTGAAAAGTCAAGAAAAACAAAATTGACCCAAAAAATTTAATAACACCGGAAGCAGAAAATAAAACTTGAACATCCCTCCATAAAGATTTCATTTTCAATAAATGGGACGACTATGCTTTTTGCTTTATTTTTGCACCTTTGTCACTTCAACCCTGCAAATTCATTTCTCTGCTCTCTAGTTATTGTTTTTGTCTAGAAGTTAATGCAATATCACAAGCTTACAATTAAAAATGATAATTTACCATTATTGTGTTATATTCAAGTCTAATTATTTCAGATATTGGTGTGAACTGTTTTTAGTATTAATGCTCCTGTACTTTTGCACTTTTTTTTCTGCTTTGGTTACAAACAACATGCTCAAGTCGAACAATTTGTCCAATTTTATTCGCCCTACAACCATTAAAAAAAAAGATTTAAAATGTCTGTGATTTTAAAGCCAAAGGCAGACTGACACAGAAGAGGAACATCAGAGGAGCTTTGGGAATCGGTGTATTTAAGACACACAAGTCTCAAACTTACAACAGTGGAGGGGGCAGCGCGCGAGCAGAAGCGGCTCTCAGATTTGCTGAAAGCCGCATTCTTGTGCGGCGCAGGGTTGTCCGGTTCCCGTCGCCGCCTGCTGACTCACGGTGCTGCAGAGCGATGTTGCTGATAGCAGCCTAATGGGGCCACAGTCTGCCGACGCTGAGCTGATGCCCTCAGATATCTGCAGAGAAACCTGAACTTTCAGCCTGTGAGGCGGTTCGATCAGGAGAGTCATTTAGCAGAGTGCTGCTCGTTTATCAGCGGCTCGCTGTGAAACGGGCAAATCCTCCTGCTGTGATGTTGACTGCTTTGATCGATTTGAAACTAATTGTAGGGAAATTTTTAATTATTAAAAAAAAAAAACCAACAGGTTACCACTTGCACTTCATAACGCTCTTTATTATGAAGAGCTTTGTGTTTTTCAGTGAGACGCTTACATGGCTACCGTGAAGTGAAGGTAATTAAGTTGCCTTTCATGCAACTCTAATTGCAACAGCATAATCTCCAACTCAATCACTGGCTTCTGTTTTCCATCCGTGACTTTTCGGATATGTTTTCCTTTTGTTCTTTTCCAGAAAATCAGATGATTTTCTCCATTTTAATTGGTTGGAGGAGGTCAGGAGAGGACACCATTAATGTCAGAATCCCCAAGGCAATAACTAATTTGCTTCATATAAGAATGTCTGTAATTGTCTATCACATAAAATCCCAATAAAATAAGTTGAAGTTTGTGGTTATAACCTGACAGAAAGTGATAAAGTTGAAATAGTTATGACTAATTTTACAAAGAGCTTTATGTTGGGTAATAGACACATTATGAGATATGTCAGGCCCTACATTCGTCGACTTTCTTTATTTAAAAGTTAGTAACAATGCACCGTATTTAAAAGTTGTCCTGAATGGGTTCGTCTTTCCCAAACTTAAATGGATCATTTTTCATCCCAATCACTATAAATCGCATTGTGATTTTCTTAATTACTTGCTCTGTGTTGTATTTTCGTCTTTCTCCAGACATGAACGAGCACAGCTCTCGCAGCCACAGCATCTTCCTGATCAACATTAAGCAGGAGCATGTGGAGACGGAGCAGAAACTGTGCGGGAAACTCTACCTGGTGGATCTGGCTGGCAGCGAGAAGGCAGGAGACGCATGCAGGACCGACAAATATTCAACAACAGCGAATTCTCTATAAACTCAGAACGGTGATTGTTCTTCTTCGTGTTCGCTTCCCCCTCCAGGTGAGTAAGACCGGAGCTGCCGGTTCTGTCCTGGATGAAGCTAAAAACATCAACAAGTCTCTCTCCGCTCTGGGGAATGTCATCTCTGCCTTGGCCGAGGGAACGGTAACAGCATTTGTTCCTCTCTTGATTCCCTGTTTGCCATTTCTGTTTATGCTAACATTTAAAATAACCCCCCAAAAAATCAGTTTCTGTTCTTATATCTCGCTTTTCTCCTGCTCTTTGTCATTGATTTATTTATAGTCTTTTCTTTCCCCCGATCTTTCACCTCCTGCAGAAAAGTCACGTTCCGTACCGCGACAGCAAAATGACCCGCATCCTGCAGGACTCGCTGGGCGGGAACTGTCGCACCACCATGTTCATCTGCTGCTCTCCGTCCAGCTACAACGAAGGGGAGACTAAATCAACTCTGATGTTTGGACAGCGGTAGATACACAGTCGATACTGCTGTGCATGTCCAAAGCATCACACTGTGTGATGTTACAAAACGCGGAAAGAAATTCTTATTTATATGTTAATGATAAAACAGTTTTAATAATAGCAATTCTTAATTCTAACCTGTATTTATTCCCTTTCCTTCTCCTGGTCACAGCGCCAAGACCATAAGGAACACGGCCTCCATTAACCTGGAGCTGACTGCCGAGCAGTGGAAGAGGAAGTACGAGAAGGAGAAGGAGAAGAACAAGACGCTAAAGGAGACAATTCAGAGACTGGAGGCGGAGCTCAACCGCTGGAGAAACGGTGCGTTTAAATGTTGCCCTCTCTTCCAATCAGCCCGTCGATTTGGCTGCATGACTTCTGATCAGACCCGAGATGCAACATCGTGTCTTCTGCTTCGTAGGCGAGGACGTACCTGAGACCGAGCGGACCACGTCAGACATGGTGACTCGCATCGAGACCGTGGAGGAGCGCCCCATTCTGGACAACGACACCTCCTCCATTGTGGTCCGCATCTCCGAAGAGGAGCGGCAGAAGTATGAAGAGGAGATCCGCAAGCTGTACAAGCAGCTGGATGACAAGGTTGAAACCCACAAACTGAAACTGTTAGTTGTTATGTAAACTATGTTAGTTTTATGTTGGAGTGGACGTGCAAAGCTTCCCTCAGAATTGGTATTTAAGACTGATTATGTCCAAACAACTAAACTAGGGAGCATCAGTCAGAGAGACCAACAGGATCTGCGTGATGCTTTGCACATTTCAGCCCAATGATTCAATTTTTGTAATTTTGCTACATTTTACTGTCAACAAACTGGCGCCCAACGTGGGGCTCGAACCTATGACCCTGAGAGTAAGAGTCTCGCTCTACCGACCGAGCTAGACGGCTCAGTCAGGTATTTTCAACATTTTAAGGGTCAATATTCATTATATCGTATTTGTTGCAGGATGATGAGATCAACCTGCAGTGTCAGCTGGTGGAGAAACTGAAGCAGCAAATGCTGGACCAGGACGAGGTGAGAAAACTCTCCCAAATGTCCCAAATGACCAGATTCTGCCTTTAGCTCTCAATAAGTTCGGTTGTGTCTCTTATGCCGGCAGCTCCTGGCCTCGTCCCGGGGAGACGGGGACAAGGTCCAGGCCGAGCTCGGCAGGCTGCAGGTGGAGAGCGACTGCGCCAAGGCCGAGGTGAAGGAGGTCCTTCAGGCTCTGGAGGAACTGGCCATTAACTACGACCAGAAGAGCCAGGAGGTGGAGGAGAAGGGCCTGCAGAACCAGCTGCTGGCCGACCAGCTGTCCCAGAAAATGGTACGTTTCACCGTGACGCGATTGGTGGAGGGAGTCAGACAGGAGAACAGAGCTGAGAGGCAGGAGGGGGAACAGAAGGTCCATTCTGTCCACGCTGCAACCAAGAGACAAGCAAATGTTCACTCACTACTATAATACGTATCAAAATACAATTTTCTGGTTGGAAAGACGTCCATCACAGCTCTATGTGCTTCTCCTTTTCCCTCCCCAGGCGAGTCTGATGGAGCTGGAGGCCGAGCTCTCCCGTATGCAGGAGGTGAGCGGTCAGCAGAGGAAGCGCATCGCCGACGTCCTCAACGGACTCATGAGGGACCTCAGCGAGTTCAGCAGCATCGTCGGGAACGGAGAGATAAAGCTGGTGAGCACAACTGCAGACCTGGAAGAGGTTTCATGTGGAGGTTATGGAGGCAGATCCCCTAAAAAAACTCAATTATCTCAGCTACAGGCTTCAGTAGAGTAAAATTCTCCATTTTTTAATAATCTGTGGCATTAATTTGTTTTTTAGTTTTGCCTCAGGAATTTGGTTGCTGTTGCCCTAATTTGCAAAAAATAAATCAAAAATCTCAATCTTTCAGATTTTGACAACAGTTCTTGACTCTTTTTACGAGTTCAGAGATTCTTTAAGTCAAATTTAGTTCTGACTCGTCCCTTCCAAAACTTACATCTTCCCTTTATGAAATGTTTCTTCAGTGAGTTTCTGTTCTCATTTCTTGCCGTGAAGCAACTTCAGCTGCTACGTTTTGGATAAGAACATGTAGAACTGCTCATGTTTAGAAACGGTTTAGGTTTAGAAAAGGTTTTATTAACAGCTTTCTTTTGTTTTTAGCAGACGTATCTTGGAAACTTTGGCCCAAAACTTCAAATTTAGTTTCCCAACGGAATCATTTATTCAAATTTTCACCGTAAATATAGTTCTTAAACCAAAATCATAAAATGAGAATAAAAAAAACAGTTACAAAACTTTTTTTTTTTTTTACAAAACTCATTCGTATTTGTTCGTGCAGCCTGTGGAAATCAGCGGCGCCATCGAGGAGGAGTTCACCGTGGCCCGCCTCTACATCAGTAAGATCAAGTCGGAGGTGAAGAGCATGGTGAAGCGATGCCGCCAGCTGGAGAACATGCAGCTGGAGTGCCACCGCAAGATGGAGGAGACCGGGCGGGAGCTCTCCTCCTGCCAGCTCCTCATCTCTCAGGTGCCAACGCATGTGAATGTAGAGGAAAACAGAAAGGAATAAACTACAAAAAACAAACACGGTTGAAGGGGTGGAAGGGTTTTCGTGGCTCACGCTGTTGTTTGTGCTTGCTGTTGGTGCAGCATGAGGCTAAGATCCGCTCTCTGACTGAGTACATGCAGAGCGTGGAGCAGAAGAAGAGGCAGCTGGAGGAAAGCCACGACTCCCTGACCGAAGAGCTGGCGAAGCTGCAGGACCAGGGTAACAGCAGCACTGAGCTCAGGAAAACCTGTCTGCAAAAAAAATTCTGCTTTCTCGCTTCATATCGCTTTTTTTTTTTTTTTTTTTTGCTTGTTTGCCACTGGACTTCCAGACAACTCTGTGCTTGAGGAGAAAGATGGAGAGAAGGGCGAGATCGAGGATGGAAATACGAAGGTAACAAAGATTTTACTGTGTGCGTTTGGGAGAAAGTTGGTGTACTTTCCTGTAAAAATGCAGTAATTCCTTTAAACCTCACAATAAGTTGGATTCAAATGAGCCTCTTGAGATTCACCTGCTAAAAACCTATACCAGATTTATTGTTAATTTGATTTGATTTAAGTGTTTAATGCACAGACAGGAGAAACCGCGGTCTATTTTCAGTCAGCATCTTTTAATGCACGTGGTTTTCCCATCTTCCAGAAAGCGCTTCGTCAGCAGGGGGAGTCTCACCGCGGCCTCCATCACAAGCAGCTCACCCGCCTGCGGGATGAGATCAACGAGAAGCAGAGGGTCATCGATGAGCTCACCGAGTCTGTCGTCATCTATTTTTATTTCACCAAAAGATTCTTTTCCATCCAATCGTTTATTTTCAATAGTTACTTGCTGTTTTACTTGTGTTTCGCATGGAAGGAACTGTGATCTCTTTTATTTCTAATTTCCTAAAACTTCAGTCGCAACTCCAAGCTGGAGCTGGAGCTGGCTCAGGTGCGTGCCGACTTTGATCGCCTGAAGAGTCAGGACAGCTGCAAGAGCGAGCGCCTGGAGGAGCTTTCGTACGTATCTGGGAGATTTTAGTTTCACCAAAGCCAGATTCGGATTAAATCTGTTCAAGAAAAGGAAATGAAAAATGAAAAAAACATTATGACCATTTAGTATGTAAATAAGCATTTATACATGTTTGAGGTCAGAGGTGACTGATCTGAGATTTATTCCAGCAAAGATCTGAAAACAACTGAACAGATGCTGTCACTGCTTTCTGTTAGATTCCTGCATGAGCGCCATGAGCAGACCAAGCAGGACCTGAAGGGTCTGGAGGAGACTGTGGTGAGTAAAACAGACACCACTCTCCATCTACTTACAACTCCCAGAGTTTCTCCCTGAAGGACGACACTGTATGAGTTTCGCGTAACAAAGAAAGTAGTTGTTCTTACCGCAGGTCTGCAAGACCAAAACAATGCAATTTATTTTTGATCTAGCAGCTTTGGGTTTTGTAGTTTTTGCAAACTTTTCTTGTGAAAACTGAAAAGTCTTGTCATCTGGGCCGACAACAGCCGTGTGATTGGTCCAAATTTTGAATTGGGCGGATTTCACACGCTGAAATGCTCCAGTGGGAGAGACTTATGAAGACTTTCCAGAGGCTCTGCACTTGGAGCATCTGTAGACTTCAACCATCTTTCTGTCTTCCAGGCCCGCGAACTCCAGACCCTCCACAACCTGCGCAAGCTGTTCGTTCAAGACCTCACGTCGCGGGTTAAAAAAGTAAGGAGCTCAGCTCTCAAGAAACCCGGGAGCCACAAGCATCTCACAAAGACTCACCAACATATTCACATTTTGCTACATTCCGATGACAGATTGCAATTTTTTTTTATTTGAAAATGCTGTGATAGGTCGACACAAAGTAAGGTATGATTGTAAAGTGGAAGGAAAAGGATTCACAGTTTGAACATTTTCATTTTTAAAACATAAATATGAAAAGCAGCAGCTCAGATGGGAGGAAAGACTGCTGGCATGCTTTATGGGAAAGAAAGGCAATATTAAAAGAAAATAACTGACCACTTGTCTTCCTCTAAACACACTGAAGTCCTGAATAAAAAAAACTGTTTTAAAACTGGGGCACTAAACAATGATAACATGGTTTGTAAAAAGGATACAAAGTATTAATCGTTTATCTTCCACTTTTCATTTAAGCTTACCGATGTTACAAAATGTAAAAACGTAAGGGCGATATGAACAATTTTGCACTCAACAGTTTTGTTACTTTTGATTTTTTAAATATTTCTACACAAATATGATAAAAAAATATATATATTGCCATTATCAGACAAGTCATCAGCTCCTCCGTCAAGAAGCTTTCCCTTTTGATTTTCTCTCTGTTTTTCCTTGCTTCTGTCTCTGCAGAGTTCCGAAATGGAGCCTGATGATAGCGGGGGGTCTAGCACCCAGAAGCAGAAGATTTCCTTTCTTGAGAATAACCTGGACCAACTTACAAAGGTTCACAAACAGGTGAGAAGTGCATAGAAATGAGACAAGTTGTAATAAGAAGCAATGTGATCCTGTAGATTGGAAGACGTATAACATCAATACAAAAGAGTTATTATGATACATTATTGCTATTTTCTACTCACTTTTTGCACCAGGCAGTTTTGGGTCATTCGCTCCAAACACACAAGTTGATTGTGAGTTTGAAACTAAATAATAAAGATCTCTGTGTTTATATTGCATCCTGTTTTCTGTCTCTCTTCCCCTCCCAGCTGGTTCGTGACAATGCAGATCTGCGTTGTGAGCTTCCAAAGCTGGAGAAACGTCTTCGGTCTACTGCTGAGAGAGTTAAGGCCCTGGAGACTGCACTGAGGGACGCCAAGGAGGGCGCCATGATGGACCGCCGCCGCTACCAGCAGGAGGTGGATCGGATCAAGGAGGCCATGAAGTCTAAAATCGCCCTTCGACGCCCCCATGCTGCACAGATCGGTACGGTTCTCTCACTTATCCTTCGCAACGCTCAAGCGTGACGGTGTGACTACGAACAAATCTCATGTGCCGCTTATCATTCCAACAGCAAAACCAGTGAGACCAAAGCAGCTGCCTGTCTGCTCTCCCACCAACCCGTTTTACGCCTACATCCGGGCCACAGAGGACGCCAACGCCTACAGCAACGCCCTCTTCCAGAGCAGCATGACACCCAAGAGCTCTTCCAGCATCGACTGCAACCTGAACTCTGTGCAGAGCAACGCGTGAGTTAAATACTCCCTCAATCTACGCCGTCTTTGACTTTGACTTAAACATTTGGCCATATTGCTCCATGTTTAAACGCAAAGTCGTCTGCGTTGAATGTGACGGACCAACACAAGGTGGTAATTGTGAAGCAGAGGGAAAACGCATGATATTAGAAACGTTGTTACATTTAAATAAAGAGGTTAAATCAACGTGCTGCCGGTTAATATATGTGACACCAATGTTTGTAAGAATGTTTTTATAAGAGACTAATGTTAGAGACTGAAGACTGGGACAGAGCTTCCAGTAGAAAAAACAACTGAAAACATGCAGACACAGAAACAATGAAATCCCTTATTTGTGCTTTAGAATGGCCCAGTCAAAGTCCAGCCATAAATCCTCATGAAATATGTATGATAAAACGTGAAAACTTCTCATTAGAACTTTCAGACTTTCAGAAATGTTCCAGTAACTTGTGTTGGTCTGTCAGGACAGCTGAATCGGCAAAATACTCTGAAGTTAGTGGCGATTATGTGACAAAACACTATCAGATACAAAGTACGACTTTGTAATACCTGGTACATAAAGGCGGGCAGAATCAAACGAGCTGATTTTGTGCTGTGAAACAAAGAGATCTCGCAGATTACCTCATTTAGTTGCAATGTTTTCCTGCTTGGCAGAGTTTCCACAGCTCTGGGCTACAGAGCAGGGAGATATAATGGAGACGTGCTGGAGTCCTACCCACTCAACATTGACAACGGTAAAATAAATAAAGAAATGCATATCTCAACTGCTGTTGAGCTCTAATTGTGTTTTAGCATCTTCTCAAAACTCCTGACTTTTCTCCGACAGGAAACAGCATCAATGAAACCAGAGACATAAATGACAACAGGTGAGAGCTCAAGGAAAATATTCACCGTTTTATTGCCCTAAAACAACAATGAAGGTTTTTAACCTTTATTGAGTCAGTCAAGATGAAACACACAATGTTTTTTTGTTTGTTTGTTTTTTTGTGTGTATCTGCTTCATCAGAAGTGACGTTCGCTGTGGCAGCGAGGTGGATGACTCAAACAGGCACAACAGCATGCAGCAGCCGCAGCCGCAGACTGCTTCCAGTTGTAAGTTTATACGACTGTGACCTTTAATCTAACATACCTGATCCCACACTCACTTAGAATTACAGATTTTATTGCATCCACACAACTTCACTTTCTGCATAAAGCTTTGTTAAAAGGCAGAATTCCTGACGTTGTCCAACTAAATACTTTCCCCTCTCGCCTATTTCCTGGGTTTGCAGTGGACGCAAACCCAGGAAAAGAAAATATAGTGTACTGCTGAAGAGTTTTTCTTTAGTAGCTTTAAAAAAAATAATTTTATGCATTAGATTCACACACATTAATCAAGTGTGCAAATGTGTTTCTGTGGTTTAATGACGTGTTTCATGCACTTAAACATGTTTCTCTGATATTTAAAGCCAGGCATTAAACTGGAAAAAACATCTATAAAAAATACGGCTTGCAAAACAAAAAACAGCCCAACATAAAACTAGCGGTGTTTACAAACCAAAATCAACCCAAATTAAATGATGATTTAATCTTCCTTCCTGTTATTGATCTATTTGTCTTTGCAGAGCTCAACCAAACACTGTAACCCGTGAAGGACACTCCCGTTTCGTTTGCATGCAGCCTCTGTGACCTCCGTCCACTGCACCACCGCTGAAGATGAAGATGAAGATCTGTAGGCCTGTGGTAGATGAAGCCCCCTCCTGTTCCCACGGTGACCTTTCTTGCTCTCCGTTTTGGGCTCCAGTCCCTTCCGGTTCAGCCGGTGCTGAGCATGTTCTCTCAGGCTCTGCTTTGCTCGCCCAGACAGTCTAATCACAGATGAATCTAAATTATTGATCCGTGAGTTCACCATCGGGGCCGGTAGATATCACTGCCTGAGGTGGCTGAACCGAACCAGGACTGGACCCAGATTGCTCGATGCTCACACTTTGTAAATAGTAGTGCTGTATACTCCTGTAGTTCTTTTTCTTCTTTTTGTTTTCGACCAACAACTGTTTGTCCAAATTGTCACACTTGCTCTGCCCCCTTGTGCATATTTTATTCGCCACGCGGGTTTCAAAAAATATATAAAAAATTCGAGCAACCATGAATCTTTTATTCTGTCGTAAATAAGAGCGAATTCCAGCTATTTACGACGTAGTTGTAATTAGCAGCTATGTCGTAGCTGCTATTTACTACGACGTAGCTTTTTTGTGCAGTCTTTTTGTGCATGTCGCTTAAGTTTCCTGACCAAGCTTTCGAATCTCTCTGCATGTGTCTTATACGAAGCTGGCGACGGATGCTAGAAACAGGAAACGAGAGAGGAACGATTTCCCTCAGTCCACATCTTGGTGTCAGTGCTGTATGTTTTCTATCTCAAAGTAAATCTCAGTGCAGATTTAGGTCGTTGTAAATGGAAATAAAAAAAAGTGAAAAACACAACGAATATTCGAGTGAATCCCAGCTAAGACCCGCAGTTGCATTGAGTGACTCTCGACTGACTGCTTTGATAATGCTGCAGCTGAACGACGGCCCTCTGCACATTCCCTGCACCGCTCACACACTTCGGTGTCCCCTTTACCGAGCCTTAACATCAACCGATACTTCACAGTCAACTGAACTCGCTGGCATTTGCATAAAGTACATTTGTAATTACTACCTCTAGAGCAGCTTGTTATTTATGAATACCTTTCTTTTCAAATGCTGATTAAAAAAAGAGCTGATCCTAGAGTTTCTACAGACAGTTGTAACTTTAGAATAAGAGTACGTGTAAGTAGATTTTGACGTATTAACCATAACTGTAGTTTTTGTCTCATGCCGGTTCATAAAACGAAAAAAAAAAACGACATTTTTATTTCCTCAGAGCTTGGCCGATGCGACGGTGTTTTCAAAAACGGCCTTTTCTGCTTTTAAAGGACACCATGAAACTTTGTTGTCGTTCTTTGTCACAAGACTTGACTCCAGATTTTTGCATACATCCTTTCCCAATTGTGCAGAAAAGCAGAGGTAGTTTTTTTTTCTTCTTTTTAACATTTGACATATGGGCAGTTGCCCAGGACGGCATTAAAAATTGGCGCACAAACACCATATCCACTATGTAACCTATTTACCTGTTTGTCGCGTTCTTAACAAGTTTTCTATCGTTTTCTTACATGTGCATTTAAATGAGAATTGGTACCTCCATGTTGTGTCCAATCCTGCTCACATTGGGACTAAAAGGTTTGTCTGCTGTTGGTCACTTTGTGGCCACATGGGCTTAGGCACAAGCTGTTCTGTGACGCCTTGTTTTCCTTCAGGTAGAGTGGTTGGGTGCTAAATTTGGCTTTGCACGACTGGGGAATGAAACTGGAACCGTTTCCATGGGTGTTTTTATCATGGAAAGCAGAATCGGGGGGCGAGAAGGAAGTGAAGGATCCTTTAGAGACAGTATGGAAGCTGTTACTGAGGACCCAAACATTTAATGCTGCAGGTTTTATTCCCGACTGATCAGCCACCAGTGCGGGACTTTTTGAAGAAGTTGTGTGTCCTGTTGTTGTTCTTCTGCAAAATCCTGACCAGCCAATCAGGATAGAGGAAAGCGCCCTAGGTGGAGACAAGTAGGTGTTTTCTGTGAATCGTTGTCTCAAAATGAAAAGGAAAGAGTTAAAAGAAAAGGTGAGCAGCTAAACACCCAACCACCTTCTATCTTCTGCATTAAATCTGACTGAACTTTAGAGTTTAATTAGCCAATTACACCAAACCCCCGCCCCAAAAAACAGATTTAAAAATGCTGAAACATTTATCCTGTGTGAAGTCCTCTGTTCTTTTTCATCACATTACCGCTCGGTCTGATGCTCTTGCTGCCATTAATAACATCTCAGGGCTTATTACACGCATAATCAAAGCAGGCATACATCACCGCCATTGTCTTCCTCCTGAGCTATGTGATTGCTGATGAACAATCAACCTGATCAGTGTCAGTGTTTCCTCCTTCAGTCTAAGCAAACGAGCGAGGTGACTCGTGAGATTGGAAAAGATACGTAATAAACATGCCTCCGTTCTAACTCATAGCCTGTCAACCCTGCAAACCTTCAGTCTTATATCATATTTACATTTTTTTTAAATAGATCTGCGTTAGAAGGATTGTGTAATATGTCGTCATCTGCTGTTACACTGTCTGAACTCAACATATCTATGATACATGTGCTATATATTGGTAAACCTGTAAGTAAAAAGGCGCATCATGACATAGTAGGATGCACGCTGACCTCGTTCAGAGAAATGCTCCTTTTATTTCTTTCTGTATGCTTCTAATTGTAGTGTCGACATGATTACGTGAAGAGTCACCTTGCAGAATATCTGTAAATATAGATTCATCACTATGCTGTATGTAAACCTGTGTGTTGTAGTAAAAAAGTTCAATAAAACTGTAAAAACGGTGATTTGGTCTCGTTCTTGTTCACGCTGCACGATGAATGTGAGAGCAGATGGAAATGGCGCCGTCTAGTGGTTCATATGGTGGAGGTGTAAAACTTTCAGATTGGATTGACTGAACTGTAGGAGATGTTGTCGTTTCTCCTGCATTTGTGTTCAGTCTTTCTGGGTAATCGCTTTGTAGAGCCACTCTATGTCGTCTCAATCAGCTTTACCCTATAAGAAATAGATTGTTTCCAGTTTAAGTTCAACGAGGTTGGATGATGCTGCTGTCACGACGCTTCGCCGTGGCGATGTATTTTCATGTGTAGCTTAATTTTCTGAATTAATTCTTTTGCATACAAATCAAGTTGATGCAAACTTTTGTTCTGCTAACGGTCACACAAAAAGAGGGACGACTTGTCATCTGGAAAATGCAGTTATTGCACATTTTCCAGTTCTTGCAGTGTTCCTCGAAATGCCCAAGCAGAAATGTGCAACTCCCTTCAGTGACTTCATTTCCTGCTCTCTGGTTTTATCGCAACCTCTGACCTAAACAGGAAATTGATGTGAAGTGATCTAAGAATGGAGATTTGCCAAAGAAAAGCTGAGATTAAAGGAATGTCAACGGCAGAGAAATGAATGAATT
Source organism: Poeciliopsis gracilis (assembly GCA_911649635.1). NCBI lineage: Eukaryota > Metazoa > Chordata > Actinopteri > Cyprinodontiformes > Poeciliidae > Poeciliopsis > Poeciliopsis gracilis. Next base: position 15,874,988 of record CAJVRI010001220.1, on the reverse strand, counting down.
AAGCTGCAAGCACTGAATACACAATAACCACAGATTTAATGGGTGCTAAAAATACATAAAATGCACATTGGTGGTGCAGTTATACGCACTCTGCTTTTGTCAGCGTTCACAAAATACTGCTGAGATGAAGGAAAGCTTTGCCTTCAAAGGTACTTGCTTCCTTTGTGTTATTTTATAATAAGCTCCACTTCATCGTTCCCACGAGAAAGGAAGCAGTGATGTAAACAGCAGTGGCATGTGAAGCATCTTCAGGCCACTGCGGGTTTAAGTAAATAAGAAAGATGCAGATGAGCTGCTCGGTTCTGCGACCCTCAGTTCATATGACTGGAGTTGAATATGAGACAGATTTTTGCTTCTTTTTTTTTTGTAACTTAAATATTATTCTTGGTTTACTACATACTGCATGGATGGACGCTGGCACTGCACAAGAACCAACTACACTGACTATCTGAAGCGACAATGAGATGGAAAAGTTTGCATTTCATGTAGATTTAATTTCATTTTACTTTCATTTTACATTATTATGACTTTGTTGAGAAATCCATCAAATATATTTGGACATGTAAATTTGAAACAAAATTGTAATGTTTTTGTTTTTATTAAAGTTTTATGAGGTGTCTTTTTCTATTCCCATCAGTCACAAACATGTCGACGGAGCAAAAATGAATGAAAAGTCAGATGTGCGTTTAATTTGAGGATTTTCCCATTTGTGCATCTAATTTTGAAAAAGAGCAACGCACAAGCTGTGTGTAATTTCAAAAGTGAAAGAAAAAAACAAACAGATCAGTTACTGTCGCGACATTCACACCAGTGATGATGTGTGGATGTGAACCTAAAGCACAAAACACAAGAACGTGATGGCGGACTGATCTGATCAATGATCTAATCGATAAATCAGATGCATCTGTAATTTAACCTTCAAGTGTTGCCACAGAGACGTAAAGCTGATTCAGACCGGCTCGGTAATTAACAGTGCAGAGAGACAGCTGCTTTGCTTTGACAGCTATTGATTATTTGGGGGGGGGTCGCGCGCGTCCCCGCTGCGCGCTCCCGCGCCGCTGATGACCGTCAGCAGCAGCGCAGCGGCGCTGATCGGACAGCGACAGGCAGGCGGACTGTGTCCCTCACCCCGGTGGACGGAGGTCGGCCAGCAGCGGGCGGGTTTCTGTCGCCTGCTGGGTTCACTGCAGCGCCGCAGAGGAGCCGAAGCCACCAGGTAGAGACGGTCACTGATGGTTGTTTCTCTGCAAAGCTGGAAATGCAGGGAGTTGCTGGACTGGAAGCTGCTTAGTTGGTAAAATGATAGACGTGGTCGCATGGTGGTGCCAGCCTCGGTCTGCTGTTTAGCTTTATTTGGGGGATTTATCAAATATTTAACTCATTTGGCTTGAAGGTTTCACTAAATAATTTGTCCCTCCCCCCAAAAAATGTGTAACTTAGAGCAGCTCTAACTTGCCAGGTTTAGGCAGTGCTGCAGTACTCCTGCAGCTTGGTTACATGCAGTTACTTACAGATGTGCAGCTCTTAAAGTCTGCACATCTAGGCTGTAGGTATGTAATTCCTTAAAAAACAGGAATTATTTAACTGCATATTAAGGTGGTTTCTTTAGCAAACGTGTCCTATTTACTATAATCAATAACTCCAGTTGATGAAACGCTGCTTAACACATGCACTAAATTTCTATCACCCGATACTAATAGCAAGTCACTGTCATCCTGCCAGACACACCAGCAATCTGAGGCTTGGCTTTCACTTCAGTAAAATCAATTGGAGAAAAAAAAGGGTTGAGTGAGTAATGAGGTTGATGCTTTTAATCAGAAGGGGTGATAATCCTCGCTGCTTTTATTCTTCTGGTCAGTCCGATCAGTTGCATAAACCCGAGACTGATGATGTGATGACACGCAGGCACCCTCACGCGTCCAGGACGCTGTGGTTCGGTGTCACTGGTGGGTCCAAATGAACGTGGCTGAAGATTTGATCCCGGGTGTCCATCACCGCCGCTCGGGTCTTCAAGGAGATATTTGTGAGTGGAAGTGAGACTTGTGAAATGGGCACTGACTTCTGCTGTATCCAAGTGCCTGCAGACTTCCATTTATTTTGGACACCACTGTGATTAATCATGTCAGAGAGTTTTAAGAGCGTTTGATGTGCGTGGCCTCTTACAGCACTTATGTAAGCCTTAATTTGGCTAAAAACAAAACCAGAACGATGCACATCACAAACAGCTGTGGTGTAACAGTGGGAAAGTTTCAGTTTTTTTTTTTTTTTTTGCTGTTTTGTTTTTGTTTTTTAATAATTGACAAAAATGTTTTCAATGTTGTTCGTTTGCAACGTTACTGAACCAAAACTGGACACCCAACTGATTTTGGATTTGAAATTTGAGCAATTTGCCTCGGCAGCCAGTTTTAAGAAACTGAATTGGATCATTTTGGGGTTGAATGTTGAGTCTGAAAAGATACGCGTGTAAAACGATTCAAAAGCACGCTGCCAGGCAGTCCGCCCGTGGCGTCCGTGTGACCTGAGCGCCGTGACTTCATTCCTGCAGCCAGCTGTGTCTGTCTGTGTGTGTGTGTGTGTGTGTGTGGCAGCGTCTCCTCTGCTTCAGGTCTCCTCCTTTGCTGTGTGGTAGAGGTTATAAATATAAGGCTGCAGACTTTTGTGTGTGCGTTTTGTTTAACCAGCTGCCGGAGAGGTTTGTTTGCCTCCTCTGACTGCAGGTGTGCTCCGTGGCCTCTAGATGATGTTCTCGAGCCTGTTCTGCCCGCCGCCTGTTTCTTTTTCTAACCACAAGTGTTTCTGTCTGTTTGCTTTGGATCAATGTCACCTGTTTCCTGTACTCTAGCACTCTGCGTCACAATGCGCTGCCTCACAAAAAGCATTCTTACGGCTTGAATGTTTATTTTTTTTAAAGCATTTTCACACCACAATTCTTTATTTAAAAAAAAAAAAAGAAAAAAGAAGGCATGCATTGCTTTTAAAAATGTGCAAGATAAAAACGGAAAATTTATGGCAAACACACAGAAGCTGGTCAAAGTTTATGGGAACATGGGTGGAGTTAGACGCAGGGCAAACCGCAGCAGAAGATTTAAGACTAGAGGTTTACCTTCCAGCAGGACAATGATCCTAGACATTTGAATTAATGTTTAGATTAAACGAGTCAGGACTTTCAGAACTAAAAACCAGTTAAAATGAGTGGATTCGAAGGCACACGCATCACCTTCCGTCTGCTTCGTAATTGTTTGCTGCTCTGTGTTGGCCTGCCAGATAGAATCCCAATGAATTTTTGTGGTTAGAAAATAAGAAAACATTCCAGAAATATTAAGACTTTGATTTTTTAAAATTGTTTTGGTTATAAATGCAGCACAAATGTGATTTAGGACGCAGATGAAGAGAGCCGGTGTGTGAAAACATAAAATTCAAGGTCTGTAAACTGTTTGCTTTGCTCAGATGCCGTGGATGTAAATAACAACCGTGACCGGAGGAAAGTTTTGGGAAGAGGTCTTTGTAGCTGTGAGCTGGAACAGACTGAGAGGAAACAAACTCAAAGTACTGTGCGCAGAGAAAAAGGTTCAGTAACTCATACTTTGAGGTTTTTCTTACTTTGAGCACTTCTGAAAAATTATACCCTTGTGACGTTCTTGTCTGAGAACGTCCTGGTTTGGACAGAAAGTGAGCGCGAGACGTTTTTCAGCTTGGACCCGCTTTTTTTTTTAATGCTAGTTATTTGTCCATCTCAGCCCCATGAAGTAGGATTGACTGGTTCTCATGTGTTTTTCTCCACAATTCTTCTTTAAATTTGTTGATTTGATGGTAATAAATTGTTATTATTTTTTTTAGATATTTTGAAGATGGAAGATGTTGTGCATTAAGCTGAAAAAAGCAGAAAGATGACAGTATCCACACTAAAAGTAAAAACACCTTAATAGGTGTAACACGGGGGGAAGGGGCCCGGATCGTGAAAGAGGACGGGCCCGTAAAGCCACTGGTAGACCTCTCAAATCTTAAATGGTCTAGGGTTTCCCAATTAAAAGTACTCAAGTAAGTCTGGCTTAAAATGATGAAATGGAAGTAGTGTACAAAAATATTTGTTAATTCATTCTTTTACAATATTAAAAATATACTTTATTATTCTAATTCTAAAACCTGATAGCGCACAAAACACAGGACAGAAGCAATCTGAGATTTAAACAAAAAAACTACAACCCAAGTTAATAATCATGCACATTAACAAACTAAAAACAAACAAAAAGAAAACAAGAAAAAGAAAGAAATCCGCAGTTGCCTCAGCCCTGCCGTATGACGCGGTGCCCAATCAGCTGATTTAAAATTAAACTATCATTCTGGTTCTGTGGCGTCTATACGACCATTTCATCTAAGACAATCCATTAGCCAATTAGTGAGCCTCTAAAAATATACACGTAAGGTGAGAGCATAAAATACAGCAGCGGCAATCTGGAATACCCAAAAAAAACAAATAAGTTGTCTGTTGACCACAATAAAGCCATAAGGTAGAATTAAAACTAATACCTTAATCCCTGCACGGAATACACCCAGATGCTGCAGTAAACTGCTGAAATACTCCCTAAACAGCAATTAGAAAATACATGAGAAAATTAGTAACAAAACAATCTGACATTTTACAGGACCAGCAACAGGTGAAATCAAAAATCCATTTACCGTATCCATCATCCAGATCCTGAACCAAAAAGCACAGCACCAGTTCAGCCCACTGTGCACAACAATGGATCCGACACACACTCAACTTGGCGTTCGCACCCGGTGCCTATATACGCTAATGAGCCCGGCTAACCACAAGTGACATGTTGCATTCAAGAGCCCGAAATGAGTAGGAATTTACAACTTCATATAGACAACCTCCAACTAATATACCACCTGGTTACATAGGAAACATTTATGGAAATTAAAGTCTCCCATAAATCCATCCAGCATGACATGTCTGTATTTTCTGATTCTATTCAAGGTGGTTCTAATTAAGAAAATGCTTTTATCATGTTCTTTTTTGCGTTTTTACAATAGATCAATAAGTGTATTGGCTTTGTGAACCATAAACTTTGTCTTAAAGAACATTTTATTAGTGTAGAGTAGGGGTGCACCGATTGCGGTTTTCTGGCCGATTACTGAACTTTTAAAAAGCTTAACCTGCCGATTCCGATTTTGGTCGATACCATTTTTTTTTTTTTCTCTGAAATGTTGCTCAATATAGCAAGAAAGTTGTCGAGTTGGCAACAGTGGGGTCACTATTGTTAATTATAAACGTGCAGACATAATCTGGTGCAGTCAAACCTTTTGTCACCGCAGAGCAAAAGAGGGCAGTGGCTGACTCTGAGACCTTTGCCAAGTTAGATAAGATCGGTGGGTAGGATCGGCTTCATATGTAAATAAGTGCAGAGTCATCCAGCTCATGTCTAATCAGTATAAATATTTAAGATTTGGGACTAGAAGTAATCAAAAGCATCCAATAGCACTTTAAAAACGTATTTGGTCTCGTGCTCAATACTTCGAAATCTAAAGTGTTTGGATTCCAGCCGTTCATGGTCATGTTTTCACCACTCTGTATTTAAATAGAACAAGTTTAACTCCATCCCTCAAGCTCCTCACCTGATGTACAGTACATCCTTCCCTTTTCATCTCTCTCTTTAGACAATACCGCCATCTCTCTGAACTGCTGTCTGTTTGCCATTTCATTTGGCCAAATTGCGATTGGTGTTACATGTCTGTGCCAAATGCAAACACCCACAAGCACTATATGTTTAAAAAGAGCCGAGTCAGCCTCACGGGCCATTGTGAATGACCCAAGCAGCTCCTGTTGATTGATGGCACTGACTGGTGAGCAGCAGGGTCAGCTCCAGAGGAGGCCCGTCGGGAGCCACACGCTCACTCAGAAGTCTAAAATAGACTCTCCACCTTCCCTCCCCAATGGGCCAATAACTGAACGGAGGGTGATGAAATTAAGAAATAAACATTACTAGAAACACTGCAGGGAGGCTGAAATAACCAGGAGCATAAAATAGAAATAGACTAAGAAGGTTTTGACATGGACTCAGACAAACAAGGACAGAACCTAAGGTAACTAAAGAATAAACCTTAATAGAAACACTATAAAGGACTGAAAAGGAAAGCCACAAGAATATTATAAATATACTAAATGCTTCAAGTAATAATATCAAAAGGACCAGAAAGGGCTAAACTAAAGTGAACTAAAACATAAATCTAAATTAAATGAAAAACAAAACCAACCCAAAAACCCAGTTCCCACACTAAGTTACTAATGAACAGAACTAAAAGCTTGTAAATATGAGTCTGTGTGTAATTCATCTTTATAATGTGTTTCACTTTGATTTACTGAAATAAGTGACATTTTCAATCATATTCTAATGTATGGATTAAGGCTGTACATGTTTGCCCTGTCCGGGGCGCAGCCTGCTTCTCGCCTAATGGCCGCTGGAGCTGAGCGCCAGATCCTGAGGCACAACAAGGAGAAGTTGGGATAGAACATGGATGGACATTTGAAGTTGAAAAAATATTGAAGATGCTCCTTCCTCTGTCTTTTTTTAATGCAGAACAAAAAGCTGAACCAAATGCAACTCACACTTTTCAGGATAATGAAAAAAAAAAATCTGTCTTATTTTAACCATTTGGCTCATAATTACTTTGTTCTTGTACTTTGTGTTGCTCTGTCACATAATTCTCAATAAAATATAATTAAGGTTGTGGGTGTAATTTGACCAAGTGAGAAAAAATTTAAGTTAAATACTTTTTTGAAGCGCTGTAAAAAAAAAAAATCAAACATTTAAAACATTTTAAGTGCGTAATGAATTGCATAATTTCGCCTTGTTTCTATTATTTTGGGACTGAAATCTGTAGATTGTCCTGATGTGAGGCCTAAATATGGTTTAGTACCTCTGTTACAACACATCTCTCATATTTACATAGTTGAAAAGAGAGTGTGCAAATGACGAAAACAGCCATGATTATGATTTTAACTACATAAACGAGTGAACATATCAGTATTAAGTCTCGTACAGTTTGTATAGGCAGACTTCTTCATGAGTTTAATGTGAGTGGATGTAAGATTAGCTGTGCTAAGGGAGTTGTTGTACTTTCACACCACAGAAAAACAAGTTCCTACGTTGCCTTACTCACCTTGAAGAAATCAAACGTCCGCTTTTCTTAAGAAAATATTCATAGGAGCAAAATGGCACATGATAAGTTTTACTTTACTTTCGCTTTTGGTTTTATTTTGCCCTCCTATAGGATGAGTAACTATGGGAACCCAGGAAGCGAAAGGAGAGATCTTGCAGGCACGAGAAGTCTGATGCTATAAAAGTACCAGGGGTTGCCAGAAATTACACTCTTAACTCTTACAGCTGAGTGTTAACAGTATCTAAGACGGGTTGTTGTCACCTTAAAGAACCGCAGGTAACCCTGGGAATGCTGACTAATCCAGCATCATTTCATTTACTGGCTGCTTTCCCTGAAGAATCCTAATGAAAACTGGAGACGATTCTGTCACTGAGTTCCTGAGAAGACTTAGTGTCTAAAGGAAGCCTCACCTGAGGGTAAAAAAATACATTTTATTATCTTCTATGCACCACTGTAATTGGATGACATACATGGGTGACTGTCCTGGGGGCTTTATTAAAAAAAAAAAACGCTAAACAAACCCAGTTACTTTTCAAGCTGTCAGTCAAATGAACTTTTGACCCTCGCTTGCTCATTGAAGGAAATGCATCTCCAGCTATGCTAACTGCTCTACAGAATGGTAATGAGGTGTTAGGTGCCTAAGCCGCAGCATGCTCCGAGTGCTGAAGATACTGGAGGTAAAAATAGAAGGCCAAAACTGGAGGTGCACTTGTTTCCATCGGCGGCTGGGATCAGCCGCTTCGAATCTCTCCACTCTGTTGCAGCTATCGAGGCAAAGTGCACCAATGCATGACAGGGTGCACACCTTATTAAACTATGCACTGACACAGTTTAACCGCGGCAGCAGCAAGACTGTTGGCTTTCGGATCGTTGAGCGTGCTTTATCGGCTGCTTTCGTACGTCGTGTGGTTCTTGGCTCGGCCCAGACCTCCTCACTGAGGATACGTGGAGTAAAGATGGAGAAAAAAATACACATAAAAAAAAAAAAACTTTGTGAAAGTGTCAAAATCATTTTCTGAAAGATTTTTGTTCTTTCACTTTATCTGCTTTGTTTTATCACTGATGCCTCCATTCAGACGTTACAGGTGTGGGTTAAGGTATGCAGGTAGGATTTTTAAACCCTCCGCAAATCTTGATGTTGGCAACCGGTCCGTTCATAGTTACTGATGTTAAATAAAACGCATCTTAATGTTGAGATTGATGCCAGAAGCACGTCTGCTGCCTTTCTCTCTCCTCCATCAATGCTGTAACAAAGCAGAGGCTCAGTAGGGGATGAATTGAAACTTTTCTTTTGAGGCTTTTTCTCAACTTTTACGGTAAACATTTTAACAGACATTACGTCACACTTGCAAACTTTATGTCTTTGTGTGACAAGACAAAAGCAAAACACAACTGTGGCATTCAAGATGGAGAAGTAGGTGAAAGTAAAATATCAAAGAGAAATAAATTCTTATTACTTGATATCCCATAGATGACTGCAGAATAAAGCACAAATAGATATGTAATCTGTTAATTAGGAGAAAAACACAAACAGAGTAGCCATTCATCGCAGAGATACTTCAGATATATTTTTAATTAAACTGACTCAGTTCAAGTTCAGTATGTTGCAGGACAAAAGCTTTACCACAGTTTTTGTATAAGGTGTAATTTATTCACATAGTAAATCATTTGATATATTGTCTCATTATACCTACACTAAAGCCTAATCAAGATAAACCAGGAACTCCTTTTAAGGCCTCAGTTTGCAGCACTTTCAGTGGTTACAGGAAATGTCAAGAATTTTTTAATTAGTTGCAATCTGCAAAATTGCCACTAGATGTCACCTAATTTCTAACAGTCCTTCTCTCCTTTGCTTATACCAGCTTATTCTCTGTCTGCTGGTGAAGTGATATAGAGGCAGGATGCATGCAGGTCAAGTCACTCACATCTAACAGCCTCTTCCACATACCGGTTCATCTAGCGTGCAGTTTTTTTCAGTCTGTGAGGCAGGAAGTTGAGTAACTAGTTTGAAATCACACATGAATAGGGAGAACACACAAACTTGTGACATATTCCTGCAGGATTTTAAGTCTAGACCTTCTCGCTGTGGTGGCGGTGACGCTAACATCTGCGCTCGTCCAGCCCCTTCCTCGCAATGCTTCTTAACATATTTTTGATCGGACAAGCAGGCTTTGTGCAGATTATAATTCATGGTGAGATTCCGGATTAATAATATGTGTACGGGATTGAACTGTGCATGAAAGGGATTTTGCAAGACAAACAGAGAGAGAGAGAAAGAGAGATGGAAAGATAAGGACAAGGACGACAAGGCCCTGTCTACGACCAGATGAATCAACAGCTTCCCTCCTCTGGCGAGGACACGCTCGCTTTGCTCAAGCCTAATAACACGGACATGCTGTCACGCATGAACAATTTTTTCTCATCTCCCCCTCCCTAGCGCTTTTTTCCCCCCTTCCCATCCATTCTCTTTGTGTCTTTCTCTGTCCCTTTGTGACTTTTTCACATTGGCCTCGTTAGTCAGCAGATTCGCTGCAGAGCCTGCAGGAGGACCCTGGAGAGGGAGAGGACCATAGCAACAAGCCCTTTGTAGAAAACTAGACTACTTTGACTCACAAGTTTTTTTTTTTTTTTCTCCCTAAAGCTTGCTTACAGACAAAGCGAACACTAAGAACGTGTGCGTCTTAGATGACAAAATTGTTTTCTTGCATGGTTGAAATTTCCCTCGTGAAACAGACGCAGGGTTTGTTTCGAGAACAGTTCACACAGCCACTCAGGAAAAGGAAACAAAATGTGTTTAAGTGTTATCTAGAGGTTTGCTATCCTAATGTCCACGGGCCTCTTATAAATTTCTAATAAATTTTGTGCTTTAGTTGTGCTGTAGTTTTTTCGAGGCTGTGAAAAAAGCAAAGTTTCCACCGGTAGAGCCTATCAACGCCATTCAGTTTTAACTGCACCTCTTCTCAAGGTGCCTCACAGACACTTGAAAGTTTTCACACTTAGTCAAAAGTTTTAAAATAGATTTTATTGGAGATTTATGTAATTGACCAACACAAGAGTGGCACATAATATTGCAGGGAATGATGATTTTTGCTTCAGACAGATAAATAAAAGGATATAAGTCTGAAAAGTTTGGCCTACTGAGTAAAAGCAACGACCTCAATTCACCTGAAATCAGAAAAACAGCTGGACGCTGACAGGAAGTTCCATTGATTGGACTGAGCTTGAGCTAGTTTTTCAGTCCATGCAAAGCTGATAAACAAAAACGTGTCATTTTCCTTCCTCCTAATTATTGTTCTTTATTTGTCCGTTTTGTGAGATCCCAATATCCTGCACTGAAACCTGTGGTGCAGCATAAAAAATTGTTCTACTTAAAAAAAAATAAAAAAATTCTGCTTTGTTGCTGTTTATTTGTCCTTCGTTTGAGGTCATAGTTTTATAGTTTGCCTTTCTGTCGCTTAACAGAATCCCTCGAAAAGTTATGAAATTTATGATAGTTATGAAACTTCCTGTTTATGTTATTTTAGCCTAAAGAAATAAAATGCTCTACATACAGACGGGGTTAGAGTACTGGGAAAATTGCAAAAACATTTAAAAACCAAAACAAAAAATTTTTTTTTAAGGTCTTAAAAAAAAGTTCTGTGAATCCTTTTTTTTTTTTTTGGAGCGATTTATGGAGAGACAGTCTGCTCCTTTCTGTCTCTCTCTCTCTCTCTCTCTCTCTCTCTCTCTCTCTCTCTCTCTCTCTCTGTTGGTGTTTGGCCTCACTCCCTCTCGGACAAACATTGCAGAGAGCACTTGAGGGGCTGTGAGAAGGAAACAACCACAGCGAGACAGAAAGCAGAGAGCATTCAGAGAATCAGAGAATCAGAGCGCGCAGCGGGGAGAGAGAGAGGGAGACACACACACACACACAGAGTCGCTGTGGACCGGCTGAAGACTCATCAGCCCCGTCGTGACTCAGCCTTGAACGCGTGTCCGAGCAGAATGGATTTCATTTGGGCTCGGCTGCCTCTGAGCTTTGCGGAGGATTTTCGCTCCTTTTTTGGATTATGTCTGAAAAAGCAGCCGGGGTCATGAGCGGGGAAGCCAGCGAGCAGAAGGGAAGATGGTAATGTCACTCTGCTTCACCGTGAGACGTGATCACTTTCATCTCTTGTGTGGTTTTTACTGACTGCCAGCTACTTTTAAGAGTAGAATGACTTTAAAAGTAGCTGCAATAGCAAATTAAAATGATTTAATCTGCTACTGCAGATTAAATAAACAGATGCGTTACTTCCTAACCAGAAACACTATTGACATAAATAAAGGGAAACATTTTATACTATTACAGTTAAATTAATATTTTCTCTCACGTCTGAACAATGCATAGCAAACAAACGTCATGTTTTCTACATCCTAAATTGCTGACAGCTGAAGTATTGCTTCAGAAACGTGACATTCTAACACCACGTCTCCAAACATTGGTACCACAGAGGGATTTGTTCAGTGTGTCCTGACAAGAAGCTCTTTGTGCTTTAACACCCGTGTACTCTGACCACATTTCTGCCACAGCCAACACTCAATGCTGCTGCTGCTGCTGCTGCTGCTGCTGCTGCTGCTCCGCCGCGCGGTCTGACTCAAGGTGAAGCTCTCAGGTTTAGGCCCGGTTTTACAATCCATCCCCTGTGCGTCCTCCCTGCTCCTGGCCCTACAAGATGTGACTCATGCAACTAACAAGCATAACGTATTTTATACTCTTTTTTTTTCTTCAAAGTATGTGGTCTGTCTGAAATGTGGATTTAGATGTTAAGCCTGAAGGAACGTCTCAGTTTGATTTTGTCCGTTTCAAGAGACGTGTCAGAGGTCAGAGAGGCTGTTCCTCATTTGTGCATAAAGCTGAATGTGTTTGTTATGAAGGGAGTTGAATTTGAAATTACCCGCCCAGCTCTGCCGTGGGTTTGACTTGGCAGGAATCTTTGTGAGTTTTCCCACCCTGCTTCCTGTGTAAGTTTTCCGTGTCGTCGACACCAGGGGTCCATTAACTCCGTTATTCCTGTTTTCTGAGTGACCTCAATGTCTGGGTGCTCGTTCCCATGTTGACTAAGTTGTACAAAGCATCTCCTTTACCCTCTGCAGAAAGACAACTTGTCCTGTCTGAGTGACTCGATGGAAAAAATACACAAAAGCCTGATCCAAATTTCTGCCAGTAAACCCACAAGTCATCATCTCCCCTTTACCTGGATTACCATCATTACCTTCATATACAACGCCTTGCAAAAGTTTTAATCTCCTTCAGTATTTTTTATTTTTTTTTTCCATTTTTGTAGCCTTATGACCCAAAACATCAACATGTTTTATTGGAGTTTTGTATTATGATAAAGGATTTTCACATGTTTATGAGATGAAATCTGAAAAATATGGACATTTGTTTTCATAATAGTTCAGTCAAATTAAGATTTTGCCTCTGACTTAACATTGGATTTAATTTTGGACTTTGACTGGGCCATTCTAACACATGAACACTGTAGTATAGGGCTTAATTACTCACATTTATTTGTTCGGAGGCAGCACATGGTGATTAGTACAAAATTACTGTTTTCCAGCAACCAGGATGCTGTAACATCAGTGTGTCATAATAGAGATCAGGGCAGTTTGTGTTTTGCATGTAAAAAGTTGAATTTATTTCTCATTTGGCCAGAGCGTCTTCATGTTTGTGCCTCCAGAAAACTGGAAATGGGACATTTTGATAGTTTAATTTTCACTTTCCTTCCTCAAGAGTCAGATTTGAGATGTGCTTAACAAATATTTGCCCTGCCTCTAATTCTCTCCTCTGAGTTGTGGATATCTCTAGTGTTATCATGGGCCTCTTGGCTACTTCTCTGATAAATTCATCTTCTTTTCCAGATTTTGTCTTCGCTAGGCCTTGGGACATTTTCTTTCTGTTTATGGACAATCCCTGCATTGTTGTGTGAGATATTGGTTTTTGTTTTACAACGTAGCCCATAAATGTCTCCATGACCTCATCACGAACTTGTCTGCTGTGTTGCTGCATGATGCTGCTAGTTCCCTGACGTTTTCTCACAAACCTTCACAGAAACGGGTTTATATTGAGATTTAATTACACCCTGGTGGGCTCTGTTCTCCATTAATATGGCTCCACATTTTAAGGTACCATAGTTTTTTGTCTTTTTTTTCTTGGACCATCACGTCAAATAAATTTAGTTTTTAAGTGACAAAATGTAAAAAAGTTCAAGGGTGATGAATTGTAAAAAAAAAAATTCAAACAAATGTCTAAAACAAATAATGCATGATTCTGTGTTTTGACGTTTGGTCACTTTCAGTGGTTCGTCATGAAATCTGTAGGTCAGAGTTGCATTAATCGCAGCTGAGGCCTAATTACAGATGAGACGAGCGTGTCAGTGAAAGCTCAGCTACACTTTGATATAATAACATCTCTCACGTGAACACAGAGTACGTACGTCAGCCGTGCTCATGGTGATTTTTTAAATCATTCACGATTCCCTCACGTGTTTTCGATGACCCAGACTGCTACTTTACGGCCGCTGTTCAAATCGCTCTGTTGATCTCGACCGTCATGATTGGTGTTTGTGTCCCGCGAGCCCCGGTCTCCTCATCCCACTGAAGCTGCTAAATATACCGTCTGGCCGTCGCGGAGCCGCTGTGGTTTTGTACAGAGGATTTATGGCTTACGCCGGTGTAATTTGGCTTGAGCCTGAGAGGAGGTGACATCAGGTGTGTTGAGGCACAGAGGGACAATGTCAGACTGAAGAGAAAAGACAGAGAGAAAATTAGGATTTTTGACCTTTTTTTTGTTGCCGTTTTCTTCAAATGTACAGTTTATAGCTAAAGAGCTCAGTGTTTTACCAACTAAGTCCATTCATTCAGAAAAAAGCTGGAATTTGAGCTTCACAGGATAATCTCTGCCTGCTGTGTGTTTCTAAATAGCAAAATAAATATATCCCAAATGATTTATGTCAGAAAAGAAAATCTTTAGTCTTTTGATCTCGTTCCGAAGCTGTGATTAAAATGAACTGATAAGGAAACTGATTCATTCTCTAAAAATAAATGTGAATGTTTAACAGAAAAATCCACCCAACGGTTGCCACGAGGTTTTGTGTGCTCTGTTCTTTTCATTCCTTTTTAGGGTGGCAGCTAATCCGTTTACTGCACAATTGAATTTCACCTCAATATCTCACTTGTTGTCATCCATAAATGTGTCACTTACGGATGACACATGAATGATGCAACAAATCAGCAGACTGAAATCCTGCTGAATTCAGTCTGCAGTTTGCTAGTAAGCTAAACTACGTTAGCTACTTATAACGTGTTTATGACTTTTTCTCAATGTTCAGTTCAAATGGCCTCTTAAAAAAAAAATGCAGGTCACACATACAGTTGGTCATCCATGCAGCCATCTGTCCAAATCTAAAGGACCTTTGCATATAGTGTTATGAAAAACTATTTACACATTTTTCTGTTTTTGTTTTCTCATTTTGAGGAGCGGTCAAAAGAAATGGCCATGCTTACATCGTTGGTTATCTAAAATGGAGATGTTTGGCTTTTCCTTTGATCTGATTGGTAGATTTTAACACCCTGGTCATAAACAGACGCTCCTTTCTGTCGCATGTCTGTTGTCTACTGAAAATCTCTTTCTTTCTTCCAACAACATGGGTGAACAACAATCAAGGATCAGGTGACTCAACTCAGATTGATAACTGTTTATTCGTTTGATATTTGTTATTGTTGAAAAATGTGGGGGAAAAAACTTCCTTATTGTCATCTGATACAAAAGAGAGAAAGAGTTGAAAGCTTGAACTAATTTAGCTTTTTAAGCAACTTTAGTTGATCAATTTAGTCAAGTAATTAATAGTTTGAAAACAAACAGTGTTGTTTATTTGAAAAACAAACTATATTTGCAGATGTCCAAAGCAGAGGACGTTATGCTTATTTCCAGCCTGGAAAGCTGAAAGTGATGCTGCTTAAGAGCGTAATGCGACGATGAAATGGGAAAAGATTTGCTCTTTTCTTTAGGACGCCAGCGTTTCTCCCTGTCCTCTCTGCCCAGCAGCGGTGAACTCAGTATAAACAGTTTGTGTGATCAGTGAGTGTGAAAAAGCAGCAAATATCAACACAGGAAATCGATTCTTCTTGTTCTCATGTAAAGTTTATCCAAGTGTTAGAGCAGCGGTTTCTAACAGGGTCTCACATTTTCTCAGACATTCAGTAATAAATCAAATAAAGAGAGTCACAGATCCAAATTTTGATGCCAAGTTTATCTGATTTTTGTGGTTATTAGCTTTGTGATGCGAGTCAGCACTTTCTAACAGCAGAGCAAACAGATCTGGCACCTGATTGCGATGAATCTGAATCAGAATCGGGCTGCTTGAAAAAGTGACTAGCACAGTTAGCACTGCTAGCGTTACTATAGCGACAGCCTGCAAGGTTTATCTTCTTGAGATTTTAGAAGAATGCTGCCAGGGCTTGATGTATTACAGACAAAATGGAGATTTCTCTCATAAATCAGAATGTATAAGAAGAATCCATCTTCCTGCATTTCCCGTCACTTTCAGATGACAATGATTAAACTGAAAAAGATTAAGTACGCATTGAAAACGTTCAAAATCTTTATTAGAAATGTCCAAGTCTGCATGCAAACTTTCCGGTTTTCTCAGTCCAGTTTTTCTCGCCCGGCCTGGAGCCGGCTTGACATCAGAAATGCTCACGGACTATTTTTGTTTCATAATGATACTGGACAGAGATATTCAAAATGTCTCCGGCTGCAGCGCTGGGACATCTTATCCACAGCAATGTGAGGGTTGTCATTTCTTTCGGTGACTTACTGGGAAGGATCTGTGTGTTTCTGAAGCCAAGTAGTTCTGCGTTAACAGCGGTGTGCTGCCAGGACAAACAAATAAACTTTTGGTTTCAAGGGCAGAAATGCCTGAAAAATGTTTGTGCTCCCCTTTGTGGGTCAATACAGGCTGTTTCTGAAGAAGCAAAGTGTAACGTTGTTTTCCCAAGGATCCAGTAACCACAACTTTAGATAGAAATTTATGTAATAAAGTTTTTCATGCTGTTTAGTTTCTTCTTACTATGTGGGGAAACAAATTTATCAATATTTCTTTTGGGGTTTTTATGCCTTTTGAGACCTGCGGGCCTCAAAAGATCATTTTCGCTGCTGACCCAGATCTATCCGACAAGTCATTTCACTAATGGAATGACAGAATTGATGACTGAAGTGTTTTTAGTTCTGCAGAAACAGTTTAATTAAAAATGTATGAACAGTGATCTATATTTACTTCCACTAAGCTGTGTGTTTCTGAGCTGCCAGCAACAACCGTCACCATCCAGCCTTCAGCCGACGTCCCCTCTCCGTCATTTTCATAATTGCCGTCCCTGTCTTATCTTGTTGACGTTACGTTGATGAGGATTGTTGAGGTTTGCCCTAGCAGGGCGTGGCAGAAGCCACCACAAAGCTCTGCGTCAGGCATGTTGTTCCCTGAGCCGTGGGACCTGAGGACAATCAGGCAGTTTTGGAGGATAATGTCACGGTACGAGATTATAGAGGCGACTCGCCAGGAAAAGAAATGTCGGGACTGAAAGTGCCGTGCAAGACTTGTCATCTCCATTGAATATTTTCACAATTTGTGACACTCCATCCCCGATAATGAGTTTTATGCAACACAGTGCATAGGTATGAGGACAAAGACATGTTTGAAATGGTACAGACAACACCCAAAATGATGCTGCTGCACGCTATCTCAAACATAACAGGTCACAGGGAAGCTGTAACTTAGACATGATGGACGTATGGATTTGACTAATCGTGTTATTTTCTTAGCTTAGCCAACAGATTTAGTTTAAGAATCCTCTCTGGCGTTCACTGACCATCACTGTGTCTGATTTTATTCAGTCTTACACAGTTTGCGTGGGCAGAAAAATGATCTTCAGGCCATACATCAACGCTCTCACATTCTGCTTCTTGGAGTCAGGTTCTCCTCCTGAAACCCACTGCTGTGGTCTTAGTGGCGCTAAATAAAGCAGGACCTAAATGTGGGGTGGGGGGACCAGGAGGGATGCAGGATTTCAGGTCAAAGGGAATGTGAAACCATAAACCAGAAGTGTTGCTGTGTTTACTTGAATATTTGTCCACAGGCTGGCTGCCTCCGCATTGAATGAAGCCTTATCTCCTAGTAGTTTGATAATGTGGCATTTCTAGTTCACTCTGAAACAGAATTACTTAATGAACTGCATGTTTGCTGCTTAGCACTACATATTACTGAGACCTATTAGATCAAATGTAATTAAATTGGTGGGTGAGAATAGAAACTTAGCCAAAATCGTGTGAAATCAGGTTTTGCCGTTTCGGCAACAAGGCTGTTAAAAGTGCTTTACATGATAAAAACATAATGTATTAAATTAAAAAGAAACATGGCGACGGCAAAACGAAGAGAAGCAATAACATTTTGAAATCCAGGCTAGAATTAATAAACTATGATCACTTTTTAATCAGACAACCCGAAACAAATGGGTTTTTAAAATTGAGCTAAAAGGAAGAATAGTTGTATTTGAATAAAATTAAAATGTAAAGCAGTAATAATAATAATAATGTGGATATGTTCTGTTAGAATGAATTCATTTGATTTAAATATGCAATAAAATACCCCTCTAACACTAAAATTGTAATTAAAAAGAATCCAAATTTCCAGCTATATTTTTTGCAAAGACATAGAAATGTGTATTTTTTGATATACATGACTCCAATTTCTCTTAAGTGATGACAATGACAACTTTTTACGCCACTGTTACAAGTGTTGACATTACGCTCTTGACTCTATGGCGATCCACTGGATGGTCATTCATAACTCAAAATACTTTTGGAAAATTATAAAATATTAAGTTGGAGAACTTGACTTAAATAGTTCATTGAACATCTACTGGATGACTTGGTGCTTCATCAGCTTTTTGTTAGTAAAATATTGAGTAGCTGTTTCTGTGTCCTCATCAGTTTCCAGGTTGGAGCAGCTGACGTGATCATATGCTGAACGTAAAAATATTTTGAGCAAATCTTGTTGACATTTTCCTTTTCAGAACCTGGACTCTGTGGAGGGATCAATCCAGCACCTCCTGTCTGCGCTGTATCCCCCCTATGAAGCCACGGCCCCCACTCTCCTCAGCCAGCTCTTCCAGATCATCGACGGCCGCTACCAGAGGGACGCCCTGCGCTGTTTTCTGGACTTCCTGGTACCGGCCAAGCACATTTTAGAGACCGTGCAGCAGGCTGCATGCGTAAGTTACTCGCTGAGCCTCTCTGACTGTCTAAGCGGAATATGAATCACTTCAATTACACACGTGTGTCATAACATCGTCATGTTGTCCACGTTCAGGCTCAATACTCCAATGTGCTGTTCCTCTGCGAGGGCTGGCCTCTTTGTCTACGTGACCAAGTGGTCGTCCACCTCGCTCCGATCGACCCTTCCCTTCTTCGGCCAGGCGACTTTTACCTCCAGGTGACGCCATTCTGCGACCAATCAGCTCGCATTGTGGTCTGCAGCTTGCTGAAGGAGGAGGGGCTTGCAGTGGCGGTGGTAGAGGAGACGCCGGTCCCTGAGACGTCCTATCCTTGTATCTTCAGCTCTGGCTGGTTGGACGAGATCAACCAGGACCGCCAGGGGTCGCCGCTCAGACAATGCCTCGTCGCTACTGAACGAGGCGTGGTGAGGTTGCCATGGGAGCGGGTAGCCGTGCCTGATTTTGTGCAGCTGGCACGTTGTGCTGGGAGTAGCATGGCCTCTGCTGCTCCGTCAAATTCACCTTTAACTCCGACTCCTCCTCCGCCTCTTCCTACTTCGTCCAAGACTTCATCATCTGATAATGCCTCCTCTCTTTCCTCTTCAAAGAAATCTGAGCAACTCAATCCTGTGACTACTAGTCAGAACTCAATTTCAACATCTTCCCCAGCTGCTTTCTCGGTGGAAACCAGGATATGCCCCGCAAAGCACGGCATCGCGGTGTCACTTTGCCTGGTAGATGCTAGAACTTCGTCTTTGTCGCAGCTGGTAAAAATTAAAGGAAGTGAATCAGAGCTTAAGCCAATAGGCTGGGTGTCCCCGCATACATGGGACAGTCGCTTCACTGGGACAAATCAAAACTCAACCGCAAAAACAGAAAAACCCAACGTCTCAGGTGGTAATGTAATTGACTTCAAAGTTGGGAATAAAGGTGCTGTAGCTTCTGAAAGTATATTGGAAGATAAACAGAGAGACTCTAATGCACAGAGAATGAGCAGGCACGAGTCAGCAGCTGTTGCAACAGGGGATTATATTGACATACTGCAGGCCAAAATGCTCTTTGATAAAGATCGGTCACTGACCGAAGAACAACAAAGCGTGCAAACGCACACCAAAGCACAAAAACATCCAAATTGGCAAAATCAGCCAATCACACAACCGTTCAGCACAGAGTCTGAAGTAAATTCTCAGACAAACGCTCAAGACGTGTCTGGAGACGTAGGACCTCAATCTGTTCGTGATCATTCCCAGAAGGAACACCCTTCCTCCGACTCCCTGGACCCCCCTCAGTGTATCCGCACAGTGCGCTTTGCAGAGAAGCCCTGCACCCCGTGCTTGGCCAGACGACAGGGTGGGAAGGTCACCAAGGCTCAAGAGCTGAGATGTCGATACAGAGACTCATACCAGGCCGCCATACAGAACCCTGTCACCTTTGGGGCTGAGAATAACAGAGGGAATGTACCAGCCGTGGCGGAGGAGGACACGGATACCTCACAGAGCGCTGACAAACTGGGAGCCAAGGACTCATGGAGCGGTGTTCACAACACAGGATGTCATCCTGGAAGCTGTAATCAGTCTCCTCCACAACTAGGTGGGGACATTTGTAAAGAGTCAGGAGAAATAAAATGTGTCCCGTGCAGAAAACCAAAAGAAATAAATGTCCCGCCCTATAATGATGGCAGAGTACAATCTGTCAAATCTTCTGGCAACTTGCACAACGTGAGAACGACGAATCCACCGTCAGAAATGAGGACACAGTCTACAAACGTTCTGTCAGCTGGTCTCAGGTACCCGGACGGCTACAATAAACAGCATAGATCGAAATTCAGTTCAGCTGAAACATCTGAGAGCCTCATGCCGTTCAACCATCTCGAAAGCCATCAGACCAGAACCAGTTTGACGAGTATGGTTCCAAACTTTAAGTCGACCCCAGCGCCACAAAACAGACGAGACACCCGCCCAGACAGGAGATGTTCATCTCTCTCCACGGCGGTGGTGGACACCTCGGAGAAGTGTGAATTGATCATCGTCGAAGGCCAAAACGTCCGGAGAAAAGAAACCTCTGAGCCTCGCGCAGAGATTCCTCAGCTGCATGTGGTCAAATGTAAAAACAGCACAGCGTTCAGGCTGGTTTCACCGAAGATCAACAGAAAGAAAAATCCTCTTCCAGGTGAAGAGCCGTTCTTGCTTTCGTCATCACAGTTTGAAGCATTTTTAACACATTGTTTTCAACGTGCTAAAAATAATGCTCTGTGAATGCAACACATTAAAAATAAAATGTGTTGCAGTTGCAGAGCAGCTTGGCACCAAAAGAATCATTGGTCATGAAACAGAGAAGCCATCCCAGATGACTCCGGCATCCACCGCCGAGACCAAAAGAACCTCTCAGCAAGCGTCTGCTCGCCCCAGACCGGACCACCTGCCTCTGGGATCGCCTGACCCCAGAGCCCATCCCGTTTACTCTGGGTTAGCCTCTCTCACAGGTCATTGAAAATTTCTTACTGCTTTCACCAGAGATATGAATCTTTGTGCATGCTACAGTTCAACACCTCTAAGCAAAGGCGACCAAAAACGTTCGCATTATAAAGTGAACGCTAAATTTATTCCTACCAAAGTTTAACCAAACACCTTTCAGTCTTTTAGAGATTGGTTACCTGATTCAGGTGAAGCCTGACTACATTATTGACTCCACAACTTCTGATTCCCTCCCTCCGCCGCAGGCTGCAGAGACAGGACAGGCCGGGCGATCGTTGAACTCTACGGACACGATCAGGGATGGGAGTCAACAGTAACAAGCCACGAGCTGTTCCAGATGCTGCTCTATTTCTACTCCATCACCAGGTGAGGAAGAAGCGTCTCAGGTGGTGGGACCTGAAAAATAAACCACATGGGAACTGGTTTGTTGCAGACTCTCACTCCTCATCTTTAGTGTTTGTCTGCAGTAGCATCGGTGTCGATACATAGCGCTGTGGTCAATTGTCTACGTGGACATTTTTTATAAGAAAAATACATGAAAACTACAATATTTCATGTCAAAACTGATATTTCTTTTAAAATGTCTTATTATCTTTAGAGAGAAGCCTTTTATTTCCTGTTATAAGCAAACGTCTTGGTTAAATAATAACTCTTTGATTTTCCAGGAGTATGAATCGTTTTCGGATTCGATAATAAGTTTTACCAGGACTTCAGGTTTGTCAGCATCAGTCCAAAAGCACCTTTGTTTGTGTCTGTTTGCAGAAAAGAAATCAGAGAAGCTGGATTGACGCTAATATTTGATGCAAGGAAAAAACATCCTCAACCACAGTTCTACAAGGCTCTGATGGCCCTGCATGTAAGAAGCACACAAAGTACATTTTAGGAGAACGCTGCAGGTTTGCGTTAACTACTGTTTGCACGGTAGCATGTGACTGGAGGGCCACTATTAGCATATAATGACTGGTAAGTAATGCTCAGCATGGCCAATGTGAAAATCTCTTGGTACGACAGCCTTGAGTAAAAATACAACAGTTTCAGGCGACGCAAAAGTCACACAAAAATTGTAACTACTAGAAACATAAACCATTATCTAAATATTAAAACATTTTTATTTTTTATTTAAAAAAGTTTATTTTAGAAATTTTACCAGGTTGACTGTTGGTGTTGCTTTGCATTTTTTTCGATTACCTTGATTCAGCAAAATGTAGTCCGTTAAAAGGTTGTAACTTGTGTTAACCTGTTGCAGGAGTGGTCACCTCGTGCTGTGAATAGTTTGGTTCTGGTGGCGGACAAAGAGAACAACCCTCAGCCAGAAAGATGCCCCGGCATCCAGGTGGAACTATTTCATCCAAACACACCGCATTTGCCTTTTCTGCTGAGAATTGTCTCTGCAGAAACAATTCGATGAATAGAATTTGAGGGATAATGTCAAAAGAAGTGATATAAAGATAGTCAGTTTAATTCTATGTGTCTAATATTGATGTAGACTGATTTGGTGACATCAATGAAAGCGTTACTCAAGCTGGTGGAGGTGAATCAGCTGAGCTTCGGTCTGGATGGCACGGCTCATGGCTACTGTGACTGGCTGGAGCTGCATCAGGTAGGACTCAAATATCATGTGGCAGCTTTTGCTTTTCTGCTTGACGTTACCTATAAGTAGAGAACTTATGCTGTGCTCTGGATATGTGTGCAAACTGTACAATCTGGTCTTTATAGGTATCACAATGTATTTAAGAATTTGAAGAGTTATATATTTCAAAGAAGAGCTGATCTAAGTGTCTCCTGATGACATCAAATAAATCACAAATGTAATGTCTCCAAAAATCAAAACCCAGCTACAGTATCAAAGTTAATATTTTGCACTCAGTGAATGTATAGAATATCTAAGTGAAAATGTTATTTATGTTATTGTCTCTCTTCATGCGTCTCCAAATCTTCTCTGTGATTTTCAGAGACTTTTCCCTTTCGTTAATAATCTCCATGAAGCTTCCAGCCTGTTACTGAGAGCCATCAGTAAGTTAGAGGAACTGCAGATGACCGAGACTGTGCAGGTAATTTTACACTCCATTCCTTTCCTCTCAAAGATCCCATTATGGCGAGTTTTGTAACGCAGTGTGAGATAACTGGTCTCTGTGTAAAAGTATAAGTGTCAACACTCTGGCAAACAGGCTGTGCAGCAATGCATGATGGACCAGAGGACTCTGATGAGGGACGTGTTGGAGGACGGGCGATTGGTCGGCCTGCAGAGAGAGGGCGGGGCCATCCTGGCCAGGCTGAGGAAGGAGAGTGACTTGAAATACCCTCACTGTGAGGACCTTAGGTACCCAACAAACATCATGTTGTCGCTTTGAACATTTACAGAAAGCTATAGATTTACTGTGAGACTATGAGATCGACTTCAGATTTGAAGAACATTCAGGACAACCAAGATTTTTTTTTTCTCTCCAAATCAGAGTCACCAATGGTCTTTTCTTTAGTCAATAAAGACAAACTGAGGTTGTGATCTTGAGTTTGCAGGAGTGTCTCAAATATATCTGTAAAAGTTCAGAAATGTTCTTTCAACAACTTGTAATTATCTCTCTTCTTTCTAAAGTGATGCGGTGGACTCAGTTACCAGTCTGTACAACTATGTGGAGGAGCAGGCTCACATCCTGGTGCAGAGGACGAACGCGTCACTGGAACATCTGGAATACCTGCTGCAGCTCAGGGAGATGGAGGGACACTTCATGCAGGTCTGTCACGCTTCTCTCACCAGCTCTGATTTTCATGTATGTCTGAACTCTGGTAATATTCACAGTGCTGTACAGGAGCTGCATCCAGCTGCTGTATGAACGGCATTCATGTTACTTTCAAGGTTTGAATAATTATTCAAGAAACAACTTTTTTATATCGATTCTGTCATAGGACTGACTTGATATTTGATTTTTTTTTTCTTCAGTGCAGAATTAGTTCAGATTTTTTTTATGTCAGATTTTTACTATAGTTCAGATGAGCATTATAAATGCCTTCTAGAACAATAAGACGGGACAAAAACCTAGATATTTCGTCACATTGACGAGAATATCTGGGTGTATTAAGGTGAGTCTTTTAAATCCAAAAACGCTGCTACAAGCTGTTGAGGATGGCGGCGGTACCATCATGCTGTGGGGAATTTATTTTGTTTTTCTAAGTTACCAGTGGACGATATTCTCATGAATGAGAATTAGTTATTTCTAGTAACTACTGAGACGCTGCAGTTAACTAAATTGGGCATAAACTGTTTTCCATGTTGTGTCATTTCTCATGTATGAGGATTATAACATGTTAGATCGCAGACATTCAAACAAAAATGGATCTGAATAGATGTTGCTCACTTCAAAATGTTTTCATCTGAATAACAACTTCACTCTGCAGATTCAGCAATGGTTCACTGTAGAGGGAGAGCGCCACCTAATGGAGGCTGAGTCGGTGGAGGGCTCTGGAGAAAGAATGGAGCAGATTCTTAACAGCTTCACTGGTTTCCTAATTGAAGCTAACGTGAGTTTAAATGTCCTCCATGACTTTCTTTCTGTCTTTGTCGTTTTCCTATTTGTGCGCCTCCCTGAAGTCTCTCCGTCCTTCGTCCTCCAGGACCGCAGGCACCACGCCATGTCATTGGTGTCAGAGGCAGAGCGACTCCAGCAGAGCGGGCTTCCCTACCCAGAGACGGCGGCCTTCAAGACCTTCGTCGGCACTTTCCAATCGGACCTGGAGGCCTTCCTCTGCAGGGCGGAGGCGTGTGGCCGAGAGCTGCAGATCATGGTCAACATATGTGACTTTTGTGAGCAGGTGAGATGGAGATGCAGCTCACCTGCGTCCAGTGCAAAATGCTAAAACACAAAGTCTTACCGAGGATTTTTTTGGTCGTCTCTAGTGAAAATCTAGAGACACTCCATACTCTAGATTGACACAGGACAAAACAAACTTACAAGTAACCTTTCAGGAACTTGTTCTAAGTCAATAATTCCTTAATACTGATGAAAAAAGTACTAGTTCCACTGACAGATTATTCACTTCTAATTAGACAATTTCGCACTGTTATAAGTGAAATAATCAACTACTAGAAATATAAATTTTTAACGATATTGTTGCCTTATTTTAAGTGTACTGAGATATTTCCAGTAGAAACTAGACCAAAAATTAGTTGTGAGTCATTGTGCTTTGCAGTGATTTAGGGTAAATCATATATATTTTGTAAAAAAGAGAAAGGTAAAATTAAATTCAGTTTTTTTGCTGTTATTTTGTGATTTTAAAACAGGCTGTGGAGCTTGCCATCGAGTGCACTGATTATTTGAATCTTACTGAAGCCAGAAGTCTCTCAATCCAATCCCCTGAAAGCGCCTCATGGATCAGTCAAACAAGCAGTCAGCTGGTGCAGAAGCAAAGCAAAGACCTGAACGCCACATCTCTTTGCCAGTCCGATGTCCAGGCTTCTCCTGACCGACTGATTCTCCAGTCTTTCCAAGAAAGGTTCCTCCACTTCAGCCCAGAGAAACTCCACGAGGTGAAGGTCCAGGCCGGCTCCCTGCGGGGATCTCGAGGGATGCACGTCTGGAATGCTGCCTGGCTGAGATTTCACGAGGCCCAGCAGCAGCTCCAGGAGAGGATGCAGGAGCTGGAGGATCGCTGCCACCCGCCGGCAGATCCCAGCAGCAGCTGCGAGGGTCACTTTGTGGATGTGGTGAGCACCAACATCCAGACGGCCTCTCCGGGGGGACAGAGGTTGGTGGTGCAGTCGACCCCGGGGCCTCAGCGTTCTCAGTGGGAGGGCATCTTGTCAGGTGCAGAGGATTTGGGTAAAAGGAGGCCGGTTCTGGACAGCAGCAGCCCTAATCCAGCAGCAGGAGCCTGCAGTAACAATACCATCACACCGGAGGGCAGCAGTGATGCCAGGACAAACCGGGAGTCAAAGCAGTCATCTCACAGGTAATGAACTTCCTGAAGGCACTACTTTGACTTTTAAGATTTTATAATATTGTTATTCTCCTAAAATAATGGCCTCTGGTTCTTTTTTTTGTGTGTGTATTCTTTTTCTTTAATTATTATTGCCATTAAAATGAATAATTAAGTTCAAGACACAAATGCAGCTTGTGAAAAAAGCATTCAAAGCCCCGAAACATTAACACCAAAGTCCTCAGTACTTTTTACTGGGATTCTACACAATTGACCAGAACAAAGTAGAGGATAATTGTGAAATCTGAAGAAAACGATGCATAATTTTCTACAGCTTTAACTGTTTTTATTTAAATGTAGTGCAAGCAGTGGCCTTTAGCTTTGTTACTAAATCTAGTTATAAAATCATCTTTTCTATAAAAGCCTCAATGTTTGTAAGAGAGCAAACAGCATCATGGAGGCCAAAGAGCACAGCAGACAGCTGAGGCATAGACGTGTTAACGAAACAACTTCAGCTTGAAACCACTTGCAGCTGCAGCAAAAGGTTGTTCTTCAAAATATCTGAATCCAATTAACGCCTCACATTTTTAAAATTATATGCAATGTATCCTTTTTCTTACAACTCACAATTATGCACTACTTTCTGTTGATCTGTCAATAAAATACGTTGAAAATGGAACATGTGACAAAAAAATATTTAAACTTAATTTCAACAATCCATTTTTGGGATATTGTTCGTAACCTCCACAAAAATTTCGAATGAATTACATCAATGTGAAAAGATGTTAAAAATTGTTTAATTTTTTTTTTAACCCAGCCCCAGGAGGACATAGAGCCTTGGTGTAGAACCAAAATGAAAATGAATTTGACTCCACTGTGTTTGGAGGCTGTAGAAGCAGTGAAAAGTAAAAACTCACCCGTTTGTTGGTTTGTTTCATTCTCAAACAGGTCAGCCAGGAGAACAGAGAGGGAGGCACGGAAGAGACACACAAGCAGAGCCAGAAGCGAGAGGGATGCCGCTGCTTTATCTCAGTCCCACCCAGTCGGCTGCCAGTGGTTTCCATGGAGAAAGGGTCTGGGAGCGAGGTCGGTGAGCCAGGACTCGTGCACCGCCAGAGCCTCGGCCGCTGGCTCCACGCCTGAAGAGCAGGGGCCTCGGTCGCCGCCGTGCTGCTCCCACCGCGGTCAGCCATCTTGCCGCGTCCTGCAGGAAGCGCAGAAGTTCCAGATCTCTCGACACGGCAGCTTCTGCTCAGACAACTCCTGCGTGAGCGACGGCGGCGCTGCTGGGGCCGAATCCTGCAAACACTCCAGCCTGCCACCGGAGACGTATGGGAGAGCGTTTTGTTTGTCAGGTCCACAAGAGAATGCCAGCAGTGCTCTGTAAGTTGACTGTCAATGACTTTCCTTGCCTTTCATTCTTACTCCCTTTACTCTCTGAAGTTTAATAAACTCCTTTCCGTCCCTAAGCTGACAATGAGGAGCGTCAGGTACTCTCTCCTTGTGTTGAATTTTAATATATCTTGTATTTATGGAATAATCTTATCAAGCTCAATCTCCAACGCTTCCAGGCCTGTAAAAATGAAAGATTCAAGTCAAAAGATTTACTGTCTCTTCCAAAGTATCCAGAAATTTAACTAAGATGATTAACTTATATTTTAAGTGTATCAAAGAGGCAGAAAAATGTTCAGATTTTTTTTTTATTTTGATCTTATTTATAAGCACTCTTAGCTGGTGAGGCATTGATCAATAGGAGATGGTGTCACTTCTAAAGACATTTCTCTAACTGATTGGTTTAAAGTCAGCAAAACAATTATGGAAGCATCTGTTCAGAAGCTCCATATGAACAATTTCTATTCTGCATCTTAAGAATCAAAACGTGATCTTAAACTGAATTGGCATAGTTAATTTATCGGAAAAAACATTAGCAGTGATACCAATAGGGCTGCAGTGATAACACAATACGATACGCGATTTTCTACAATATGTGTAACAATATACAGCAAATGGTGTAGTTTCCATACAATTTGATACAATTTAAAGATTTTTTTGAAAGATTTCGGAAGACAGAGTGATTTTGGTGGCATATGATTGTTTCATAGACTTGGATTGAATTAATTGAACTGACGGTGTAGTAAATGTTGTTTTTGTTATACATTTGCTTAATTTAAATATTAATTGTGTGGCTTTGTTATCCAGAAAAGGGACCTGTTTTGTCTTATTGAATTTTATTAGATAATGCAGTTCATCTATTTCATTTCATTTTTTTAATTAATCATAACTGGTTGTTTCATTACTGGTTGAAGGTAATGGATTTTCAAATTCCCTTTTGTGTCTCCAGGAGGGTGCAGCATGTCATGGAGGAGCTGGTTTTTACCGAGAGGGAGTATGTGCGCTCTCTGGGTTACATCCTGACTCACTACCTCCCCCTGATGGACAGGTTGGACATTCCTCAGGACCTCAGAGGCAAGAGGGGGGTCATCTTTGGCAACCTGGAGAAGGTTTACGACTTCCACAGCCACTATTTCCTCCCAGAGCTGGAGGCCTGCGAGAGGCAGCCGGCCATGGTGGCCCGCTGCTTCCTCAGACATGTAAGAAATGGAAAAAAAACGATCTCACTCACTGTGCAGTTTTAAGATTTTTGTACGATTATTTAAATTTGTTGCGACAATAATCCTAACCTTGGGCTTCCTGCAGAGTGAGAGTTTTGGCCTGTACGCCTTATACAGCAAAAATAAACCTCAGTCAGACGCACTGATTCTTCACCGCCGCCATGACATCTTCAAGGTCAGTTAAACGTATTTCCTGCCTGTTCTTAGTAAGTTTTGATACAACGCTTTGTGAAAACGATGGAAGAAAGTTTACAGAAATCTCTTAAGATTTGGGTTAGACAACCACAGAAAACAATTTTATGTGACATAAGCTACACAAATGTAAGTCAAAGTAAGATTTTTCGTCTCTTCACTAGGAGTTCACTGTTTGTCTACTGTTTTGTGTTGCATGTCATTTCTCAACCAGAAAAACAGTTTATTTTCCAAGTCTTTTTGTTTTTACCGGGCTTTAAAACAAAGCTTCGAATAGTTTGCACAACTTTACAGAGCTGATATTCGCAAAGAGTGTTTTTAAAGAACATAGGCTTAACAATACTATTTTGCATTTGAAACCCCTTTTTCGTTTTTGGGGGGGATTTCAGAAGAAGCAGCAGGAGCTCGGGGACCTGATGGATCTGTCTTCCTACCTGCTGAGGCCCATCCAGAGGATCAGCAAGTACAGCCTGCTGCTGCAGGACATGCTGGCCTTGGTTGGACCCTGCAGATCGAAGCAGAAGGACGCCGCTGTGTGCACACACGGCGTGTGCGGCCTGGCTCCACCGGATCCGACCTGCACAGAGAGAGACAGAGAGAGGAGTGAAATCCAGGCTGCTGCAAACCTGATTCAATTTCAGATGCGTCACGGCAACGACTTGCTCACCATGGACGCCATTCAGGATTGCGACGTGAGATATTAGCAGAGCAGAGCGCGCACGCTTTTGGCCGCCAGCATTAGACGACATAAACAGAATCTTTTTTTCCTTCGTCAGGTCAACTTGAAGGAGCAGGGGGAACTGATCCGCCAAGATGAGTTCACAGTTTCCTTCCGGAAGAAGAAATGCGTCCGCCGAGTCTTCCTCTTTGAACATTTGATTCTGTTCAGCAAAACCAAGAGGACGGATATTGGAAATGATGTTTATGTCTACAAACAGTCATTTAAGGTTTGTATCACATGATATGTGATACATAACATGTATCACATCCATGATATTGTGAATTTTGCAGTAAAATGCATGCCATTGTCACACTTTACCAGTAAAATCGGAACAATGTGGCTCATTTATATGTGTGTGTGTGTGTGTGTGTGTGTGTGTGTGTGTGTGTGTGTGTGTGTGTGTGTGTGTGTGTGTGTGTGTGTGTGTGTGTGTGTGTGTGTGCGTGTGTGTGTGTGTGTTTTCCAGACTAACGATATAGGAATGACCCATAACTCTGGTGTGAGCGGTCTGTGCTTTGAGATCTGGTTCCGCAGGAGGAAAAGTGAGGACACTTACACTCTGAAGGCCACAAGCACTGAAGTGAAGGAAGCCTGGACCACTGACCTGGAGAGGATTCTGTGGAACCAAGCTGCTCACAGTAGAGGTGTTTGCCACAATATTAGACTGGAATACATATTTAGAGGTTTATTTCAAATAAAAAGTCCTTTTTAAAAGCTCACTCTGAATACGTAGTTTGTGTTCCAGAGCTGCGTTTGCAAGAGAGAGTGTTTATGGGAACGGGTCGCAGTCCTTTCATGGATATTCAACCCAGCGTTGAGGCGATTTGTGACCGAGCCGTCAGCTGCGGCCTGCCTGGGAGAAGTAAGAAGTTTACACCATTCAAAGTGTTTTACATTTTAAATTGTCCTGATCCTGCACACATTACATCATTACAAAAGCAGGCATGTAATAGCTAATACTGCTATTTTGCAATATTTGTTTAATTTGAAATCTTTATATTTGGGACATAAAGTTGATGCATTTTTACTTGAAACTACAAAATCATTGTTGTAAAATTACATCTTAGACCAGTTTAACTAAATCGAAGTAAACATTTGGTGAAAGCACAAAGACTTGGTGAAACTTTCAAAGCTAGTCTTTTGTTCAGAGTGTTTGTTTATTAGGATAAGTGAGAAGACACAGAGTCTTGTAAAACATTTAAGCCTTAACATCCATGTATTTTATAGGAGTTTCGTAGGACAGACCAACACAAAGCTGTAAAGTGATAGGAAAATAGTTTTCAGGAGGAGTTTTGTACAAATACAAATCTGATTTAGATCGCAGCAGGCAGGTCAGGAATAAAGTTTTGGAGAGGTTTAAATTATGAAACAATATCCCAAATCAACATCTCATTTGATTTAAAAGTAGAACAACGACAAAACTACCAAGATGTGGTTGTTCATCACAAAGCCTGACAAGAGACCTGTGGTAACTCTGAGGGAGCTGCATAGATTAACAGCTCCAACCTGTTAACAGGCATTATTAGTCTAAATATGGCCTTCAGGGATGAATGACCAATAGATGGCAGTGAACATCCAGCTAGCTAATTAGCTGCCTGGGTTTCTGTATGAATGTAGCTGTGTATCAACAACATGTCAGTGAAAATCCGTCTCATGTTGTCTGATCATTTTACCGAGTATAAACCTAAATATAGAGTGTAAAACGTGTTATATTCTCATTGGTTGCATTTATTTGTGTGTCGTTAGTCCCTGTGGCGTGTTGTTCACACAGGGGCTTAGATTATCCCCGACCGCACTCCATTGGCTCTGGTAGCACTGCCTCCACCACCGTCAGCCAATCATCTTCTTCCTCTGGCCGGGGCTCGCTGCCCCCTTCTGGTTATCTTGGGAACACCAACCCAGGAGTTGGGTCATCCCCCGAGGCTGTGACCGAAAACGAGCTCAACAGCCATCATCTTCTTCAGCACCAGCCTCATCCTCACTGTGATCAGTGGAAAACTCGCTGTCCTCTGAGTGAGTTTATTGCTCAGGTTTAGACTCTTTTGAAAGAAGTTACAAATTCACAACATAAGTAAAGTCGAATTTAATATTTTTAGACATTATGATATTGTGTTTGGTGCACGTCTGTGTTTCAGTGGACAGCACTGACTCCTCCGGAGAAAGTATGAATCAGTACAGCAGCCCAGACTACAGCTGCCTGTCTGCTATCAGCGGAGAGGTAGTGGACGACTCTTCGTCCGCGTCTCAGAGGTCAGAGAAGAAATCAACTCTTTGTCGGGCCCCCAGCCTGAGGACAAACAGCTCCCCCGCAGTTACCAGAAAGAAGCCTGGCATCCCCCCTAAACCTCCACATCTAGCTAACCCTGAGGTAAAACTGAAGACGAACTGAACTTGAATATGATTTACATGTATGGCTCTGACTGAATGAGCTCCAGGTGTCTAAAACTACCTGTTTTTCTTGAACAATTATGAATGTTTGCATTCATTTACTAAAAATATATAATATATACAAGTTCTGTGGTAGACATTGTCCACAAAAACGCATCAACAACAATTTAGGTGCTGATATAACGGTGTTATTTTCATCTTTGATTAAACTGAACTGTATTTTCCACTGCAGGGGAAGCTGGGAAGATCAACAGAAGTTTGATCTTTATTTCTAAACAGAAGGTAATGGTCATTTAACAACCTAAATTTTAAAGTTAAAATGTTTTAAATAGGAATTTACCAGTCATGGTATAATAGACAATTTGCAGTTTAATGATTCCAATTTGTAAATCACCAAAGGTGTTACAAAATCAACAACTGAAACTGTTTTCAATATTGTATGTTAGCAATTAGACTGATTAGCATAGCTACCCAATGATACATTATTAATTTCCAAAGGAAAAATGTAGAGTTAAATCAATGGGTAGTAGTGCAAGTCACATTGTAGTTCTCTCCATATTCCATGTCACCATTTACTGAGGTTGAAATGACAGAGAGAAAAAAAAAAAAACTTTTCCACAGTAGTTTCCCTTCATGTTATCTGCTGAAAGTTTCTCTCTCTCTCATTCTTTTTCATTTGGAATAAACCACTGACATGCCTCAAGTTGTCTTAGAACTACAAGTCTCTTAAATAGTTTATTTCAGCTTTCTGAAAGAACTATTTTGTTTCTTTGGAATTGTTTTTCTTTAAAACACGTCACTGTTTTCACTCAGCAACAGTTTACAGGGGGTCGAGTTTTGTTGCTAGCGTAAAGTTTAATTTCCCAGCCAATCACAAGTCATGTATCATCAACCATGGGTGTCTCTGATGTGAACCATGTTCTATACGGAGCAATACTTTTATAACATTTGTGTATTCTACAAAATGGTAAATAGGCATTTATTAATTCGTAATATTAATTGAAAGTTGTGGCTTTAGAAGGTTTCATTTTATTTTGCATTATTTTTATTTTTTTTGCAGATGAACAGTCAATAAATAGTTGATGCCGGCTGCAGACTACATGAAGACAGAAGGATTGCATGCATGGAAACATTTCCATGGGCTTCATAGCCATTATTTCTTATCAAAAAGACAGCATTTCTTTTTTTTTTATTTTTTTTATTTATTGAATTGGTTTTGGTGTCTCAAAACAGATACCACCAGTGTGGGATCTGGTCATGCACAATTTTTGCAGTTCTATATTTGCGGGGATCAAACAAGTTTATCAAACAAGTCCAGCACTCTTCTGCCAGGTTAGCTTGCTCAGTGTTTACATCGGCCTTCTGTCCAGACTGAAGACATAAAGAAGAGGTTGACCTCGAGTGGAGTTAAATATGTGGACATATTACTGTGGAAAACCTGAAACTGCTCTGCAGATTTTTTTTTTTTGTAATAAAAATATTTACCAAATACACAGTAAAATGTTTGTACTTTTTCCAATTTCTATTTGAAGGCTTTGTTAATGTGGTGCCTTTCAGTATTTAATGCTTGTTCCGACATTGTTGTGAATGTCCTTTTATCTCTAGTCTTCTTCTGATGGGACAGACCACTGGCCTGCGTGTTTGAGTTGTGTTAATTATCTTCAAGGAGGAAAGTCAAGCTTCTGCAGAAGAATGGACAATTACAAGATAGCAGTCAAAACCCACCGGGATCCACAAATCAAATCAGTTTCACCTCATTTTTGGAATTTAGTTAAGTGTTTGGGGTTTTTTTTTCCTGCATATTGTCTTAAACATTAGCCTACTGTTGTGAACTTGAAAGCGTCTGATTTGTTTTGCTGTGTGCACAAAATGTACACGTGCAAATTACGACAGGACTATTAGACCATCGTTTTCTTATTTTGTGTTTTATATAACTTATGTCTTTTTTCAGTTTTATACCCCTTTGTTATTTCTTTAAACTTTTGTAAGCAGTGTCTAATTTGAATGTCGGGTTTCCTCCCTCTGAATTTAAAAGGTTTGGTTGCAATAAAATGAGAATGTGATACCAGATGGGAGCTGATTCCTTCATTTATCTTTTTATTAAACTTCTTCATTTTAACCCAGTGAACTGTGGCCTAGTGAAACCAAACCCGGCTGCTGGCACGTGATTCCAAAAACTAGTTCAGACAATGGTTCTTTTTAATGTACTAATATTAAATGTTGCAATTAATTAATTTTATTAAATGTTTTCATGGAAACCAATGTTTATCAGCACGTTTAAAAGTGGACCCAGGAGAAGCTCGATTTCCAAGAATTTGACACTGAATACAACTAAAGTGAATGTCATCAACTAGAATAAGTGTGTTACTTAAAATTACTACACCGCAGCTTCACATTACTGACAATACCAAAAACCTATGCTAACAAAGAATACTAATAGTTTTTTGTTTCTTTTTAGCTGTTGTTATACAATGGACTGATGAAAAAAAACACAAAATAAGCTAAATAATTTAGTAATATCTCAGTAATAATTTGCTTTTGTTTATTAAAATATTAGATTAATAATATGAACCTTCCAGCTGATAACCCTGCAACACGAAAGTTAAGTATTTGGCATTTAAAATGTGTTTCATTCATCATTCTCAAAAATTGTACATGCACATGTGTCGCACCCATCAGAGAAGACAGCATTAGAAAGTTCTTTACATTTAAAAAAAGGGTTCATAACCCAGGACACCTTTGAGTGTCCTGGGTTATGAACCCTCATAGGTTACACCCAAAATTTCCAAAAATATTTGGAAATTTTTGAACATTTCCAAAAATTATTTTCTCTGCTGAACAAATATAGGAAGACATTTTTCTCATATGTGGAAAAAGTATAAATGCAATACAATATTCAGATGCACTGGTACCCAAAGCAGCAGCAGAGAAATCTGACTGCTGCTTTTGAGTTGAGTTTATTTTCACCTTTCTCAAACTCTAAATCATTTCCCCCCCCAAACTGGTTTTCACACAAAAAGGCTGTAAGGTTGTAGCGTCACCTGCTCTCCCTGACCAAAAGCAGAATTACTGATGTGGGTTCAAGAAAGAGAGTGGGGGTGGATGGGGTACTGATCAGGTTGCATATGCTACAAATATCTGTCACTCACTGTTACATTGCTGGGTCTTCAGTCAGTAAGAGCTAACCAGCTGCAGCTGGACTAAAACTTTTCCCTCAAAGGCTGAACAACAATTTCTCTGCAGAAATGAGCCAAGGTAAGGTGGTAGTATTTTTTGTTTTAATTGTGATAGCGCTTGTTTGTTTTGTGCTCTTGCTTCTGATGCACGTCCTTCAGGTTTATGCACATGAACTCACTGTGAGTGTCAGATCGAGGTCACGAGTGAAAATTTATGAGTAGGATTGGTGAAAGACAAAACATTTTTCAGACCAGGGACGTTACGTAACTTCAGGACGAATGTTGAATTGAAATGATTTACAATCTGTGAAGAATGACGATGCATGACCAGGATTTTCTTTGTTTCCGAATAGGAACAGCAGTAGACATTGAGCGCTGTGATCTGAACATTAAGGACAACCACAGCAACCACCACACTGAGCTTTTTGGGGAGGAGCGCTTGATTGTCAGAAGGGGTCAGCCTTTCAGCATCGTCTTGCACCTGTCACCTAGCAGCAGAGAGTTCAAAGTGGGCAAAACAAACTTCATGTTCCACGTTGAAACCGGTACTCCTCTCCTGCAGCCTTATGCACAGTTTTTTATACTGATTTATATCAATTTCATCTGCATATACTCCCATTTAAATCTGTATTTCTGCAGGTCCATTACCAAGAAAAGAATCAGGCACTAAAGTTACCTTCAGTCCACAGGCATCCACTGTGGACACAGAGTGGAGCGCTTCTGCTGCTACTGACGCCTCTGGAAGAACAGTAAGTGTGTCCATCAGTTCCTCTCCCAAAGCCCCCATTGGGATCTACACGCTGACTTTAGACCAGTTGGGACAGAAGACAAGCCTGGGACAGTTTACCTTGCTGTTCAATGCCTGGTGTCCTGGTGAGTCAATCACACTGTGTTTGAGACATTCACTACAATTTAAACTAGTAAATCTTAGCCTCCCTAAAGCTCTGTTATCAGCTTCAAAATTGCTCTCTGTAAATATTTTATATGGAAGCAATGAGAAGGGTTTCAAATTTAGCATGCCGTGTGTACAAACAGATGATGCAGTCTACATGAAGAGTGAGGAAAAGAGGAAGGAGTATGTTCTAGCACAACACGGGCTGGTCTACAGAGGATCGTACAAAAGGATTAAAGGGAAACCCTGGAACTTTGGACAGGTACCCAAACCCCCCTAGGACCGCCTCTGCCTCATACCCCATCACCCCATTTTTTTCTGAACGATTACTGTCAAACCAAGGCAACTAGTGTTCAAATAATTCTTAAATAAAAAAAGAAGACTACCGGAATAATGTTGGGCTTTTCATCCATCCGACTGATCACGTCACCCTTCGTGTTGAAGAGTCGCCCTCACAAAAATACTATCTGACATACAACCTCTCAGCAGGAAACGAAGTTCAAGTTGCATTCCGAGGATTTGATGGAGGCTATTTCTGCCGCCGCCTGCACGTCAGTTCATCCCGCAGCCAGAGGGCAGCTGCGCTGAGCTGAACCGTAATTAATAGGAATCCATTCATAAGTTAAGTTAACGTAATAATGTAATAATGTTGTTCCTGCACCTGGTGTTCAAAAAAAACAAAAAAAAAAACAGTCAGACTCAACTTTGTGCATCTTATTGGACCAAAGTTTAATTTCCCATCGTCTACGCGATTTTTGTCAGTATTTGCTGAATGCAGCTTATAAAGCCTGTAAGCTGCTGTGAAGCATTTTCGCCGACTAATCAATTTGACTTTTATCATGTTGAGATCGAGTTTAAAAAAAAACAAAACTTGAAGACGTTCAATCCGCAAACTACTGAGACCTTTGGAGTGACTTGTTTTTTAAATGTCCTCTGTTGATCTCATCACTATTCATCTATTATTCCTCTGCAGTTTGAACCAGGGATCCTGGAAATCTGTCTGAAGATTTTGGATGAGAATCCTAAATTTGTGAAGGATGCCGACAAGGACGTTTCTTCCCGGAGTAATCCCATCTATGTCACCAGGGTACTCAGTGCTATGGTAATAATAATTATAATATGACAATAATATGACCTAAAGAACAATGCAGAGAACAAAAACAAATACTGTATTTATTTATTTAAATTGTAGCCAAAGAAAACAAAGGTTTTTACAATAATTTTAATAAAAATGATTCAGAAATAGTTTCAAAAGTGTTATATATATATATATATATAGTGTATATTTCTCACACTGAAGTTCCTAATGTGTGATTGCATGGTTGCTGTTGTTT
Organism: Poeciliopsis gracilis; assembly: GCA_911649635.1. NCBI lineage: Eukaryota > Metazoa > Chordata > Actinopteri > Cyprinodontiformes > Poeciliidae > Poeciliopsis > Poeciliopsis gracilis. The sequence goes on along the minus strand of CAJVRI010001220.1, from coordinate 15,837,832 downwards.
CTCACAGATCAACAGTAATGATGACCGAGGTGTGCTGGTGGGAGAGTGGGCCGAGTTTTCAAATGGCACTCATCCTGGACTGTGGATGGGCAGTGGGGAAATTCTGCAGCAGTGGGCAAAGAGTGGTCCAGTCCGCTATGGGCAGTGCTGGGTCTTTGCTGCTATTGCATGCACAGGTTGGATATTACATAGAGCGTGATTGCTCCCCCCCTCCCTCACACAAAGTTTAGTGAAATAACTGTTTGTAATAGATTGTGCTGCATTGTATAACCATGCTAAAAATAGAATATTTTTATGGCACATAGAAAATAGCATAGTCCAAATCAAAATCTTGTTTATGGCGCTGACAACCTTTCCCAATCCTCTGGCTTCTCAACGGTCTATTTTCTTAATCAACAGCCTAAAGTCGTCCTTCTGTCTTCTCTGCTTGATGCTTTAGTTTGAAGCGTCAGTATCACTGATGCTATCTGAAGGATGATTTTTGCTCCCCCTTCAGTGTCCCGCGCTCTGGGCATTCCATGTCGAGTGGTCACTAACTTCGGATCAGCTCACGACACCAACGCGAACCTGGTGATCGAACGCTTCTACGATGAAAACGGAGACCGAATTTCTGGAGATGATTCAATATGGTGAGAACGCTCTGTCACGACAAAACCTGAAACATGTACCAATGTACATGTGCACCCCTGTGGTACAAACTCATTTTCCTCTCATTTGCAACACATTTTTTTCTCGTCCAGGAACTTCCATGTCTGGGTGGACAGCTGGATGACTCGTCCAGACTTGGGGAGCAAGTTTGATGGGTGGCAAACTAGTGATCCAACACCCCAGGAGAAGAGCGACGGTAAAAAATAAATGAATAAAATTACCACTATACACACCACCATACCTTATAGACACATACACACAAATATTTGGTGCTATTTGATTCCCAGTACATCAAAAGTATTCACAGCGCTCGACTTTTCAAGCCTTTTATCCAAATGGGCCACATAAAGTTTCTCCTTGAAATTCTACTTAAACAACAAAAAAGCTTTACTATGACAGCCAAAAGTATGGTGCACCTTGTTTCCACTGATCATCTGTCAAATGTTTCCATAACTTGTTTAACTGATCTTAAATAGATCATCGGAAACGTTACAAAACACAACAAAATGTGAGAAGAAGGATCTTAATCAGACAGAGGACCAAGAACCCAGTGGTCATTTAGGTGGAGCGCCAGAAAGATCTAGTTTCCTGAAACAAGTGTGTCTTTCTCATAAAGCCAGAAAAAAAAAAAAACAGAGGCTTCAATTAGGGGGAAATAAATGTTCTGCATTTCTGAGTCAGGTTGTAACATATTCAAACTAGAGAAAAGGGAGTTTGTCTGTAAGCCAGAGACTCTTTTAATTTTTTTTTTTTTCTTGGCTCCTTGATGTTGTCAGGAGTTTTCTGCTGTGGTCCAGCTTCACTGTCCGCCATCAAAGAAGGAGAGGTGGGCCTGAAGTATGACACGCCTTTCATTTTTGCTGAGGTGAATTTTCTATTTTTTTGCTCTCAAATACAATTAAATCCAAGAAGCATGCAAAAAAATCTAATTGTATTTGTCTACTTACATTTAAATGAAATTATATTGAACGTATTTACAGTGAACTTTTTTTAAACAAATTTTATTTTCATTTTTACTGGCTTTAAAAATATTCAGACAACATTCCTAAAACTTTTCCTGCAGGTTTTAAGTGAGCGTTTTCAGTCGCAAGACGGCTGTAAACATTAACATCTTCCTAACATTTCCTTTATCGCTGTCATCTTATGCATTCAGGTCAATGCAGACGTTGAGGACTTGGTGAAGCTGTCCACGGGACAGTTGGTGACGTTCAGTGAATCCACTAAATCTGTTGGCCTTTTCATCAGCACTAAAGCCGTCGGCTCAAATGAAAGACACGACATCACGCACCAGTATAAATATCCAGAAGGTAAAACAAAGTCACATCGTGTCGTTGCAAACCACAAATCTATTTTTGAAAACAAAACCGGGTTCGTTCTCTAACAATTAGGTCAAGACGAGACAAATGAGAGACTTTCATGTAGGTAAGCCGGCATCACTCTTTTGTTGAGTGACGCGCATTCATAAATGTATATTCAAAAAATGACTATACATTTAAAAACATGTAAAAATGATGTCAAAAAAGGATAACCAAAAAAATAGTTGGAAGCCTTTTTTTTGTTCTCTTCCTGTCGTTACATTTAAGCTTCATGGCAGTCGGGCGTAGTGACGTCTGACTTTTTGAACTGTGATACTCACACGTCACTCTCTGGTCAAAACATACAAACGGACATATTTTTTTGCCTTGTCCAAATTCAATGTTTGCTATTGCAATTAAGATCAAAATATTTTATATTGTGAATTATTTTATTTAACTAGTTTAGAACTAATTCAACTTCTGAAACCATACAAAGGTCATTTACGAATCGTTATCATTTGCATGTGGATTTAGTGCGAAACTGCAACTTGTTTTTTTTTTCTATTAGAGTAAAATTTCCAGATTTTGGCTTCAAGACAGAGATATGTTGCTTTCTGGTGTTTTGGAGCTTACTCTCCCTCCAAAGGTAAACAATAGGGTTTTCATCTGTTATGTAACGCATCATTGCAAACGCTCGTCAAAAATCTGATCGGTACCTGATGACGCCAAAGTGAGTAACTTCTGTGAGTTTCTGGCAAGATCAGAGAAACACAGAATCAGCAATCAGACTTTTTCAGAAAAGTCTGATTGCTACGTTGATCACAGCTACGTTGATGTTATCTGTTTCGGCTTCATCTTCTTTTGTAATTTTGATGATTTCAGGCTCAAAAGAGGAGCGGGAGGTGTATGAGAGGGCCCAGCATCGCAACAAGCTGCTGGAGAGTGGAGAAAAAGCTGGGCTTCATCTTAAGGTAGTATGAAGTGGTTCAACTTTGCAAAGTCCCACGTTTTAATTGTGTCCCTGAAAACGGCAGGAACACCTCCTCTACAGGTCATTAGAAACAGGAAGTAAAAAGTGTCTATTCAAAAATAAACAGTGATGATGCCTATGAAGTGCTGAACGTTAACACACTGAGATAAATAACTAAAGTCGTTATAACAGAATCTGCATCTCTGCCATAAATCAGCTCTAGTGTGATTTGCACCAATGACTTTATCTCATTCTTTGTCCCTTTTTAGATCAAACTGGCTAAAAACATGATTGTGGGCTCCAGCTTTGAGGTGTATGCTGTCCTAACGAACAACTCCATGGAGACAAGGACCTGCAAAATCATTTTCTATGCCAAAGCGGTCAGCTACAATGGAAAGCTCGGGGAGCTCTGTGGATTTTCATCGGACAACTTGGAGGTGCCCTCTGGCGAAGGTTTGCTCTGAGCTCATGACTAACTGTTCAATTTCTTTGTGAGGTAAATAGTTGGAGATCCTTGTCAGTGGTTGTAATTTGTAGACTGATCAGTGGACGCGTTTGTCCAGAGAGACGTCTTTCTCTGAAACTGGAGTACCAGCGGTATAAAACGGCGATCACCTCTGACCTGCTGATCCAGGTGTCGGCCCTCACCTTCAACAAGGAGACTCTCGACTTCCATAAGGTTGAAAAAATAATCGTGCTGGACGAGCCAGACATCAGGATCGAGGTCAGAATCTGCAGGACACAAGAGAATTAGTAGAGACAAATGTTCCACATTTACTTTCTTATTCTTTTACCCTTTCCAAAAATATGTATAGTAATTAGTAGCAATCATGTCAATAATCGTATTAGTGTGGGTAGCTAAGTATCCCAAATCTGCTTGTTGGTCAAAACAGGAGTACCAGTGACGTGCGGTGAGGCACTGACTTAGTCATAATCAGATTTACAAATATATTCCCTTTGCATGTTATTGTTTACATAAGGAAATTTTGCGCATGGAGGGCAAAAAGACTAACTTTAACATGTGATGCTTAGCTCCGCTGCCGCCGCAGAACAATTCCGTTAACACAATCAAACTTGGATATGTGGATGTTAATTTCGTGCTGTGCTCCATAGCAACGGGAAAATCATTAAAGTATCGCTCAAAAACATGTTTTTCTCGCTCTATCTATCAGCGCTACTACACGAGTTGTTGCTGCAGTTGTCGTAGCAACTGACAACAACACCACAAAAAAAAACACTCAGATATTTTTGAGTGTTTTTGACCTCTTTGACCCACACAAAGAGGTCAAGAGGTGAGGCTCAGCTCGCTGCTGCCTTGCCAGCTGCGAAAATCCAGCGATTTTGAAAAGATAAAAAAATTATCTGAATTGGTTAAGCTAAATGAAAAACAGATACTTTATAGGACAAACCACAGGATGAAAATAGCAATAGCAAATATTGTATCATTATACATTATTTTTACATTATTTTTCCCTGCACATCACTGAGGAGGACAAAATGTAACTTTTCTCACCTGCACAATTAACAGTGCAGAAAACATGAAAACAAATAAGTTCCACATCAACACCACTGTTTCTATGTGTGATGGACCCAGAGAGGTCGATTTGTGTTGTCAAGCGCAATGTGAACGTAAAGAGTAAATATACTAGAAGAGCTAATTATTCAGATGAAAAGTGTAGTTTAACATTGATTTGTACATTTCTATCCTCGTCTAAGGTTGCGGTGCTTATGATTTACGTTTCAAAATCTGGAATTTTGTCTACCTGATACCACATTATGTCATGTCTTTATGGTGAAACCTGAACCTCCTGGCTGCAGCTGCTGGGTGAAGCCAGAGTGAACCAGCCGGTCACTGTGGAGCTGACCTTGCTGAACCCTTTGCCAGAGCCGCTGCTGAACTGCAGCTTCGCCGTGGAAGGCATCGGACTCACAGGCAGCAAACCCATAACAGCAACGTATGTCACAGCCTTCACTTGATTACTGAAAACAACCACTGGTGCTGGAAACAAGACAAAGTGTGATTTCATTCAGTGATCGATGATCTGACATCTGTAGCGACAGACAAAACCAGCGCAGGGGACAAAAGGCAGATGTGGTAGGAGGAAACATGAGTTAGTCCTAGTGAGCAGAGTAAGAGAAAGTTGAGGGAACTGTTAATGAAAACACATACAAACACAGAGAACAACACAACCAAATTAAACTCAACAAAACTATTCAAAGAACCATGAAATACAACATATGCACATAAAAAACTCAACGTGAAATCATTAAACCACTGCAAACGCAGATAATTAAAATGAGTCTCTCTTGCAGGGTTGCAACTGTGGGAGGAAATAAAGAAGCGAAGGCCAGGATTCAGTTCGAGCCCAGCGTTGCTGGCTTCAGCGTGCTCCTGGTGAACTTTGACAGCGACAAACTAAAGAACGTCAAGAACCTCATCGACGTTGTTGTGAAGGAATGATTTACACCTGAGTTCTCAAGAGCAATGGTGCAAGTCCATTATGCCCATCAATAAAACAACAGAAATGAGCAATAAGGACAAGCTTGGCTGCATGGATCGCACAAACACATCATTTATAAATTCTAAATTATTAGAACTTGTTAGAAACCTAAAAAAAAAAAAAAACAGTTACCAGAAAATATTCAGATTTTTTTATATTATTATTCAGAAAAATGACTTCCAACTCTTGGGGAGAATTATGAATTCAAAATTATTACAATCAGAATCACAAGAACTTTGTTGCATTTCAGCCTGTGGTGTGAAATGAGGAACATTCGATAGTCGAAATGAGTTTCTGCAGAATGACTGTAGGACAGTAGAAATTATATATAGTCTAAGACAAATATAAAAATAATTACAGAAATGGGAGCTTAATGGACGTTATGTTTAATACCTGAGAAAAAGGATTTAATGTGACAAATGAACCTCAGCAGATATTCGCTCTCAATTTGAAGCGCCGCTTTCAGCTGTATCAGTGATTCCTTCATTTGTTAGGAATACAGGCGATCACATCATGTAGCGAGTTATCACATCAAAGACTCAATACAATCCAGTGTCATTGATCTCCACCGTCAGGGTGGCTTCGCCCGAGTCTGTCATGGAGGCACTGAGAATAACGTAGTCACCCTCGTAAAAGAGGCCGGGCGCGTCAGCCTTTCCTCTGACGAAGTTACTCTCCCCTCCGTTGTACATCTTGTGAAAAAGGCTGTGGTCGCATTTTCTATCTTTATTAAAGATTCCCACAGCAAGCCAGTTGGAAAACACGATTCTGTCATAGGGCACGGAGAACATGACGGCCATGACGTGGTTGTAGTCGTTCATCTCGGTGTCGAAAAGGTCGTAAGTAAAAACACCAACGGCCCCGCTCGCCAGGCCGGTCGTCTTGTTGAAGCGAGCCTTGACGGCAGAGCAGGGGCCGACCGTCGGAGGGAACGGGACCTGGCAGAAGCCGCTGAAAGTGTAGACCCTGGGAAATGGAGACGTAGAAAAATCACATTTATTTGTATTTATCTTGTTGTTCTCGTTAAGACAGCTCACAGGGTTTATAAAAAATCTATGGAGAAAAGAACAACAAAAACAACAAAAACAAACATTTACATAAGAAAATGTCAGGAACTGCAATGTAAGACAAATTCCCGCTGTAGGTTTTATCTTATCTGGAGCCGTTTCACAACTTTTCTGCAGTGATGAGTTGGTGTGTTATGGGATCACTGGAGCCATTCACAAACAGGCAAATGTCTTCTAATATGATGAATATTGTTTACATCGATATTCATTATTGCCACACAAATTTTGACAAACCTCTTGAGACTTCCCTGTCGTAGCAACATTTAAAGTTTTAAAGCACATTAAAAGAGGCTTTATCTAAACATCTTCCAAGTCACAAATTGGCAGAATTTAAAATTCTTTAGCTTGTCTGTAATGACTCCAAATTTTTTTAATGAAATCACCTAATGTAATTATAGTTTGTAAACTGCATTGTGGAAATTGTTAGAACAGCAGAGCACGTTTTAAAAAAAAAAAAAAACACTCTCTCACAAAAGCTACATGATTTCATGATATAACCAAATTTCTTTATTTCCTTTTGGAGCAGGAGGTCAGCAAAGTCCAGAGGTCGCCGGTCCAGAACCTTTTAGACGGATCCGTGCTCCAACACAGCTGAATCACAAGTTCTTCAGAGTCCTGCTAATGACGTCACTCTTTGACTCAGGGGTGTTGAAGCAGAAACCGATCTGAAAGTAGAAAATGCCTGGCCCTCGAGGCCTTGTGTTGCAGACCCCTGCTGCAGACATTTCAGTAGCAGTGGGCTGCATTGTTGAACAAACAGAAAATAAGCCTGAACAGGTTTACTTGACAAAGAGGGCGTTATAAGAGCAATGCATCACCTTGGGTTGGAAAGAGTGTAGGAGTTGGTATTGTTCCTGATCTCAACGGAGCAGCGGCGGTGAGGCATTGTGTTGAGGTAGCTGGAAGGTGACCAGACTGGGGCTGAGACATGCAAATAAAATAAACAACAAACAAAATAACCAGCGGGTAGGGAGAAACGTTTTCATCCAGCAAGCCTTTGGAATAGATTTAATCGCATCAAATTATAGCCGAACAGCTGAAAATACAGATCAACAATTTCACCATCTGGACGCCTTATAAAAGTGAAACAGTTCTGATGCATAGCTTTGCTTACCTTCAGTCGACCCGCTTGCTGCAGAGACAGCCAGACGATTGGAGAGATTAGGTCGGGTATCCTGGCTTTAGCCTGAATGTGAAATCGCACCGCGTCAGCTCATCACCAGTGAGCTCTTATTGACTCTGCTAATCAGGACCTTTAACTCTCATGCTCTGTATCTTCAGTCCTTTCCTACATGGACTGAGCTGGTAATTTGAGGGTCACATGTAGGACCCTCATGTGACTCAATCACAGCATGCTTTGCTTCAGTCCGACTTCTGCTTTATTTACACGGAAAAGTTTCCATGTCCCAAAGAATAAAGTTTGATTGGGATGATTGGGATTGGCTGATTTTCAGTAGCTCAGTTGAGAGCTTGACCTTTCAACCATGAGACTGTCACATTGTTGGACTTCTGTTAATCAGAATTTGTGAACTTTTAACTCTCTGGTTCTTGATAAATGAACCAGTGAGTTAGTATTAACCTGACTCTGGTATCACTGTAAATACTCACAATTGGTTTCATAGAAATACGTAAGACCTCTCCATGAAAACATGGAGACAACAAACTATTAAAATCACAGATCACACTTTGTGGTGACAAAAACGGAATCTTGGGAAACAGTGGAAATTCTTATCTGAACGCTCAGAGTTTAGTCAATAGACTGATATCAAGCTGGGAGAGACCAGTTAGTGACCAGTTAAAGGTCGTGAACTGGACAGTATATTTTTTCCATATTTCAAATAGCCACTTGGGGCTTAACGCATGCCCCTTAATAGCCAAAAAAACCAAAAAATCAGTTTCAAACAAACCCTTACAGAAACTATACCCTCAACAACAAACACAAAAGCATAATGGCTTTTTGCAGAGACATTTATTTGAAAGAATAATTCAGGTGGATAGATTTTATTGCTCCATCCCGTCTTCCTCTTCGGTAGGTAAATCTCGGCGCTGCATAGAGTAAAGAGCGGCAGCGTATTTCGCCATGTTGCTGAGCCCGCTGACCACACAGCAGCTCAGTGCACTGCGGGTCGTCTTCATGTCGCTGGCACTTAGCCACATGTTGGTCTTGATGTCATAAAACTCGACATTAGGGATGGTGGTGATGCCGCCGAAGCCTCCCACGACAAACAGGTTGTCGTTCATCACGGAGATGCCAAAGTTACTGCGGGCGGTGGGCATGCTGGGCACGCTGCACCACGTGTTGCTGGAGGGATTGTAGGCCTCTGAAGTGTTCAAACGTGACACTCCGTCAAAACCCCCAACCTAGAGCAGAATATTTGATAGGGATGTAGATATAGATAAAACCCAAGCAGACACCTGGTTTTGTCAAAAACTAAACAGCTAAATGGATTTTCTGATTCAGGTAAGTTCAACACCTGGTTTTCTAACTTACACTCCACAGCTCAACACTTTGATACAACACGTCAATGTCTTGCTCACACACATCGACCAATCATATGGCAGCAAATCAAGGTACTCACACATCTCACTTTGGCTTAAAAAAAAGACCAGCTGAAGTTCAAATTAAGGATAAGAAAGTGGAAGAAAGTGCGTTTAATGGAGTTTGAAGGTTCATTCTAAGTCAGGTTTCAGTATTTTAGCAACTGCTGATCTACTGGAATTTCCACACAAAACTCTTTCCACAATTAGAAGAAAATGGCTCAAAAAAACAAGGAAAAAAATCCAGTGAGAAGCAGCTTGGTGCCTGAGATTCAGAGGAGACTGGACCGACAGGTTGAAGAGGAAAGAAAGACATAAACAACCAGCTCAGTTTTTGATATGAGCAGCTGCCAAGAGTGGCATGAGACAGGGATGGTTTACAAGCACCAGACCAAAATAAATCAATTGAAAGAGGCTTCAGACTTCAAACTTCCAGTAAGTGGTGAGTTGGCGACCCAGGCCTGCTGCTGAACATAGGGAAATATTTTTTATGTAATTCCAGTGAGACTTCATTTTAGCTAGTTCACGAATTTAGATGACTGATTTGAGGCCGGTAGAAGGAAGGATTTGCTCAAGTCATTATTTGTGCAAGGCCAACCAAGATATATGGAACTCCGTATCTGAATGCACGGCTTGCTAAACCTTAAAGCAGATGGGTGACAGAAAACTAGGCGCCACTCCTGTCAGCTAAGAACGAGAAAGTGCAAACATGCTTACCAAAGTTTGATATTTCTGCTGAGCTCAGCGCTTTTGTTTCTGCTCCACTGTACTCACTGCAAAGATGTAGTTAGCATAGGCAGCGACGCCGACCCCACTGCGCCTGCTGCTCATGTTGGCAATCAGGGTCCACTGGTCTTCGTCTGGGTTGTAACATTCGGCTGTGGATAGACACTGTATCCCGTTGAAGCCGCCACAAATGTACACCTAGAGAAAGTGGGAAATAAATGGCGTTTGGTTAAAAATATCGACCTACCCTCTGAAACGTCTCGTGTTTTCCTGGGCTGACATCTGGCAATACATACATTTTCCATTTCCCTTTATTAAAAATGAGAAATCACTCATTAATCAATCACGTTTATTTGTATCACACATGTCAGCAGCAAGTGACCGACTGTGAGACCAGTAACAAACATTAGATTTTGTCAAGTGCCACCATTAAAATGATCAATACACATCAAATATGTTGATCAATGTTGCAGTGATTATGGGTCAAAGGCAACTCTAAACAGGTGGGTGTTTGGTCTAGACTTAAAGGAACTCAGTGTTTCAGCTGTTTTACAGTTTTCTGGAAGTTTGTTCCGGAAAACTAACCAAGTCAGCAGAAACTGAATACTGCTGAATGCCATGTCTGGTTCTAGCTCTGGAGGCCCAGAGCAAACCAGAACCAGAAGACCTGAGAGGTCTGGAAGGTTGATACAACAACAACAACTGGTCATTAATGTTTTTTGGTGCTAAAAGCCATTTAGTGACTTATAAACTAACAAAAGTATTTTCCACTGGCCTACAGAGAGCCAGTGGAACTGGAATGATGTGCTCTATCTCCCTGGTTTCAGTAAATTGACTCAACAGAAACACACCATGTTCGAAAAAACCAAAAGGTTTCTCACTAACATTACTTTGCAATGGGATGTGGGTGTTTTTTCAGGCTCTATCAAAATAGATGTATTTTGCAAAACTATAAAGGTAACACTTTTATTTGCATCACACAAGTCGTGATCAACAGCCGGACGTTACTACAGGCAAAAACGACAAAGAAGATGACAAGGAATGGTTGGAGAATAATACAATGTTCTTGTAACTGTCTTTATGTGGCTCTACAGGTTGAGGTCAGAGTTCATCGCCACACCCAGATTTTGGGCCTTCTCGCTAGTTTCCATCTGTAATAACTGAAGCTTCATCCTGACTCTTGAACGTTCCTCCTTAGGTCTAAAGATGTTGTTTTTGTTTTTGTTCAGCTGGAGAAAGTTATGGCATCTCTACACATTGATTTCTTATACGCATATGGTCAGTGCCTGGATGGGTTTAGAGTTACCTGTTGATATGGTAATATAGAGCTGTGTATCATCTGCATAGTTATGACATCTAATCTTATTTCCTGTTATAACCTGAGCTAGATAATGAATAGAAGGGGTTCCAGGGTTGAACCTTGGGTTACCCCACTTGTGACTTCCATCCTATGTTATGAGAAACCACCTATAAATACAAAGAAATTCCTGTTCTTTACATAAGAGTCGAACAAGATGAGTGCTGGACCAAAGAGTATATAATATGACATATTCCACTATTGCTCATGTTAGCAATAATGTGATACAAACCGTCTGAATTACGCAAAGTTTACCAAATAAAACTCTGCTGTTTTTTCTGTGCTTGCCGTGTAGCCCAGAAACATAAATTACTGTCACCTACTCTGCTATGAAGGGTTGCACAACTGGCATCACTCCTCTGCTCGTGCATGGAAGATATAATAGTCCACTGGTTGCATTTTGGGTCATAGCGTTCAGCAGTGTTTAGCCGTTCCTGTCCATTGTAACCTCCTAAAGCATATATGTAGTCATTCATCACCGTCACACTGACAAAGCACCGACTGACATGCATCGGTGACACTTCTTCCCAGTTGTGCGAGGTCAGGTCAAGTCTATGCACAGCACTGAACTGCTCAACACTGTCAAAACCACCAACACAGTAAATTGATCCATTGAAGAAGACAGCGCCATGATAAGCCCGGATGGTTTCTGTGGTATAGGCCACATCTATCCAGCGATCACTGCGAGCATCGTAGGCTTCAATTAAACTGGTAGGGCTGCCATCAGTCCAGCCTCCTATGGCCAACAGGAGAGCGGGCGGCACCCGTGGGATTGCTAAAGATGGGCAGACAAAAGACCTGTAGCTGGTCCTTGACATGTGGTCCAGGATGGGGTTCAATGTCCGGAAGAGCATAGCTCGACATTCTGGATTTGTTTTCACCAATTCGCTTTCATTCACATGTTCTATGAGGTACTTTGGAGATATCCAAGCCAGTCTGATCTGCAGAGAGACACAAATACGAGTTGGCTAACAATGCAGAAAGCATTACCTTTCCAGTGCTTGCCACGGACTTAGCTAGCATAAAAGACAATGTCAACCTTCTCTAGTTCACATTCATGAAATGGCTTTAGTCTAATTTTCTTTTCAGCCAAAATTTAGAATCGAGAACATCGTCTCACCATGATAGTAATAGTCCTAAACCTAACCCAAAATCAATCAGTCTCTCTCTGTCTATGTGTGCATGTGTGTGTGTGTAGATACTATATAAAATAAATGAATATATATATATATATAATTTTAATTATATTTTATTAACTTAACTGATTTAGCAATTTGGGTAACCAAAGACCAAATATATATATATATATATATATATATATATATATATATATATATATATATATATATATATATATATATATATATATATATATATATATATATATATATATAGTTACCTAAATTATATATAATTATATATATTTATAATTTATATTTATATATATAACATAATAAATATTATATATCATGTAGATAGACAGACAGACAGACAGACAGACAGACAGACAGATAGACAGATAGACAGATAGACAGATAGACAGATAGATAGATAGATAGATAGATAGATAGATAGATAGATAGATAGATAGATAGATGCCCACTGCACTCACCTTAGAAAAAAGTAATGAGCTGTAAGTTTTCCGTTCCTCGGGCGCATGGGCGATCCATTTGAGGATGGCTTTGTATACCGTCTTCTCCTGCTTCACAATGAGCAAGTCACTTTCAATGATTTGAACTAGCTGTTGTGCAGAGAGCTGAAGGAAATCTGCGCAGGTTTCAACAACTTCTTTGAAATGACTCAGAATGTATAGTTCGGACTTCTCTCTCAGTTCTGGGTGGTAGAACGTATCTGTAAACATCCAGATGCTGAGACAGTTCTGTGGGTTCAGCTGCTTTTCTAAATAATCACTACAGGCTTGTAAAAGGCCAGTCATATTATAACGGTCTGCTACTACGAAGAGGTCCAGTGCATTTTGTCCGGTCAGAAGAACATTGCCAGTGTAGGCAAACTCGACAATAAGACACATTAAGCTGGTTGACATTCCAGGGATGTCAAAGGTCACACAGTCTGGTGTTGACCAGTGGCTAAACAGAGCTCTGTGAAGAAACACAACAAAACAAATAATCATTGGACTGAAAATGAATACGCACATATTTCCAGATCATGCTGAATCCAAAAATCAGGATAATTACATCTTATCATTCAATGTTCTTCTTATCTCCATTGGGCTTGTTGCTCTTATTACTCCCTGTTTCTTAACAAGCCACCCTATTTTCCTTTTTCACATCAAATCTGCCGTATCTCCTGCTAGGAGCTTACCTGAAATACGGGCTACATTTGCACAAGACGACCTTGTGTACGTAGAAATCACTGCCGTCCACTCTGATCACTGTGTCACAAAGCTGCTGCCTCATGCAGAGCTTGTTATGCAGTGACATGTTTTAACCAATATTTGCTCCCTAGGATTAAAGACCTTTCTACTCTCCTCACTCTTGGACTGATTTCCTGCAGAAACGAAAGGCTGTGAGAATTTCAGAACTCTCACAGTCTCTGTCATTTCGGTTTTTGTGAGGTCACATGAACTAGTCATTAGAATTCCAAAGGTAACCATTCCAGGGATAAATCCAGCTGTCTGTATTAGATTAATTATGTTAAAACTATAAATATATATATATTATATTATGTATCTAAGTAATAAACTATAATATATAATATAATACATATAATGTTATATATATCTTCATTTTAGATATATCAATTAGCTGGAAAAATAAATATCCTTCCAACCTACTAGTTAAATGCTTCTAATGTAACTTTTATGAAAATATATTTTTATTCTATTGAAATTGTTTCAATAATTGTGACAGATAATCTGTGAAAAAGTCCATTTTTTCTGCTTTCTTCCAGTGCACCCGGTGCCAACTAGAAACAACCAATCAGAAGCAAGGGGTGGGTCTTAACGAGCGCTGCCGCTCCTCCCCCATCTGACTCCTCCCCTTTTGCTCTCTTCTCCCAGCCAGCGGATTTCGTTGTGAATGCTAATGCTAGCAGCATAGCCACCAATGGAGGAGATTGATCTTTTCACAGACAGTGACGGCATAGTTACTTTGAAAAAGTCACTTTAATTGGATTACTGGTTACTCCCTGAAAAAGTAACTTAGTTAGATTACTGACTACTTCATATGGAAAGTAACTAAGTTGCATTAGAAGCAGCTTTTTTAGTTTTTAGCTTTTTTCAGCAGCTGCTAACAACAACGCTCCACTGCCTGTGAAAATGACAATGATCTTTGCCAATACTTAATTGCAAGTTATTTTATAATGGTAACATTAACAATGTGTCTCCACTCATAAGGTTGAAATAAAAAGGGAATTTTTTTTAATGGTTACAACTGTGTGTTTTTGTGTGCGCCACTGTTGTCTGGAAAACTCCAAGAAGGATTTTAAAGCCCCCATTCTGCCCCCAGCCTCCTGGTTGTGCGTTACGGCCCTGTGTTTGCTGTCAGAGTGCAGAGCTCCTCCTGCCGCTCCGCAACTCAGATGGCTGCTGCACAGATTTACCACATTTATATAAATATTAATGATCATAACTGAAACCGCCTTAATGACGGACAGATTCTGGGTTTTTTTTTTTTTTATGAGTTTCTGCTAATTTCCAATCCCAAATGAGTAACTTCACGTTCAAAAACGAGCCCAAAAAGACGCAACCCGCGACTTAAAAAAAGTCATTAAGCGACTTAAAAAAACCCCCAAAAAAACCAAAGCCGCTTATAATAACCTGACTCAAAACAGTTCTGTTTTTAGCTCATTGTCGCCCTTTCAGATTTTATGATGAAAAGACATTCTAAATAAAATGTACTTGTATTATTACTACTATTACTGTTATTATTACTTTGTCCACACTTACTGATTGCAGTAATACTGTACATGTATGAAAACCACAAGAATGAGACTCATTTTGTTTGCTGAACAAACACTGCAAACATTACAAACTCATCCTTCTGTTACAATATAACGCAAAGTGGGAATCTTCCAATCAAAATATGTATTTGTAAATAAAACTAGCACAGTAACAGTCATAGATCAGTGAACCTTTAATTAAATATAAAAACTGAAAGCGGTGTAAAAACTTGCGCCTGTTCTTCCCCTGAATACAGTCATTAAATTCAAAAACACACAGCGTTTGTTCAAATGGTTCCACTTTATTGGCATCCACTGAATCACTTTCCTTAGAGAAAAACCACGTCTCCTTTCAGGACGAGCCTCAGAGGGAAACACAACAGCCGCACGGTAGGAAAATATTTAAATACTATCAAGTTTAGCAAATTGGGGGGTAAAATGTTACCAGAATCCTGTCTGGTGTACAGTAGTTTAAAGTTGTTGGGTTTTTTTTTAAAGCCAAAGACACGTCCATGACTTTGGTCTGGAAACAAATGAAGCTGTTCAGCTTAACTTTCTCCTTTTTAAAAATATATATATTTATATATATATTTGTGCTTCTGAAACAGCCAGGAGACTCTGCTCAGAGTTCAGAGTTCAGTAAACATTTTTCACTTTCACAGCTTTTCCAAACCCCTTTTTTTGTAAAAAAAAAAAAAAAAAAAAAAAAAAAAAAATGGCTTCCTTTCCGTTAGCGGGAGCCGTCATGTTCCTCAGAAAGCATCGACTAATTTATTGTCTATGATGAAAAGTCAAAGACGTCTGCGTGTGTAGGGTGCGTTTTCTTTTTGTTTTTTCTGGCTGTGTCTGACCCCTCAAAGATAGCCACATATAGTAGCCGTCACAGAGAACAATTAAAGATAATCACGGCAAACGGAATAAATAAAATCAGAGCTAAATTTCATTCTGGCCTTAATTTCAATACCAAATCCAGTTGCTCCTCATGTCCACCTGTCCCAGCATCCCTCTCTTCATCCCTACACCAGCAGACATGAATTATCTCTTATTCCTCTAAAATAAAATATCTAACAAAACATTAAAAAGGGACTCTCATCCAAAGGGAAATATTTTGGTATTTGTTTTAGGCCTTTGAGGCCCAGAACTTCAGTACGGCTGAGGGTTAAAACAACAAAACTGAAATGGCCCTAAAGTTTATTTCCCAGTCATTCGGATTTTAAGCTCCTCTGCTCAGTTTCGATAAGTGAATTTTTTTTGTTTTTTTGTCCCCCCGGTATTTCCAAACTCTAAACATGCAACATAAGGCCTTTTGTTCCTTTCAGAAGATTCTGTATTTTTAGGTTTTAGCATTTCCCATGTATCGTTTACACACAAGCACACACAAAACAGTCTCTTTGAAAGAAAACTTTGTAATATTTCCTCAGTCCAGCTTGTTTTAGCAAAACTCAAATCTAACACATCAATGAACTTAATCAGATTGATCGTATGTCTAAACCTAAAAACACACAAAAAAAGGATACTTTTGGGTTGGACACTGTTTTTTTTTTTTTGTTTTTTTCTAATTTTTTGTCAAAAACCAGAAGACTAGAATTTATCTTTTAATTTGTTCATTTCTATCTGGATGCTTTTACTCAACACATCTGGTTTCAGCGGACTTAAAATGTTACTAAACTTAAGATGTGATGTAACAGATGAGAAAACAAAAATCCACCTCTGCTGAGCCCAACATGATCTTTTCCCGCACCTAACAGCTTATCTGGCGGAGCGTTGATAAAAAAAAAAAAAAAAAGCCTCCAACCGAAAGCCAAGAAAAACAAAAAACAAAATAAAACTAATGAATATTATCCTCTTCAGCCTGCAGCCATAACCTAGACCAATCGGGGAAACGCATCACATGGGATGAGGCTTTAACTGAAACAACATTTCACCGTTTAAAAGAAAATAAAAACAATCGGGAACACAAACTTCCGGGCTGGTGGCAGAGACTCCTTTCGTTCAGAGTCTCTGTTCTCCTCTGCTTCTCTTCTCATTGTCTTCTAGTCCAGTTGAGTTTAGCGGGTGGACTAAGGTGCTCGTCTGGGAGAACATGTGCCTTCAGTGTTGGAGGCAAAGCCAGAAGCGTCCTTGTTACTCAAACACGGAGCTGAGGAGGGACGTTGCAGGAGTCTGTTCAGCCCGGCAGCTCTCAGTCGGTGGAGAAGAGGTCTCCGGCGGAGGGGAGGGGAGCCAAGCCGCCGGTGACGTTGGGCAGCAGTGACAGATCCGGGAGGCTCTGGATGTGGGACTTGAGCTCCTTTCTCACCTGAGTCACTCGGGCCAGTTTCTGTTTGTACTCCTGCAGAAGAAGAGTGGGGAGCCGCGTTTACTGGCGGCGCCTCAAAACGGTTTTCTTTCATGAGAAATAGAAATATTTCCGGGAATGTAAACCGTCCAAAACCGTTTGCGGCCATTTGGGAATCTAAACACTGCAGATTTTTAAAATAGAAAATGACAGATTTTTAAAAATAAATGTTGTGCTTTACCTCCAGCTTTTTCTCCCTTTCCACTAGCGCCTCCTTCTGGCTGCTGATATATTCAGTCAGCATGCGAGCGAGCTGCCTGCGGTCTTCCAGCTCGGCCGCCAGCCGTCCGTTGTACTCCGCCAGCAGCAAACACGCCTCGTCCACCGTTTTTGACAGCTTGTCCGCCGCCTCCTTGTCTGAATAGGAGGAAAAGCTGTTGTTGACTTTGCAGAATATCTTTCACCGAGTTCATTTCAGTTTAAGCAAGGCTAAACTTTTTTTCAACCCATGTCTTATTTTCTAAACTTTTATTTGATTAGAAGATTTTGCCCTTTATTCCTCAGCATGAATATTTATGAATATCTAACAATAATTAACCAATTTTAATTATTTTATTCAAATATATTTAACTATTTATTTGTATTTTTTTGCAATTATTTCAAAACACCACATGCATCAACTAATTGTTTAAGCACTTACCGTCCAAATTTTCATACTCATTTGTCTTGCATTTGCCACCTTTGGCTTAAATCTCACTAACTAAACCTTAGGAACAAAAAAAAACAAAAAAAAAACTCGCCCCTTTTGAAACTAAATTTCAGTCACAACACTCAGCTGCTTTGTAAAATTACAATGAAGCTAAGAAAATTGAAAAACATAAAATTTCGAGAATGAAGTTGTTATATCTTACTTGACTTTATTCCTGTAATTTTATTTTATTCTGTTCGACCCTAATACTCTGTTCGATAATGTAAATACACCCGATTTAAATATCATATATATATATATATATATATATATATATATATATATATATATATATATATATATATATATATATATATATATATATATATATAAATAAAAGAAATAATTTGTCAAATTATACCGGTAATCTTCTCTAGGAGGGAAACATCCTGAACTTCCTGTGGAAGCGAGGCGATCTTCTGGCGCACCGCTGCGTCGCCCGATGCAGCGTTCTCCAAGTCCTGCAGAGCTTTCACCAGCTCCTCTGTCTGAAAATGTTAACCATCAAAAACACCAGGAATAAATCAGGGAAAAAAAAAAAAACAACCTGATATCTGATATTGTTACTGTGTGATGGTTCGTACCAGCTGGTTCGCCGAGGAATCCGAGTTGCGGGGAGATGTGTGGCTTCTGTAGTCATCGTCATCATCCTCTTCATCCTCCTGGATCTTCTGATAGCTTCGCTTTACAGCCTTTTTCTCTTCTGCAGAAGAGAAAAAAGGCACAGAGCAGAAATGTGCATTGGATTATAAACATACATAACTGTAGTGAGGTTCTATATAAACATAACTATGAAGCAATTACGTCGTTATTAAATGATCAAACCTGAGGGTCTGGGGCTGCTGGAGTCCTCTATGGCCAGTTTGAGCTGCTGAATGAAATCAGCTCTGTAGAGATTCCTCTCCTTCCAGATGTTCAGCAGCCTCTCCATCTGCTTTTTACAGCCGTCATCCACTTCACTGCAGAGAGCCAAGAAAACAGCCAAATGGAATAGCAACAAGGTTTAAAAACAACAGAAGTGTTTTTCAACTTGTCCAAACAAGTCAGATATGTCTACAAAAAATAGATGACTTGTTGAAACGTACCTTGCTACATGGGAGCAGGCGTCCACAAGGACAGACTCAAAGTCTTTGGTGAACTCGGGTCCTTTCTTCTTGCTGTTCTGGATGACGTCATTTGCCAGATACAGGAACGTCAACTTCCTGTTGGTTTTAGCTAGAAAACACACAGAGAAATATATTTAAGACAAACCGTTTTCTAATCAACGAGGAAAAGTCTCTTGATACCAGTTAACAACATGTCAGCTCATTGTTTGTTTGATTGATTACTAAAGGAGAGTGATTTGTGTGATTTAGGGTCGTCAGCGTTTGTCCAATTTGTCTCATTTTACTGTACTTTATGAGCATACCAAGAGGATATATAATAATGCAAGTTATTTTGTAGCTCTTATTTCTTCCTTCTTGCTCCAAGACAACAGTGCTTCCAACTGTGCAGCCCATGTAGTTCAATATACTAAAAATAAAAAACTTAAAAGTGTGGGAGGTATAAGTAATGACCCCTCTGTTAACGTTGTTGCCCTAAATAAATACTAATGTCCCCAGCTGCCTTCTGACATCGCCCAATTAATAAATAGAAACCACATGTGCAATTTGGCCTCTACATAACATGGTTATTCTACGTAAACACGCAAGACAGTGTTTACAAGACAGTAATATGAGTTTTTAGCATCCCGAGGAGAACCGTTCAATTTGTCATCTAAAAAGTTAAAGGTATGTAGCATTTTGCAGATGTATGACCGAAAACCCCAACAGAACAGAACTGTTTGATCTGACATGACCAAATATTTTCTTAAATCAAGGAATATTCAGGCGCACAACAAGCAAGCTGATGTCTCTGGTTTAAATGAGGTCAAGTTTAAGAAAATCAAATTGACAAAAAACCTCTGCTTAACAAGAAACGACCTGGTGAATCACCGTTTAGCTGTTCCAAAGCTACAGAAATATAAGCAGCAGTGTGTGTGTGTGTGTGTGTGTGTGTGTGTGTGTGTGTGTGTGTGTGTGTGTGTGTGTGTGTGTGTGTGTGTCACCCTTCTTCAGCTCCCGGTGCCACACTTTGACGATGAGGCCCGAGTGTTTGCGGTGGTGGATGATCCACAGAGAGAGAGTCTGGACGCTCTGCTGGGAGCTGCTCAGCTCCGTCAGCTTCTTCTCCAGGGCCGACTCGGAGAAGGACGACATGCCGACCACTTCTTCTGTTCCCGCTCCCAGTAGAAACTGACCCCGACCTGCTCCAAAGCAGCTGAGCTCCGAGCTATTTTGAAGGAGCTCGCACCGTCATCAAAACTGAAGTTGCGCAGCTTAACTCGCAGATAATCGGCATCAGAGCTTTGTGCACCGAGCAGAGAGCTGTGTTTCTAGCGTCGCTAAATTAAAGAGAAACGGGGTGAGGAAAACCAGCAGGAGAAAGCTGCTGTAGACAGTTGTGTTTGTTTACAGGAGACGCTAACGTCAGCTAGCAGCTAAGCAGCTATCTGCAGAAGTGAAGCGCCGAGCTTCTCTGCGCGCGAAACCCGGCGAAAAACAATCCCTCGTTTCTAAAACCTTCCTCCTCGATATTTCTAGTACACCGCTGTAAAACCAGCAACAGCAAAACACTCGGTTAAAACTCACACTCTGCCTTTGGTCGCATAAACTCATGTAAAAAAAAATGGCTCGAAAAAATGGCAACTTGAACTTTCACCCCGTCATGTGCGTCGCAGACAATCGACGTCACAGGTTGGAACCCAGCAGCAGCCTGGCGGGTCTGTAACGTTTCCGGAGATGCCCGTCGGTTTATAAATATAAAGATGTTGTTTTACGTCGGGGTAATAGGTTTTTGCAATAAAAGAAAAGAAGAAAATAATTATTTTTTAAATTAATTTTTATTGTATGTTTCAGCAGTTTTTCTTTTGTTCACAAATATAAATTCAATAGAAAAAAATCCTTGCTTTCTGATTTGACCTGAATTGACCGACTGAACAACTTTCAATTACTATCTCAAAAAACTGCAAGGCATTTAAAACACTCAGTTTTTTAGCTTTCATTTTTGATGTTGTACTAACTCCTGGATACTGTTATTACAAATTTTATATGGTATGCTGTTCTTTGTATATTTGTTGTATCTTCTTTAAAAAAAAGTCTGTAATCTTAAAATAAGAAACCCAATTCCACCAAATCTTGTCATGTTTGAAGCTTTCTAGATGTAAACTATTCACATATATTTTGGCTTTGCACAATTCTCGAGAGATATAATATGATTTTGGTTCAAATAACAGGTCAACATACCCAATTATCTGGGTTTTGCGTTGAGGCATGTTATTAGGAGGAGACATATATTTGCTTAAGGTCCCTTTCGCAGCGTGTAAATTAGCAAAATTTGAGTATTATGAATGAAATATCTGACACAGAGCTGGGATTTCAGAATAAGAATCAATTGGTTAGCTTGTTCCTCACACTTTTGTTTTCGAATGCTTTCAATAATTCAGAAACAAATAATAATAAAAAAGGTTGTTCAAAAATCAAGTTTGTTTCATCAAAAGTATCACATATCATTGTGTTTGGACAGATGAGCTCATTTTCATAGACATTTGCCTCCACGACACCGTGGCTGAAAACAAGCACACTATCCCAGTCAAAACAATGGGTTAGGGATTTGGAGGCAGGTAATCCTCAGGCAGATTGTATTCCAATGCAAAAAGTGTGTTAAGTCATTTGAGGCTACAATATCACCAAAATGCAAACGGATCTACACCTCTAGTCAAAATTTCTCTTGTGATGTGCCTTAATTTGAGGAAGCGGGATGGCAGAAATGTAGCAGAAACAAAAGAGAAGGTTCACAAAATTCACAATCATTACAAAAACATGTCAGGCATTTGGATGTCTTAATCTGATTGTTTCATGTCTATTACTGCACAACCTTTTCACCGTTTTACTAAAAGTAAATCGAAAACATGAAGGTAATGCTCAGACACTCTATGCTTTTACGTTTGGTCAATTACATAAAATGTTCATTTACTTCCTTCCGCCGTCCAAAAACATTAAAGTTGATTGGTTGTTGTCAATGTACTATGAGGGCATGATTATGTGTCCCATGCGTTTTTATTTGCATAAAGGTTTAGATTTAAAGCTGTATTTTTCCCTATAATGTGTCAAAGAAGTCACAGTTCCCCTTGACCAGAAAACCAGAATCAGCAAACAACAACAAAAAAGCAACGCATGACTCCACCAGAAATATGTTTCTTTACAATTCTTAACAACCAAAGCAGAATTTCTGACCAAAACAATGCGTGAGAGTAGAATGAAAATGTTTTCCCGTTGTCAAAGCCTTTTGCTGTTTTTTCTTTTGTATTTTTTTTTTGGCTTTTTGCATGTCTCCAGCTCATTTTCATGAGGGGAAACGCTACAGTCTCACAAACAAATTCAATATGCAAACAAGCTTCTTTGAATCAGCATTCCCTTGAAAGATGCAAAGTGTTCCTTCCTGTCACTGGAGACTTCTCGCTTCGGAAGAGGCCTCTTATAAACGAGTCCTGCTTCTTTTCATGTGGGCTACACGAGTTTTGTCAGCAGAGGTGTTTGAGCTGAGTTTCAAATAATGTTTCTCACTGTCTTCGTTTCCCTGGGCGGGCTGATGCTGCAGTTCGCTGCTGGGGAGCTGGATTACACCTCTCAGGCTGAGGGGATGCAGCTCCAGGGTGACTTTTCCTTCGCAGGCCTCTTTCCCCTCCATTACACTGATGTGTCTGCAAATGGTCTGCCTGCTTTGGTTCAATGTAATCAGTAAGCATCCAATACAATACTTGTCTTCATTTACCACCAATGATTTTTTATTATTTTAAATTGCTTCTTTTTTTCTCTCTCTCACACTTTTCAGAGGAAGACCTAACAAACACGGGTTCCACTTGATGCAAGCCATGAGATTCGCCGTGGAAGAAATCAACAACAGCTCCGGCCCGCTGCCTCTGCTGCCGGGAGTAACGCTCGGCTACCAGATGTACGACATCTGCTCTAACCGGGCCAGTGTCCTGGCAACGCTGGACCTGCTGGAGCAGCAGCACCAGAACTTCAGCAACACTCAGAGAGCAGTCGGAGTGATTGGACCAGACAGCAGCAGCAAGAGCTTCACGCCCGCCGCTCTGCTGGGGGCTTATGTGATTCCACAGGTGGGAGTCTTAACATTTTTGGTTGTGCTACTGAAATTTACAGAATTTGTCTCTTCATTGTCCTAACCTAACTTTTTTTTTTTTAAGTACTTTTAGGATTTCTTACTTTATGCTTTTCTCTTACGCTAAGATGATTCAAATAATTAGACACTTTTAACACCAGACAAATGTAACATAAGTTCAATACAAAGGTAGTTTTGAAATTATGATTTCATTTATAATAGGAAAACAAGCTATCCAAGCAACCTGACTGTATGGGGGGAAAAAACTGAACTGGTCGTGCTCACTTTGCATCAATATAGAGGACGTTTGTCCTGCTGTTCGTTCCACCTTTAGAGCATTTTCTAACATTAACGGTCCATCAGGTAATTCTGCATCTCCTCAATCAGACTTTGACTAGGCAGCATAAGCTTGAGGTCAGGAACTAATGGCTGGACGTTCTCCGTTGAGATTTGCTGGTAGAGATTCGAATATATTGTTCCACACCGTGAAGCAGGAAGCAGACCCAGAGCGATACACTATCTCCCAGATGTTTGACTTTTGGTCCCGGGTTTATTTTCTTAAATGCAGAGCTCGCTTCTCAATTTGTTGATAGCAGCTCTCAGTGTAAGTTCACTGAAGTCTCTAAAATCAGATATGACTTTTGGACCTTTTCTAGACTTGATTTTTCATCTATTCTAGAATTTCTTTAGATTGAGGCATGATGTGCTGCTTTTGAAATATTTTAATTGACTTTATGGTATGGCACTTTAAGGCTTGACTGTTAATGTCTGACAGTAATCAGGCCTGAGTGCAGATAGTGAAAGGAAGCTAAAAACAAGTTAATCACTGTTATTTCATGTTTTAGCAGCAACGTCATTGGGCTGTATTGCTTTTTTCCTTGATAAATGAAATTATTATTCAGTTTTTTTGTTTGATTATCTAAAATATTGAAGATCATCCAAATTAATTGTGACAAAATAGCAAAAGTAAAATAAAAATCTGTTTTAACCATTTAATATAATTTCCCACTTCCTGATTGCTCGCTCTAGATCTCTTATGAAGCATCAAATGAGATGCTGAGCAACAAGAAGATCTATCCGTCGTTCTTCCGCACGATTCCAAGCGACAAGAACCAGGTGGCAGCCATGATCCAGCTGCTGGTTCGGTTCAACTGGATGTGGATAGCTCTTTTAGGCAGCGACAATGACTACGGTCTGCAGGGCATGAAGAGCCTGTCGGAGCAAGCCCCCCATCACGGCATCTGCATCTCATACCAAGGAATCATCCCCACGGCCTCCGACGACACGGTTCAGACCATGAGGAACATGGTGGACAACATCCTGAAAACCAAGGTGAACACCATCGTGGTGTTTTCAAGCAAGACAAAGTTCCATGACTTCCTCCCATATGTGCTGGAGAGAAACATCACAGAAAAGGTGTGGATCGGGACGGAGGACTGGTCGCCGTCCACCCTCATATCCGGGATTCCTGGGATCCAAACCATCGGCACCGTGCTCGGGATCTCGGTCAAGGATGCCGCCATTCCTGGGTTTGACGAGTTCCAGAAGAACATGGTGGAGATTTCAAGGCAACACGTCAACGGAGACGCCAATGTGACGCTCGGCGGTGGCAACGACTGTCTGCAGAGCACAAACCTGCACTCCCTCGCCAAGAACGACTTCTCCATGGATAAATATGACATCACCTCCTCCTTCAATGTTTATAAGGCAGTGTATGCTCTGGCTCAGGCTCTGCACCAGGCTCTCGGCTGTGATTCTGGAGAATGCAGCAGGAGAAGTGTGACTCCACCAGAGGTAACCTGAAGCAAACATCTCTTTAGCCCAAACACTTAACCAACTGCTGAGCTCCGTGTCTTTGTCCTCTCCTCTCCAGATTCTGGCGCGGCTCAGGAAGGTTCGATTTTCTCTCAGCAACTCTTCTGTGTATTTTGACATGAATGGGGACCCGCCCACTGGGTACGATATAGTGTCCTGGGTTTGGAGGGGGGCGGACTGGTCTCTCAGAGTGGTAGGCTCCTTCACACCGGACCCCATCGCCCTCTCAGTGGATCCCAGTCTGATAGAGTGGCACGGCAAAGAAGACTCAGAATCGGTACGACCAACGACGATCCACGTCTTTTGGTTGAAATCGACCCGGGCGTCTCGAGCTGGGCCCAGAAATTTCGTCCCGTATTAAATAAGTCAGTTACGTTTGTGGATCAGTGCTGGGTCACTCTGTGAAAAAAGAGCAATGAATTAAATAAATAAATACCAAAATAATATTATTTATTTACTTATTTATCTCGACAAAACTTTGCGAGTTTCAAGTGTCACGGCAGCCAGACCTTCAAAATTTCAGAAACATCTAAACTTCAGCATCAAATAAATGATTAAATGAAATCATTCAAGTTCTCAGATTCAATGTAATAAACTAGGACTGTGTCATTTCTTCTGTTGTTTTCATCATCATGTTTTCTTTTCTTGTTTTCTCATTTTCTCTTTAACCATCAAATCAACAATAATAACAATAATCATAGCTTTACGATAAATTTTTGTTTTTTCACTCCTCTTCTTTATTGTTTGCTCTTTCTTAATGGCGTCGTTACAGAGACAAATAAACAAAAAAATATGTTTGGAGTTCCTTAGTAAGATGTAAGCAATCGTGTAGCTGTTCTTTTCTTCCAAACCTCTTACTCCTGAAGTCGTATCTTGTTTCATTTATACTTCTTCAGCAAAATAATGTCTTTTCTTTTCCTCCGAACCGTGCTGGAGGTACCGGAGTCCTTCTGCTCCCCACCTTGCCCGAAAGGTCACAAGAAGCTGCTGACAGGTCAGCATGCCTGCTGCTTCGACTGCCAGGCCTGTCCCTCTGCCACGTTCCTCAACAAAAGCGGTAAGGCACAGACGGGAAATAGAAACTCACGAAAGAGAAGCGAGGTTTTAGTTTTCCGCGTAACATCCCATTGAGATCTGTGATCTCATTAAGCAAGACGGGTCCAGCATCAGCGAGTCACCGCATGGTACATTTGACTTTTATAGAATAGATAAATAAAATTAGATGCAGTGCAGAGAGAACCAAAGCTAAATAAATTCAAATCTGTGAAATAGAAACATTAGCACCAAGGTTATTTTTCAGGTTATATACTGTTTAAATGAACTGTTCAGTTTTATTATTTATTGCACAAAACCGAATACATTTAGATTTTCACTGAACAGTTGTGTGTGCGTGAATGACCAGCAGGTGGCGCCGAATTCACAAGTTATACTCTCACACTGACGCGCAATTAGACCAAAATTAGATCCTTCTTGAATTGTTTATGAAAATGTGTACAAAATGAGACAATGGTGCTGATGCTAATGCAAATATGCTTCTGTATAAGTTCAACGTTCCAGTTATTTTTCTGAAATTTCATGTTTCTCTCTCTGTTAGACCTGACAGATTGTCAGGCCTGCCTGCCGGAGCAGTGGGCCCCCCCATCCAGTGAGGAGTGTCTGAACAGGACGGTGATACAGCTGGACTGGGACCACCCTCTCTCCATCGCTCTCCTCTTCTTCTTGGCCTCCTGCCTCCTCCTGACCTCCAGCACGGCCGTGATCCTCCTGCTCAACCTGAACACACCGGTGGCCAAGTCCGCCGGGGGCCCACCTGCCTGCTGATGCTGGCGGCCCTGACGGTCGCCGCCCTGAGCACTTTGTGCCACTTTGGCCGGCCGTCCCCGGCGGCCTGCGTCCTGAAGCAGCCTCTGTTCGCCATCAGCTTCTCTGTGTGTCTGGCCTGCATCGCGGTGCGCTCCCTGCAGGTCGTCTGCATATTTAAGTTTGCGTCCAAGCTGCCGCCGGCCTACGACAGGTGGACGAAAAAGCAGGGTCCAGAGGTCACCATCCTTCTGGTGTCCGCCACCATCCTGCTCATCTCGGTGATCCGGGTGTCCGTCGACACGCCGCAGCCTTCCCAGGACCTGCACTTCTACCAGGACAAAATTGTCCGGGAGTGCAGTAAAACCCTCTCCGTCGGCTCCGGCATGGAGCTGGCGTACGTCTCGCTCCTGAGCGTCCTCTGCTTCTCTTTCAGCTACATGGGGAAGGACCTGCCGGCCAACTACAACGAAGCCAAGTGTGTCACCTTCAGCCTGATGGTGTACATGATCTCCTGGATGAGCTTCTTCACCCTCTACCTCATCAACAGGGAAACCTTCACCATGGCGGCGCATGTGTTCGCCACGCTCTTCAGCGTCCTGGCCTTCCTGGCTGGATACTTTCTCCCCAAAATGTACATTATCGTTCTGAGGCCCCAAATGAACACAACAGCACACTTCCAGAACTGCATTCAGATGTACACCATGAAGAAAACCTGAAACGGGCTCTGAGTCTCGAACCTTTATCAAATGACCACAAACTGCAGTGTGTCATATTGAGATTTTCAAAGTAATGCGTAATTGTAAAGTGGCAGCAAAATTGCACACAGTTTTGATATTTTTTTTTGCAAAAGGTCAGGGAGAAAGATGAACAGAAAGACAATGTCACAACTGTGGTAACACCAGGAAACAGCTTGTCAAACTTATATTTCATCTGTTGTTACATTTATAGAACAGATTTTATTTCAACATTATGTTTTATTGTTTTTGTTTTTGTGTTTGAGTAACACCTTTTAAACTCCAGATTTTGACCGTACCGGTGAAAAGTGACAGAATAGAGCTTCGACTTTTTAACATTTTACCATGTTTGGTTTGATAACATTTCATTAATCTTATGAGTTATTCTATGTCGACTGTGGAAGAAAGATAATCAACAGAGAAATGAATCCTGTAGCAATGAAGGGAAAATGTTGGGATGAGATGAATAAAATTGAATTTGGTCACACAATTTTGTTGCCGTGAAATATGAAGACGTGAGTGTCGTCATGTGACTGACGTTTTTCTGATCCAGAGCAACACTTCACATTTAACATCACAACAACACATTTCGATGTTTCCGTTTGGGATTGTTTGTAATAAACACGCGCAAAGAAGTGCATGAAAAAGGGATGCATGATTTTTTTTCTTTTCTTTTTTTTTTTTTTTTTGGTTGAAATAAAATCTGAAAAGTGTGGCATGCATTTGTGTATTTAAATTCTGTTAATATCTCATCTGTCACTGCAGTAAAAGCTTCAAGTCTGGTCATTTTTTGTAAAAAAAAGAAAAATAAATGAAAAAAAAATGAAAGAGAAAGACAAATCTGCAAATCAACAGAGACTGGAAGCTTTGCCCTCGAACATCAACTTTCAAGTCTTGTAACAAATTCTACTTCGATTTGCACCTGGGCTTTGACTAGGACACGTCTTGACACGTGAATGCATTTAGGGGGCAATTAGGATTACGTCAAGTTGTTCGGAACCTCTGACAGGATCACTTTGTATTTAGTCCCATTCATCTTCCACTAAACTCTGACCAGCGAAGAAAAGCATAATGCTGCCACCACCGTGTTTCGCCATGGCTCTGGTGTGTTGTGGGTAATGTACAGCGTTTTCTCTCCTGCCTGCGATGTTCCTTGGTTTTCAGGAAGTTTTATGAACTTCATAAAACAACTGAAATACAATCAAGATAAAGTCACCTACTTTGATAATTAAATATTGAAAATTGAGCTTGAGGTTGTAACACACAAGAGCTAAGCATAGAAATAGTTTTCATTTGACAAAAACAAGGATGAATGTTGACAGGGTGTGAATACAAGCTACAGCAAGTTAAAAGAAACCAACACATTTTTATGTAATCTTTCTTCTTCGGCTGCTTTGACAACCACAATGACATTTTCTGTTGCAGCGATTTGAAACTGTAAACTGCAGCCTCGCGTCGACAAATGCAGAATCTGCGTATGCGCTCGTGTGTGCGCGCCGTTGGCTGCTGTGTGCGAGGAGGGAGAGATGAAAGGCTCCTTTGTAGCAGGGAGGTCAGCACTGTTGACCAGTAGATGTGTGAGTAGAGCCCCAGCTCGGCTTTCCCACAGTCTGTCTGTCCACTCGCAGCCAAAGACCCTCCGTCAACAATCGAAGTGTGCCACGGCTGAACAAGCAGGAGTTTTATTGTGGCGGCGCATAAAGGCCAAAGCTAAAGGCCCTCTGGAGTTCACAAGTCTTATTCGCGTTCGATTCTGGTTTTAAAACAGAGAAAGTTAAAAGACAAAAAAAAAAAAAAGCAGAATTATTTTCTTTTTAACTTTTGCTGTTCAATGCTAAAACAAAACAAAAAAAAAAATCCTGCAAACATGTGCAAAAGGGACATTTGTAATAATAAAAAAATATATATTTTCCAGCTACAACTTTTGGCACCAGCTGTTGCTGTCAGGCAACCATGAATGAAATGTATTTTGCGTACAAATTTCATTTAACTAAGACTGCAGCAGATTATTCCACGGCAACAATCAACGAGTGAGTGATTGTGATCTTTCTCCTGATAGCTTCCCGCTGGATGACACTGATGGATCAAGCCCTGTTTGGTTATTCCCTGGACGCCCATCAGGAGATGCGGCCTGGATTCCCCCGAGTGGCTGCTGAGGGCGAGATAAGCAGCAGCTCCTGATGAGAGGCGGGCAGCGCATCGGTGCAACGCCGACTCGTTTAACGGGGACGGTTTTATCTCTGCTGGTCACCTGGAGATCTCCTCGCCTCTCCTTAGTGATGGGAGTCCTGGCGATTGACGCCAAAGCTGTTGCTGCAACACGTGGCTTTGTTCTGCTGATATCACTCCATGAACAAGAAGCAGCTCTTCCAGAGACGTGAAAGGGAACGTCGGCGCACTCCTCTGTCCACAGCAAGAGTAAAGACCACATCAGAGTGTTACAGATTGTTCTTTTCGATTTGGACACTACAAATGCGTGTTTGTCATTGACCAGAAGAGTTGTTTTAGTTGTCTCAGTCTCATCGTAGAGGCTCTAATATCTAAAACATTTCCTTGTTGAAATCTCAGACTGAAAGTGAAGGAATATTGGTTTTGTGTCTGGTTAAGTTTGTTGATTTGGTCCTGTGTTTTTAACCAAACAAAATTAGACTCAGCGATAAAACCAATTATTATTTTTTTGTTTGTTTGTTTGTTTGTTTGTTTTTTGGTAAGCAAATTCTTATCTAAATGACTTCATGTTTCAAAGAATTCACAACGCCATGCTAGCTGGCTAGCAAGATTCAGACGACAGCAGGAGGAGAAATAGGCCCGCAGCATCACAGGTCCTCCATCATGCTTACTAGTGAGAAATACAAACAATCACAAATACAACCGTAAGCTGTGGAGATTTTTCTTTTGCCACCCATAGCAACCTGCTCACTGTGTGTGGCTGCAAGGTAAGTCTGGTTTCCGTGGCAACTTCATCCTTAATCCTCATTAAAAATAATAATGATAATTCTTTTTCTTTGGGTGTTTTTCAGGTTGTTTCCAATGAGTTTTAGTTTTAGAGCTAAAGTAGTTTGAAGATAAAAGCTACAAAATATAAAAGCCGACTCGCTTACAATTTAAAGTTTGCAGTATATATTGGATTGTCATCACTTTAGTGTAAAAGCTGCCTGTTGCTAATTAAGTCACCTGAGGTGGAAGTCATTTTTATATAGCTTATGCTTTGCAGGGACACTAAACAACACCGAGAGTGATTGCATCTTTTTTTTTAATTAATTGTCACACAAGCTTGAGAAATTAAAAAAAAAAGGTCAAAACCTTAAAAGAAAATATTAACAATAACATCCATCCAGACAATATCAGGACATACATCCACTTGTGGGCTAATAACTAAAATTTGGCATATAAAATTTAAAACAGAAGAGAAATATTCTCAAAACAGGCTGTCAGTAACACACAGTGAGGCAGAAACATATACTGTTACATAAAGCAGACCCAAGATAAACTCCACCGGAGTAAAAAAACTCACATCACAAAAAGAAAAAACAAAAAAACAAAAAAAAACTGTGTCACTCAAAATGAATCCTCAGTTTTTAACACGAAGAAAGACAAATCAGGCAACAAGACAGAAAGCACATTGCGATTACTTGTCCATCAATGTGATGAGACAATAAATGAACCCACGCTGAAAGAGCAGGATGGAAATAAATTTCCTACATAGTGAGGGAGAGAACGGCTCCCCTCAGGTCTCAAGAGAGTCTCTCTACCACGGCCTCCACACCGGGCCTCTGCTGCTGCTGCTGCTGCTGCTGCTGCCACTGCTGCTGCTGCAGCTGCTGCTGCTGCTGCCGCTGCTGCTATCCGGCTGCATGTCGGGTCTGAACGGGGAGCAGCTGCTGGCTCTCTGTGTCTGACGGAGCGTCTGCTCTGGCTGCCGGAGGACCTGCTGAGGTCTGGCCGAGGCCTCCGTGGCTGAGCCCACGGACAGAAAGTGAACCGAGTCCCTCAGGCAGCGGGAGTAACTCTGACAGAGACCCGACTGCAGCTGCTGCCTCAGGAAGCTCACCGTCATCTCCAGGATGTCGGCCTTCTCCAGCTTGGAGTTGGGCTCCTGCTTGTGGAACTCCTTCTCCAGGATGACCTTGAGCTGCTCGATGCAGGTGTTGATGCGGTCCCTGCGCATTTTCTCCACTATGGGTTTCCTTAGCTGTGAAGGAGCAGGCAGGCGGGTCAGAAACCTGCTTCAGACAGGAGGTTTCTGCTTTCAGAATCACAAGTAAAAAGCGTTTTTTACTCACTTTGATGTTGTCCCTCTCGGACATCCTGAGGTGGTGGATGGAGGAGTAGCTGTTGGGGCAGGGGGACATGTCTGCAGGTGAGCTGAGATGCTTCTCGCAGGGCAACACGCTTGGCTCTGATTCCTCTGGAGGAGCTCGCTCCCGGTTTTATACCGCCTCATTAGCATAACAAAGCCACGCGGTTCAGGCCGGGCTGGGGTTCCCACACTCTGACCAGTGGGACTCCCAGCTCCACAATGGAGGACGCGTCAATAAATCAGAGAGAGAGAGAGAGAGAGCATATCTGTGCCTGGTGTGGTTCCCAAGATAAGCAACAGGTAATTAAAAGTGTATCAAGGGGTCATCTCAGAATTTATCAGGTTAGATGGAGATTTATTTTTTTATTTTTTTATTTTTTATTTTTGGAAAGCTTTAAAAGAGATGATGATCGCACACATTCTTTGAATATTTCCTTTAGCGTCTGAACTGTTGGATGTAGACCATGTGTGTCTCTATACCCCAAAATATTTATAAAGGTGCACTAGTTGTACCAGAATCATTACATTTTTAGGCATAAGCTACTAGTGTAACACGAGTCAGATACTGTACCTTATTCAAGTCCCATTTACACTTTTATGACGTTACAACCAGAAACTTCAATGTGTTTTCCTGGAATTAAATGTTTACGGTTTCTGTTTTTGCTTTGACTAGGCCATTCTAACACACACAAACATGCGTGTTAGGTCTGTTGCTGTCCTGCCGGAAGCTGCGGCTTTTTGCTCCGGGGTCAACTGTTGGCGACCTCTATCAGGTTTCCCTGTGCCTGCTAAAGACAGACACTCCCACAGCATGACGCTGCCACCACTTGTTTCTCCTTGTTGAAACCAGAGCAACTGCTTCTCTTTATATTTTTTGTGTCCTGTGCAGAATTTCTTAAAGCTCTCTTGTCGTCTCATCACTTCCATAAAAAGGCAGCTTACTAGAGACATCGCTAACAGATCCTCCCACTCCGGAGCTGAGGGTCTCTGCGATGCCTCCACGGTAATCGTGGCCGTTTCTGCCGTCTCTCTAACTGGTGTTGCTAATTCCTACATAATAACGGTACTCAACTGCACATTTCTTTGAATCAGAGTATGCTATTTTTAATAACTGTATTTTTTATTTTTTTTTTGACCTTGTGTGAACTTTGCCTGCTTCCATCCGTCCAGCTGGTACGTCCTAATTTTCCCCCACTGATTATGGAACAACTAGCCAAACTGCATCAGTTTTAATGGGCCAGTTTGTCAATGCTCCTTCCTTTTTCAGGTGACGGACTGAAGGGTGAGGTCAGACCTTCAAACGGAGGGTTACTGTTTTATAACTCTGCTTTAAACTTCTTTACTGCTTCCTTACGCTGGGTGGGATGTTCACCGTGTCGCAGCCGTGGTTAAACTGAGTTCAAGTGATTCACACATGGAGTTTGTTTACTTGTTGTGTGGCTTCTGAAAGGTCATCTTTGGCACTGAATCCAAAGTCCTCCAGATTAGCTTCAAAATCTCTTAAAGATTTAGCGAAGTGAAGAATTGTTGGCGCTTAAAACTTCAAAGAACGCGCCGTCCTGACACGTATTTGAGTAAAACTCCCAACCTGCTGTTTCTACCTCCTCTTCTCTTCCCTTCACGTTTGCTTTCTATTCATAACATAAAAAAAAAAAAAAAAAAATGAGGCTACTGTCTGTTCCCGTCACACCTGACGTGTCTGTGCAAAATCAGACCTTCCCCCTACCCCAAAAAAAGGTTCAGTGTTCACCACGCTGTTGCTGGAGCTCTTTGTCTGCAAGTGTGTGGGAAGATGGGTTCCCCTCCCACCAGCGGCCCGAGAGCTCCGAATTCCTGCCATAAAATCCCGTCCATCACTGAGACCTGCGGCGGCGCGGGACTGCTACCCATCAGCCATCTCTCTGTGAGAGTGGTATCTCTCGTTTCCCACACTCTGCGCCTATTCACTGGCCCTGAGACGGGGGACAATAGAAGTGTGTCTTGTTACACATCACATTAGCTACGGTGTTTGATCTCCTGTTGAAGGGGAAGAAGGGGAGGGGCCGGCTTCAGCCAGGCCATCTGGCCTGGCATACTAGACCCTGAGAAAGTCTCAGGCAGGCATGCCACACTCTCCACAACTTCTGCACACAGCAAAAAAGAAGAAGAAGAAGAAAAAAAAACAGTTGTGAAAGACTTTAGGAGCACTTGAGACATAATTCAAGCATCTGGCGTCACACCGCGACTGGTGGAACAGAGGAAAGTGGAGCGTGTGACCTGCAGGGGCGTCCCCGGCCCATTTCTCAGTTTCTAAAAACCCCTGTTGGAAAACAAGGACGGACTAAACAAGGTGTTAGCAATCCCTGTGAGAAATACTATAGACGGGATGAGATACAATATATACAAAAAATGCAGTGCTGGGATGTTTTTTCCCTGCTTATGGGTGTGTCGGTATTTTAAAGTCATTTTGATCAAAAGTCTTTGGTCGGGTGGCTGTGGTGGCGTAGGGGTTTAGCTCAACCCATGTTTGGAGGCCTTAGTCCTTGATGCAGACGTCGTGGGTTCGATTCCTGGACCTGGGGACACCCGCATGTCTTCCTCTCTTTCCTGTCAGCCTACTTTCGAATAAGGGCCACTAGTGCCCATAAAAACCCTTGGCAAAATTAAATATATATGTATAAAATCTTTGGTTGTTTATTTCTGTCCTGGCCCTGCATCTGTTCGTCTCTGCACACTGTCCAAACAAAGGATGCAGCTTAGTGGAGGAAGTGTGAGCCAGGCTTAAATTTACAGTCAGAAGATGTGCAAAATGTGAGAAAATGTAGAAAGTAAGTAAATAATAAGGTTATATTTTCTTCTTGATTCACAGACATTGCAGTATTCTTGCTGGAGTTTCACACAGCAAGAATAAACAGCAAACAGTTTGACCACTTTAATAGTTAAGATGCAGCTTTAATTATTCATATTGGTGGTTTTTCCACTTTCAAGTGTGACTTCCAACGCCTGACAGTTATTACAATGATCATTTCCGACCTGATTAAGATGATTTTTTTAACGTGCCTTCTTTGAGGTTTAGGGACGTTTTGAGAATCTGCAGAGGTTCAGCGGGAAACCAAAACTTCCTGAGTTGTTTCCACACATCCTTGACCAGAACACGGCAAGAGGAGACACTTTTGAAGCTGGCAACACGAATGACATGTCATTCCTGCACGGTAAGTTTAACTCGCTGCGTCTTCTGTTGAAGTATCTCATAAATAAATCATTTGATTTAAATCTTACACTGCAGGGAATTTCTTGTCTTTCAGGTGAATCAGATCCAAGTCAAGATGTTATCAAATCACCTTTGATTTGATAACAGGAATAAGATGAAACACGGCATATAAAATAATGATTAAAATTAAGAAAACACTGATAAGTTTCTGTTTAAAACTTCATCAGAAGTTGATTTATTTCACATTTTCAAACGCAAACTTCTCACAGAAGCAACACGACAGATTGTTTCAGTAAAGTCTGAAGCGAGAATAAAACACCTTTATAAAAGGCAATAAGTAGGAGATGTGAAACATCTATTATGGACGTCATAAACAAACAGGAAACACAACTTCCAGTTACACTCATTCAAATAAAAGCCAAACGATGGTTACAAATACACGCGTCACAATCCCAACAGGATTACAGTAAACATGGATCCACTGGCTCGATAAAACTTCATCAACTGCAAAATGATGAAACATAGAAACGGCTGGTACTCGGTATCGATGCACAGATTGTTCCGGCAAATGTCTCAGACATTTAAAGAAAATAAAACCAACATGGTTCAAACGGCACAGCAATGGCTTTCCATTAACGTTCCACTCAGGAACAGAGAGGCGACTCATCACAAAGTCTTTTTGAAGTCTTTCCATGGGAAACTCTGCACAGCTTCACTACACGAAGTTAAACTTGTGCCCAAGGCCGGAGGACGTTAGACTCCAGGAGAGTCTTTTACTTTTCTGTCCATGACGTTCACAGACGTAGTGATCTCTCTCTCTCTCTCTCTCTGTTCACCAGGGTCTCCACAGAGAGCCGCCGGTCGGGCCCAGGTCCTTACTGGAGCTGACCCGATGGAGGGGAGAGCCGGGCGGAGAGGGGCTGCTGAGGCCGTTCCTGCCGGACGCCTGCAGGCCCTGGAAGTGGCCGAGGAGCAGCCGGTGAGCCCGAGTCTGGACCTCGCAGCGGGACAGGAAGCCCACGGCCTCCTGGACGCAGCGGGAGTAGCCGTCCCTGGCCGTCACGGGGCCGGAGGTCAGGTGCTGCTGCTGCTGCTGCTGCTGCTGTTGCCAGGTCCTCAGGTACGACACGGCCATCTCCAAGATGTCGGCCTTCTCCTGCTTGGAGTCGGGCTGCTGCCGGAGAAACTCTGGACCCAGCAGGGATTTCAGCTGCTCGATGCTGGTGTTGATGCGGTCTCTGCGTAATTTCTCCACCATGGGTTTTCTCAGCTGGAGGACAGAAAAAGGGAAGACAGTTGAGTAAGTTTGAATCACTCTTCATCATCACTTTTCAAGGTAAGTGTCTAATTTAGACCCACAACAAAAGTAAGAAGAAAATCAAGCAAATGAAGGAGTCTACAAAAGAATTCTTATTCATTAAAGATGCAAAATGTTAAGAGTTCTGGTGGACTAAAGTAAATCTTAAACCCTTTCAGGCCCAATTGGACTTTAGCCATGTGACATAACTTAAATAAAAGCTGATTTTGGTGCAGAAAAAAAAACCCACTGTTCAGTGAAAGTCACGAGTCTACCTCGGTTACAAACAAACCTTCCGAGTTGTACTCAATAATTTGCACAAAACCAGTCACAAAAGCGGCCATTTTGCCCCCTCCAGGTCTCAGCCGTTGGAGGTTTACCTTGTGAGCGGGGGTCAGGAGCTCCTTGCCGGCGTGGCCGTAAGCAGTGGGCGCCATCGCTGCGGAGCAAGAGCGGCGCGTTCAGCTCGGCGTGAAGAGCCGCGTCGAGTCCGCGCCGCCGCGTATTTATACACGCACATCTCCATATGAATGTGTGAGTCTGAGTCCTGTCGGAGTTTCTCACAGTCCCCGGAGCCAATGGGAGCGCTGGGAAGGGCTTGAGGGAGCGCGGGGCTGCCACATGCTCAATGAAGTGTTTATAGCCGTGGGGACAATGAGTGTGCCTCCGGGGAGCAGGTGGAGAAATGGACCGCGAGAGAAAAATGCCCCGGGGTGGTGGTGGTGGTGGTGGTGGGGGGAGCTGGGAGAGTGACCCGGCGCTTGTGTTGATATGGGAAAGTGGTGACCCCAGAGGGAAGCACGCCGCTGTCTCATGTCGTCTCCACTGCCACGTAATTGCGGACAAAGTGCCTCCGCCACCAGGCGCACGTGGGCGTTGGAGAGGCCCAACATGCGGCAACTTCCACCTGATGGAGGCGGCAAACCTCCCCGGTGCCGCCGAGCGGCAGGTCGGGACGGCGCGGAAACGCCCGAAGGACAAACAGGGGAGGGGCTTCTACCGGAAGGAAGAGAACCGGCGGAGTGAAAATAAGCTTTTAAAATAAATAAGCGTGTAACTTTGTGTTTGAGGACGAGGTGGCGCCAGTTGCCCTGATGCGCCTTCAGCTACTGGAAGGTTTATTCTGCCTTAGTGCTGCTAATAACATGGGAATGACATGCAGTCTTATTCAATAAATTAGGATCTGCATAGATCATTAGAAATGCATATATAAATATGTCAAAACGGGAGTAATCTGATTAATCTATATAATGTATTTCACTTGTTGCTGGAACTTTTCAGCCATGTTCTAATATGTGGAATAAGTCTGTATGTTTGCTTCCCTGCAACTTTAAACAGTTTCATAATTCAGGATTTTTTTTTTTTTTTTTTTTGTGAGGAATTATCACACAGCTGCCTTTTGCTAAAAACATAAACGGCATGAGATTCTGTCAAAATGTCTTCAGTTGGTTGGCAAAAACTTTTGTCCTGCTGACTCACACATAGCAGATCAGATATGATGTGTCTTAAATAAAACAAATATTAAAGATGCAAAAAACGTTTCTGGGTCTGGTTGGGGCATTTCGTGTGTAGAGAGACCATCGACGTTACTGGATTCTCTAAAGTGTGGCTTAAAGCTGAGATGCTGATGTTTGGATGTGTAAAAATATATATTTTCTGCATACAAATCTATCAATAGTTTGGTTTCTGTCAGATCACAATAAAGGAAGTTTCGGTGTTAGGAGAAAACAACAAATGTTAATTCTATGGTTTCATGTATTTTTTCCCACAATATTCACATACTTTGAACTTTTTTCACATTTCCACATTAGAAGCCCACGCTTTCACATATTTTATGTGGATTTCAGGCATCAGACCCACATAGCTAAGTAATACAGACCCAAGTAATACAGTGGGTCTCAGTTCATCTTTACGATCAATCAAAAATCAATCAGTCAGGTTTATTTGTGCGACACGTTTCAGCAGCAAGGCATCTTACATAATTAATAAACACAATCACAAAGTTACTTATAATACACCACAGTCAACAGGCGAACAGACATTGCATTTTGCAAACATGTATCCACGGCTGCGGTTCCGGGTTTGTTTCATCTCTACATGTAGAGACTGAAGTCTTCCCCAATCTTTGCA
This sequence comes from Poeciliopsis gracilis, assembly GCA_911649635.1. NCBI lineage: Eukaryota > Metazoa > Chordata > Actinopteri > Cyprinodontiformes > Poeciliidae > Poeciliopsis > Poeciliopsis gracilis. The sequence goes on along the minus strand of CAJVRI010001220.1, from coordinate 15,799,333 downwards.
AAAAGCACAAGTTCATTAACATTATGAACTTGATTCATCTCTGAATTTGTGGTTTCAAGTTTAGGCCTGCGGCTTGACCCAGCTTGGATAGACAAGACGAGGTTTGGTATGTGAAGCAGACCTCACCCACCTCACTTAAAGTCATGATGCAACAATTAGCACCAGATTGGAGATTAAACACTAACAGAGCATCTCTGAAAGCCTTTCAGCACATATTTCAGGATATCATAGGGACATTTTCCTTGCATCAAGGTGGGACTTTTTTAAATGCAAACAGAAAGGCCTTTGCTGTCCTGTTGCTTACACGACAACATTGACGAAGCAGTGAAAAGTCTTTGCTGACGGTGATCCAACTGCATCTCTAATGAAGTAGCTTCAAGTTGTTTTTTTTTTTTAGAAACTGATGTTGGAATCAGACTTCGACATACTGTGACTTTTATAGGTCAATCTCAACTAACACTTTCAGCTCTTCTCCTTTACTTACCTTCTGCTAGTACAGTTTCTCTTCAGCCCTTTACTTTTTGTGCTACTTTGAAAAAAAGGGGAGCCAGTTAAACACTTGTATCAAAAGCTTAAAGTCTTTCACATGACCAGTATTTCAGACTATCTGAAGAGAGCGAATTGTCAGAAGAATGCTTCAGTTGTTAGCGTTCCCGCTCTCAGCACACGTCAACACCCCAGGCACACACACACGCACGCACACACACACACAGGCTGGTCAGCCTGCCGCTGGCCACGTCTCGGTCACACGCTCCCTTCCTGCCCGTGTGGAACGTGGGAGCTGCTGTGTTCCCAGGCTTCCCACACTTCAGTGTTAATGACTCCAAGGCAGGCTGCACAAAGGAAGTGTGGCCCGTTGAACAAAGACCGAGTGACCAACCCACCCTTTAAACCACACACACACCGAGGAAGGCGAGCTTGTCAACAGGGCTTCCAGGCACACCATCTGGATGGGTCGAGTGCTTTTGTCGGTCAATCAAGCATGAGAGGCGCACACCGTGAGAACTGGAGAGGCTGAAATAGAGACGAGAAGTTAAATGAGAAGATCAAGTGTGTGTGTGTGTGTGTGTGTGTGCGCGCGCGAGCTGAGAAGCCTTCTAATTTGCTTCATCTAGATGGTTTTTAGAAATAAGTGAAGGAAAAATTGGGCGTTTTTCTGATTTGTAAGTAACTGCTTTGCTAGAGGTCAAATAATCAACTAATGGAATCAGTGTAGATTCTTCAAACACATACAAAAAGATACTATTTTAAAAACTTACCATGTCATTCTTGACTAAATAGACACTTGTAAGGAAAATGTTTGTCCTCCACATTCCCACCAAACATCCTCCTATAATAAAGCATCATGGGAGCCACAAGAGGTCTCTGAAGGGCCCCTCCCAGCTGTTTCTTCAGATCGGGGCCTTTGTTTATCATCGTTCCAACTAATTTATTCACTTTTTATTGTCACTGCGTTGCTTTGTGATTGGTCAAACGCGGTGAGAACCAGCATGGCATGAAATGAGTGGGAAAGTTGGCGTGAAGAAGTATTTAAAGGAGGAAAACCTCGGTGGTCAAAATCATAACCTTGAAAAGCCGTTGAAGGCCCTGAGCCAACGTCTGACTGAGCGACCGTCATGAAGGATCAGCGCACGGCGTAAGTTCATTTCCTGGACGTTTAGCTTGAGTTGATGTTGATCTAGAACTAGAAAGTATTTTAGATTGCCTTAAAAAAAAGTGGAGATTTGATTTAAGAATGGGGAAGACTCTGGAAGAATCCCAAAGCAATAGCATACTTGGGAAGTCCGCTTTCAATACTCCAACCCATTCCTGTGATAAATTTTACAAATAAAACCCAAATGTCTAAAATGTAATCCTGTTTCTTTTCAGCTTGTGTAAGATGAGCCTTTTGGAAAGGAAGTGCACAAACAAAGCAGCTCAGCTCAGCTCTGCGCGGGGATGAGCAGACGGGACGCCTGGGACGGGCTGCTCTCCTTCTGCTCCACTGAAACGCTCTTCATTTTCCAGAACAGCTTCACCAGAGCAACCAGGGAAGAAGCCAGGAGGCTGCTCCCTTCTTCCCCTGCTGTGGATGTGATACCGGACAAACTGATGGATTATATACATACATTTATATATATATTCAAAAAATTGTGATTTTGTTTGGAGTGTCTTGAAGATGCTTCACTCAGGGTGGAAAACATTTTTATTTTTTTAATATTTTCATTTAAGGTTACTCATCTTAGGTGTAAATTGTAAAAAAACAAAAACTTTTGTGACTTTCGTGGTTCACAAATGTGCATTCGTTGCCTTAAGCATCCTTGAATGTGGACCGTGTCATTAGGATTGCTTGATTTAAACTGAAAGCTATATTCCGTTGATTAAAAGGGTCATTTTTATTTTACAGAATGTTTGAATGTTTCAAGACGTTGTTGTTTATTGTGTATGAGACAGTTCTGTTTCTATACTCATCATGGAGCGTCAGCTTTAATCTGTTTAAGATTATCTTGAGCAGCTAATTCTGAAGGTAAAGTTAACATTCACATTTTTTATTTAATCCAAATGAGCTCCAGATGCCATATTTGGCTTCATCATGCATGTTGGAGTGTGTCGCCCCCTAGAGGTAGAAGTAGACTTCGCCAGAGAAGTGACGTTGCGCACTATAAAGAAAGTGAAGTGATTTAAAATGAGTGGAAACATCAGTTAGTGAAAAGAGTTTCACAAACTGGACGGCTTTTTTATAAATAGTGATATAAATAGGAGGTGTAAATACATAAAATGTATTAATTTAAATAAATGTGATCTCATCAACGTTACTGAATATAATGATGGTTTGTCCACATCAGTAAATTACAGTATTTCAGACTATAAGTTAAAATGAAGAATACTGCGAATAAATCATGAAGCCACTCGGAGCGCAGAATGAAACACCCAGAGCCTCAAATATTTACCACTCCTGGAATGTTTCTACATTTTGTCACATCTCCAAACTTTGATGTTTGATTTGCAATTTGAAGGAGAGAAAAAAAAAAGTCTGTTCCACATCATAATTCATTTCTTTACAAGTCAGACAAATGTGTGCAAACGAACTCGGTCCATCCCGACTCTCTGTTCAGGTTTGTTGAATAGAGGGTCAGCGGGTCTCAAGTTTGGCCGCGCAGATTCTCCCATTCATTAGAGGCTGGACTTTGACTGGGCCGTTTTGACATAAGTTGGTATTTGACAACACATTTTGTATGCGGGTCAAAAAGTTTATTCTGGACTCATCTGACTACAGCGTCTCCTACCTTCTTCCAAATATGGTTGCTGACCTTAAACAATGACTTTCTTCTGGTCGCCCTTGCTGAGTTCATGACCAACACTTGTCCAATCAGCAGTTCCCCCCACATGAGCAGTGGATCCCTGGAGATCCTCCAGAGGTATCGTGTGTCTTCTGACAGAAAGTGAAAAGGTTTAAGGCCCATGAATATTTATGCAGTGCATTATATGTGATGACAGCGCTCCGGTATGAAAGGATTTCTTTCTCAATGTGCAAACAGCAGCCAAAACAGAAGAGGTTACCCTTGAATCAGACTGAAAGTATTACAGCTTTATTAATTATATGCTAAATTCAAAAAAAGCAGACATTCAGCAACAGTTTAAACATTGTAGCATTGGGAAAAGCAAATCAATGATGACCTGGGGAAAGTGTACACCATGCATTTAGATCTGAAGAACAACGACAGAGTTTCCTGTCATCTGAAAGTGAATGAGATGCTGAGATTTACTTCACATAAATTTCGGTTGTCGTCGAGAGAGTGTAGTCGGTTAATTTGAAAGTCTAAATTTGAGAATGGAGAGTGGCCTTAGAAATGAAGGAAGCAAAACCAAACGACAAAATCATAAGAGGAAAGTGTTTAAAGCATGTAATGCAAGTCTGTTTTATTGTCATTTTAGACATTTCTGGCATCTCATTGCAACAGATGGAATCTTTCATGGACTTATTTCAAAAGGCAGAAAGTATATGGAAGAAATTAAATCAAAACTTTTTTTTTTTTTTTTAAATCCCGTTTCGCTTCTGATGTTGATAAAACAAACCTAAGACATTTTATTCTCCCGACCGTCACTCAAATTTCCAGTTAGAATCCACATATACTTGTAGACTTAACAGCAGAGGGAAAATGACAGGCACTGCAACCGTGAGACTATGAAAGCACTCTGTCGATTTAAAAAACCCCCCGACCACAAACCAACTCAAAGCAAAACAAACAAAAACAAAAAACTGAAAAGATAAAATCAAATGCCACTCGTAATATGAGCTGGGTCAAATCCCAAAAGTATTTCGGTTCTTCTAACGTCGCACTGTAAGGTCGGGGTTCGGGTTGGGGGGGGGGAAGAGCTTCGGAGCCAAAAGCCGAATCACCCCAAAACAGAATTCACAAGTTCTTACCGTCAACCAAAAAGATCAACGTCTGAATGTGAAAATGCTGCCGACTTGCTCAGGAAAAAAAAAAAAAAAGAAATAAAAAGGAAGAAAAAAAAGACAGAAAAACTTTCAGCTTTCTGACAAAGAGAGCACACCAGAAAATTCACAACATTTCTAAAAAGATCATTTTTAGTTGAGCTTGCTAAAAAAAAAAAATAAGAAAAACAGGATCATGACTTTAAATGAAGACTTCAGCAGTTTCAATCAGTCCGGCAGAGTAAATTCTGTTTTAGCGCGTCGTTCCCCTTTTAACAGCGGCGTCTTGGTGTTAGAGGTGTTTAATCTGTCTGTGCAGACTACACACAGGTTTTGCTTATTTTATTCTGTCATATGGGTGTGGGAGTTAAGTGGGAAGCATGGTGTAGACCAACTGCATGTGTTCTTTGTATCTCAGAGTGGAAACCTCTTAGTTTTTTCCTCTTTTTTTCTTCAGGTTGGTAGCTGTATCGGTTATGTGTCGGGATTTTTGTCGGGGGTTGGAGGGGTGTGTCTGGTGCTTGGTTCAGGGCAATGCGTTCAACACATCCTGCAGGAAGAGGTCTGGCTCTGGGATTTCAGAGAGGAGGCCTGGAAAAGAGACAAACGGAGGGGGGGTGACTACTAGGTCCAAATAATTTTGCAGTTCTAAAGTTGATCAGGAGTGCGTTTTCACTGACCTACAACATCGAAAAACTCAGACATGGACTCTGCAGGCATGAGCTCATCCTGGAAGGCCCTCAGCACCCGCTCAGAGGCCTCGTAGATGGGCATGTCGTTGTGACGGACATATTCTGCCAGCGAGAAGGACCAGCCCCCCTCTGTGTTGCTGGTAGGTACTTTCTGTTATCAACATAAGAGCACAAAAAAATATGATGGACACTGGCTCACATAGAAATGAAGTCTTCTTGAATACTGCCACATAGAAGATTATCTTGCTTTCTTTTACCGTTTGTACTCCCTTTTGTATTTTGGGGGAAAAAGCAATGTATGATGCACAAATCGAAATACAACAAAGTTTTCCAAAGCTGATCAATGTTTTAACAGCTTTTACTGAAAGAAATAAGACAAAGTGAAGAGAAGAAATCTTCAGGAGATGGCTGTTTTCAGCAAATTTTAAAACATTAGTGGACATTTACACTAAACATGTCGTAGACGAGATCCACCAAGCCCCAGAAGAGAAGAGGAGAGCGGTACACTGCATATTCCTTTGGTGTTTTATCTGTGACTCTGGAAATGAAACAAACAAAAAAGACAAAGAAGAGGATTAAGACAAGAGTGAAAAACTGTCTGATATATAACTACAGTTCTCCCCCTGTCTCCCATTACCTCACATCCAACACATGTGCAGTATGCTACTTACAACATAACATGTAAGACCATTACAGGTGGAATTTAAAACCTGGACTGATACAGTGGAGAGTGTCGTACTTGTTTGTGGAGACAGCAGAAACTTTGCGTGCATGTGCGGCGACCAGTAGTCTTCGAAGGAAATAAACCCGTGAGCTCCTCCACTGTTCAGGGGGCAATATGTGCATGGCCAGGATGGTGAAATAATGGGGTCCTTCGACCTCATAAGAGCTCTCCACCCATTTGTCGCTTGGCTGCTCCTGGAAACTCTGCAGATTCTTCTCCTCTCGGGATGTAGCCCTTGTACTGAACACACAGATTTCAAGGGACGCTTAAAATGAGACTCACTGGTTCCAGCATGAAGCTGGCAGCAGAAATACTGAGTTGATGTCTGGTTGCGAGGTGCAAAACGTACGTGTTGAGAACGTAGAGCACTGTGTGGATGATGTAGGGGATGAGGTGGATGTTGCTCTCGCGGCCCCCGCCTCCTGTGTCCACGCTGAACGACTGTTCGGTGGCGAAGCGCAGAAACAGCAGTTTGGTGTCATGGATGTTGAGTTGGTACGTCGGCTCCCGCTGACCCGTGCACTCCTGAAGATATGTGTTGTGCCTGCGTGGTAGACACGGTCAGTCCAGAGCAATCAAGCTGCGATTCCATGAGAAACATCTAATCCCTCTATGTCAGACAGAGCTGGATATTACCTTGCTAAGCATGTGGCAAAGGCTGATTCTGGCACATGAGGCCCCCAGACAGGCAGCAGTCCGTTGCACTTGGTGTTGGCGTTCTGGAGAGCAGCGCTGTCCCACTCTTCTCTCCCTCGAGCCAGCCTGATCGGAGGAACAGAATTAGGCGTTTGCGTCGGAGTAAATGAGAACGGACGAGCCGTGAGAGCAGAGAAGGAGGTTACCTGACGGCGGCCAGGTGGCAGTCGTAGTGGACTATGTTAAAGTGGGACACGGTGCTGTAGCCCTGCTGCTTGCGAGGCTTGTTTTCAAATTCCTCCAAGGCCACACGCTTTGTGAAGGTGTAAATACCCAAAACTTTGGTTGGCTAATGAGAAAGAAAAAGAGAAAGTCATTATAAATGACATACAAATGATGAAAGTAAAGTCTTGTAACTTTCCAGCATTCTATCTATTAAGATGCAGGACTCAATACATCTTGCCATAAATCTTTTAAAACCCAATGTATAGTTCTTGGCAGAGCAACTAGTATGTGAATGTTTGTTTTCTCACATCATTATATATTTTACTGTGTTGCGTTTAGGACCTGCTGGATGTGTTGGTTACCTGGAACTTGTAACCCTCTCTGCAGATACAGCAGGTCAAACCTGGCTCCTCAATCAGCTCCTCCATTTGCTTCAGAAGTGAAGTCTTTGTGACGACCTGCCCCTTCTCGTTGGTCTGAACAGCAGACACGATGAGATGTAACAAAACTACACTATTCACACAACAGAAAGAGAATTGTTATCTGAGCCCTACCGTCATGCCCAGCGTTCCCAGAGCCTTCTGCCTCATGGCCATGGCCATTCGCTTCTTCTCGGCTCGGGTTTCCCTGCGGGCCGCTTCGATCTTGAGGTTGACATCGCGGTGTTCTCGCAGAGCCTCCAGAAGGTTCTCCGCCAAGGTCCCGATGCCTTCGTCACTGGATACCTGCTCCAGCTTGTGCAAGTTGGTTATTGAATCTGTTCCTATCAACACCTGGACGTTAAAAAAAAAATCAAATAAAAAATGCATTAATTTGAATTTGAAGGATTTAAATGGAAAAGTGTTATTTGTCAGTGAGTTACTGGAGATTTGTTAGGTCTTGTGTACCTGTGTGGGAGGATGCTGCACAGCCAGACCACGGAGCAGTCGGAGGATGAAGGGCAGCGCTGGTCTGGAGAGGAACTTCTTCCAGACATCTGCATCCAGACTGAGGAAATCAATAAAAAAAGTTTTTGTGATGATTTAGGATGATACTAAATAAAATCTGAATTTTAAAAAAATGACCATCTCCAGATATTTGCAGCAGAAGGAGACCTACTTTTTTGCATTTGGGATATGTTTCTTCATGTAGTCCAGTGCACTCTGAGTGATTCCTTTCTGGAGAATGAGGTCTTTCAGCTGATGGCCGTTGCTGTTGTTCTTGATTCCAGCTGCGATTTTGCAGAAGCAATCCAAAAACACTTTGTCTTCTGCACTGTGCTCCTCATCGTACCTTAGAGAAATATTACGGAAGTCACGTTTACAAAAGTCACCTAAACAAGTGTGGTTCAAGCTTTTTTTTTTTTTTTATTTCTGCATGTCTCCCAGTGAAAGTGGCGCATTGCTCACTTGTCGAAGCTGCAGCACGGTTTGAAGCGTTCCACCAAAATCTTCATCTTCTCTAGTTCACCAAAGGAGAGGAAGGGGATGATCCGCAGCAGACCCTGCAGCACGCTGGGGTTCGAGCGAACAAAGGGAGTGTTGATCTGGTCTAACAGCATGACAAGCTGGTCTTTGTCACCTGTGAGCAGAAGGTTACCCTGAAAAAAAGGAGAATAAAAAAAAAGTTAATCATATAATTAATTAATGGATTAATGAATTAATATTCATTATAATTTTTCTTCATGCAATATGAAAGTTGAAGAGAAATACTTGGACTCCAATAAATATGAGAATTTTGCAAGTTGGTTCAGGCTCTGTGCTGGTAATATTTTTGTTGTTTACCGCAGCAGAAAATGCTTTAGGAGGAAGTGAATATGTTCTGCTAAAATCATAGAAAACTACAATTTAGTTTGATTTCTATCAAATGATCAACTCATTTTTTTCCCATAGCCAGATACAGTATCTATGGGAGAGTCCAACTTTATTGCATATTAAAGGATTTATGACTATTATACAATCCTAATTCAAAGAACATAAATAATTTGTTCAGCAAACACTTTTATATCTTACCTTGTCTTCTGAAATCTCTGCGTTGGCTTCATCAAGAATGATCTCCATAATGCTCAGAACTTGTTCGGCTATGGAGGCTCCACCGCTGTCCTTACTCTCCTGCTCTGCTACCAACGCCTACAAAAACATGAAAGAAATGAGCATTCAAAAATATTCACAAACAGCCTTTAAAAACGCCAAACTAGATTAAATGATTATCTTATCAGATTATCTGCTGACAGACATACCAGGTTCAGCGTTCCCAGCATGACGTTGAGTGTGTTCATCTCTGGTCTGACCAGTTGTTGCCGGTTGATCTTCACCTTCACGCAGTAACTGAACAACTTCAGCAACACCTGAGGAAACAAAAACACAAGGATCAACTCGGCTGCCAAAACAATCAAGATCACAACTGAGTTGCCAAGTTTAACTTTACTAAAAATAAAATCCCTGTTGTAACCAATTTTATTCATTTTGCAGAGTCTTATGCATCACCGCTTCAACTAAATGCTAAGCTAACAGGTTTGGCTTACAGTTAGCAGATGTCTTCCTTGTTTAAAGTCTTTGATCCCAGACAGCCGGTTGAGCATACACTCCAGTCCTCCGCACTGAGCCATGACTCCTGCCATCTTGTACACTTCTTCGTCGTCCTCCTCTTCATCTGTAATCAAACGTTTCCCTTATTTGTGAACAATAAAGTGGACGTTCGACCTGTTCATACAGATTCATTTTCAAATTAAAGATTGGATTTAAAAAGAAAGAAAAAAAAAATCAATTATTCTGGTTTAGGTAACATCATTGAAAAAAAAAAAAATAAAATATATATATATATATATATCTTTTTTTTTCTCAGGGCTACAAATAATAATTTAATCCTGAATGTTCCTAGCATTCAGGATTAAATTACAAAACATGGGAACATGCTGTGTAAAGGACTTGTTGTTAAATAGAAATCTAACCTGTGGTTGAGTCCAGAGACTCTATGAACTCCTCAGTGGCGTCTCCGAGTAGACCTCTCATTCGATAAATGATTCTCATTGGCTCGCCCTTTGGGAAAACAAAACACCAGGGTTAAGGTATGAAATAATATTACTGGAATATTTCAGATCACGAACTTCACATAAAATCAAACGTGCATGCTGGTAATTAACTGAGAAAAATGGAGATTGTCTCACCTCATTGGTCGGGCACCAGACCTTCTTATAGACCTCTGCCACTGAAAGATCTAAGCTGATGATTTTGTTGTTGACCAGAAGCTGTGAAAACCAGAGGAGTGCCAAAAGAAATTTACTTTAAACATTCTGATAAATAGAAAAGTTTGATAAAAAAACAAAAAAAAAAACGTTACCTCCATGCCACTGTCGTCTTCAAGAAGCGCCACAAGGTCGCAGTCCTGACAGATCTTGTTCTTGATGTCCCTCATCAGAGGGCCGATGCCCGGCTCGTTGCTGCTGTAAGGGTTTCCTGGCATGCGGCCCTGCAGGAAGTCTTCCTGCTGAGGATCTTTTTCCAGGGTCACAAAGAACTCTGTCACCTCGTTCTCCTCCTACACAGGAAGCAGCAGATCAAAACACATCAACTTTAACAATGTACTCAACTAGTATGTTTTATACTTATGAAATTTATATTTTCTCACATTTTTCATGTCAAAAATAGCATTTTTTTCTCTTAAGTTTGTCAGAGGTCTCATGCACAGTCAATTTTTAAAGTAAAAATAAAATATGTAAAGTTCATGTGTAATTTATTGCAGATATTTCTAAAGGAGGTTTAAAAAACAAAATCTGCAAAACCACAAAGGGGAAAATAAAGTCTGATGGCCCGACTTGGGTGAGAAACTGAAGAATGGATGGATGGGTTAAAGGACAGATACACAGACAGATGGACGGCTGAATGGACCAACGGATGGATGGACATGTTAATGGAAAAATGGACAATCGGAAGGCCAGATACAACAATGCTACAGGGACTAAAGTCATGATATGCTTATGCATACTTAAGCAGACTTGAAAAAACTGATCATACTCCAGATTTTATCTCGGGTTTATGGTAGTTGTATTTATGCTAATAAGCGAATGGTAATGTGAATTTACCGGGTAGATTATGCTGCACAGTCTCTCAAAAATGAACACAGGTGTTCTGTAATCATCCAGGTTGTACCGCTTTGCCGTCTCGATGCAAACTGCCATGAAGGCTTTGGTTTCAGACTCCGTACCTATCAGCAGAACAAGAAAACCATTTTTATTGTTCAGGACGTCAAAAAAAGAGAAAAAGGCTGCTGTATATGTGTTTATCAGTCTTTTGAATAAAGGAGAACAATTTGATTAACTTAAAATTGTTAAATGTGTCAAATCCAAAGATTTTATGCTTAAAACACAAGCAAAAATAAGTTTCGGTCTGTTGATGTCGGGTCTGAGCAGACCTGTCGTCATGTCCTCCAGCATCTCCAGCAGCATGTCCTGAGTTTCATCGATCAGCTTGGTGCGCTGCACCACCAGCTTCCTCAAACACAGGTAGCCATTCAGCACGGTGCCCACCAGCCGGCTTTTGAAGTGCCGCTTAATGGACTCCACCTCCACAAAAGAGGACAGGAGTCCTACAGCGCAATAAAACAGAAATTACTATGACAGCAAACCAACGGTACAGTGTGCTATAACAAAAGATGAAGACAAGCCCACCAGTCAGGCTCTTCAGAGCGTAGCCTTGCTGTAAGTCTGTGCTCAGAGTTGCCTCCTCCAGAGCCAGGAGGTTAGCTATTTCCTAAAGAAAATAAATGACAAAAATGGAGCATTAAATTAGAGATTCATAGTGGATTTGCAAATATGAACATAAAATAATCTGTTTTCAAAACTGCAAAAATCTGAAATCTACAATGCACATTTCTTTGTCCAATATAAACATAAAATACTCTTTTAGTTTTGGGTTGCATATTATCAAGCAGCCTCACAGCAATTGAGAAAAGCAACTCTTGAAATGGTTTGAACTGTTATTTTCATTTTTCTATTATGTGAATAATGTATTGCCTTGGTGATGAGGTTTCCAATGTAGGGCAGGACGCCGCGGGCGGCCAGGTAAACCTTCCAGTGTGTTGGCTTGATCAGCTTCTGGTACAGGCCCAGATATTCAGCTGCACACTCTCCAGCCACACTCAGCTCGTCCAGGTAACTGAAAAACACACAACAGTACCTCAGATTCACAGCTTATCTTACTCTGTAAGATTAAAGTTTGAATTAATATATAAATTAAGATTCCTTGTTAATATATATTTAGTCACATATTTCTCTTGGTACATTCAATTCTATTAGTCATTATCTTGACTTTTCAACAAATTGGTAAAAAATACATATTTCACTGGTTTGGTGTTGGTTACAAATTGTCTCTCTATACAGAGCTTTGCATATTGAATGATATGAAAGTTAAGAGTTGCATGGTTTGTGTTTCAGTTCCTACCTGGTCAGCAGATCCAGGACCTGCTGCTTGCGGCTGGGGATTGTGGTAAGAGCTTCCACGATGGTGCAAGCAGCCTGCCTTGCAGCCTGGGTGGCTGGTGTAAACAGAACCTGCAACAAGCAGTAAATACACTTAGTGAAGTGAATTCACTCCAGTAGATATTTTAGCTCACATTCACTACATGAATAATGTATTACCTGCCGTAACCAGTTGTTATGGCTCAGTTTGAGGAGACGAGGGAACAGGCCTTCACCTTTCCTGGATCTCATGAACTGCTTCCACTTCCAGACGTACTTCTCCTGCAGGTACTGTTTCCTTAACTCTGCTTTCCCCTGTGGCTTTGACACAGCTTCCTGGCCTGAGTTAATGCAAACAAACCAAAAGGTAAAAGGTTCATCAAGCTAACTCATTTGCAAAGTACTGAGTGTTTGTCCAGATAAAGTACTTACATCTTGCAGGGAGGCACTTTTTCCAGGCATCATAAGATGCTTTAGGATCTTTTTTCAGCCAAAGTTGAGCTTGAGCATGAATTTCATTACTGTAGGGCCTGACTGTGGTCAGAGACTCAGTAGCAGCATCCTTTAAAGAAGCAACAAGCATAAACGCTTTAAAATGCACATCAAATACAAAGTGAAGATCAAAGAGTCATTTTCAGACAGATATGAAAACAGTTCAAAAGTACGATTTGAACCTCAGATGAAAAGTCGTATTACATTTGAGTTTTTTAATTCCAAAAGTAGTTTTTTACGTATCCTACCAATAAACAGCTAAAGTCCATGAATGCTTTACAAAATTCTGAGGATCAGTAATCTGCCAGAAAACTTCCATCTCTGCATTTCTTCCAAAAAAACTTGCAGAGCTCGTCTTATAGATCATAACTTCTCAACAGTGCAGTCATTTCCAGGTGTGAAAGTCGATCAACTCCGATTTTTTTTTAACCAAAAAACCCCAAAGAGATGAAAACAAGACATTAAACATTTAATATTTACCTTGTTCTTCTTGCTGGTTGGTACAGGAGGCTTTATCAGCTTTTGCAGGATTCTCAGGCACATGAGAGTGATGTTCTCCACAACTACAGGTGTCTTTATATTAACAGACATCAGGAACAGACTGAGAGCTAAGAAAAAAAGGATATAATAGGAAAACACAAAATCAAACTGAAGCTTAACTGACCAAAATCTGTAAACAAATTATCTACCATAGAGAGTTATAATGACTATGAAAACCAGAAGGAGAAATCTCATCTCTGCAAAGAAAACTTATGAAACTTACAAAAAAATTCAAAGCAAAAAGCTGGAGGACCTTTTTATATTACGGCAAAATAAAAAACTATTCAAGTCAAAGCAAACAATGAGATATTTCATTTCAATTACAAAAAAATCAGGCTGAACTTTCAAATGGATTAAAATAGTTCAGGATGAGAGCTCAGACTCACCACAACGCAATCGGAGCTCCCAGCATCCTCCCTCCTTGGAAATCGAGTCTGTTAGCAGAAGCATCTCATACTGCAAATTACTAACCTGATGAGAACAAAAAAAAAAAAAAATATATTCAAGATTAATCTGCATAGCACCAACAAAGATTTAAACACCTTGACCTAGCAGCTAGAATGTCAAAAGATGTGTGGGACATCCTACCAGGTCAGGGTTGGCCCAGTGACCTTTGAGGGCCGCTGACACCTTGGCGATGATGAGGTCATTCATCTGCTGAGTGGCCTCTGGATGATCTCTGGAGCAGGAATGCAACGATGTAGAAAGTGAATTAACCAAGTGTTTTGTGATATTTAAAAGTGTGAGAATCACGTTGAATAATTTTATTTTAATGGTGATTCAACAACAACAACAAAAAAAAAAAACAACTTATTTAGCAGTTCTACTGACAGAGAAACACACCTGGTAAGGAGACAGATCAGCTGACGCACTTCCTCCCTCATGGCTGCTGTGCCTCGCCGCAGGTTGTACTCAAACAACTCCCGGATAAGACCCTGGAGGACAAGGATCTGCCGGAGAGCCGGGTTCGTGGCCAGCGCACGGAGCAGCGTAATGCAGTGGCCCGTGACGGCCGAGGCACAGCCGTAGCACTTGGTGGAGGAGGTGTGGCCGCAACCCAGCACAGACAGGGCGCGGTACTGACTGGCGGTGAAGGTGGGCTGGTGGCTGCTGCTGCTCCGCGACGACTTGGTGGCAGCCTCTCTCTGCTGCAGGTCGTACTCCAGGAGCTCTTTTCGAGATGCCAGCACTTTCTGTAAGCAAAACGTAAGGGATACCATTACGTGGAGGAATAAAACACAGGATTTTTTGGGGGGTTTTCAGCGGGACATCAACAGTTTTTCTTCCTGACCTGTATGATCTTGGAGAGCTCATCGAACGACGTCTTGCAGTCTCCACTGTACTCCTGAGCCAGCTGCTGAATGTACCGGTTCACATTAGCAGAAGACGCACCGAGTCCTGCACCGGCTCCAGTGTCGTCCTGCAACGTGAAGAACATGATGACTTCAAACTGTACAAGCCTGAAATAGATGCTTAATCACAGCATCATTACAATGAATCTACATGTGCAATTGTAAATAGTAAAAGTATTTAGAGATTGTTCCCTATTTTTTGTATATTCCATTCTTTTCCTCATTTTGTCACATTACAACTGCAACTGTTACAGATTATGGTCAAGTGGCTGGAGCTAAATACGGGGGCTTCTGGAAGAAAACCTGTTGGCACCTGCAGAGGTGAGAGACTAGGGGCAGAGATCAACGTTCCACAAGGACAAAATCACTAAATGGTTTAGGTCAAACCATATTTAGTCGAAGTTTAGACTTAAATCCAATTGAGATTCTGTTGCAAGATTTGAAAATAAAGACATCCAATCTAACCGAGTTTGAGCTATTATACAAAACAACAGCCTGTCACGCCCCAGTACTACTTTCTGTTAATCAGAGACGATTCCACTGCAATATATTGAAATTTGTTGTGGGACCATGAAAAACTGTTAAACAGTGAATAATAACAGGGCTTCACTCTAATCCATTATGCATCTTGTGCTTTACCTGAGGTTTCTCTGGCGCTGCCTCATTGACTTTAGACAGCAAGCTTTCTAACTGAGGCCTGTGGCCCATCAGCTGGTGGTAGACTCTGTCCGCTTTGTCCAGCAGGGTGTTGATGTTGGTTACAGCCTGAAACCACAAATACAGTTCAGACAGTTTTCACAAAAGCAAAAACATAAAATTCATTTGGGGAAAGAAACATTTTAGCTACTGAAAACAGATTCTTGCCTTTTTCCTGTCCTCTTCATTCTCTATGGGATCCACTGCACAGCATGGTTTAGCATACAGCATGAAGTCAAACCGGGCATATTTGCAGAAACCACACGCATTGCACAAGAAAGGGTCTTTTTCATCGTAGTTTATGGACCTGAAGACAAATAACGAACACTTACGATTACAACTTGAGTCTCCTGCAGTACATCATCCAGCTGCAGGAGAAAAGCGCTCACCTGCACTTGTGGCACTGGTACACATTTTCACCGCAGTTGCCGCACACTCCAGGGTTAGCGGGCACGGAAGCACTGCAGCGTGGACACTGCAGGGTCTCGGTGGAGGCTTGGTAGTTCTCGTAAAAATCGGAAAACTCAATCATCAGGTTGGAGGCGACGATGGGCAAGGGGAGGTCGATCTTCACTTCAGTTTGTCCGGGAGTCAGCTGAACTTTCTTTGCTTTGTGCCAGCGTGCCGGCCTAAAGAAAACAAGAAAGATCAAGATTACAACTAAGTACCATTAGATATTTGGGAAGATAATAAGAAGTAGTGGGTGTTCCCTAAAGCATACTTATTCTTCAGCTCCACAATAGCCTGGACAGTCCTGTTGTTGTAGTAGAGATTGATGGTGCGGACCATTTTGGTGCGTTTCAGATCACCGATCTTCACTGTTACTTTGCTGATGGTGTGGCTGCCAATTAGCTTCACAACCTGCTGTGTGGTGGTGTAGCGGGTGTCCACTTTGATAGATGACAGTTTGATATTCTAGAGTCAAAAGAGAAAAAAACATTTAAAAGAACTTTTATGTAGATTTCTTTTGTTCCTTATTAACGTTAGATTTAGTTATACTGGCGTGAATGAGCTTGTCAAGAGTGCTATAACAAGCTAAAAATTGAACTCATTTGCACTGGAGAAGCTGAACCCCAGTACAATTCATAGAAATTATTTTAGAGTATAAAAACAGATAATGGATAGAAATAATTCACATAAGAATAAATACTATTCTGTGAGTTTTCCACTTACTGAGAAAGGAACTTCTGGGTTGTTGCACACCAAGCAGGGGTCACTCTCAAGATAAAAGCCATCAAACTCCACTAAACCAGAGAGAGTGCTTCAAGACAAAACCACACAGATTCTGATTTAAAGATATGTATAAATGCTTGAGTTGGTACAGAAATATTATTGCATGTTCATACTTATAAATGTTGGAGTTGGGGTGATTTGTCAGGATGTGGTTCTGTGCTCTCAGGATTTCCACAGCTTTCTGGGAATATTCTTTCAGCTTGTATATAAAAGAAACAGCAGATTGACAAAGACTTTTAATTTTGAATCACTGAAATAGCACAGCTGTGGTCTTGTAATGCTGCCATTTGTCAGACTCAGACAATATAAACACACCAGATACCTAAAAAAGTATTTAAAACCTAACCTTTTTCTCCGTTTGAGGAGTTTTGAGAGAGAAATATCCCAGTAGGTCAACAAACTGAGCAGCTTTGCGACCATATGCAGGAAGCTCTGGCCAGATGGCCCAAGTCAATTCGAGCAGCAGCTCCTGCTGAGATTTACTGGAGTTCCTGTGCAAAAATGTACATGAGCCAAATGCAAAAATTGCATAGTTTTTTTACTCGATATCTAAATGAAAAGTTTCAACACTACCTGTAGATATGCAACGCCAAGCAGTGGGCTTGCCAGCGAACAGCAGATGAGTTTGATTCGAGGAGGAAGCAGCGCAAGAACTGGATCAGAGTCTCTTTGTCTGCAAATTTATTCAGCTGACTGACCAGAGCCATGCACAGCTGATCTTCCTGGCTGCTGACGCCATCGCCTGTGATCAGGAGGGGGAGATTTAACCATCGGATTCTGCTGATTATGTGCTTAAAAAAACCCAAGAGCGCTGGAGATTTTGGGCACAGGAAAAATTACTACATCTTACTCTCTTTGTCTTTTTCCTTGTCTTCCTTCTTGCTTTTCTTGCTGGAAGATTTGCCTTGAGAGGACTGGGAGGCTCCTCCCTGACCAGAACTGCCAGAGCCGCTTCCTGAGAAAGAGGAGGAGCCGGAGGAGGAGGAAGCAGCCAGCACCTTGCTGCCACACAGGGCACAGGACAGGAGCTGAAGCAGAACTGGAGAAACGCCCTCATCCACCAGGAAGCTGACCTGGAGCAGAAAGTACAACACCGCTGGAAGGCAAAGAGCATGAAGGGAAAGATCAGAAACACAAACCATGTTAAAAGCATTGGCTTCAAAATGTTTGTTCCCACTGATGAAATATTTAAATCAACTCACAGTCATCCTTCATGCAAAACTTCTGCCAGTTAATTGTCCTTTGTGTAGCAATTTCAGCACATGCTTTGAGATGCTCCATCTGCAAAAATAAAATAAAAATAATTACTTACCTAAATAACTTGAGTCAAACCCTAAAGAATATAGCATATTGGGAAAAGAGGACACTAACCAGATTGATGAGTGTGTCATACTGTAGAGCTGAGCCAGATGTTGCGGTGACTATTCCAGCCCGAAGGAAGATGCCCTGCTCTTCCAGAAGCTTTTTGATGCTGCGGACGTGCGAGTCGAGCGTGTGCAGATCGCGCAGCTGCCGGTATTTCTCCTTGGAGCCACAGATGAACAGCAACAACTTTCTAACTTGCCTCCTGACGAACGGTGTCTGTTGGATCATCAGGTACTGAGATTACAGAAGAGAGAGATCAGGATTATTTGTTGTGAAGACGGAACAAAAAAGAAATCCAAAAAAAAAAGCTTATGAAAGCTCACTTCTGACAGATAGTAGAACCAAGAATGGTCAAAAACGGGAGGTGGGATCCGAGGGTTCGTGTCAGCAATCTTCTTTATCTGATATGGCAGCCGGAGCACCATCTCAGTCAGTAACTGGGAGTAGGCTTCGAACACGTCAGCGGCATGTCCCTGGTAGCAGAAATCACAACTCATCGAAATGCCACAATCAAAAGAAGTGATGCAGGACAAACACAGCTAACGTTTGCTGCTATGATGATACCTTAACATATTGACGAAGGAAAAATGGGCTCATATCAGGGGGCGAGGAGGCTGTGTGAGGGCGAAGGAGCTGACTGGTGGAAGTGGGTTCCTCTTCACCCTGTTGATTTTTCCAGAACTCCAGGAGAGACTTGAGCACGTGGAGACAGTAGTCGATGGCGCCCAGGCTCAGCAAGGCTGTCGCTGTTGCATTGGAAATCAGGGAGGACGACTGAAACCCAAACAAAAGGAAAAATTATACACAATACTTTTCGCCAATTCGATCACACAGCACAACTCAGTTATGCTCAAGTTTTCTCAAACGGACACTGATTTATTCTCAAACATATGAAGCTGCATCCAAAAGACATCGAACCTCTGAGGAGGATTTGGACCCAGACTTGGTTCGTGACATGAAGACACTCAGCAGCCTCATGATGACCAGGTGGACTTCGTTGATTGTACTTCTTTCATTCTTTTTGGACACATCCTGCAGAGGAATGATACTAATTAAGTAAACCTATTTACATTTATGTTCCAAAAAAAAAAACAACAAAACAGTTATAATTTTGAAGAGATCCTCCATTCCAATCAAAGATGTTGTAATACCTTTGTTGTGTCAGCAGGTGGCGATAACTACATTAACTACATGAAATTTCAAAAGAACATCCTGAGCATGATATTCCTCTAAGTCATATAACACCATCAGTTTACATTTGCATTTTAAACTGTTCCTGGGTTGCTATAGTGTTTAGCACCAAAAACAAGCGCTGGCATGCAAAAAGTCAAACTCCTTTGCAATCGTTCTAATCTTCTCTGACAGAGAATGTACTCCTTGCTAATTACCCATCAGAGACTCGGTGTCGTTACCTTCTTGTGTATTCCAAGCTCAGCGATGAGCTGCGACAACAGGTCGTCTAAAGCACCCTTGTCCTTTTCATCCTCCCCATCAAGGTCCGATGTCAGCATTAGGATAACTTGCATATACGGGATGGCTTGAACCCCACCAACATTATGGAGCTGAGAAAGATGCTGCAGCAAGCGTTCCAGCAGCATCAGACGAACCATGTGCAACCTAATGAGAAAAAAATAAAATAAATAAATAAATCACAAAAAAGAATTTAATATGAGGTTTTACTGCTTTCTGCATCATAAACTCTCCCTGACCAAACTTACTTTTTGTTTGGTCAGGGAGTAACTTTAGCTGTTCAAAGTTATTTCAAATCCTAAACAACACCACACAACCCACATAAGCCAAAATTCACAGTACTAGCCTATTGCTTGTGTGGATGTCTCCCTCAGTCTCTGCTTCTCCCTCTGAGCCTTCGCCTTCATGCTGTGCTGTTGTGGTGCTGATGGCTCCAGTGCTGGAGCTCACACTGCCAGGACCCACAGGGTGACCCTCCACTGTTGTGTCCCCGTATGCACTGCTGCGTCCGGACACTGTGCACAAGCATGAGGGGAGGGGGAAAAAACATGACAATGCAAGCTAAAAACACAACAAACCATGAGGAAAAAGCTCCATGAATCAAGGACTTACTTATTTTAAGGGACTTAATTACATGGTCTAGCAGATTGCATTTTCTCAACTTTATAATGTAGTACAGAAACATGGAGAGAAAGGAGCGGTAACTTATTCAAGTGTTCATTAAAGATAAGACAGGTGATCAGAGGACAAAAAGAAAATAATGGAAAAACTTACAGGTCTTGTACGTACCGACTGTACTGGAGCAGAAATGTGTTTGAATGGATTTTCTACAACTAATTTAAGGCATGCGTGATTGTGCTCTCACTAAATTAGACTGGCCTAATTTATTCAAGTAACCCACCACTGTGCTCCCCCGCTACAGAGTCGATAGCAGAACCCCCACTCTCTGAGCCCACACTGCCTCCGTGCTCAGCTGGGGAGGTCCGCAGCGTAGAGCCGTCAGTAGCAGCTGTGCTGCCCTCATCATCTGATGCCGGGGCTGAAATCATAGCAATAGCTGTAACAGTAAATACACCGCGGTCATCTGGCCAGGATACATGATCTTTGTTTTCACTTGTTTACTAACAAGCAAAAGACACAATCAATGTTCTTTTCTACACATATTACATGCAACATGATGTGAAGATACAATGTCAGAGTGACATAAAATTGTGGTAAAATAAAAGACGAAAAACCAGAGATTCAATTAAAATAAAAATAAAACTAACTACAAATGTGTTGAGATTTGAAATTACATATCTAACAAAAAATAAATTCACAGTGCTGAAACTGTGAAAATGCTGGAATAAAAACAGAGTAAAAGCGTTTTCTGCTTTTTCTCCAGTTCTGGTGGAAAGGTCTTCTTACCTGATGCCGTTGTGTCTGAAAGGGTTCCGGCGTCCAGTGAGGATGAGCTCGGTGCCTGGCCAGACAGGCCGAGGCTCTGAAGGCCCAGAGCACTGCTGTTACTTCCTGAAAATGCCAAAAAGTACATTTAGGTGCTAAAACTCAATAATAAAAGAGAGTTTGATAACAATATAAAAGGACAATTATATTTAGTGCTATGTGGGTTTTCTGTGAACAGCTTCAAGATGTTGCCCTAAAAACACATGATCGCTGGAAAAACACAAACTCTTACCAAATATTTTCAATCGAATATATAATGCAAATGTCTGAAAACGAGACTTGACTAGCTTACAAGTAACTTTTCAGCAAGATATAGGAGTTTGCCTTAAGTCAATATTTCCTTAATATTGAAAAAGTATTGGAAAATTATTTCGCTTATGACATGGAAAAAAAATGACTCGTTATAAGTGAAATAATCTGTCAGTGAAACTAGAACTTTATATTGACTTAAAACAAGCTCCTGTGTATAGATGTTGCTGAAAAAGTTACTTGCATCTTAGCTGTCTTATTTCAAGTGCAACAAGACATTTGGTCTACTAGAAAGTAGACCAAATATACTTGGTGAGAGTTTGTGTTTTTGCAGTGCTTATGTTACAGCTTTCTAAAAAAAAAAAAAAAATCTACTGAAAATTACCTTGTTGGTCCTGCTGGAGGCTGAGAGCGATGGCAAGCTCTACCATGGTTTCATCGTCAGCATCAGGAGGGATGTCGAGCATCGGAGGGTATCCCTCAGCTCCGGCCAGCAGAGCCTCCAGAGGAGAAGGATTTCCATTGTTAACATTTTCTGCTGTTTCCAGGACCATTGACTCAGACTAGGAGGAGAGCCACAAAAAGGTGTTACTCCTGCATAACATATATATGATAAGATGGAGTCTGAAGAAATGCGCGGATATCAGCCTGCAATGGTTGAAATTTTTGGGAAAAAAACCCCCAAAAAACAAATGTTAAGGAAAAGTTAAATTAAAAAACATTTTTTTTTTTACAATTAAAAAAAAAAAAAAAAGAGAAAAGTGATACAGAGATCAGATCATTTTTGTCATCCTGTTTAATCTCACCACCATCTCAAAGTCTCCGTGATCCACTTCGTTCTGCTCCTGGCTCTCCTGTTGACCTTCTTCTCCTCCAGTCATCGCAGACGACTGCATCTTGTCATCCGGATCATCGTCATCGTCATCATCCTTGTCTCCTGACAGAGTATGAATCAGGAAGCTTTAGGAAACTAGCTACACCATTCTCATCACACTCGTTAGTAAAGAGGGGAAGTTATATTTTACAACACCTACGGAAAATCAAAAGGACTTTGTTTTTTATCTCTGGCTAGCTTACCAATAGGTGTGTTAGAGCGTGGGGGCGATGGAAGTGTCACATGACGGCGCTTGTTTCTTGGCCGCAGCACTCTGATCAGAGCCTGCTTACAGGAAAAGCTCACAGCAGTGTCCTAATGAGAGTTTTCCAAAAATAAACAATTACTTCATAACTTTGTATTGCTCTTACAGACGATTAATACAACAGCTTGTGTCTGAAGCACATGATTTCAAATAAGCCCATTGAATTAAATAAAACGGAAGTCTGAGTATTAGGATGACTGATTGTTTGTGATACATAATGGCAACATATTGTGCTACTTACCGGACACAGTAACATCTGCATGTAGATTTTGGAAGCTACATTGATGTAATCCAGTTCACATGTGCAGTACGCATGTATGATGTCGATCAAGGCATTAACTGTTGCTTCCACATGTGTCAGGCCTTAGAAGGAATCAGGAAGATGTAAACAACACACACTAATATCAGCAGTCACAATAAGGCCAACAGATGCTCTGCACCAACAGAGAATTTTGTTCTTCCTTTCAGGATGTTAAATGTTATTGGAGCTTGTTCTAAAACACTTTTCCTTGTGTTGTTTCAGAGAAACATTCTCACTGGTCAGAAAAAAAAAGATACAATGACAAATGCTGCATTTGAAATGGATCTATAAGGAGAGGAACTCTACACTAGAGCTCTTGTTAAGTATGAAATTTCCAGGTCAGGAAGAACTTTTTTTCTTCTTTTTGCCACTTCAAGTAAAAGAACAAATGCATCTGATCTTGCAGAGCAGGTATAAGCATAAAGTATACAACTTAAATATTAAATGAATACCATGCAACTTGTGCAGTTAACAGACATAAGAGTGGTGTTTTTATGGTTTACACTTACCAGGGAGGCAAGCGGGTGCGAGAAATGCATTCTTTGGTTTCTGGGAATGGAGTTTCCAGAAGTTATTCATAAGCTGAGCAATGAAGTTACAGCTTTCACCATCCGTGTTCTTCTGCCCATCCTCTGTCGAGTCTAATTCACAAACACATTCAAACAGGAATTTGTCTTAAAATTTATTGTAAGGCTGGTATCTCAAAGTTCGTTCGAACCAACTTGGAAAGTACTGTTGCCTTGCCTTAGAAAGCAGCTTTTGATGATCAAAAAAGCTTCTTACCGGAGTCATGGTGCGATGACTTGCTTTCTGTGAAATGCACCAAGTTGTTGGGTCTCATGATTGCAATAGAGCGTGCAGTGATCACGAGCCTCTGGAAAACATCTGGGTCAAGTTCTTTTCCTTCACGGCTGCAACTGTTCAAACACTGCACAGCGTTACTCAGCAAGGATTGGTCCTGGCGTGACAAGGGACACAACACAGCGTGGAGTTAATCATCACGTCGGTAAATATTTATTTCCTTCTTTTATTTCACAAATGAAATAAAATGACGTAAGAATCTGAAAATATTTCCAAATGACGAAGGAAAAATACAGCAGGTCGCTGCTGTTCCGCAAAAACATGTTTCATCACCGTTTCCTCCTCACCTTATGGTTGTGGTAAGCAGTACGGCTGGTGTGCAGACTAGCCAGAAGACCCTTGGTCTGCTGCTGGACACCCGATGGAGTCGGCATGGACAGAAGCAAAGTGGCCAGCTCCAGAGCAGCAACCTTGTTTTTCTCCTGGAGAATCAAAAAATTTTATTTAACACTTTGAAAAAAACAAGAGTTAAAGTAGCCTGTCAATACATTCAAAATATACATGTATTATTTTCCATCTTTACCTTTTCATTGGATGAACCTACTGCAAAACAGTTTTCTAAAGCTTCAAGTGAGCTGACCACCAATCTGAAATGGAAATTCAGAGTCATTTCTGCTTCTCCTTTAACCAATTATTTAAAAGAAAAAACAAAAAGAAATGCATTTTTACTCAATAGCAATCTCTCCTAATCTAAATGCCAAACACAAAATGCGGGAATAAATTCAGAGAAAGAAAAAGACAAATTTGGTGCAAGCGTGAGGATGTTGCATGACATGTTTGCAGTCTCAGGCATGGACACACAACGTGGCACACGTGCACAAAACAAAACAAAACAAAACAAAAGAAAAAAAAAAACAAAACATACAATCAAGCAGAGAAAGGGCATTTACTAACCGGTCCAAGGTTGATAAGGACTCAGTTTCAGAACTTTTTATTGTATTTTTTGGGAGCAAAAGAAAAAGAACAAAATCAAGAGTGAGGATTACAGAAAAAACAAGTGTAATTAATGATTCAGCTGAACAAAAGAGAGGCATGCGAGAAAGGATGATCACAAGAGCCATGCAGTATTGAGAACCCTTTTGTCCAAATAGAAGCTTGTACTTTTATCATATTTCACTTAAGCACTAATCACAACAGCAAGTAAGAAGAGGCAAAAAAATAAAATAAATCAATACGATGAATGTTTTATTGTGATTTACATGAGACCAAGAAAATAAAAATTATTCTGAAAGATTTGTAAATTTTTTTTAAAATAAATCTTCAATGTAAAAAAAACCCACCAAAGGGATCAACAATGTATATTTAACAAACATACTGCTGCTGTGAGAATCATCTTTAGATTTCAAAAGCAATTAGAAAGGTTGAGAGTTTGGATGTTTTTTGTTTGTTTGTTTTTTTAAACAAACTGATTTAAACTTGATGGTATTTAGAAGAGTAAAATTGATGGAAGCAAACAGTGGAAGGCCCCGTACCTCTCCAGCACAGTGCCACTGGTTGTGGTTGGCGTGGCGATGTCGCTGTCGGAGCTGCCACTGCCCTGGTTGAGGCTGGGGCTGCACACATTATTGACCGATCCCGAGAAATCTTCTGGTGGATCCTCGGGCCAGCCGAACTGCTCCTTGGTTTTACCGTAGATTTTTACAGAGTCCAGCATGGTGACTCCTGCTGGATCCACGGAGGCGCCAACTAGTAAACAAACAAGCAAATAAATAATAATAACCTGCACTCTTTTGGGAATGCAGTATTTAGTTCCACTTTGGCTTTATGTTGTTTAGTTTTTATTCAAGGACATTTTTTGTTAATGGAGACTGAGAATCCATTTTATTTTTGTTTTTGGTTGTTTTGTTCATTTTGTTCATCAGTTCCAATATTAAGTGTTCTTTTGAATATAAAGTGTCTCTCTTTGGCAGGAAATCGCATGTATTATTACGTCATTTCCATTCAGTGTAAAAAGGTCATCAAAGAACATTATCGTTTATCACAATAATTTGAGACAATTAATCACTCAGCAAAACTTTGTTATCGTGAAATATTTTCGGTGAATCCCTCAAATCTATAAACTTACTGAAGATGGACAGCTTCTTGTCAGCCTGCAGGGCCTCCTCTCTGGTGAAGGGGAAATCGAACCAGCGGGCTCGCGTCAGATTTATTTGCATGGTCCGGCCGAAGACCTCCACATAGGAAGGAGCCCTCTCGATGGCCTGAGTGCCCACTTGCACTCGCATGCCCGTCATCACCATGGAAGTGTTGTTGTTCACCACTTCCACAGTAAATCCCCCAGGCTAGAGAAAGAAAAGACAAAGCAAAGTAAGACTCGGTTCTGAATTTTATTGTTGCAAACTATAGCAAACGGGTCACATAAATCATAAGCGCTCCAGCTTGCTGACTTTTGCAACAGCAGGTTATCAACACAAGATAGAACTATAATAATATTTAGCCATTTTTCTGACATATTTATGAATTAACAGGAGTATTTACCTTTGTGTTGGCCACATACATCCCAGTGGAGTTGAGCCGGTGTTTTATCTGCTGCCCATTGTACACCTGCAGCAAGTCATTTCCCCCGAACTCCACCTCTGTTAGTTGCTGATTGTGTTCAAAGAAGTCCACTGGGAACGTCACCTGACTGGAGGTCCGAGTGGCTTAAATATAAGAATGGCATTGGCATTAGATTTCAGTCGTGCTAATAGGCCTGGTTTCTCGGACAACGTGACATTTTCGTCTCGTTACTACAGTCCAATCACTTTTGAGTGTAGTGATATTTCAAGCAGTCGTGTGGAGCCTTTAAACTCACTTGCAGCAGCAGCTTTGCGCTTGCGCACTGGCTTCATGATGCTGATGCCACACGTTGGCTGCAGAGACGGCTGCAGCCAGTAGGACGTGTTGTCAACGTTTGCCATGTAGATTCGCAGGCTTCCGTCCTCGCAGAGAAGAATCATTGTTGTGCGTTGCTGCTCGTTGCTCGCCGTGTGTCTGATAGCAACCATGTCCTGAATCTGGGTAGGAGACGAAATAAAAATGTTCAAAATAGATTATAAATAGGACAATTAGGCATTATTTACAAGAGCAAACATGTTTTCTGTATTTACTATTTTCTACTAACAGAATTTCTGCATATTCTGTTATCAATATGCGACATTAAAAAAAATATATATTGTCATTTTTTTCATACTTATCCAAAGACAACTATTGAAATCAAATTCCATATCTGTGTAGACATTTTCAGAATCTTCTTGGCATTTCCTCTCAAACTTGCCTGTAAATATTTTTGTTTTGCTGTGCAGGACGGTGAATGAACCCTACCTTCGCCTTAGCCGGTAGAGTTTTGATCTCCTGGATGAGGAAGGTGTCGGGTTTAACCATGATCACCAGCGGGATTCCAGTCGTCTGTTGCACACAGCAGACCAGACCCGGATGGTTCATCACCTCGGACCACTGGCACAGAGCCGGGGACAACTTGCTGCTACCGCCGTTGGAGCTAAAAGAAAAAAGGACGACAAGTATGTCAGTTCTTCCAGCTAGTTTTGATATTTACCAGCATTATTTCTGTTCCAAGAAAATAAGAAACTTTATCTGATGTCAAGCAAATGTTACCCTTTGATGTTGATGGGAAAGAGCCTCTGCACTTCAATAGTGCTGCGGCTCACGGTGGCAGCGAATGATTTGCCCTGGCTGTAGCTGAAGAAAAGCATTTGAAGGACATGGGAGTAGTAAACAGACACGCCACCTCCTGCCACCTGTCCGTTGCTGTCCTACAGTCAAAAGAAAAAAAGCAAGAACTTATCTCAATCGCTTTTTAGCAGCTTCACAAAAATCTGCAATATGACTAAGTGAAATAAGACCAGGGTTTTTTTTTTTTAAAGATACTGAAAGTGCAAAGTAGTTACTTTTTTAAATTGTATATTTTTTATATCATTTTTAATTCAACTTACTTTCAGATCATCATGGGTTATTTCCAGGACATTTGTGACATAGAAAGGCCCATGCTGGGCGCTGCTGGATTCATCCATGATCTGAGTGTACATGTAACCTGCTGAGGACATGATTACAATGATGTTTTTTCCCTCTTCGTTGAAAAGGAAGGTCGCATCGCGGATCTTGGAACTGGGGAGCAGGAAGTAGTACATGGGGCTCAGGGCATCCACCGACAAGTCATAGATCTGTTCACAAATAGAAAGGAGTATCATTTTTTTTTTCCCTCCAAAATGCAAAACAAAAATCATTTGACTCAAAAACGTCACATAGTTATACCGATATTAGGAAAATACTGTTTTTGAACCAAATTTGCCATGACATACCTTCACAAAGTCAGCTGTGATGATTGCCAGCTCGGTCTGAGAACCTGGCAGCCAAATAGCTTTGATGATGAAATTGCCGGTGGCCAGCTGAGGATGCAACACCAGGTGGTCGGAGACGGACCCTGTACTGCTAAATGTTAGAACATGGCAGTCCTGCAGAGATTGGAAGAGCAAAACTTCAGTGAAATGCTGAGTTGCAAAGTAAGCATCTCTCTCTTAACTTTTTGGATAACTTTGTGTGGGGAAAACCACGTCTAGTTTCCTCACCTTTAGACCACACACCGCCAGGTAATCTTCATTACAAGGGTTGCCTGTGAGACTGAGCACAGTGAAAGGAACGGGAGCAGAGGCCAGTCGGGTCAGAGTGAGCTTCCTCTTGCTAGAGTCAGCTTGCTTCAGAAGTGTGGACAACTGCAGGACTGTTATCTGTCAAGAGGGAGTAAAAAGTACAAAAAAGAAAAAGCGATCATGTGGTGTGCTACTCGCAAACCTTCCGCAATCAAAGAAAAGTTTATCTGCAACAATATCTAATTTACTAGATTTGTAAAACACAGCTAAGAAATACATTCTTATACATGTGTAATAGTGCTTATTAGCTTTAATACAGATTGACTGTTCTTACTAGACTTTTGTGTATTTAATGCCCCATAATGAACTGCACAGCTAATCTGGTGACAACAGTCTTCTTTAACATTTAGTGTTGATCCAAGCTGTAGTTTTCCATCTCTTAGAACTTATTACAGTTGACTTTCAACCAAGAAAGCCCAATAAGATTTTAATTTTTTTCATTTTTATTTTAACATGATGAAAATATATTGTTAAAATCGAGTCACCTGTTTGGGTTCGACACCATTTCCAGGTTACGACTGCTCCACTTACCTTCCCCTTTTCGTGGCTAACTGCAAGATGCTGTCGGCGGCCGTGGGGTGAGGAGAGGACGCACATGGCGACCCGACGTAGGACGTGCGCGCTGATGAGCTGACGTATTGTTTGGCCTTGATCGCCGCTGTAATTCATCCTCACATTTTCAAAAGCTCCTTCCTGAGAACCAAGTGTGGGCACCTAAGAAAAAAAAGAAAAAGAAGAAAATTTTGACCTTACGTGTATCTACATACATTTCAACTATCAGGACATTGAAGTGTTCTCATAAACTCTTTTAGCCCTTTAGTTATCATACCATTAACTGGTCTGTCATCTCAACATTTTTATCCTGAGTGTGCAGTTCATTCAGGGCTTTCTGGGCCCGGCTGCTGCTTCCTACAGCGGAGGCTTGCTGGAAGTTAGTCTGGATGGCTTCCATCAGAAACATGAGCATTTCAAGTATGACGGCAGCAGTGGATGATCCCATCTGTCCCAAAAAACATGGAGCAAAACCACAGGTGTTATAATGAATGTTAAATGCACAAATACATGTAGAGGGCACCACACTTTGGTATCATATGGAGTGAAACAAATTAAGAAAAGACGTTTCTCTAACCACTTGTGCTAGCAACTCTTCCTGGCAGCCATCGATGCTCTTGCAGACACTGTTTTTCTTTGGTCTTTCTTCATCACTGGATTTGCCATCACAGATTGTGACCTTCCCCTTTTCGGATGGAGAGGCGCTCTGGTGTCTGATGGCGCTCTCAGGCATCCGCATCTCACTCTGGAACGCCGATGATTCTTTCAGAGTTGAGCTAATGCCACTGCTGGGGCTGCGCTTCACTAAAGCCTGTGGGCAAAAGTAAAACCAGTGAAAACTCCTTATAAAGCTGAGACAAAAACAAAAGAGCTAGCATCAGCAGAATGCTCAGTTTTAATGAATGCACACTTTGGTGTTGCATCATACACAGCTATTTCAACTTTAAGAGCTTTACAGTTAGGTTAATCCAAGTGTTTTCATTTCAATAGCTCCCTTAACCTTTTAAGCATTCAGTAAACCACCATTGGAGAAATGGTGATAAATGGACACAAATTTTGTCCAAAATGCATTAAAAAGCTCAATAACACTAGTCTGTTTATTTTCTCAAATTAATAACCTAAATTTAACTTTAGGCATGCTAATAGCATGTCTTGTCATCCTTTTAAAACATAAGAAAACAGTGTAAACAACCACAAAAGTAAAATAATTATTATATTATAATAATATAATATCATGATATTATATTAGTTCTTATTAACCACTGTAACAGAAATCGAAGCAGACAACACAATCCACAAACAACACTGCAGGTCTTTGCTACTCCACAATAAACAATAAACACAGAAACATGTAGTGGATGGCTTTCTCTTCGCATGCACATTTACTAAACCAACATTAGAGGTTAACTAGGAAAGCTGGCCTTTTCGCTACATGGTAAAACATAAGGGCAGGCAATTGTAGCATTTTAGTTCTGGCCACGGGTGTGGACTAGCTATAATCCTGATCAAATGAAATGACTGGATGGAAGTCAATGGGGGAATGACTTGCAAACCAAAGTTACCGCTGTTGTTCTCTTCCCATGATGACCTGATGTATTCGGTCTCACCTGGCAGCTGCCATCCTCTTTGGCACCGCAGTCACAGAAGAAAGAGCCATATTTGGCATAGGAGATCTCATGGTCTTTGTGACAGACCTTGGCGCACACTGTGCACACACCTACCCCATCTACCATCTTACAGGTATGACAGTGGTACCTACAATAGGAAAAACAACAGATGAACGTCAAATGTCTGGTACATTAGCGCAGCAAGTAGGCACGGGCCGGTTAACGGTATTGACGCGTTCTGAGGTTTGAACTAGTTGCGATTTGAAACACAGTAAAATGTTCCATCACAGGGTTCCTACTACATCTAAACTTTGTAAGCTGCATGTTAAAAGCTGTCTTTTATTTTGGTCTAATTCTTCAATAAAAACCCCGTAAACAACACAATCATAAAAATGTCAGCATCAGAATAATAAACTGATTATTGTCTTCCCCCACGTTATTTTATAGTCTCTTGATAAAAACACAGTTAATGTATCAAAGCTGTGACATCTGGGTATTTGTTTGAAGAAATATAGGAATAATTGGTTTAATAATTAGTTTAAAAACAATACATAGGATAGGAAGTCATTTAGTGTGACGTCCCTCGCAAGACTCCCAGTCATGAACTGGCTTTAGCACCAGTCCTGGTGAAATATTAAACCCTTTTTCTACATGAAAGGGCTGGTCTGAGCAGAGGATAAAACAGAACAGTGCTGAAACTATAGCTGGCAAAGCTGCAACCATGCAACCAGCATGCCTATCAGGCAGCTGACCCAAACAGACCAACATTAAATGCTATCACTTTGTTGTACTTGTGCTCTTTATTGTGGTGGTCTATAAAGAGCAGAATACCAAAGAACAATATAACATTTTTGCAGTAACATTTGGAAAACTATTATTTTATTTAATGACCTTTAGTCTGCATTTATGCTTTCGTTTGAAAATAGTCAATATAAAAATAGCTTAGCTATTTCATAATAAATGCTATGATTAATGCTACATTATGCATCAAAGTATTTTCACTCAAAGTTATCCTACCATGAGACTCTCTTCCCAGCCAGTGTCTAATTACATTAATAAGGCAGCCATATTCTGATAAAGATAAAGGCCTGGTGAGCGATAGATTGATAACTTGTATCATCTTGATAAACAAAACGTTTGAAGTGTGAGAAAAGGTTTGGCAGTTGTTTAGGAAATGTGAAATATATGGATTATAATTTTGAGTTGTTTTGATTCAAAGAGCAAACTACTGGAAACAAATTTGTCTTTACCAGTGCTGGTTCATGAACTCCTTCTGAGTTATGGTGAAGGTGCAGAGTTTGTTGCACAGCGAGTCTTCATCCTGTCAAGCAACAACATGTTAACACTGTATTTCTATATTTTGTTGTATTCTGTACAAATAAGTAATTAGTCCTACTCAGATCAATAACGAGCTGCAGAATGAATTCAGTAACAAAAAAAATTTTGAAATATTTTTAGAAATTGACATTTTTTTAAGAATACTGCGCAGTCAAAGATGACTTTTTAAAAGATAAAAATAAACCATTCAGATACAAAAGTTGCATTTCTACTGCTATTGAATAAAACCGGAGCGGAAACATGACGTCTTACAGAGTCTTCTGCCTGGGAATCGTCCTCCTCCACTGCCAGCTCTTCCACCCAGTCTGAGTCCACTTCCATTGCTTTCTCTTCTCCCTCCACCAGCAGAGCCGAGGTGCCCTGACCGTTGCTTTGCCGCAGGGCATTCATCACATCAGCCAAATAGGAGATTATGTGGCATGAGCATTCTAGCATTACGGCATGCTGAGAATGCAAGATGCAAGCACAATATTAATTAAAGCTAGCACATGCTGGAGAGCATAAACACAATTATTTATACACAAGTTAAATAAATATAATCAATTTGAGCAACGTGTTAGACATTTGGATGATTCAGTAAGTAAAATAAATAAATAAAAAATGAATTACCTTTCCATGAGATAAGTTGGTGCTAACTTTCTCCACCACATTCTTTTGTGTCAAATACTTTTTGCTGCAAAAAGTATAAATTTCATATTAATTTGCAAATACTTGCATATTGACATATTTCAGGTATATGCAGTCTCCAAACGAATACATTTTGTGAAAAATTTGGAAAGGCCCTTCAGTGAATAAAAGTGGCTTCTTACCACCTTGTCAGCCAATCGATCGCCGCCCGGTGAAGCTGCAGGTGACCAGCCCCCTGCCCTGCACTGGCCAGAGTTGCCATGATGGCCATGAGCTCGGGGAAACCCGTTCCATCTCCATTGGTCAACATGTCTGTTGCCATGGGAATAAGTGTGCTGAGGAGGACGGTGCAGACTCCTTCGCCGACCTGACTGTTGTCACGCACAATGTGAGTGGTGAGCAGCTGCAGCAGCTGTCGGTTTTCCTGCACCACTTCCAGCTGCTCCGTGTCCTTAGGCGGCGTCGCCGTCATGCGGGTCAGCCAGGACTGCAGGCGAGACGGTTCCACGCAGGCCAGCTGGGCCAGAGAACCGCACAAACACAGCAGGCTTGGGTTTGGGCTCTTCTCAGCTACAGAGAATAAAATATTAATTACATTACTATGAAATTCTTTTCTTGATATTTGGCTCATTTTCTATTTTTTCCTCCATTTGTTCCATTTAGGCCCATAAAATTATTATATATTGTTAAGTTCTTGCTTTCCACATATATATTAAGACTTATTTTAATTTCTAATTGATCAAAACTGCGCGTTAAGACGCCTGGTTATTATTTTAAATAAATTTCGACAGTAAACTTACTGAGCTGGAAGAGCTTGGTGAAGAACTTCAGCACCCTGTTACAGAACTTTGCAGACAGGTTTTCATTGGCTGTGGCCATCATAATCTGGACAAGCTCACCACTGAAAAAGAAACGCATCATGTTACCAAAGAAGACGCTACATATAGCTACCTACGGCGTCAGCAGAACCGATACCTGAATGAAAAGAATTCCTCCATCGCTTTGCGAACCTGGCTGCTCTCAAGCTGCTTCTCCAGATATTGCAGGCATTCCTCAAGGACCGACTCATCCAGGCCACTGAAAATACACCAATGACCATTTCTGTTTGTAGTCATCAACAACACAACAAAATATTTTTTGGATACTAAATACAATGAAATAAATGAATCCTGTCTCCTGTTGAATACCTGTGAGGGTCTGAGTGATTTGCAATGATGTTGTAGCATCCTGTGACCAGACGCTCGTAGATGCGGGCTAAGAAGGCGTCAGACTCTGCCGGGCCAAGAATGCGCTCCAGTGAGGTGCTGCTGATTTCTGCTACGCACTCTGTGCTGCTCTCCAGCAACAGGGGGAGCAGTGTGCTCACAACCTGAGTGGGATTCAGCTCTTCTGTACTAGAAGGGATGGACGACCAACAGTGTTAAAAAGGAGACGGCTAACAGAAATCAAGTCCCATTAAGATACTAAAGTTTTTAAAAATTGTAAAACATAAAGAACCTGCAACTTACACAATGAGGTCACCAGTGAGGCGAACCAACGAGAGAAGGATGTGTTTCAGAGAAGAGGCCAAAGGCAAAGACTGACAACTCAGAGTCCCCAGATGAGCTGCTTGGATGGCACTGATGTAGCTCTCGGATGGGATTGTATCATTAGCAAACGCATTTCGCTGAGAGCAAAAAAAAAAAAAAACGGTAACATTTCTTTCAGCAACAGAAACATTTGATACAATTTTTATTTCATTTCCTCATTTATAAATACAAGCAAATGCAGCAAGCTTTAAGTCAATCCTGTACTCTACCTTCCCTTCTGACGGTTTTTAGTGCTCAACAAAATTATTAAGTCATCAGTATAGTGGGCGAACTATTTAATTATTTGAATTATAATATTAACTGTTCGCAAAAAAATATTTTATCGCCAGTGTCTTACATTGATGGTTATTAAATCTTTTGACAACTAAAAATCTGAAAGGTGCGGTGGACACACACATTATGCACCTCTGGGACTTTTTATGTTTGGATGGAGAGTGTGTGTATGAAAACACATTTTTAATTCCTGCCTTTCTACGAGCATAAAAGACAACAGTTTGACAAAGCTAATAAAAGGTGTAGCTAACAGTCACATAATGTGACCAGATGCAGCATAAAGATCAACTTAATAAAAAAGCTTTGGCCAAAATTGAACTGTATAAAAAAAAACAGGAAGTTTCTTCACTTACCCATGAGCCAATGTTGGGGAACTCGTTAGTGTGGACGCTGTTCCAAGTCTCACACACTGTTTGTACAGCTGATGGCAAGTTCTGCATCAAGTTATGACCTGTAAAGTTCAATTTCAGATTAGGTTAAAAGTGATATGTTACACAGAGCTGTCAAAGCAACTGCAAAGCAACTGTGTTATTTGCCTGGAGTTCCAAAAAATTTAAAATGTACCCAGCAGGTTGGCCTTGCAGCGTGTGGAGCCAATGGACAGAACTGCAGCGTAACCTTGGAGCTTTGCATCAGTCAGCTTGTTTTCACCTTCCTCTGGGATGTTTAGCAGGAGGTAGGATCTGATAAAGAAAAGTTAAACCAGACTTCTTATATTCTTTTCATATTTAAGAAAATATGATCCAAGAGCAAACTTGAGCAATAATGGCTTCCACGAGTGGTTGACTCTTACCTTGTGAAGGCAGTATAAATGTCTGTGAGCTGTAGCGTAGCAGGCAGCAAGTTTTTTGTGACATCAGAGGACTTGTGGGCGTCAGCCTCGACTGCAACCTTGGACAAATGCTCATCTAATGAAACCTGGACTTTAGAGATGACTGCATCCAGAGTATAAATAGCTTGCAGGGAGGGCAGCTGATGAAGTGGAAGGACGACGGTCGGATCAACACTCGAAAAGGTGGAAATCTGAAACAGAATATTTTTGTCCAAGGGAGACTAGTTGGTACAAAACATTGTTTAAGGAACAAAGAGAGACGGTTGTAGTCAATACCTGTCTGGCAATGTACTCCTCTGCAAGCTCCACATCATATTTCACAGTGCTGCACTTTGATACCGTCGTCTCAACAAGAGATGCTGCTTGGTCTGCTTTCATTCCCTGCTTTACCAAGTGCTCCTGATGATGCAGGCAGAACAATGCCACAAAAACCACAAGTTAATAAAGATAAATCATCACAACTTTAGTGTGGTGCAGTACATTTTTTAATTCACAAATAAAATGTTTCTGTAATTTAATTTTAGAAAATTAAATTAAAATTAAATTACATTTTCAGTTTTAATGACTAATTTAAAGTGGAGAAAACATTAAAGTGATTATTAGCTAACGTCAAATCACATACTTTCCCACAGGGACTCTTCTGCTTTTAAAACAAGCAGTAATACTTTCAAGCTGAAACGAACCTTGATCCAGTGAACGTACGTAGACACCCGCAGACGTGAGGACCACCGCAGCGTATGCAAGATGTCACTTTCACTGGGGTCGCTGCAGCCGGTCTTCAGCTGCTCCATGAAAGCTTTGGAGGGTGGCAACACTCCCAGGATTCTCCAGAGTACCAGGAAGTAGTACTGAAGGGAGCAGGCCTCCTGTGTTGAATTCAAACAGCATTAGGTGGCGATGTAATGAGCTTACAAAGTCATCAATATAACATATTTCTTAATGATACCTCAAGTATTATTATAAACTTTCAATTAAATAACACCCAAAGCTTGTTTGGTCAGCTTGGATGTGGTGAACTCACCACAGGAGTGATTTGTTTGCTCTCTTGTCTTCTGGCTGTATCAAACTGAGAGCCTGCTTCCAGAAGTGAGACCAGCCAAACGTACAGCTCATCATATTTAACCGCTCCACTGACCAGCTTTGGAAACACCTGACAAGACAAATAGTAAGGGGCTTCATTAACTGGTATTTACAGTGAACTGTATTATTAATAACTGTGTAGATTTGAAATGACTCAGAAGCCTTACAAAAGTTAACTGTACCTTACTATCCAACCTGCTGATGTCATCTTCAGATGCCTCAGGCGACAGCACACAGTAGAACTTGGGCTGAACATTTGAATCTTAAAGAAGTATTTAGAATGAGTTTGGAGTTAAAGAGATTTACTAATGTAATGACAGTATAATAAATCAAAAGATGAAGCAATTTAAGAAAGAAAAAGCACTGCAAGAAAATTAAGGATTTACCTGCTGAACAGTGCTTGGCCCAGTTCTCCTCCACCTCTTTGAATCCATAGTAAAGTGGGAGACTACTCCGTTTTCCACCTTCCTGAACAGAACTCGGTCCGCCGGATGGCGGGGTGAGGAGGTTGTACTGCACCTGCAATGAAAGTTCGTCAAGCCGTTTAATTTTTAAACTAAGTAAAGTGTTTTATTGAAAAGAACAAGGTAGGATAATCCAGCCTAAGACATTCATTGATCTTTAATATTTGTAAAATCTACACTCTCAATTAAAAACCAATTAGTTAAAAAAAAGTATTAACCTGCTCAAAGAGGTATAAGGGAGCTTTGGAGTAGTGACGCATCAGGTAATCAAAAACCAGTAGCAACCGGGCCAGGTTGAGGGGTACCGCCTTCAGCTGGGAGTCTCTGCTCTGTGCCACTTCAATAATGGCCTGGGTGAGCATGGTGAGGACCGACCGTCGACCACGCTCAGACAGATTGTGGAAAAGGAGCAGGAGCAACTGGAGGTGTTCCACATTCAGGTCGTCCTCTGACTGGACAGAGCCCTGGATGGTGTGCTGTTTCAGGGTTCCTAGAAATCTGGAGTGATGACCAGTAAAAAAACACAGGAAAAAAAAAAAGAGAGGGAAATAAGCATGAGTAAACTGGAATAATGTGATGTGTGATTACATAAATAATACACCACTGAGTTATGTCTTTATTTCATTAAACATTTAAACCCTTTTATAAACATTAAAAGAAAAAAGGAGAAAACAAAGTGAATAGGGTCCAGGACAAAATTACAAAGTTTTAATCAGTCCTTGATACGGACTAGGGCTGAAACAGTTCCTCAAATGATTCAAGTACCTCGATTATTAAAGTTCCTCGAGGAAAATGTACCTGCCTCGAAGCTTCGGTAAATTATATTTTATAATTTAACGCACCGTGTTTCGGCCAGAACATTATTTGCGTGTGCAGAGCTCTCACTTCCGCCTCTGAGTTGTTGACGAAAGCTAAGTGTTAGCGGCATGACTTCCAATTTTCAAGTTCGGCTTCATTGATTTATGGTAATGTCTGGGTTTTCATTATTTTTGGGGGACCAATAAACATCCTTACAATGAATGCTGCGATGCCTGGAGAATTGCAGCCTTCTAAATATTCGTTGACAACAGCCCTAATATGGAAAGATGAATACTTCTATGATGATCCTACCTTTCCCAAACTTTCATGCACTCCGGCACATCTGGTTCTCCCTGCACGCTGGCTTTGTGCTGCCAGATGAGGAGAAGTCTGGAGAGGACCGACAACGACTGAGGATGAATGTACAGAGGCCAGGGACCTTCAGAGAAGGGAGCAACACCCAACTGTTGCAGGAGGGTGTTCTGTGAATGACAAGATGCAAAAATAAAATTATTTTCACCTGCCATTACTTTTTACTTATAGGGTACAAATGTCCCATAATCTTTAGGAAATGATGAAGCATGAAATAAAATGTCTTGCCTGCAAAACCGGAGATGGAAGATCTGAGGTGACTAGCGTGTGGTTGAAGTGGTACAGAGCTAAAGCAAACACTTCATCTGAGGAACCTAAAAGACAAAAACATGACAAATCGTCTTCATATTTTGTAAAGCTATAAACAAAAACGTGTATTTTTGGCAAAACTTACCTTTGACATCTTTATCCACGTCTTTGATGATGCTGGCAAGCGTCGCCATGTGCTGCTCTGTAAGAGAGACGCTGACGTAGTTGCGAATGAAGTTGTTCCTGGACTTCAGCATTGAGGTGGTGATGAAGTTCAGAATGCTGGAGGCCAAACTGAGGAACTACAAGAACGGTTATGACTCAGAGCAGCAGAGCAACTAAAACATCTATAAGCTCTTGGGAAATAGCATTTTATGAAAGTTTATGAAAATAGGCGTGATTTACCATTTCCGGATCTTTCCGACCTGCTAAAATGTTGCCGTTTTCGCTTGGATTCTGCTTGCTGGGACTCTTGAGTCTGGGTGACGTCTCCAGGGGTGGAGGAGGGGGAGGGGGTGGAGGAGCCACTTTGTCTTTGGTTGGTGAAATGGCCTCTTCAAACCACAGTCCCAGGATAGGTTCACTGTCGTCATCTGCCAAAGAAATTCAGGTAATTTAACCACATTGCTTCAAGTGAAACTAAAGAAGAAAACATCTTCCACATTTACAAGAAGCCATTTGTGGGGGTACAATAGAAAACATAAAAAGCTTCACATTGGTTCATGACATCTTTAGTAGCACAAGCAGTGGACAACAGCCAAAGACCAAAGAAGATAGTGAATACTTTTTTATTTTTTAAATGTACTAACCCTCATAAATAATTTCAGAACTAAGAATAAGGAGGAATTTATGATTGAATAGAATTGCATCAGATTGCAAGAATAAATGGTTTTCTTTTGCTAAGCTAATGACAAATGCAACTGTATTTGTTTGCATATGCTACATATTAAAGCAAAAGCAAAATATTAAAACTAAAGCTATATTTCTTGACCTTAAATGTTTGAACAACCAGTTTCTTAGATTAATTCTTAGTTTTCTTTCTTTAAAATATTTTTTTTCACCATCAGGTTCGTGGAATGTTCTGTTCTAAAATCTGTTTAATAGCAGCTTCTGATTGAGCACATTCTTATTCATGCATTTGTAACACAGGCAACATTCAGACAAATGATACTTGGGTCACATCCCAACACTTTATGCAGATTACATATCTTGTTACTCTACAAGGCGACCTCTAGCTCACAAAAGTAAAAACATCTCAAGTGTCGTATTAATAAATGGAGGGAATAATTTATGAGACAAAAATGTGTCAGGAGTTTAGATCTGACATAATGACAAAAAATATGCATCAAGTGGGATAGATTGTTGCTAATTCCACTTTATGAACAAAAACTATGCTTTGCGTTGGTGGTCACCTTCTTGCATGTTATTTTAGGTTACCGTACGTATCAGGCAGGGCATTGTGTCTTACCAGACGTTTTTTTGTTTGTGTAAATGGATGCCTAAGCTGCTCAGGGAAACAAGTTCTTTCAATGACTTTAACCTCAAAGTTCAGAACAGTGAGGCAAACACACAGCTCAATGTTTCCATATGCTGTATGAAAACATAATTGGTCCCTTTCTAAATCAGACTAAATATTTATTTAACACACTTACTGTGCTGCCATTTTCTTTAGTATTTTTAAATTAGCTTAACAGAACATTTTTGTCTGATTTTGTTTCAGGAAAAAGGGTTTTGTTCTCTCCCCCCCTTTTCTTAAGTGTATGGAAATATCTGTTTTGAAATCTATACGTTTATTATAGTTCGTTTCATAGAGCATTATGTGTTAAGAAGATGAGCTGTGACAAAGAACGTCCAAGTATTAAGATCATATAAAATCCTTTCCTACTGGAAAAATGTTAATTCTACTCAGTTAATACATCATAACTAAGTTTTCCCAAATCAAGAAAATAACATTCGTTGGCTTTGATATTCTTGCTAAGAAAGAACACCAAGTTTAGTATGAAACAGTTGCTGAAACATAAAGAAGGCACAAAAAGATCTTTAAAACTAAACTTCATTTCAAAAGGAGTTAAGCCTGGTTACCTCTGTTCCTAATGTAAGCATTCAATAGATGTTAACATACATAAGGCGAGTTATTATTAGAGTTCCTTTGGAGAAATTAGAATCAGACAAAGATGGTTTCAGCAGGTCAGAGCTTTGAAAGATGAAATGACTGAAAACTGGCCACAAATCTTTGCCCCTCACATTTTTCACAACAACCCGGTAAATCCTATCCACATAAAAATATGTCCATTAACATACAACTTATTCCACCACCAACACAAACCCTTCACATTTGACAATTTAAGCCTCGCTTTACTCCATCATGCCAACCCTCTCGTGTATCCTCTGACCCACAACACAGAAAACATTCAAGCCTGTCGGTGATGCTACCCAACAACAGTGAAGTCATTTCAAGACAGAAAAAAAGAGAGAGAGACAGCTTTTATGTTTTTAAAAGAACATCACATCAAGCTGTTCTTCACATCTGCATGCAAAACACATAAATCAAAACTTTTTAGGTGACAGCAAGATGAAGCATTTTGTGTTTCAGACCTTCACGTACAACTTAAAGTGACTGTATTCAAGAATGATACCAATATTTTGATGTGGGTTCTGTTGTTTTATTCAAGAGTCCAGACCTGCCTCAACGACAACAAAAGGTTCAAATTTGTAAACTAATGACTTGTAAAGTCACATTGGATTCAGTAACTTAACTGTAAATTTATTTTTTATCTTGAAAAGTGGCAAAAAAAAATGATCAAATACAGTTCAGAGCTGCATTAGACCACTAGATTAGTCTTTGCTCATTATTACCAATAAATATAAACAATAATAATGCAAGTTTCAAAGCAAAGGATCTGATTAGTTTTTAGAAAACATGCATTGTTAAATAGCAACAGACCATACAATTTGAACAGCGTTATGCAATTTTCCCAGTGAAAATCCAGGTTATGTTTTATGCTGTTCTTCTGTCACATGCTGTTGTGGAAAAACAACAATTTTTAAGGCCGCAGATTGGAAGATACAAGTGCTCTAAATATAGATAGCAAAAGAAAAAGATGCCAAGCTTACAAGGATCTTCACTCTTTCGCTATAAATTTACTTTCAGTTTACCAGTCCGCTCTAAAGATCATTTAGTACTAAATCTAATAAGCACCCACATTTAGGAGCATTGGTATTATCCTTAGGAAAACAGTGAGCCACAGATGAACCTCTGACAGAAACAATGTGAAATAGCTGATAAGAATCACAAGAAAATACTATTTTTATAGTATTTTTTTATTTTTTTTACTTTTACATGGCTGTTCATCTCTGGCTTAATCATTTTAGAGGATTAGATTTATAACTCAAGAGTCTAATTTGTGTAACATAACAAAAAAAAGAAAATGAATCTAAGACAGCGATGTGGACACCAAGTCTTTGACCTGAGGACAGAAAACTGCTGACCTGAGACACAAGCTGCACTTGTCTTCTCCTCTCTTCTCTCTGCTGAAATAGTAAACACTGTCAACTAAACTGGCATTGTTTAAGGAAGGGAAGAAAAATGAACATCACTGTGTGCATATATGCATTCATCTTTCACTGCTGCCATTTCCTGGCTGACATTTAGCTAAAAACAAACAGCTTTTTTATCTCTACAAAATCCAAGCTCGACCATTTTAAATCTCAAAAATGTACTTGCTTTAGAACATTTTTTCTGTATTTTCAGATAGTAAAATAATGTCGTTACCCATCAGAATTTCTAAACAAAAACCCCCTACTTTAAACACCAAAACATTTCCCTTCATCTCAAAAGTCTCCCATAGTATTTATTTTTCCTACTATGCATGCAAACACTCTGCTGCTTCCCTATGACTTAAAATTCTCTGTTTTTGCAAATTTAAACTGCTTTATTCTAGCATTTGTTAGGCCATCTGAAGTGTTGATGCTTTTCCTGAATGCAGAAAAATAAAGTACCTTGGCTGCTGTCCTCCTCTGTGCTGCTGAAATCGTCTTCATAGTAGGTGTTTGAATCTGTCGAAGCACTGGCATCACTGCTAACTGAGCCCTTTCTTTGGCGCTGCAGAACACAAGCCTGGAAAAAAGCAAACACATCGGAACCTTAACTATAACATTTAAATAGTTATGGGTGCTTTATTCCTGTGTTCTGAAACAAATTCCCAACAAAACCCATGCCATTGTTTTAAATGCCAATGTACTCCTCTGAATACAATGAATCATTTTAGCTGCATTAGTAAAACCATCAAATTTATTTCAAGTATTTTCAAACTATATTATAATCTGCACCTTTTTGTAAGACGTGGAGAGGAGGGTGAAGAGAAGATTTGTCAGAGGAACAGAGTCGATGAGCCTTTGGACCCTCTGGATTGAAGTGCTTTGTGCCATGATGTTGAGCTCGGCTGGTGGTCCATCACTTGCCCACCCCTGCAGAAAGGGGGAGGGTGTTCATAAAGAAGAAACATTATTCCCAGTGTTTAGTTGTCTATTTAATTCTGCATATGACATATGCTTCTAAGTTGTGTGACAAAATGTTCTTCCACTGAAACCTGATAAATCCTACGAGGAGTCTGTGAATACTAGCTTGACTGGTTTGCAAACCGGCACATCTTCATTTTATTGACCATTAAAGATGGTATGTGACTTGGCAAGAATTACAGAACGTTCACAACCCAAACGCATTAAAGACTTGTGTTTAACACATGTTAGTCATTAACACTGACAACCAAGTGTTAATGGCTAAAATGTTTTCAGACGATGCTGGGTCATTCGACCCCTTACCGCCTGGTACTCCCAGTTCTCACTCCCATGTTGCCACTTGTACTCAGGTCTTGGGTTTCTGTATTTGTCTATGTATTTGGATGTTTTTGTAGATGATCAAGATAAATAATCAAATATCTGGTATAAATTTAAATGTATATTTTCTGTATGCTTTGCATAGTTTCTATCACTTGTGATTCTGATCCCCATTTGGGTCAGTTTATTCTAACAAAACATGAACTAACAATCCTTGATTAAGCCAAAAATAGTGGCGAGTGATATCTTGCACTGCGTCTTGTCACAGTAGAATATAAATACACACTTGAAAATTATTTTCAGTCATTGGTGGTTAAATTGAGTACAAAGCAATTCCCCTAGTAACAAATCAAAACATCCTCAGATAGCTCCAAAACTGAACAAGTCCAAAAGAATTGAATGACACCTTCAGAGCAATTACTGCTTTCAATTTTGCCATCATGTCTACAACCAGACCATCAGGCTCCTAATCACTTTGCAACAGTTAGATGTTATTTATTAGTAACTGAAACTTTTTAAAGAAAAATTCACTTCAAATTAAAATAGTTTTGCCCCCTACAGAATGTAGAGCTGTTTCTTTACCTCAACTAATAAGGTGCAAAATGTCACATTCTGGAGGTAATGGATTCTTAAAATTAACAAAATTTGATTATTCATGAATGCTACTGCTGATAATAACACCACAGCATCATAAATGTATGATTAAAAAATAGCAGTACAGTTTTTTAATAAGAGATGAACTCCTAACAATCGGAAACAGCCCTGACCATTGAGGACTTAACTCACCCGGTGCAGAGCCTCCACTTGCAAATCCTGGAAGAGCGAGGTCAAAAGTTTGATGGCGTGATTGGCCAGTATCACAGACAATATTCCAAACCCTTGGTGACTTGAGGAAAAATAACAAGCACAAAAACAGAAATTAATTTGCACACCAAAACTGTTTCTAAGGTCTTTAAGTAATTGCTTAGTTATTGCTTTTTACAGGATGAATTTCTTATGAGACCCATTTACCAGGATTATTTTCAGAATATATAGAAATTGGCCAGAATCAACAGTAAGAACCAAACAAATAACATAAAATATTTAATAAATTCCAGCACTTATTAGATATTTCAGCAATCAAGCTCTTCTTATAATTGCTGAACAGCTTTTTGTACATTTCCACAGTTATTTTTGGGGATGAGCTCTAAATTTTTGAGACCAGAGGGATTCTTCTACACCAACTTAATCTTTAACTCCCTCCACAAATTCTCTGTCAGCCTCAATATGGACTCTGGTTAAATCACTCCAAAACATTTCACATTTTCAGTCAGCAGAAACATGCTTGTAAAATTTAAAGTTAACTGAACATACAGTATTAAATCATGCTGGTCTTTTGTATTTATTGTGTTTTAATAATTTAAAATCACCCTTTGCCAGGGCCAAGTTTTGGCGATCCGGCGCCATCCTTGGTGCGAGCAGCAATATCCCGGACACGCAGAGCAGCCAGCGGATCCTTCTCTTTGCCCTTGTCTGCCAGGGAGGTCGGGCTCAGATTCAGAATCAGGTACAGGCTGTTTAAGAGGCACCAGGCTCCAAGCAGCTGGAAGTTCTGATAATGCTGAAGTACACAGAGTCACAAAATGTGTCATCTTTTCTTAAATTGAACATAAAAAAGGCCTTTATCATGTAAAGGACAGAAAGCGCAGGGCACATTTTTTCACATTTTAGTACTCACCTCTCCTCCAGCTCGGCGAGAGTTGCTGATCGCTTGCCCAATCATTTCATAGATCTCCAGCTGTTAACACACAGATTTTGTGTTTGTAATTTTTTTTATACGTTTCAAAGGGAAAAGAGAGCAAAAGCATCAATAATACAAAAAATTGCATTAAAAACTCTGG
Source organism: Poeciliopsis gracilis (assembly GCA_911649635.1). NCBI lineage: Eukaryota > Metazoa > Chordata > Actinopteri > Cyprinodontiformes > Poeciliidae > Poeciliopsis > Poeciliopsis gracilis. Next base: position 15,754,915 of record CAJVRI010001220.1, on the reverse strand, counting down.
CTCTTCTTTACGTTTAATGTTTGGTCAAACTAAATATAGTGTTTAGCAATAATACAGTGTGACCTAAATTAAAAGCCGTTTTTAAAAACCATTATTTAAATTCAAATTTTCATGATTTGCAACAAATAAGTAATTTTGTCAATTTAGATTGATGTTTTTGAACTCAGTCATACAAGTTTATCACTTTTCAGCATTTATTCAAGTGAATTACAACACAAAGTACAACTAAATGGATCAATAAATACATAAATAAAATTGATTCTGAGTAAAAGATTAAACTGATGTTGTTTCTTTGTTTTTTTAGAGTTGCACTCTAATTGAGCCAAAGCTCATTTTTGTTAATTTCCACTTATATCAACATATGACATCCACATACCCAAGCTTTTTCAATGAGAAATAATAAGGCCTTAATTTTATTTCTTTTTTTTTTTTTCATGCTGGAGGTGGCATTTCATACATATAATCCATAATTTAAAGTGAAAGGCCTTATTTATATTTCAAAATGTTGGACACAAAAGGCAAACATGAAATGTTTCTAAATTTAGAAAAATAAAAATGATCAAAACATCATTTGATAGATTGATAAAAACATTGTGGCAGCCAACTTGAACAGATTTAAACCATAAAATACAACAAAATGTGAAAAATCTTGATACAGGCTTAAACGGAGATATGCAGATGCAGAAAAACTAGACTTTTGGGTTAAAAAAAACACACATAGATCCATTTAAAGAGCTTTAGTTTTAATGTATAAACATTGGCAAAATCATTACGAGGAGCAATAATTTTGTTCTTCAGGAACTTACACATTTCTGAACAATGGTGGCAGCGTCATTTTCATAGTCCTCTTCTTTAGTTCCAGTAGAGGCAGAGCGAAGCTGCAATCCGCTGCCCACCTGAAGGATTGCCATGCAAGTGGCCACACTCACACCTACAAAAACCATAAAGTACTCTTAGATTCAGCAATTCAATGAAAAACAGGCAGAAAGAAAGACTAGACAGATGTTTGTAACAAAGGAGGGTTGTGAGGATAGAATGAAGGTGGGAGGGAAGAAGGAAGAAGACGCCAATAAAGTCTGGAAACGTAAATAATTATTCATTTTCTTTTTCTATATTTATGCAAACCAGAAAAGACACTGAAATCATTTCTGTGTCCTTTCTGTCATGTCTTTGCAGAAAGCCTGGTTGCAGTCAGTTGCTCTTGATTGTGGCAAAGAAACATCAACACAATATTTAGCATTTTAGGTCTATTGCGTTAAAACATTCCTCTGCTGTTCATACAAAACTTGGCTCTCCTCAGGTTCATTTTTATTTAGTTGATCAAATTTATAAAAGATTGAACTAGGCGATGTTTCGCTGTAACACATTTCTCACCCACCAGCATAAAGACAGCTAAGGGCCAGCACAGTCATATCCAGTAGTCTTCCTGGGGTCAGAGGTTCCAGTACAGGAAGGGACAGTGTGTCCAGAGCCATGGTGACGTCAATCACCAGCGAGTGAAATCTAGACAGAAATTTCATATAATTTTACTAGGCAAAAAAAAATTTAGAGAGTTCAAAGCATACGTAAAGACATTTGTATAATTCCAAACCAGATCATGGACTAGATTTAATGAACAAGTACGTACCCATTGCGGACAGCAGTGGCGTCTGCCACTGTAGCCGGCATGATGAAGAAAGAGTTGGCTGAAACAGCATCTTGGAATCGGTTGATGTAACGTAGAAAGTACGGCAGGTTTAAACACACCCGTAGTAACTTTTCAGACCCACCTGGGAGACACAAACACAGGGTCCAAACACACTGTTACAGCCAATTCATCAAAACCCAAGTTCCTGCACTGCATCTGATGGGGAACTACTGACCAAGTTCCTGTAAGCTCGACACATTCTGAGAGACAAAGGCATTCTTCATTTTGGCCTGAACAGCTTGATCTGTGGTTTGGTCGTCTGTGTCACTCTCAGCCTGCAAAGTTTGGAGATTTGAGAAAAGAGTATGATGAGCGTTTTCAAACAAAACAGTGACAAAGCATTCAAGTAGATTTAAACCAGGAAATGTCCTGCATAGAACAAGTTTAATATAGGTTAATTAAATATCATCTGGTTAATTTGAGCCTTTATCAGTTGATCATGCTGACCTGCATGTGTGCTGCTGATGGTGAAGCCAAGATGGTGGTAAGATCCGGGTTAAAAACTGAAGTCAACTGATTAAAGAAGTTCATTTGCACTTCTTTTTGTCGAAGTTCAGGGCTCACAACGCTGGGTAACTCCTTCTGATCTTCCACTAGAGAAGTAAAAGACGAGACACTTTTATATGAGTCACAAATAAGTGAAGACATTCTTTTTCTCAAGGGACTTTGCTTGTTTTCTTCCAAAAGAATTGATGTTTGTAATGACTTTTGATGGCTTTAGGATACTCACCGTCCGAGAGGGTCTTGATAGTTTGAGGCAACTTGGCAGACTTCATCATAGCTGTAAATGTAATGATCTCTGTGCGATCCAGCCTGCTGCAGCCAGTGCAAAGTCCTTTTATTAGAAGAATTAGGTGTTTCTGTAGAAGAAATGATACAATGTTAGTGCAATACACATACAAAAATTGGTTAAATGAACTTAAATGTTAGCGTTAATTTGTACAGACTCAAAGTGAGAGATAGAAGCAGTCTGCCTCTTTAGAACAACATAAACCACTGAATTAAGTCTGAATATGGTGCAATTTTCCTCCTGCACTTTTTCAAAATCTGACCTGTGATACAGCACATGCTTCATCTGGATTCTCCAACCGCAGCAATGAAAATTCAATCAGTACTTTGCACGCTGCAGCCACCGACAATAGCTGGTTTCTTGGTACTAGGTAATAAAAACAAAATAATTAGTCAAGAGTGCAGAAACACAGTCAAATTCATTCAATTTACTTATTTATTTAGAATGACAGAGTCTTATCCCCAACACAAAACACAACCTTAAGTGTACGTACTTTGACCACAGACTGTGGTGATGTAATGTGCAGAAAGAGCCACAAATGAGGAGTAGAAAGGCTCATATTGTTTGTCGTGGTGAAGGATGTCCGATTCACTGCAAATAAAAGGTAGAACAGCGTGTAACAAACCACAAGACGGGAATTTGTTTGGAACTTTTCAGCATCTCCTCCAATTTTAGCGTAAATTTGTGATCATGAGTGGACCTCCCTCAAAAAAAAAAACAGTAAAAAAAAAATACTGTCTTTGTTTTGACGTTTTTACGACACAGCAAAGAAAACAAAACAAAACAAAAAACAATATCCATTCCAAACAAAATTCAGAATTACAAAGTTACACTAAAGATGCAGAAAACTCCTCGATGCTATCAGCAGCTCAGGTTGAGGAATGTTTTTTCAGAAACTTTATGGCTTGAAGTTGGTTATTCCATAAAATGGAGATTATAGCGCCACTACTGAAACACTGATTATTTGCTTCGTCCTTCATATTTAAACAAATATATAAACAGTCAATAACAAATGATCACGAAGGCAAGGGCTGCACAATGTTAGGAAGATATGCAATAACTTTGATCAATGTTACAACAATTATATAATACAACATTTAATTAAAACATGCATTTCTGTTTTGAGTTCAAGCAGAGCTTGTAGCTCTTTCTGGGCTTAATTTTTTTATTATTATTATTATTTTGATATAACTTTGTGATAAAATGTATCAAAAATAAACTTTCATCATTTGACTATCAAGTAATAGTCAATTATTAGTGGCACCTCTCTCAATTTCTAAAAAAAAAAAAATGAAATACATAAAAGCCACTGAAATATTGCTGGGGTACAACAATCCTTTTTATGAGCTTGAGGAACTTTAAATTGGTAAACCCTGACGATCTACAAATATGACTGTTCATGTAGGTCATGCGCCTTCTTCGTAATGGGAAAATAATGCGAACGTGGCATTCAGGTGCAGTGGAAGTGGGTTGATTTTAGCTCCGAAAACTGTAACAGTTCAGGTATATCACACAAGACAACCGAGTGAAACCTGTGGCTGCAAGAACATTTCTCTTATTCAAATTACTTAAGTGTCAACGAACTGCGATCACAATCGTATACAGGAAAGTGTTTATGACCGCTGGTCATTTTGTCACATTCACAGTTTTGGTCAATTCCTTCAAACATCAACTTCTGATGCAAGAACAGCATCAGCACCAAAACTATTCAGTCAAATGAAATCATTGCACAAATATTCTTTGAGGATATGTTACATTCAGTCCCAAAAGGCTGTCAAGTGAATCATTAAACAGCGATTGTTTCCTTTTACATCAATACTCTAATAACTTGGATTTTTAGTACTTTATTTATTTTTTTGCCTGCTTGGGGCCTTGATAAACAAACAGGCTCAAAGAGCAGAAGACACCAACTACAGAAAAGTGATCATGAAGAGGTTCGATAAGAAACTTTCAGTCCCCGCTGCAGAAGTCACGGCACGCATTGACGATTTGTTTCTGAGGAAAATGAAACTCTTCACTTCAGAGTCCCGCGGTGCATCGGCAGGTTAAAACTCTCGGGGTTTCAGGTGACAGCCTGGCGTCAGCAGCACCGACTTGACACTCCGCTCAGCGGTGATCCCGCCGACGTTGAATAGTCAAGCCAATGCTTTCACAAACAATATGCTGAAAGCAAGTCGCCCGACGAAGCAAAACTAACCGAGGAGAGCTGTCCCCGCCTACTTTTTAGTCAAAACAGAAGCACTCTCCAGACCAAATTCTCAACCTTTTACTGTTTAGCTAATAGTTGAATTTCTGCGTTTGGCCGTACCACCATACCAGTTCGGCTTCAAACCCCAACCTGGTCCAACTCGGTCACTTCAGCTGACATGGTCCAATATTACTCTGACAGCAGCGTTTCTACGTTACGTTAGAGTGCAGAGTTGAAGGCCCACGGTTAGCTAGCTAATGATGAAGCATATTTTAAAAACGCTACACTGCGGCATTCTCGAGCGTTTACTGAACAACAGTAGTAGATTAAAAAGAACGTATACACCTTTGAAAGCCAAGCGTCTCGATTTGCCAGCAGCGTCTCTGTCGGCACAAGCTAAACCCATTTTAAACAAGTCAGAAAACGCTAGCATGTTCGGCTTCAGTTGGAGACCCAACTCGATGCCAGTGCAAGTTAAGCTGAGGCTATGTCCGGGATGAACACGGGCGGTTTGGCGGTAACAGAGACGAGCAACACGCTGACATGTACCCGGTTACCTGTTAATTATCGAGCCAATTAGCTGAGGTAGCTCCTTTGTTTCAAAAGCTGTGTATGAAGCTGATAAAAGCGGTCGCACTGCCGCTGTCCATTCGTGCTCCCCCTCTCCTCCGCTCGACGCCATCTTGAAATCCCATAGAAAAAACTAACTGCTGAGGAAGAGGCAGTGGAGGTAAATCACAGGGGGCGCTCCGCCGCTCAAAATTACATCGAATATGCGTTATTTGATGTGTTCATATTACATTCATTTTCGGTTCAACTTTGTGTCTTGTACAAAAAAAATTAATGCACGTAACTTTTATCTACGTGTCGATGCAATTATCTTTGCAGGTTTTGTGTTGTAATTTGATTTCTGTCTTTGTGGCGCCTGTGTGCATTTAAAAATGGCACACATCACTACGTCTATAAGTAGTTAAATACATTTGTGTGCTTGTGATCATATCAATAAAATTGCAAGCTCCTTTATAAAATGAAGAATAAAATAAACAATTTATTCCATTGTTACAGGAATGATTCGATCATTTATTATATGAAAAGGTTTCTAAATTGTTTGAGCATTTATTGTATTTAATTATCTCATGGTTCTGACGAGACACAGATTTTTTTTTCTGTAGTAAATAATTTATTTGTACTAGTGGCACACATTGCGTATTTTTTATTCTTATTGCGAAAACACATTTTTCAGCAGTAAGAATCCACTCATCTGTTTGCAAACCCTAACACCAGTTTTGGTTTGGATTGGACTTTCTGAAATGCCTTCTCGTTTTTGTTTCCATCGAATCAACAATGCATGTTTTGCTTATGTTCCCAAATAATAATAAATATACTTATTGTATCTAGCAGAACAGCTGGAGGACTGGATGTGACTTTTCTCCTTTTTTGATTATTGGAAAGACATGTCACGTACAATGGAAAATTATAAATATTTGTATGTTCACTAAATATTCTTAGGGCACAACATTCAGATGATTCTTATATTAAGTCTCCTTTGTTTAGTAATGTTTTCAACTTCATATTGTGATTTGCTGGTTGTGATTGGTTGTTATTTTTCCAAATTCATGCAGTATTTGCAAGGACCCGTCTGTGATTGACTGGTGATGTGGCTAGTCATGCTTATTTATTTATTTTACAAGTTATCTATTTATTTCAGTGTTGGACTTTCGTCTTTCAACACAGTTTGAGTTTGAACCTCAAGTTGTCATGTCCATAAATCGAGCAAAGCGGTTATGCTTTGCACTTTTTGACCGGTTGGTGGCAGCACTTCCGTTTTAGCAGGCACAAAGTGAGTCTGACCACTATCAACTTCCTACTTCCGCTGAGCTGGTCAAAGCTGCTGCAATGGCAAAGCTAATTTTGCTGTTGCTGAAATTATGTTTGTTATTCTTTGTTGTTCGTGCTGTATTTGAGGATCAAGTAGGAAAATTTGACTGGTAAGAACAGCCCAATGGGTAATAAAAAAATAACGATTTTCTAAGTTTATTCTCACAATTTGAAGATGCTAATGCTAACACCTGTCAAAGGCATTAGCTTCGAGTCGGTGTGTTTAGTGAGCATTATCAGGAGGGGACATTTTAAAAGAAGAAAACAATCGTTATGATTTTTTTTAGACGGCAGGTTTATAAATAATATTTGGAAACGTTAACTAAATGACGTAAGCACATTTAGTTAAAGAAAAGTAGGTTGATTTTTAAACCTAAAGAATCATTGTAACTAAATTAATTACAAGTTATTCATGGCGGTGTTTGTCGTAACAATAGTTCTTCTGTTGAAAATTGATAATAGTTCGGAAAATCACTGATAAATTCTTTTTTTTTTTCCTTTTTATTTCTTGATTCACAGGAGACAGCAATATGTAGGCAAAGTTCGCTTTTCTCATTTCGACACACAGTTGCAGTCCTCCAAAAAAGTCCTTGTAGCAACAGAGAGTAATGTTTTTGCAGCGCTAAATTCCAGGACAGGAGAGCTTTGTAAGTATCTTTGTAGCCTTAAGAGACACACCTGTTAGCTGCCATATATTCTCATCATTTGGTGGTAAACACAACACACTCCCCCATCTGTGTCTGACACAGTTTGGCGACATGTGGACAAAACTGGTCCAGAGGGAAACATCGATGCCCTTCTGCACCATGCACAAGGTTTTTATTTCTCATGTGTTTCTACAGTTCGAGCTTGAGATTTTGTCCCTGCTTATGTTGGCGTATTCACTGCTGATACAACTTGTTTTGTGTGCTTAGACGCGGTACTAGTGGTTGGAAATGGGCGCATGTTGCGCTCCTGGGACATCAACGTCGGTGGTTTAAACTGGGAGATGTTGCTGGACACTGGCAGGTGAACACCTTCATGGTCTGCGGTTGTGACATGTGAGGTGGTTCAAGTGAATTAAACCCTAACTGTTTGTGTTTTTGTTGTTGTTTTTAGTTTTCGATCAGCATGCTTAGTGGGACAACAAGGAACGGTCAAACATGTCGCTGTTTTGAAGAAAACGGTCATCTCTGTCCATTATTTATCCAATGGGCATCAGAAATGGGTGGAGAACTTGCCAGAAAGGTAAAACATTCGATTTTCGTGCTATTTTTTATTATATCAGCAATATGATCTTCATTAATAATTTATGTCCTTTTTTTTTCCATTGCAGTGAAGCTGTGGATTATCAAACTGTGTATTCAGGAGGAAATGGTCAAGTCTTTGTGTTGGGAATTGTTCCCCATTCCCATATTAGTATTGTTGTTTACAGCATGGAGGATGGTGAGATAATCAAGCAGGTAACCTCTCATTTGTTAAAACTTGAATGTCTACCAAGTAGATGTCGCTATGAAAGAAAACCTGAACTCCAATTTGTTCCTTTTTTCGGTTTGGGATCGTTCCAGGTCTCAGCTGAAGCTCCATGGCTGTCCAGCATACCAGCCAGCTGTGCAGTGGTTGGTCAGGGGACGCTGATGTGTGTAGACTCGACAACAATGTCTCTAAATACACTCGACTTACACCAACACCAACAGATGACTCAGATCCCCCTGCAGGTATCACGTAAACCAAACCAAAACAAAACTCTTTCAACTCTATGAAATATTTGCCTCCTTGCTTCCGTCTATGTTTATTGTATATATATTAATGCTCCCCTTCTCCCTAACTTTTCTATCGCTTGTCATATCACAGTCACTCGGACTTGAAGTGGACCCAGACTTTCATCCATTGCTTGTGTCACACCAGCCCAATCCTGCCCAAAAGCCGTTATCAGAGTTCTTCCTTCAGCTTGGGCCTGAACATTATTTGCTTCTGCAGCTGAACAACGGCCAGATAGTCACACTGAGAGATTTCAAGCCTGTATGTAATTGCTTCTTCATATTTTATTTTTTGGAAGATTATTTTAGCTGAATTGCAGCACAAGGCAACTTTGGTCGAAAGCCCAATTGATCTGGGTGGCTTGAGTGATTTTTAGTATTGTGTTTTCTTGACTGTGATTCTTGCACATTAAGATTTCCATCAAATTTTATATTGAAATGCATCATTCTTATACTTTTATCTCGACAGGGTTCTATAAAATAAAGCATACTAATTAGTCATTTGTGAGGGAAATAGTTAGTGACATATTTTTCGTGATGTATAGGCTCTGCTGGCTTCGTTTGCGACCACTGGAGAGAAGACGGTCGCAGCTGTGATGTCACCCAAGAATAAGACAGTAAGTTCATATAAGATTACTCTCTCAACTCAATCTAGGTGTAAATGACGTATATATTTAGTTTGGTGAGTTACAATAAATAATACATGAGAAATTATTAGATTAAAGTAGTTTTTTTTCTCAAACCAATAAAAGTAAGTGATTATTTGTCACCTCCCCACAGGCTTGCAGTATCAACCTCTTTAGTTCTGACACCGGGCGCAGACTTCTTGACACAACTCTGATCTTCACTGTGGACCCTAACGGAGGAAAACCTGAGAGGGTGAAACTTGCTGTTTTCTTCCCATTGATCTTTATGTTTCATGAAGCAGCGATAGCATCAAAAGTTATCTTACTATAATCCAACCATTAGTTTGTCGTGTTTTGGAATTTGAAGAATCTGTTAATAAAGGCACTCATTTATAATTTCTGCCCTGCAGCTGCATGTCCAAGCATTCCTGAAGAAGGACGACTCGGTCGGCTACAGGGTCATGGTGCAGACGGAAGACCACACACTGACTTTCATTCAACAGCCAGGTACGGTGAAGCAAGCAAAGTGGGCTCCATAAGCCTCCAGTATTTGCTGTTTCAATCGTGCAAAATGTTCCAGCTATTGTTTCATAGTGCAAACAGATAAAAATCTATTTTATTATGACTTCCCCTGTAATAATGCAAATAAAGTCAGCAGCTCTTTTAAAATGAGGATGTTGAGGTAAATTGAAAGTTAATTTCCTCTTGAATCGGGGTGTAAACCAGCGTAGAGATGCCCCTACAATGCAACCTGACTGTTTCATCAGCAGTGAATAGTGTTGTTATTGTTCATTGTTTAGGATCCCCATTAGCTGGGTTTTAGACCCCCTTTTCCTGGATCCAACAATAGAAATCATTAAAACAGATTTAGCATACTGATAAATAGAAATATGTAACAGTCATCCAAAATGTTCATACATTTATAAAATGTTCAATAATTATCCATTTCAGTTATAAAAAAATAGGTACTTTTCTCCTAAAAAACTGTTGTATCTCTGGTCTGACATTCCCCAACTCTAGTCCAGCTAAAATTTCAAATAGGGACCATGCATCTTGTTTTTAATGTGTCTACAAGGTTTAACAAAAATGAAACGATCATCCCCCTGTTTGAACAAAGTTTTTGATGAGGAAGCCACATTCTGTTGATGGTTTCAGTGGCACTGCAGCCTATTCCAGCAGCCATCTGGTGAGACGTGGGTCCACACATCGCTTGCGGGGCCAACACAACGACAGCCGCTTTCGCTCATGAGTGATTTAGAGCAACCATTTAACCCCACATGCATGTTTTTGTACAGCAGGGAAAAGCGGAACCCGTCAATGTATACATTGTAAAGAAAGTCCAAACTCCAAAAAAATTAAGGCCACAGCCGGGATTTGAACCAGCAAGCTGCTTGCTGTGAGACAGAAGGTCAACGTGCACAATGAACAAAGAATGTTTTATTGGGTGGAGCTTGAAAAGATACAAAAAGTCAGGATCACACACTGTACTGAAGCATTTTTGTCTCCTCCCACTGTTATTCTCTTCCCAGGAGAGTCTTACTCATGAATGAATTCAGTGTTCATTGGAACTGTATTTTCACAGTCTTCCATTTTCTATTTCTCTTTATTAAATAACATTTATTTTTGACATACATTTACTTAGTTACAAGAAACCAGGCCAGATCTTAGAACAAGACTACGGTTAAATATATTTGCTTTTATAAGAGTCGTATTCCGCCGCGATGGCGGTATTTTATTTGGGTTTTTAAGAATTGGTAACTGTTTGATCCTTCTAGAACATAAAAGTAAGTGCTTTGCGTCACGATGACGCTAAAGGTATTTTCTGCCTTTTAATCATGATAAATAATGCCAGACCCACACATTCCCAGTATGTAAATAGTTCTGACCTTTTCCACAAGGGGAAAAAAAAAATACCATGTTGTTGGAAAGCTCTGAACGCTGTGGGCTTTCACAGGGTGTGGAAGGTAGAACGAATGAGTGACTGCAGACGAGTAATGAGTCTCGTTTTCCAGGGCGTGTGATGTGGACCAGAGAGGAAGCCTTGTCGGACGTGGTGACAATGGAAATGGTGGATCTTCCCCTCACTGGGACACAAGCCGAGCTCGAGGGGGAGTTCGGCAAAAAGGCCGGTAAATGCTTTGACGTTCATCCTGTTTACACCTCACCACCAGCAAAGTCTTTTTATTTATTTATTTATTTTTATTTTTTTTTTTCTACAAGTTGGCTGGTGTCCATTTCTAACAAGTAGCTCTTGAATATAGCTTGTGGTTGTGACTCACCAGGTTGGTTTCTTGTTTTTATTGTTTCATTCTGTCTTTATTGCTGCGTGTGGATTCAGCCATTCAAGGTAACGCGCCTCTCTTTGTAACGCTTCTTGACCATCTCTGCAAATTTAAAGTTTTAAATAATGTGTTAAAAAAGCAAATTCTCTTCTGCGTTTACTGTGTATTTTTTTTGGGGGGGGGGGCAATTTTTAAATCTGTGCTAAGGCTTTGGTGTGCCTATCCCTTTAAGATCGGAAAAGAAAAATAAAGCATTCACAAATACATTTCACTGGCCTTCCTGCTGTGAGAGGTCATCAGTTATATCAGGATCAGATATGATGTCATTTATCTGTACTAACAGTTGGCGTAATGCTTTACAAAAGCTTAAAAATAAAATAACAGTTGGCATTTTAAGCAGTTTCACCTTTAGTATTCATCTATCATCGCCAGTACAATACAGTTTCTTTCCCAATTCTGCCAGCTGTGCCATTCTCTGTCTTGCCTTCCTGTTCTCTTCTGAAAATGTCGTGCTCTCTCTTGACAGCTGTAACGAATCAACATGTTCTAGATAGAAAATAGTTTTCTTTCTCTTACATTGCAGTGTGATCTCTCTTTATTGTTATGCACCTATAACTAGTCTGAAAAGTCCTCATTTGGAACCTTTGCCACTGATTTAAAGCATCCACCCCAAAGATGGCTGCTGTCAATTATGACCTGGCAGCACTTAGCAGCATGGTCTGTTCACTGACTGGAAAAAATATTGTGATTTTTCAGCTTCCAACCACCATGTCGGCTGATTTCTAAGTGTTTTTCTGTCCTGAGCCTTTTGCTTAGTCGTCCCTATTCTCCAAGAAGGCAGTTTTGTCTTGTTGGTTTTAATTCAGTTAAAATATGCGAACAATGGTTCCCGACACTTAAGGTACATCTTTACAGAATATGTTTGTTCTTGTTCTAATCTAGACGGGTTGTTGTCGATGGTGTTGAAGAGGCTCTCCTCTCAGCTCATCATGCTGCAGGCCTGGATCGCCCACCTCTGGAAGCTGTTCTACGACGCGCGGAAGCCCCGCAGCCAAGTCAAAAACGAAGTCTCCATCGAGAACCTGTCGAGAGACGAGTTCAACTTGCAGAAGATGATGGTTATGGTGACGTCGTCTGGAAAGGTAAAGCTGGAGAGACTCAAAGCTCACCTTCGAATATTCCCCGTCGTTTGTATTTTCTTTGCTTATTATTTTTTCTGTGCACAGTTGTCTGTACAGTCTTAAGTTCAGGCTAAAACAAATCAAGAGCTTTCGTCTTGGTTTTCTGTTCCTGTTAAGCTGTTTGGGATCGACAGCAAGACGGGTGGAATTTTGTGGAAGCATTACCTCGACAACGTCCCGAAAGACGCTGCTTTCAAATTAATGGTTCAGCGGACCACTGCTCACTTCCCTCACCCTCCACAGTGCACACTGCTCATCAAAGACAAGGTAGCTAATGAAACATTGGCTCTCCTGTTGAAAAAAGTTTAATGGTCGGTGTCGGTATCTTCTCTTTTCTTGTTCAAAGTCTCTTTAAGTTACAAATGTCTGGCACGACGAGTGATTTCTTGTCCGTTTCACACATTTTTTTTTTTTTTTTTTGGATCACAGGACACGGGTCTGGCCACACTTCATGTGTTTAATCCCATCTTTGGAAGGAAAAGTCAGGTCACACCACCTGTCCTACCTCAGCCAATACTTCAATCACTTCTTCTCCCACTTATGGACCAGGATTATGCCAAGGTCCTGCTTCTCGTCGATGACCAGTACAAGGTCAGATCAACACCTCAAATTGTCCTCCACACCTCAAGCACAAGATTATAGTCACTGTATCTTCAGTTTAGAATTGCAATGTTTTGATGAAGGCCATTTTCCATCTATTGTTTACCGTCTGTTGTTTCCACTCCAGGTTTCTGCCTTTCCTTCAACCAAGAACGTCCTGCAGCAGCTGCAGGAGACGGCTTCATCCATCTTCTTCTTCCTTGTCGACTCCAGTCAGGGAAGACTCTCTGGTTACAGACTGAGAACGGCGAGTTCTTCTTTTCTGATAATGACAATGCCTCTGTAATCAGTGAAAGCTCACCGCGGTTGTTTTTCTGCTTACAGGACTTGTCGACTGAGCAGGTCTGGGAGGTCGTCATTCCAACAGAAGTGCAGAAGATTGTCTCTGTTAAGGGGAAAAGGCCTAATGAGCATGTGCACTCACAAGGCAGGGTGATGGGAGACCGCAGTGTGCTCTATAAGGTACCGCAACATTTTCTACATCATTTAATTGCAATTTGAACGAAATCTAAAATGGCTAAAATCGCATTTCTTCTTACCAGTGTGAATAAAAACGGCTGCCGTCACATCTTGTAACAGAGTAAACATCTCAGTTCGCACTCGATATTAATCAAGATGGTTACACAAACACAAATGGGCCTCATCAAAGATTTAGGAAAGTTCTGCGTCTATATCTGTGCACGTCCTACCTAGTCTGGAATTTGATTTAATTATCTTCCAACTCTGGATAGTTATGTAAAAACTACACATAATATACATATATATATATGCTCCCAACTCAAATTTACACTTTAAATTGTTTAGTTTATATTTAAAACATTAGAAAAGACATCTGGAAATAAGAGTATGGGGAAAATATTCCATTTTTATATGAAAAGGTTTGGGGAGATTCATAGGAGTTGTCTTGGATCGTGTGGTCAACTAATGCAAAATGTTATCCCCTTTTTTTTTTTTTTTACTTTCTGTTAATAGTACCTGAACCCAAATCTGCTGGCCGTGGTGACGGAGAGCACAGACGTGCATCAGGAGCGCAGCTTCATCGGGATCCTGCTCATCGACGGCGTGACCGGCCGCATCATCCACGAAGCGGTTCAGAGGAAAGCCAGAGGACCCGTTCACATTGTCCACTCTGAAAACTGGGTTGTGGTAAGCCAGGCCGGATTTTCAAATTCCCAAACGGAAAGGCTCGTCCTTCGTTTTGACGTTGTTCATGTTTTCCCTTGTCTGTCAAACGCGACAGTACGAATACTGGAGCACGAAGTCTCGCAGGAACGAGTTCTCCGTCATCGAGCTTTACGAAGGGATGGAGCTTTACAACAGCTCCGTCTTCAGCTCGCTGGACCGGCCTCACGCCCCTCAGGTGCTCCAGCAGTCTTACATCTTCCCGTCTTCCATCTCCACCATGGAGGCCACCCTGACTGAGAAAGGCATCACCAGCCGCCATCTGCTCAGTAGGTTTCACAAATGATTCTTTTCCGTCCTCCTCTCCACATTTTAGTCGTGGTGAGTAAAACCACAATATTTAACACTTCTGTAATATTTTTTACCCCCCATTTGTCACAGTTGGTCTGCCATCCGGGGGGATTCTGTCATTACCAAAGATGTTCCTCGACCCACGCAGGCCTGAAATAATATCTGAGCAGAGTCGGTAAGTCTAGACAGACGTGGTTTAACCGTGAGCTGATTTACACTGCTTCGCGAAAGTGGTCATTCCCTCTTTTTTTTAAAATTTTTTTTATTTACATTTTGTCACATTCTGTTCAATATATATATACAAAGTAGAGCGTAGTTATGATGAGGAAAAGAAACTAAACACACATGCTCAAAACGTCTTTGAATCTGCGGCGGAGGATGAATACAATCAAAGGTTTTCCTCCCAATTTACAATCATTCACAACTTTGTGTTGGTCCAACACATAAATGTTGCAGTTCAGTGGGTTTTCCCGAGGCGCCGACTGTTCCCGTACACTAACCTAATTCCGACTCGGATTTCCAGGGAGGAAAACCTGATACCGTACGCGCCGGAGCTGATCATCCGCACCGAGTGGTTCATCAACTACAATCAGACTGTGGGAAGAGTGCGAGGAATTCACACCGCCCCGTCCGGCCTGGAGTCAACCTGCTTGGTGAGTCCAATGTTGCATTACAAAACGGGAAACAAAAATGACAAAGGCTGTGTTTAAGCAAAATAAAAATTTAAAAAAAAAACCTTCTCTGAACTTTAAGTTGCCAAACAGCTTGCAATATCTTCTGATTCCCAGTGTGTTTTATTTGAAAGAATGTATTTAGGTAACACCAGCCTTCTACGGAATGCAACATGATGCTTTTCAGGAAAAAGCAAATGTCTGTAGTATTTTTGTAGGTTTGTAAAACAGCCAGAATAAACCATAAGTAAAGAGATTTTAATGATGTGTTTGGACGTTTTGGCGGCTGACTGCCTATAGGCAAGGCTGTGTCATAATGCTGCTCAAGTTTGGGTAATTCTTCCTGTGTGGTGGTGATGGTTTCTAGCAACACATTTGATACATTTTTTTTTAAAGCGTGTTTATTTCACTTGAACTGGTGCCACATTTGTCAGGAAGTTGATTTTTTTTTTTAGTTGAGCTGCAAATTGAGTGGATTTTTCCTTAGAAAATCTTTCTAAATTCTGCATGTTGAAGCCCAACAGATTGTTCTGCTATTGACTCTTATTTGGTGGCATTAACTGGACCAGGTGACCGAAGTCTGGGGGCAAAAAAAAAAAGACTTTTTTTAAGTCCTTTCAGTTGTGAGAGGGAGATAAAACTGTGTACAACAGACAGAAACTCCTCTACATGCTGGTCACCAGCCTGGTCACATACTGGGATGGCGTCCATTTTCTTTGCCACAAAGGGAGCCGTTGCATAAACATCAAGCCAAAGCTGATCCTACCATAACTATTCCTGGCTGAATTTGTTTTCTCATCTTTCCCTCCAATAATTAAAAAAATGTTTATTTTAATTCGTTGTTTTAGGGGTGTTGTTTTTTTTTTAGTTTTGAATCATTCTTTTTTTTTATGTTTTAGGCAGTGACTCAGTGACAATAAAAATAATACCACCGATCACCGAATATTTTTTTTCTTGTCCACATGTTTTTTTCTCTTCGCAGGTGGTGGCGTACGGTCTGGACATCTACCAGACCCGCGTGTATCCCTCCAAGCAGTTTGACGTCCTAAAAGACGACTACGACTACATGCTCATCAGCAGCGTCCTCTTTGCCCTTTTCTTTGCCACCATGATCAGCAAGCGCCTGGCAGAAGTCAAACTGCTTAACCGGGCCTGGCGATAAAAGCCCATCTGATCGAGTCCTTGCACCAGCGAAGCCCTGCGGCCGCGCGAGGGACCTCGCTCCGACGAGACGAGACTGCTGAGGCCGTGCCTGTAGGGAAACACACAGGCCAAAGTTCAATAAGGCCCTTAAGGAACTGCAGGGGACAGTGGGGAGGTGGGGGGAGGGGGGGGGGGGGGGCTGAAACAAAGGGGTAGAAAAGGGTTTTATGTGTTTTATGTTTTTGTTTTTTTAACTTATTTTGCAAAAAGAAGAAACGAATCCACAGTAGAACTGTTTTGTTCCTCCCCACATCACTTTAATTAAATGTTGAACACATTACTAATTACAAATAAATTTCACAGAGTTGGGTTTATTAAATTATGTTTGTCAAAGTTAGGTGCTTAAATATAGTTTATTCTATAAAAAAAAACAAAACAAAAAAACTTCACATGTGGTGCATACTTCAGCAGACCTAATGGAAAGTTATAGTAAATCTGGAAGTCGGAGCAGAAATGCAAGAAAACTGTTTGCGAGCCTAAATGGTTTCAATCTGCTTACGTTGCCATGGCATCCTGTAGTTTTGGTTTGATAGGAACGCAGCTGAACTCTGAGGCAAGCAAGGAGAAGATGATCTGCGGCCAGTCATTAAGATTTCTAACAGAAGGCGCCGTTATAAAATTAGAGGAAAATGTCAAACTGTAGGCTTCATTTTCCCCGTTTTGATCCATTAAAATCCTTCTGAGAACTCCCGTCTGAATGTTTTCCTTTCTTTCCAAAGCCTTCCAAGCTGCTGCCCAAAAGATTGTCGAAGCGTTTTAAACACGAGACACTTTACAAGTGGACATTATGCTGATTGGTCAGTCGGCAGGACTTGATGTTTTTGCTCACATTTACCCGCCCCCCCAAAAAAACATTCAGAGCTCCTATTTTATTGGCGTCTGGTCGAAAGGATCAAGAAATAATTTACACAATGAATAAGTTATTTATTTCATTAAATAGACCATAAAACAATATTACAATCTGCAGCCTTTCAAGGGCCTGAATCCATGTTGAACCTTTATAAGAACTTCGGCGTAACAAAGGTTGTAAACATGAGTCTGAACTTCGGCAGTGTAAACGTAACTGGATTTCATCCACAAATCTCTGCAGAAATGAACCCAACACGGGCGGTTACCATGTCAACCAAACCAATGCTGACAAAAAAAAATGTACATACGGGAAAAAAAACGATTGTCATAAAGATGAAATTTGATTTGAACTAAGTAGGCCTCCTTTGTCTGGAAAAATTAAATAATAGGCAGAAGACCTAAAGTGTGTTAGGATGGCAAGTGGAAAAAAGCAACTTTAAAAAAAATTAAAAAAACTAAGTGAAGCGATTTTTTTGATCACATTTCATTTGAACTTATGGTGAGGGTTTTTGTACTCAGATGTCTAATTGCACCTTATAATTTAATGTGTTCTAGTTGGAATGTGTGCAGCAAAAATTAAAAAGTCATCGGCAAATTGATCAAATCAAAACCTGAAAATTACGACTTTTAAGATCTCTTCTGATAATCGGGTGTGTTCACCAAACGTACGCTTCAAGCGTCAGTCCTAATGTTTAAAATGATCTGAAAACATTACATCTGTGAATATATTAGAGGCCTTAAGTAGAATTATTAGGAAAAAAAAAAAAAAAAAAACTTGTGCAATCACAACATAGGCACAAGCCCAGCTTGCACCTTTAATTATGTGCTCTCTTTTAAGGAAAACAGTATCGGCTCAGGCTGGTTTTAGTGACATTAGCACAACTTTGCAATAAGCACGATTCACTAATTACACATAAAAACCCCCCATAAAAAAACTGCAGGACAAATAAATCTCAATAAAGTAGAATATCAGTTCAAGAAAGGTCATCTGACCGTCATTACACACAGTGATATATTTGAAATGTTTTTCTTTTTATTTTGATCATTCTAGCTTAGTTCATTAAAACCTCGAATCACAAACGGAAACAAACACATGAGATATATCAATCGGTGGGTAATAACTACGAGTTTTGTTTATTTAAACTAAAAAAAAAAAAAAAAAAAAAGAAATACAAAAGGGGATGACTTTGTAATTAATTGAGAAATACTTCTCAGTGAAAAACGTTAAATGAGGTAAGTGCGTTTCCTCCACTACTAGAGAAATACTGAGTGCCGTACTTTATTGTTGTAGAGTTGAACAGTAAAAGCGTCTCTTAAGAATACTGACCGGTAGGATATTCAGTCAAAAAACAAATCACAGTGAAACCAAAACAAAACAAATGAGTGACGGGTGATAACATAAGTACAGCAGTGTATCGTGTACACAATAACGATGCGAGTTAGGCATGGGTCAGTGCTGGCGTCAAAGGTGAAGCTCGATTTAAAACCGTTAATGCTAGAAGTTTCTGCCACGTCGTCCCTGTGGCTTAAAGTCATTTCAATGAGAATGAAGAGAAATACTGGACGGGTCGTGCTCTCCTACTCGTCGACGTGCACGACCAGCCGGCTGGACGAAGGCTACTTTGTTTTGTTTTTTTCCCCCTCATCTTCGATCCTGAAGCTGCTTTCTGGATGAGGTGGTTTTACACCTAACTGCTGTTCTTTGCTGATATTTTCCACATCCCACCTTGATGGGACGTGGAAACATTTTGCCAATCGGTATTTTTGACATTTGTTCACAGCACACGATCCGTTTAACAGACTCCAAAGTGTTACTCTGTAAAGAAAGGCAAAAACGTATCACGCTTTTCCATAAGAGGCTCTTAAAAGCAACCAAATCTGTACCTTTTTTTGTCTTATTAATACCATGACACTGTGTTTTTGTTTTCACTGAACATTATGCCATAAGACAGTGATACTGGCCCATGCCTAATGTAAGTGTCTTGCTTTGCATTTCTCATTGGAAGGTGTCTATCTTTTCTGCCACACACATCCCGTCCTGCTGGGCTCGCTCAGGAGCCTCCCCCGCCTCTCGGCGTGAGTGTGCCGCCCCGGCGGCAGCAGGATGTAGTGCGTGGCGCTGGCCTGTTTGCCGTCCTTCAAAATGGGAACGATGCAGGGAGAACACTGTGCCGCCGGCGGGGCCCTTTCACTCTGCTGCCTCTGTACGGCCTTGCTCACGTAATTTGGATTAGCAGCGAAACTCTGCGTGACGGGCATCACGCCGTTGATGTATATCGGGAGGCTTTTGGGGCTCGGGGTGCGCGGCGGGCAGGGCGGGACCAGTGGGACGCGCGGGGGGACCTTGGGAGGCTTCTCGTCGTCGTTGTCGCCCGCTGGCTTTGAGGAGGCTGAGGGTTTAGGCGGGATGGGAATGCGAGGAGGGATGCGGGGTTTTTCAGGGAGGGCGGGCGGATAACTCGCATGGGCGTCAGAAGGAAGACCCGAACAGGAAAATCGGTTTCTGGAGGACGGCTGGGCTTGGTCTGACAGTTTGCCTCCAACAGAAGACACCTCGTGCTGGTGATCTCTTTTCTCGTGAGCAAACTGATCAAAGTTTGCGACAATTCTGCTTCCTCTGCCCAGTGGTCTGTCCTCTCTGCTTGGCCAGGAGAAAGCGATGGAGTCGGATCCAGCAGGTCTGAGTCCCAGTGAGCCCCCCTGGTAGGCGAAATTCACCTGACCACAGTTTTTGTTGCTGCTTCTGGCTATCGCCTTTGAGCAGCTTTTGGGCAGGAGGCGCTGGCGGTCGCTGGTAAAGAATTCGACCTCACTGTCTGCAGCTTCATCTGACATGAAGTCCTCAGGGTCCGGCAAAGGAGGGAGGGGTTTGGCCTCTTTCTGGCAGCCTCTTCTCTGGGACGAAGGGACCACCTGGTCTCCCTCGCAGGGATGCGGAACGTTACCCGACGTTAACCGGAAAGCATCAGAGTAGAAAGCAGGAAACCGGGTGGCTGTGGAAGGAAAGAGACACCAAGCATTAAACCAAATTAAACCCCCAAACTGCCCTTTAACTAAGAACTTGTCTAGTTGATGGAAAGTGTCTGTTATCACTGTTTCTTCCTGCAGAGGAGAAAGAAGAAAAAAAAAAAAAAAAACACCTCAGAGGAAAAAACATGGAAAAACAACCCACAGTGGAAACAGATAGTGGACAGGGAGCAATTGTGAAAACACCCGCCTAACCTATCGCCTTCTTCGTCAAACATCAGCCACAACACCCTGATTAACACAGGAACTGTCATTATCTGCAAAACGGGCCATAATCTCAACCAAGCTTCCCATAACCTTCTCTGTGGAAACATCCAGCGTGTCCCAGACTGCCGGAACAGCTGGTGACCAGGAGCGATATGGTCACCTCCTGTCCCGACGCCGACATGAAACTCTGACATGAAACTCCGACACGAAACTCTGACATGAATCTCTGACACAAAACTCCGCTCCGGGACGCGCCACTCGTTCTCCTTCCGAGACGTTTCGCGGGACAAATAAGATTCAACTAAAGGGATACAATCTCTGATGCTAATAAAAGAAAACGAATCCACGTGTTTAACATTAAACTGTTATATTTCGTCTGCGCATATTTATTGTGACGTAACAGCTGCGAAGGATCTAATGTTAAGTTACAATAATCTATGCAAAAAAATAATATCCACCTGCTGACTCATGTGGTTGAGACTCACGATGAATACAACACAATAACGTAAAGATTTAGAGAAATGAAACTTTTAATTTGATTGTGTTTAATGAGGATTAAAAAATTAATCTTACATAAAGCAATAGTTGCTTTCAACAAATATGCCCTTTGCTACATTTATTGGTTTCCCAAACAAAACGTGTGAGTAAAATAGTTTTTAACTTGAAATACTTTAATAAAACAAAGCAGGGAAAAATTCTCTGTTGTAGGTTCAGAAAAGGGTCTCAGACATTATTATCAAAAATAATAATAATAATGAATACCATTTCTTGACTTTTTGGGCTGGAGGTTTTCTAGTTTGTGGCCCCGGAAAATCTATTTCATTTATTACCAGCAACAAAAATGTGAGCTTTCTTCAAAGAGTTTTGCTGCTTTCAGTCTAACTTAATGATCGGATGTGCTCAACTTTGCTTTTGAGTAAACAAAAACAAAAAAAAAGAAAAAAAGTCAAGATTTCTACATGTCTGAATCCGGATGTTTGTAGCTCTACCTAAAAACACGGCAAATAAACTAAAAATACTTTGTTACAAATTACAAAACGTTTCGATCTGCATGAACCCCGCTTGCTGGAGGGCCCAAGCTAAAATATTCCAAGGGCCACAAAAAGCCCTCGAGCCGCACTTTGTACACCCCTTTGGGAATTATGGTGGATTAATAATTACATATTCCTAGAATCGAAGGTTGAAATCCAAGATTTCCAGTGTGAGGCGATGCTACTGTCAGAAAAGATTGGCTCTTGTTGAAGCTTTTTCACACCGGCTGTTCCAATGAAAGTGGAGGGAACTGCCGTGAATGGGCCTTGCATCTTCCTCAGCTACTGTTCAACAAGTTGAAAATAACAGTAATATCCGACTCACGGTTAAACTCCCTGGCCGTTTGCTGCTGCTGCTGAAGCTCCGTCGGGTTGTGGTCCATGTCAGCGCTCAGGCCGAAGCACACTCTGCAAAGCAACACAGCCTGAGCGACCCATGCAGATTCATGTGTGAATGATTCCTGCATGCAACCCGCTGTCAGTCGGCTATTACGTGCTAAACGACCACAAATATGCATGTGACAGAAAACATGTTCCACATAATTGTTAACATTACAGGTTAAGTGAATCCTTTAAATGTGTTTTATGTTACTGTGCAACGTTGCTTTCAGTCATATTGTTCATTTTCTCTGTACAGCACTTACAGAGGAACCTGCTTTTGGTTTTTGAGGGGTCTTTCCAAACAAAGCACATAAATATACCTGTTTTTTTTTGGTTTTTTTTACATTTTTCTGTCATATTTAATCAACATTTGTTTACCCGTGCAGTTCTGGGTGGCCCCAGTAGTTGCTTTGATTTCCATCCATGACGCGGCAGAAAGGGTGTCCCTAATATTCAAAAAGGTCTGAAAGGCATTGAATGCGAAGCTCCGGCGCCAGTCAGCTCCATCAAACCCATCGCAGGTTCATTGTAGGCAGCAGCCGCAGCAACACGCTGGTGGGAACACACACAGACACACTTGTTAAGAGAAGCTCTGGTAAAAAAAAACAAACAATAAAAACACACGTACGGTCTTCCACCCTGAGCAACCACGCCCGGCAATTGAAAGAGTCATCATCTTATCTGGTTAAATACTTCGAGAGAAGTGGGAACATAAGGCTGTAATCATTAAAGCCGTTAGCAGTAAATAAGTAATGACTCGATGGCGGCTCTGCAGGAAGCTGAGTGTTTTAAACGGGGCTGCGAAACAGTTTTAAACCAATTAACTTTCATACTTTAATATCTTCACGGTTTTCATCAATGTATCATATTTTTTTGCTGCCATTTTGTTTATTTTCTAAATTTCTGCTGAGTCCTAATCTCAACAGTACATATGTTTGACAGATATGTACTGAAAAACAACTTTAATAGTTTGGTTTGGTTGTTTCAACACAACAACAATTATATTAATATCTTTTTCCAGTCAGTTTAAGTTACGGTAACACAGTTAAATGCAATTTAAAAAATTAAAAAGCTGAATTACATTTAACCAGGAGTTCTATTTAAGTTTCATCACATTACAGCCAGAAACATGAAATTATTGGTGCTGATTGATTTTATGTGATCAACATCCCAGACAGGTCGAAGATAAAGAGTTTGAAGCAGCGCTGAGTCACAAAACAATCTCCTTCGCTTTAGACGTTTTACAACTACCTGATCAATCCATCATTTGAGGATAAAACAATTACGGCACGGCTGCCACATGGCCAGCTGGGCTGGAAGGTCAAGAAACATATTATAAATCTCTGGAGGAGCTGCAGAGATACGCCGCTCAGCTGGTAGAATCTGTTGATAGGACAAATGTTCATTCTGCTTGCCACAAATCTATTATTGTGGCAAGGAGAGCGTCAGTACAGAATGAAGGCTAAAAATTAAAAAAACAAAATTGTTGAATTTGTATGTTGCCACAGTTTAGGTTTAGTTTTATTTTGTAGATGTGCAAAGCTGGCTTTTAGTTATAAAGAAGAAAAAACAAAAAAAAGATGACAGCCTTTTCCATCCGCTTCCTATGTGCCGTACTATTCCCAGAAAAGTACATGGAAAGTTTGGGGATGTAAAGACAAAATTAAAAACTCCCTCAATGTATGGGAGTCTTTAGAAGACACGGCAAACGAACACATTGGGGAATTTGTTGCGACTTGAACGGCCATCAAACGCGAGTGAATTGTGTTTGTTTTCAGTACTGCACGGAACGTGCTTGAAAAATTTGAAACGCAGACGAGCGCAGGAAAAAGAAGAGCAAGCTGTTTGTTTTCTGTCGACTCCACACTCGGTACATCTTACGTCATAAGCAAACACACACACACACACACACACGCCCACGCACACACACACACTAAAAAAAAAACTCAGAGAATGAAAAATATTTTTTTTAAAAACTGAAAGCTTTGCAGAGATAATAGTGAACTATTCATCACGTCATGTTTAAAACATAACAGGAAAGTCTGGCTCTTTGTGCAGCACTGCAGATCTGTTCACACAAATATAATCCCTCTTTTTTTTTTTTGTCACAAGAGACTTTAAAACACACTGTACTTGCGACCAATTTTATGAAAACGTCCCAGAAAAAAAAATGAAAAACTGACAACAGCCTAGTAAATGACTTCAGTCTGCTGTAGCAGCTGCTGAACAGTATGTTTCGCTTTGTACTTTCAGGCTGTTGCGCAACCTCGGGTCAGATGTGTGTGAGGGAGGGAGGAGGGGGGGGGCTCTCCTCACTGTCCTTCCTCTCTCCCTCTCCCTCTCTTGGACCATGAAACACGGCAGTATCCGCCCGCTCAACAGGGGCTGATTGTACAGCGTTCCTCTGATCCGGAATCACAAACACAAGCAAAGTACAGTGATAAAACAGAAAATTCGGTTTGATCCCAGGAAGACAATGGGTCTTATTTGGTTGTTTAAACAAACAAAAAAAAAAAAAATCAGTCCAGGAAAAAGCATCCAAGTCAAAGTCCTTTTAACATGTTTCCATCCCAACAGGAGTTACTGTCATATATCTGATCCATCTTGATGTCAAAGCATTGACAATTTACACCTAATGCACCATCAGCTGCAGTTAAAGGAGCATTTCACATGAAAATGAAGCTATTAATCAATCCCACCTGAACAAAGGTCAACACCTTAACCATCGCATCGTCCTTCAAGCCTCACAGTCCCGCTTTGTTTCATGGCCCGAATCAGACGTCTGAGAGCTGAAGTGGGAAGCAAACCATTCGAAGCACGCAAAGTTAACCCCACACAGGCCAAACAAAACATTGCCTCATCTGTGTGTTTGAATATTAATATCATTCCTAAACCAACCCGTCTGCGGCGTCATTTCCACCCGAGAACCCTCGGCGATGGAAGACGCTGAACAATTAGGAATTCTGTGGGCAATTACTCAGCATCCATGAATGGAAGCACTCTCAGCCGTGAATGGGCCTTTGTGCAACCCCGGTGGAGCGCCGGCCAGGCCTGAAAATACAAGTGAACTCTCCCATGAGGTTAGGACGAGAGATACGCCATGGAGACGGGCCGGCGTGGCCGAAGCATGAGCCTGCGCCGCGCATGGTGAATGCGCGTGTTGGCACACGGCGAAGGACGCGGCGCGAGTTGGAGGAAGCCGCTTGTTTTAGGTCGTGTCCTTGGCGGGCACCAACCTCACTTTTTGTCAGGCTATTCACCGGTCGGACGGGTATGGATGAGCCTATTGTTGCAGTGTGTTTGCACAAATGATGTGCTTTAAGTCCACAAATTCATCAGTGTGTAATGAGAGCTTACCAACGAGCATGAAGTTTTTATAGCCACAACAACAATAACAAAAAAAATAAAAATAAAAAAAATAAAAAAATTGTCCTTTGCAGCCTCACCCACAGCATGATGCTGCCACCGCCATGTTTCACCATGGGGATGTTGTCACAACAATGTAAAAAAAAAAAAAAAAGGCGTCTCTAATTTAAGGTAAAATACCTTAGAATTTAACTGTAGATTATATGGTAAGATTCAGAATTTTGCCATATTTATATGGTGAAATTCTGGCAACAACAGCTGCTGGTATTTTTATTTTACAGTGAATGTGCATTGCTGGCTTTCTGCCACATGCACAGTGATTTTGCCTGTGTTAACTGAAATTATTTTTTTCATCTGGCCAGAGCACCTTCAATCACACGATTGACAAAGATTTAAGAAAAATAAAATGTTTTTTTTTTTCAACCAAGGAAATCGGATTTAAAATCCACCATGAAAATACTTTAATCCAAATTAAAACCTCGAGTTGGTTTTATTAAAAATTAAATAAATAAATGTAGCAGCCTCCCAACAGTATTCTCAACGTCAAGTGTTTTTTTAATAACACATAAGTTTAGGTCATGTCCTGTAAAGGTAACACGTGTAAGCCATTCACCAAAACACAAGTTTTAAAGTGATAATGGTTGGTACTGCGTGTAGCAGAGGATTAATATCACTCTCACCACACACAGACCTCGAAATAATCCTAAAATTCGGATCCGTCTGTTACACAACTTTACTTTCAGTTTACACACACAAAAAATGTAGAAGGCTCAGCCCAAGTGTGTCATGGAGTTTTAAAGCACATGAATGAATTTTGGAACCTGGTTACTCATTGTACACCATAAAAAGTGTGGACACGCCTATGGTGCCGTTCATAAAGTCATGTACGCCATGTAGGTCATAAAACGAGCGGCCCTGTTTTCCTTTTAAAAACGATTTCATGAAGATCAAGCCAATGAATATTACAATTTACAGCGAGCATGTGCATTAAACAATGTACTATAGTTGTATAATTATTGTCATGAAATTATGGCATCATACCAGTCAGTATAGGTAATTCAGCATTAATTATTTCTAAGGTAAACTGGATGAAATGAACGTATGCTGGTGGCCACCTATGCTCTGTTTTATTTATGCAGTTTGTTCATTAACCAAGCTAACAGCTATTAGCAATCCAGGCTAACTTCAATGTATTTTTCAGCGACTCGTACTGTGACACTGTGGCATAATGTTCGCTGAAGAAAGTTCAATGGTCAGTAAAATACAAATCGCAAGAAGTGCAGAAGAACTGCTTACTGCATCCAGCCATCATTTTACATTCAAGGCAGCCATGTTGGTTTTTGCAATGAGGGTTGGTATATACTATATATATATATATATATATATATATATATATATATATATATATATATATATATATGGAGCTTTTATTTGTTTTTCTAACTTTGGACATGGAAATTTAAGGCAATAAAAATACAATACAATACAAAAAGCATAATTTAACAATGTCAGTCAACCAACCAGGCAGTACCAAAGCATATGAATGTTTCTTCTTCAATATCTAAATCCCAATGCTTTACTATTTTATAAACTATGAGACAGAGCAGACAGACAGAGGGGTTTTTTTTTCTGGGAAACTTAAAATAACAACATTTTTGAAAAACTTAATGTGTTGGTCTATCAATGAGATATAGTTTGTGGTCGTAACGTGACAAAATTTAAAACTGTATCTGAACAGTTTATCAGCAAATCTATCATTATGGTTCTGCAAGCCATTTCGGATCTCTTCAGCGCCCTCTGTCGAGCCCAAAGGGAATTGGTTGCCTTTCAAATCTGTCAGTAATCCAGTAGCGGGACAGCAGGACAGCTGAGAGTCCCTCTGGACAAGTAACCTAATCTATGTGGTTTATTAGCGTTTTCGGCCCATTAAAAAGAGCTTAATTCGAACTGCAGCTTTATATGAAGGCTCTAAATCCGTTAAAAGCTGTTGTTTTTTTTAACAGAGGATGTTTTCTAAATTAAATTCCCGTGAGCAGAGGGACTGCTTCAATTCACAGCGCGAAGTAGTTCAAGTAGACAACGTGTTCTTTTATATAATACACAGTCCGGTGTCATTTCCAGTCACCCTTTTATTCAACCATTAAGTCCCAGTCTATCAGCGGCCAAACACTCGGCATAAAAACCCCTGAAAACTCTTACCAGGAATAAAACCCCGACTACGTCTCCATGACGTAAACGCGTATCGATCGGTCCTTGCTTCTCCAGCGCGTTCAGAATCAAAAGTGTAGCTGTCGCGAGCCGGAGTCCCACCAGAACCGAGCCATGTGCAACATCCTTCCTCTGTCAACAAGGCAGGGAGGTGAAACCGATTTGGTCAGAGTGACGCAGTTTTCCATAACTCCTTATAAATGGATCCAACACCCCGCGAGCCTCACTGTAGCTCCACCCACTGCTGCCTTAAAGGGGAAAAAAGCTCCCTGAACATGAAACATTCCACCATTCATAAAAAAAAAAAAACTAAAAAAAAAAAAACCCAGAACACATGAAATCCAGCTCAAAATTAAAAACATTTGCTCCGTGGGATTCTTTAAAATGCCACGTTTTTAATGGGTTTTCATTAAGTCGTATTCAAAGAAGCGTCTTATGTCTGTGTGTTTAATTAATGGGACAGAGCAGCACATAGTAGCAGGACATACCTGTGAAGCAGACAGAGAAGCTGTATTATTTGTATATTTATTTACAAATAAGAGTTAACAAAAAAAAAAGAAATGTTTTTTTATATACGTTTTTTGAACAGTATAAACTATTTTGTGAGACTCTTCATAACGACAGGTGTAGATCTTCTGGGGGAAAGACTTGCACAGCTGTGCACATCTGGAGAGCCACATCTATTCCCTATCTAATTTGTAAAGTGACTCAATCTGTGTCAGATTGTTTTTAGAGTGTCTGTGAACATTCATTTTTAATTCTTGCAACAGCTTGTCAACTGAATTTGGGGTGGACTTTGACTAGGCCATTCAAACACCAGAACATGCTTTAAACTAATCTTACATTGTAGCTGTGGCTGTTTGAGTGCATTTTCAGCCTCAAGTGGAGTTTCCTCCTGCCCCGTTTGTAGCTCCATCCACCCTCCCATCAACTGGGACCAGAATTGCAATTTTAACTATTTTTCTTCTTTAACACAGTTCGCGTTTCTTGTCGATTCTTGCCTTTGGTAAACGGAACCCCGGCATCGTTCGTCAGCTCATTCCCTCTCTCTTCCTCCCGACAGCCGTCAACTGAGCTGTCTACTCACAGAGGAAGGTCAAAGGTTGTGGTCTGAAACCCACTCAGACATCTGAGGAGCCTGATTTTCTTCCTGCCCACCCCCTCCAGCATGTCAAACTCCTACCATATAACGATTAGACCGCAGAGAACAGGCAAAGAGAGGGAGTGTGTTTCAAATCACTCAGAAGAACATAAAATCCTTGGCGTTTCCCTGGAAAAAAAAAAAAAAATTAAGAGAGAAATGGGAACTAGAGCGTGTCGCGCTGCAGGAAGCGGTGGGTTGCAACAAAGAGCCGCAGCCTATTAGAGGCGAGAGTTTCATAAGCATTTCTCCTTGTAGATGTTGCATCCGTCAGAATTCGACAGCCATGTGTGCGTAAGTGCTGCGACCGTCAACTCAACGGATAGGAATTTTGACTATTTCAACCTGCAGCTGTTGTAAATGAAGCACTTTCCACGTTTTACTAATGCGCGCGTCACGTAAACAACGCCGTCGTGTGTCACACTGTAGCTGCAGCGACCACTGACAGATTTATCGGGGCTGGGACTCAAAAGAATGCGAGACTCAGACGGAGGACAGGTTGACCGTGACTTTGAAAGCAGCACCCAGGCATGTCTGCCTCCAGGCTGTGGTGCTGCTTCTAATT
This sequence comes from Poeciliopsis gracilis, assembly GCA_911649635.1. Taxonomy (NCBI): domain Eukaryota; kingdom Metazoa; phylum Chordata; class Actinopteri; order Cyprinodontiformes; family Poeciliidae; genus Poeciliopsis; species Poeciliopsis gracilis. The sequence goes on along the minus strand of CAJVRI010001220.1, from coordinate 15,725,822 downwards.
ACTATTACATGTTTATGCACAGCTGGTTCCTCCATAAGAGAATTCCCTTTGTCACCATGTCGGCAGGTCCTCCTACGCGGACATATTTACCATAGAAAACACATGTTAACACCTCCTTCCTTCATCTCCTGTTCCACCTCAAGACATTGTTTATTTTCTGGCCAGATGTAAAGCTTCGTTCATCCTCTCTTTCTTGCAGTGAAATCCTATCTTATAATTTCTGTTATTATTCAATATATTTGGTTAAACTGGTCCTTAAAAGAGGGGGGAGGAATAATAATAATAATAATAACAATAATAATAATAATAAGTGCGGAGGTGGGAGGTGCTGCAGATGTGGAAGGTGGGCTTCTTACAGCACTGACAGCTGTGAGAGACAGAGATCTGTGAGAGCAGGAAACGATTTGACCTCTGCTCCGGGAGGTCGGCTCGCCCCAACAACGACTCCCACAGCTTTTAGAATCCAGGGTCACCACATGCGCACACGCAGGCCACCGGTCAAAGTGGAAAACACTCAACGTCGTCTTTACACGATGACATCTGAGAAATAACCGTGCACAGTTTTAATTTAAGAAGACAAATACGTGCAGAGGAATGCAATAGTATTTATATCCTTTGACTTTTTTTTTTTTTTTGTGGTCACATTACTACCACTATCCAACGGGTCAGGGAGAACGTTTGGGAGGTTTCAAACTCACCAAGACGAGACTTTCTACTTAAACTGACCAGCGGGACGAAGAGGGCATCGCTTGGAGAAACAACCAAGAAACTGCTCTGGAGGATTTGCTGAAACCTCCAGCTCAGGTGTGAGAACAGAACAGGACAGCTACTAGCTGGGGCTTTCGAGTTGTACTTTGCCACAAGACAATCACTGTTGCTCAGAACTCCTCCTTGGAGTTTGGCCAAAGTCATGGAGGGGAAAGAAAGTGCTCTAGTCAGTGGAAACCAGCAGAAAACCTCAAACACATTGAGGTGACAAAATGTGTTTGAGAAGCTTTGGCGCTCCAGTGGGAAAAAAACCGGAACAGTTTAACCACTATGTCACACCGAGGTCACAGGTCCAACCACGCATCTCATTGCTCAACATAAAGTCAGTCAAACTGATTGAAAAACTATGAGTCTTTCTTTGAGCAAACACATCATCTGGGACAGTGGGCGATTGCCTACCCACATTTCCAAACAGCATGTGGTAAATGCATTGTGTAGGTTTATGATTTACATTGCATATACAGGTTTAGATCCTCACTCATTATATGACCTTATATGGGCGTACTTAGAGTGCTTTTGCAACGGCGCACCGTTGATCGGAGGGTTTAATTTGATGCCTTTCCGACATTATTAAAGGGTGCTTTGATTCAGCTCCATGTTTGAAGTGTCTGTTGCCTTTAGGATTTGTTTATACTGATGGTTCGAAGTCTGACGTTTTGTTTGGTCCAGATTAACAAGGCTTCAGAAACAAGCCAACATCAACAATGCCAACTGATATTTTTTTTGTCCTGTAAAACCGCTCTGTTGCAGCGAGTCCACCCACACGGTCTCCTATGCAGGTCACACCAGGACTATTTACTGATTTATGAAATGTCTCTCATTGTTCAACACAAATTAAACCTAAGATTAAGTGATTTTTTTGTTTGTTAATTTTGATATTTTCTTTCCCTCGGGCAGGAATGATGCACACCTTTTTCTTGTTTGTTTTGTTTTGCCTAAAGTTGAAATTCACCGGGTTTTGCATGGCTGTAAGGATAAGTTAGTCGTATCTTGACCACAGCTTTCACACAAGTCCATTCTGTCACACGTTGTTACAGAACGGGTGTACATAAAAAAAATAATAATAATAATTATACTTTTTAAAGATGGTTCTGGTCATAAGGGATATGTATTCTGAGCTCATAGACATATCAGAAACTGAAACTTCAATAAAAACTGATGGTTTTAAATCATATAAAAATACATTGAACTTTGTCGTTGCAATGCGGCGAAGGTAAAATGAACATCAGAGTACAGCATGAAAAGAGCATCTCATGTCCTGAAATTTAAAATCGAAGGCCCAGGAGTCCCCCAGGGCATCTCAACTCTTATTCAGATCAACAAAACTTGTCCACAGTCCCTGGAAATAAAATAAAATGAACCTAGATTGTGATTTGGATTTTCTTGGTCTTTCACCTATTTTTCCAAGAAAGATGTTGTTTATTTGGCCTTGATGGAGCGAGGCTCATCCGGCCGTGTTTTGAACTTGTTCCTGTCAGAGTAAGTGGAATGAGACAAAAGTCAATATTTGAAACTTTTGCAGTTTTGACATTGTGTCCTGAGAGCAAAGTCTGGTTGAATCAGACCAAGACAAGCAAAGTCTACTTCAGGACAGCAGAAACTAGTCATGCACCATAATGTCTTTGTTTGACGTTTCTCTACAGTGTGTCTGTGTCATGATTGGTACATGGTGTGGTAAAAAGCCCACTGATTTCTCAAGAAAAAGACTGGTCAGCACAGCGCTCAATCACCCAAAGTCTTCAAGCATGACACAGACAATCTCCTAAATCCCTTCTCCTTTCTTCTCCCACTCCCACTCCCACTCTTTCTCTTCTCCCACTCCAGCCCTCCTCCTCCCCTGGCTGTCTCTCACCTCACTTACTCCAGCTCTGCCGCTTCCTGTTGAGTCACAGCCGGAGCCAGACTGTTCCATGTTTTACAGTTTGCTGCGCCCCTCTATTCTTTCCTATTCCACTTCCTCGTTCACGGTTGCCTCTCTCTCACACAGAGGAACTGTGACGTCGAGTGGAAATCGCTGCCTGGAAGCAGCCAGAAGGAAAGGAAAATCAGGTCAGAAGGGGCCGGCATCTTCCTGGCAACGGGGACTGTTTCATGAAGAAAACTGTTTGGAAGATTATAGGATAAGCAGTTCCACAGATAAATCACCACCTCAGTCGTCACAACCTGTTATTAGCCTTTTTCATCAATGGGAAAAAATGTTGCTACGGGCGAAAAAAAAAAAAAAGAAAAAAAGGGGGGAGCGGTGAAAAAAGCAGCAATAATCCAAAAAGCCTGTTCACTGACTTGGAAGACCTTCACTTTCTGCTTGTGTGTATTGGAAGACGTTTCAAAGTAGGAGGAAGTGATGATGTAGTGGGGTTAGAGCTCGTGTTAAACATATTAACGGCCTGCCTGTGTGTGAAGGAGGGAAGGGCGCAGGGAAACGAAAGGGCTTGGAGGTGGATGGGTTGAGTCACTGAAAAATGCAGCTGCTGACTCAGTTTGCAAACTTGTCTCCTGGACGATATCTTCGCCATGTTTGTGTGTAACCTGTTAGCAATGGAAGGGATTTATTTCAACCAGATCAGTAAAAGCCTCAGAGAGAGAGAGAGAGAGAGAGAGAGAGAGAGAGAGAGAGAGAGAGAGAGAGAGAAAATCTCAAATATGAGTCAGAAATGTGGTCTGTTTTGGTTTACTCTGAGATTTCTCAAAATTTCCAGCACATCACAGCAAATGGAAAAGCAATTCTCCGCTTGAAGGCGTGTCTGTTCACATCACTCCTGTAATCCCATTCTGGCAGCGGGTCAAAGTTTTTTTCTGATTCAACCATTTCGTCATATTTCTCTACACACCCTTCTTTCCAAAGTAATCTAATAACTTGGACAATACAATCTTCAACACATTATGATCCCTCCATGAATGTCGAGTGCGGGATACAATATGGAGTTAGTCATCCTGCTTGTGTTGCAAAGGTCCAGGAAGGCTGCTGTTGACATTATGATGTTCACAGGGTAATTAAGGACACCTCCCTCCATAATGCAATGTCACGTCCTGATAACAATCTGGGAAGCCATTCAATGGCACTGTGATGTGCAAGAATAACGTAGATCAGTAGAATGAATCACTCTAGGAGGCAAAAGGGTCTATTTGCTCAACAGATTACACAGATTGAAGAATTAAATCGACATAGACTTGGACCCACACCATCTGAGGTTCACCCAATTGAAGTACCTTATTATCTTATATTATAATATAATATGTTGATTACATGTAAAAGGAACTTAGTCCATTTTGCTTCCTAAAAATGTCTCAACTGGAGCTGGACAATCATATTTATTTAATATGCCTTTAACACCAAAGAAAACTAACTAACTAACTAACTAACTAACTAACTAACTAACCAACTAACTAACTAACTAACTAACTAACTAACTAACTAACTAACTAACTAATAAAATTTTTCATTCAAAGTTAAAATGAGGGGTCAAACCAGAGGATTCTGGTTTAATTTATCTTTCACTGGGTTCCACACAAGCAATCAGAGATTAGTCACTAACATATATTGGGAAGTCAGTCTGTTCAGGATTTATTTAGCACAACACTAACTCCATTTTAGGCACATTTTTACGTTTTTAAATAGTATTTAAACTTAATACCGCACATTGAGTTGAATGAGCTGGTTAAATTTTAACCGAATGTGACACGAGTCAGCAGTCGACTTACATGGAGGCCCTGTCTCCATCTTATTGCACTGAAACTTCACTCAGGCAAGTGAGGTCTGCAGACTTTTACATGTTTTCTTGGGGGGGGTTGCCTCCTGGATGAGTCCTTGGTGCTCTCGGAATAATTTTTGTTTGCCACTCCTAGGATGCTTCAATAGTCTCCTGTGTTTCCTCGGTTTGTCAATGTTGACCCTCATGGTGAGTCATTAAAGCAGAAGAAGTGGTAACCTTCTACATTGACGCCGTTTCTCTCCTGTTGCTGAATTTCTGTGGATCAGGGCTTGATGACCTATTTTGATCTACTTCATGTTCTTAGACGGTCTCAGTTTAAGTGATTTATTGATTCTGTATAGGAATCAAACCTGTGTGGTAAGTTCAAATCAAAAGAGTATTACTCACACAGGATTTCACTGGTCTGGACACCTTATTTCCTTTAATAAATGAACTAAATCAGTGGTTTAACTTATTTTCCCAATGGTGATTATATCTTTATCAAATATTAAATTTAGTTTAACTGGAAGAATTTAAGTTTGATTTTTTTTTCAAAGGAATAAACTTGAGTTGGGCCTTTGAAAGATTAGATGCAGATTCCTTTGAAATGCAACACAATTACAATAAGTAATTTCCTTTCTGGAGTTGCTGACTGGGCCATGTTTTCAGGTTGTGGAATGTCAAAGAAAAATGACAGGACAAAGGAGTGGTGGAGGGACCACGAAGCACAGCTGGGAATCTGCTGGAAACAGGATATTACTCAATCCCACATGTCACATAGAAAACAAACTGCACAGGGTTTGTTTGTATGAAAAATTCACTTTAGAATCAAGTTTTTGATGCTTTATTTACCAAGAGAAACTGACAGCTTCCCACTTTGTGCCATTTTTGAGTGTCTGGTTTTCAAAGCCATTCAATGGTATGATTTACGACTAGTAACGTTTAGATCATTTAGATATTACATCTCACGTGTAAAACCTTTGCTGTAAAAGTCCTTCCAATGTAATGCAACTCAGCTGTGAAATTATATATAAAAAAGCTGGGCAGTGGTATGAAAGAAGAGTCAGAACAATAACTACATTAAGTTGAACTAAATCCCTGCACACAGGTTTAATGTGAGAAGCTGGAGGTTCTGGGAAACGTGCCAAATTTCTGTGCTGGATGTGAACAGATGATGTGTTATAATTTAGTTTGAGAATTTAAGTGATACATCTCACCATCTCATGGACAACAGGGTACTTTACAAAAGTATTCATAGATTTGAAATGCTTCTATTTTTTAAAATAGTTCATGGCACTTAATTGTGAACCCAGCACAGTTGCAACTCTTTCAGGGTGCACCTCGACCAGCTTCGCACGTCTAAACACAAACATTTCTGCCTTTCTTTGCAAAATAGATTTCAAATGAACTCAAGAGTGTCTGTAAAAATCTACTTTCATTCTGACATAAATTCCTGATTGAATCGAGATCTGAACTTTGACTGGGCCATTGGAACACATCAATATTCTTTCATTGAAACCATCCCATTCTTCCCTTGGCTCTATGATGAGGGTCGTTGATCAAGGAGCATCATAATCCCAAGTAGTTGGGGCCTTTGAACAGATTTTGTCACCAGGATTGTTTTTAGCTTTATCCATCTTCATACCGACTTTGACCCTCTTGGCCCTTCCTTACTGTAGAAAGGCATCCCCACAAAATATGGGGGAAAAAAAATCCAAAAGTCATGAAAACTTTAGCAGGCAGTGTACATTAAAGGTACTAAATACATAGAAGTTAGAACAGAATACAGGGCGGAAAACAGGTCCACCCTTTTGATTTAATCCTTCAGTACAGTGGTTGACTGAATGAGAAGAAATAAGATATGAATCAGAAACTCATTTACAGAGAACAGAAGGTCACTAAGCCTTCTGTTCTCTGATGTGAGCAGACAGGTGTGTTGACTATGCTGCATTAAAGCAGTTTGACTGCATTTCTGTCTCTCTCGTTTTATATATCAATGCTATTGCCAGTCTGGGTCATGTGATGAGTTTCACATTTCTTTCTAGTGATCACACCACTTTTTCATGGTCAAATTTAGTAAACCACTGTCAACGCTTTTCATTTCAATTGAATGATTTCAGAGATGTAAAGTACAATAGTGACACCTAGTGGTTGGAGTGTGAGCCTCAGAGATTATTTAGCAAACATTGATTAGACTGGGTTAAAAATTACGAACTATGATAGACTGGCTACCTGTTAGAGAATAGTGTCCTAACTAAATTAGTAATAATGACTTTTAAAGAAATAAAATAAAATTATGGAGAAACTATATATATATATATAAAGAGTACAAATTGAAGACTAAATTAAATGAGATTAAAATCTTTGTGGAAGATATGGATATCTGGGCATAAAAACGAAACGATTCAAATCAAAGGGTGCAGAAACAATTTGCACCCTTTGTTAAAAAAAACAAACTAATTTCACTCACGCAACTTGGATGCAACAATTTTATTTAGCCGTAATGTACTCATTGTATTTAATTCTCTTTAAACTGCAACATAATTTTACAAAATAATCAAAGACCAGAATACTAAGACTATTACCAAGAATACCCAGGAAACAAGCAGAAAAAAAAGTTTGATGTCGTTGTTAACAGTGACTTGTTCCAAAACCTTCGGTAGAACATGAATACAATTATGAACCAAGAAAATCACTCAGTTTCCAGAACATTCGTACAGAAGCTGGAAAAATGTCAAAAAATAAAATGTAAAATCTGAAATTTTATTGTGAAAAGTGCACAGACATCACTGCCCTGGTAATTTTAGAAAACAGCAATTTAAAAAAATCATAACAAAGCATGACAATTACTTCCTCAGTCACATAAAGCTTTGTTAGTGGTGTGTTCATTCCTGGAGTATCAAAATATCCCATTTATGACAGTCCATTCTATTTCAGTCAACAGAAAATATTCAAGTCACATTCCACACAAGATTTGGATCCTTTTCACTTTAAATTCATTGAGTAATTTGTAACAGTTCTACTTATAAGAACCGAACAGTGACATACTGAAGTTTCACAGTCCAGCACTGTCTCCACAGTACACCACCCTGCCCTCCACCCTCGATCGCTCCGCTTCAAACACAAGCAAATGGCTGAGCAGAGTCTCCTCAGGGCCGGATCGAATCATGGACGGATCGTTGTTCTACAAACACAAACAAACATCAAACGCTAGAGACAAAGTTTGCGTAGATTTTTTTTTAGAAATGCAAGCTCCTTCCTAAAGGCCGAGGTTTTTAATTAAGAGAAATTTAAAAAAAAAATGAGAGCGATACTCACAGCCACCGCAGAAATAAAAGCGTTCATGAGGTGGTAGTCTGCTCCTCCATGCCCACTCATGCCGTAGTGTTTGAGCGCTTCACTGCTCGCTGTGTGCTTTGTGCTTCTCTGGGTCAGGAAGTCAAACACGCATATTTCACCGCCGTCATAAGACATCTCGCCCTGTAAGGACACAGTTTATCAGACAGCAAGAAAAAAAAAAAAAACACCTTTATTTCAAGACTAACTTGCAAGCAGACTAAACGTCACTTTAGTTACAATAGTTTGGTACTTTTTTTTTGTTATGTTGATATTTTTTGAGCATTTCTTGTGATAATCCAACACAAATGTATGAATGGTATCCAAAGCTTTTGACAACAGAACTGATTGCCATTGTGACCTGAATAGCAATCTCATCTCAGTGATGAGTAATCTCATCTCGGTGATGAGTAATCTCATCTCAGTGATGCGTAATCTAATCTCAGTGATGCGTAATCTAATCTCAGTATAAATCCAGCCGTTCAGTAAAGGCTCTTGAGGTCTGTTAGAGATCATTAATGAATAAACAGCAGCATGAAGACCGACCAAGAAGCACTGAAGACCGATCACAGGGAGAAAGCTGACCACAAATTTTCTGAATTACAAACCAATAGCTATTGATATAGTTAATTTCTTTCAAGGGTGCAGCTGGCACTTAGAGAAAAAATGACATATTCATAAGGAGGACTACAATCTTACTTTGCTGCCATATATAGTTGTTTTTCGTTGGCAGATCTCCTTCGTGAAAGCCACCATAGAGAACGCAGCCGTCAAGCCCCCTTCAAACTCCATGTTTACTACCTGCAAGGATGTCACAGATAAACATAAACAAATCAACACATAAACGAATTTAAGAAAACACTACTTTTGTCTCTCAATGAACAGAGGGAATCGTATCTGTTGCACAGGAGGAACGCTTATTTTCGCAAAAATAATCATCAGACTTGGTCATTAATAATGTTTCAGTCAGTAGAGGAGATATTACACTACTAATTAAAATGGGTTGTGATTTTATTTTGGTTACTGACTTGGTAAAATGATGTACCTAAGCTTTAATTTTATCTTGGTTTTAGCAGAAAAATTGCCGTCTGAAAGGCCGCGCAGACAAACATTGGATTCTGGAAACCGTCCTGCTGTCTGAACACTTCTAATGTCTGGGAATTATTTTTCAGCATGGCTTACGTTAGCCTCTGACTTTTCCCAATAGAAATACATTGATAAGTTGCACAATATTCAATCCTGTCTCTCCGCTAACGAAAAGTAAGAGACAATAGATGGATGGACTCAAGTTATCTACCATTTTTGGTCCAGTTTTTGAGAAGTCCAGTGAGACACTGGAGTTTGGTAACAAAATATTTTAAACAGGCAAGACTGGGAAAGTAATGTACAATGTTAAAATAGAAATGAGGAGCTTCCTTAACCTGGTTACTGCAAACATCATTGTCACACTCATAGACGCATCGGCCATACGGTCCATTCCTCAGCGCTTCAGTTACTGACTCGACATCAGGGAGTGAGTTTGGGCAGATGACTGACACCGGCCAGCCAGTGTGACCCTAGCACAAATACATACACATGAACACTTTTTTAAAAATATGCACAGAGAGCGAACAGTTCCTTACTGCAATAATAAAGTAAGCTACTCGTGAATTCTGTTTACCTGTTTCACTCTGTCCACGTAGATTTTGCATGCCGAGTACGGACAGTTTCTTTCTACTGAACAATCGATGCAACGATCTCCAGCACCTGTTGGCTGATGGGAAAAAAACATTATTGAGCTCAGATGAATTTTCCTGGTATTTACAGAACACAGCAGCTGCAATGCCAAAGAAACAGTCTGTTTCATTTTAAACAGGAAGGACTCAGGGACAGAACTCAAAACATTTGCTTTACATCAAGAAAAGAGTAAAGGGAGAAAAAGTATAAAGAACCAGATGAACTAATCGGGAAAAAGGAAGTACGCGCCATACACAAGGACCACAGACAAGTCGGCAGAGATGGAAATACAAATCATCATTAAAATTTTAGAAAAACAGATTAGAAGTGTGCCAATTTTAAAAGCTTGACAGGGTTTGTTGCTTTCTACATAAACAGTGTTAGGGAGATAACACAACAGACATAAAGATATAAACAATTACTGATAGCGTGGACACACCTTATTTTCTTTCCGGAAGTGGCTAACAGATCCGAAAGATGTCACTTTTACGCACCTGTCAAGGACAAAAGGTAATGATTTATCTTCGAGATATGAAGCCTCCAAACCTGAAGTGGTGTAAATAGTGGCAAGATAACTTGAAATGTTATCAATAATGTTATCTAATATATTATGTATATTGCTTAATTTACTAGGGGGCCAAAAGTGTGTTATCTTCTGAGCAACGAACAACCCTGACCTGCGTGCTCCAGCCCAGTGGTGAATCAGGTCGATGTCATGGCACGATTTAGCCAGCAGAGCAAAAGAGCTCTCTGCTTCATTCCTCCAGCTCCCTCGAACATATGAGTGGGCAAAGTGATAAAACCCAACCTAGAATGAGAGTTTTTGAACAAACAAATTGTTTCTGACAAGAACAAATTTGATGCGGATGATGCTTTTGTCTTCTTGTGCCACGTGCAAAGCAGAGATTTAAACGAGTTCAAATGGGATTCCAAATTTCACACTGATCTTTACTCATCATGCAATTTAGATGACTCCTGACATATTCGCGAAGGTTCCTACAGAGCACAAAAGCAACAGTGTGTAAATGTGGTTGAGTGGGATTGGGAATATTTCTCCAGTGCTTGCATTCTTACTGGTTCCAGGTGCTGTATATGAATCACGTCCCCAACAACTCCGGCATCTATAAGCTCCTAGAAATAAATTAAAAACTACTTTAAAACCTTTACAAACATATATAAATATATTGTTCAACAAAACTAAACAGAGGAAGAAACAAGAAAAACTATAAATGACTGAATGTGCTAAAGTTCACATATTTCAAATACGAAACGACCTTGATCTTGTGAATGAGTGGATCGTATCGGAGAACATGACCCACAGTCAGCATCACATCAGCCTGAGTGCAAGCCTCCACTATGGCTCTGCAGTCCTCTGCAGTTGTCTAAAGGTTTACAAGAAGAGCAAACGTTAAAATGAAAAAATAAGTGGCAATTTTATTTTAAAATGAAGATTCTAAACAAGAACACATCCACAGTGACTGAATATTTAAATTAGGCTTATGAAGCAGACATTTTTATTTATTGTTGTTGATAAACACTTACTGCCATTGGTTTCTCCAGAAGAATGTGGTAGCCTTTTTTTGCAAAGGCAACAGCAGGATCCTATAAAACACAAGCTTGTTAAAAAAACCTCCCCATGGATGACAGAGAAAATTTCCAAATAAATACACCTATGGTACACACACCTTATGAATGCGATCTGGAGTGCAAATTAGCACTGCGTCTGCAAACTTCTCTCGTTCAACTATGTTTTTCCAGTCTGTTTTTTATTTTTTTTAAAAAAGGAAACAACAACGGTAAATTTCATTATCATAAAAAAAATTTTTTTTTAAAATCACTGAAATTCAGATTTATTTAATACTCACCTTCAAACACGTTTTTATCCTCAATTTTGTGTTGCTGCTGCATTTTGGTGCGGGCAAACTTTCTCGGATCTGCCACAGCAACAACCTAAACATTTCATTGTAGAAATCAGAGAAGAATGATTCTTTACTATGTTTCATATCAGAAAGTATTTCAAATATATTTCCAGTTACATATATGCTTTTTAACATTTAACACTATCAACCCTCAGATACAGAAACTGGACTGTTTGGGACTGAAAACCTCTTTATGCAACTGGTTGCTGAACCTCCTGACAAGTTCAGCAACCAATAAAGCACCATCGATAAACGGTGCTTTATTGATGGCAATAAAGCACCATCAATCTGAACATGAGTCCTCCAGGATGTGTTCTCAGCCTGTTACTATTCCTTACTTTGCTTTGCTTTATTAGGTAAGTCTACTGGCCTGGTGGTGCAGAGACAATTGAAGTTACCAGCTGCGTATTCGTCTCCTGCTCTCTGGAAGGAGAATGACGAACTGCCTCCCAGCTCTTCCCCTTTTGTCCTCCTCTGAGTTTTGACCCCCCCAAAACTCTGGACACTAACCGGACAGTTTAAATACCAGGCCACCCTCTTTGCACTGTTTGTTTTATTCTCACTACATTACTTGTTATATCAACACTATGTTCATCTGAAGAGCTATGTTTCTCTCTGTGCTTTGTTTTTACTGAATTTTTAGTTTTTATGTTAATTGGACTATTTTGATTCTGTGCAATAAAGTGAAATGAAATTAATGTCTTTGCTACAAGTAGAAAATCAAACAGCAGAAGCCAGTAGTTATCAATAAACATCTTTAGAATGTTTTTACAGGAGCAGCTTTCATTGTCAAGTCAATGTTCAATGTTGCTGTAACTACTAAGGCACTTTCCCCCCCAAAAAAGTTTATCTCCTTTTTATTTTTTATTTCTTGATTATTAAACACTAATACCAAACAATGAGTCCACAAGAGGCTCTCTCCTGACCTTCATGCGTTTAGGATGAATGGAAGCAAACCGGGCGTAGTTCTCTCCTCGACAACCAGCTCCCACCACGATCACATGCACAGGTGAAGACATACTGGTCTCCTGTGAACTTTCACACACAGCAAAGCTTGCAAACACGTCTGACCTTGTCTGTTGTTTCGTCCAACAAACCTTCACGCAGTCTTATTTACGCGAATGAAGTCAGTGGGTCTGATTACAAGGGGATACAACTGTGCGTTCATTTATTGACGATTCCTTAACTGACCAAAAATAAATAAATGAGGTGACTCCTCTCCCCGGTCTGGCTTGCCTTTCATCGTTATACTAGCTAGCTTAAGCGCCGGCAGTATGAAAACGAACGGACCCAATGACCAACGAAGCAAATCTTTACAAAGGTAACTAACTACATAACTGATTAGGTTGGTTGTCGTTTGTAGGAAAAAAACAAACAAACAAAAAAACAATTAAAACTCTGCAGGCAAATGCAGCTGGAGGTGAGGTATATCCGCAGCCTGTTAAATTACACGCTACATTTTCTAGGTATGTTGTTAATTTAACACAAAGTTGGTCTTTCTACCTGTTTTGTCCCATAAAAGTTTCAGGTCCTGTTAGGTTTCTTCTGCGTTGGTCCACATTTACCAAAAAAAAGAAAGGACACAGCTATAAAAATATAAGGAACAAAACACTCCTACTGCTTCCTGAGGTTTGTTTCCTGACTCCACCTACTTTGTCCACGACATTTGTTTGCTGCATTCACTGTACAAGAGTATAATACTATAATAATGAAATGTCTATTTCTTTGGGCCATAGATGAACAAAAATCCATTGGATTATAAAAACTTTTTTTACTTTTGTAACGTTAAGACACTAATTGTAACTTATAAATATATATGTTTTAGTTTTTATAACAAAAACAAGTAGATTAAGTGGAAGAAGCCAAGACTTCTACAACTACAAACGCATCCTCTGGAAAGCTTCGGCTTAATTCGGCAAAACCTCGAGTTTCTCCGGCAAATGCTAACTGGGTGGTCACGTGACAGGACTGTAGCATGACCTCAGCTTTCGGATAGACGGCAGCAGCAGATAAATCTATTTAAGAGCTGGATTATGCCATTTTGATTTTGTCAAATCTTTTTTCTTCAGTTCTCAAACCTTAATAAAGAATTAGGGTTGCAACTAAATAGCACAGAGTTGTTTTTTTTTTCTGTTTTTAGACGCCTTCCCGAGCTAGCTTACCAAGGGTTAGCAAGTTAGCTAAAATCGACATGAATATAGACAACGTCAATCAGTCTGTTACAAGTGGAGTCCCAGCTACGACGTCTTCAACTTCAAGTAACTGCATCGCAAATGACAATGCAGCGACGAACGTCAGCAGCATCCCTTCAGTGACGAGTAATGGTAACGTTTAGTAACTTCGGCTAATGTTTATGTTGCCTGTGCTGCACTCGGGTTTGTACACAAGAAATGCATGGATTTGATTCACATTGTGGCAACTCAAATAATGTTTACAACAAAAAACTTTCTCCTCGGAAATGTACAAAAATATGTCAGGAAGTTAAATGTATCTTCATATATATATATATATATATATATATATATATATATATATATATATATATATATATATATATATATATTAATATATATATAACGTAAAATAGTAAAATCAAATGTGTTAAACGTGGATAAAATAAACAAGGGCCAACTGGTAATTGTGTTATTGTGACATGAAAAGAGCCGATTTTCAAGTTTCCTCCTGCTTCTTTAGAAAAAATAAAACTGAAATATTTTTTTTTCCAACTTTCTGACTTCCAGCTGGAGCTCCAGCCGCCGTGGCGACGCCATCCGCAGACTCATCGGTCTCTAACGGGGTTTACCTTCCAAGTGGAATCACTAATGGAGACATAAGGCCTGCCGTCTCCACCACACCTCTGGCGGATTTCCTCATGCAGCTGGAGGATTACACTCCCACGGTAAAGACAGTCGGCTTTTGCCGAGAACACGCATCCTCATAACGGGTCAAAACCAAGCAAATTTGTGGGCTGAGCGTTGGAGTAACAGCATGCAGTGTTTATTCATGATGCCATCTGAGAAGATGCACCCTGTGATCCTTGTCATGTTTTTTTTTTTTTTACATAAGTTGAATTTGTTCAGGGCTTGTGTGAATATATTTGCTAAATTGTTGTTTGCACATTTGGTTTTAGATTCCTGATGCAGTTACAGGATACTACCTCAACAGGGCAGGCTTTGAGGCTTCTGATCCAAGAATGTGAGTACAATATGCTGGGATTACCTACAGGAATTTGGCTGCATCTTTTGTCACTCAGCTCTCAGGCTCTTGGTCTAAAGCCTGAGCACCGTTATGAAAAAAAACCCAATTATTATTGCTGTTGTCAGCAGTAAATTTGCTTGCTAAAGAAGTTGTTGTATAAGATGAAAAATGGGAATTTACCATTTTATTTTTTTTAATTATTAATGGATCTGAAATTATATGGTTGTAGAGTAGTCTTAGTTTTCTATTTAAAAACACCTATGGTTGCCACTGGAGAAGCTTTGGACCCCTCAAGAGTTGTATTTCTGGAGTAATTAATTGTCGAGTCTAAAGTAAAAGCAAACACAATACACTTATGCGTTTTTTTTTTCCTCCAAAATATTTACTGTACATCATGTTATTTAATTTTGTTCTATCGTAAAACTCCTAAACCATTTGTTTTCCAATTTTAGATTTGATTACTTTAAAACAAATGATTTACAAACTTCTTCTCAGTCTTTAAAGATGCAATGAGCTCTGAGGTTCTTTGAACACAACTCCTGTGAGGTTTTTAACCATTGAAGGGAAGGATAAGCAAAAAACAAACCCATAATTATTGTCTTTGGTATCTTTGCAGAATCCGCCTGATCTCCCTTGCTTCTCAGAAGTTTATCTCAGATATTGCCAACGATGCCCTGCAGTACTGCAAAATGAAGGGAACTGCTTCCGGAAGCTCCAGGAGTAAGACAAAGGTGAGGCCCAACGTAGCACTTTGAAATTTAAGATTTTCAATGATGCTGATGATTTTGTGACTCCTCTTTTTTTTGTCCCGTAGGATAAAAAGTACACACTGACAATGGAGGACCTGACACTTGCCCTCTCTGAATATGGCGTGAATGTCAAGAAACCTTATTACTTCACATAGAACTCATGACATAAACCTTTTTGATTGTTGTTAGCAATGAGTGTCCTGCTAGCCTTCTAGAGTCTTTTGCCAGCTTCATTGACAAATGTTTTTCGACCATGGTTAGCTTAAGATTCTTAAGCTTGTCAGTTTTTGTGAAGCTTTCCTTGCATTTAGTTAAATTGTAGAATTTTGTTTTATGATGTAATTAAAAATATTTCCAAAAAATAAAGTCTTTTTTTTGAGTGGGGAAACTGTTTACAAAGATCATATTTTGTGACATTGCCTGCTGAGAGTGGTTGATTAGCGTTCATCTTCAACCCAATACGCATTTTAAAGTGAACAAAGTAAAGGTTAAAAGCTTTTATGTTGAGAATACATTGACAATACATTTAGTGCTTACTTTTGCTATGATCATGATTGATTTTTACACATGAAAATACATGTGTAAGAAGTTATCTTGAACAACCTCCTTTCTTGTGTGGAACCACTTGTCAGGGAGTATGTCCACTGCATCTGGTTTTCTTTTTAGAGATTTGTTTTCCACTCTACACAAAAATATAAGCCAACTTTTTCAAGACTTAAAAATATTATTGAATGATATGAAATTTAATTCATGAAAGAGTGCTTCTAGATTTCCCCAAAAAACTATTTGCCTTAAATTTACTTTTCTTACCTTATGTGACCATCAGAGGGCGCTCGTCTTTTGTGTCGCAGTATTTATACTGTCTCTCGTGAGCTGCCGTCTGTTTCATCTGCGCATGCGCTCTATACTCGGACCATTCAAATGATTCATGTGTGAACTTCATATATATTTTTTAATTTAATAAAGCAAGCAGAGCACAAAAAATGTCTGTTCAACCATCCAACCCCAACAACCCAATTGTGTTCTTCGACATCACCATAGGAGGACAGGTGAGTTTGAGTTCCCCGCTAACGTCGAGTCGACGTCACTGCTATTCACCAGCCTCGACTTAACGTGACTTTTACACGTTAAGTTGTGAAACGCTGCATTTTGAGCTGCGTTAAATGCGTCTGAATTACTCTAATTCAGTTTCTAGGCGTGTTTTGCAACAATTAGCGAGAGCCCGACATACTTTCTCTAGCAGTTTCTCGTTTGCTGAGCTAAATGTTGTCGGGTAAAGCAGACAAAGTCAGCGCTATAGCTGTGTGTACATTAGTTAGACATGAAAAGAACGAGACATTTGGAGGCTCTGCTAACTTTTGCCTCAAAGGTAAATGTGCTTTCCAAGGTGTTATAAGAGGTAAAGTCATACTTATGTCACAATACAGCACCTAGCTAGTAGTAGTTTTGTTCTTTGTCACTGAAATCCCCTTTAATGGTTTATTCAATTAAACAGACAAGAGATCAATTACTAATAGAGCGAACATTATTAATAATCAGCTAGAGATTTACCAATCAAGTCGGCCACTAATTTTCTCTTATGGGTGATGGGGAGCTTAAATGATGAAACATTTAGTTTTGTTTGTCCTTGTTCTACACATGCATTTAAATGGAAATCTCCCACAGTTTTGTTAGTATATGCACCAATTTACCACTTGCATCTTGATTCACTTGTGTTGCTTGGGAGATATTGTTTAATTCATAAATGAAGTTAATCTTGTAATGCCTTAGTTTCTGTTTTGAGATATTCAAAATGACTACCTCTGTCCAAAAACCTGCAGCACTGTTTTGTTCCATTGTAATGGCTATACCACTTTAAAGAAACGGTATTTGCCATGAACAGCTCTATTAGTTCATCTATAAAATAGTCACTTTGTGACTTTCACAGTTGCACTAAACTAAATTTGATCCATTTTCATTTGTTTTAAAATCAACTATCTCAAGAAAACAATGTTCTATAAAGTCTGGCACTAACATCACTGTGCTCTAAACATATATATGAAAAGTTAGACTATGAATTAAAATATAGTTTATATTTCATAAAAAAAAAAACAAACCTTAATTTGATTTCCCAATGAATTTATGGTATCAAGGGATTTAGCTGATTTCTATGTAGAGTTGAAATATTTTGTTTGGCTAACTTTTGACTTCCAAGTTACTTTGACACTTGAGCTTTATTAGATACATTGTGTAGCCGTAGAATGAGTCACAAAAGATAGTCTGACCTTTTGGTGACCCTTTTAGAATCAGAAGGGCGCAACAATGCAAAACTTGCGCCCAAACTTACCTGGACGATTGCTGAGTTGGGTGAAAAGTCCAGACCTTCCAGTTGTTACCTCGGCGCTTTACATTTTGCACAGTATATTGTCACAATGCAGTGTGGGTTTAAAACTGCATGAGGGATAACGGCAACACGCACCAACATAAAAAGATATTGGAGGATCTGTCAAAGTTTATTGTAGACCATTTTCAAGCTGTATAAATGTCATAAAGCACTGTGTTTTTTCCCTTTTATTTTGTCAGTAATATCTGGTAGAAAATATAGTGTCAGTCAAAATGTACACTCCCCCTGTTAAAACCCTTGGATTTTAAAATAAATTCAATGTGAAATTTGTCTGGTGTAAGTCAAATGAAAAGCAAAAATCTTATCAAGATAAATGGATAAAAATATAAAATATTGCCTGGGAGTATAAGTGTGCACAGGCTGAAATTCTGACTTTGTATAACCTTTTCTTCTTTTAATTGTAATGTTTAGCCTTTGGGTACACACCTACCATAAAGTATACCAAACCAGATCAACCAGAAAAGTGTATTCTTTCTGTCTATTTTTGATCCCTACCCCTATTAGTTCTGGTTGAGAGTGGCAGGAATGATACCGCTCTTAACAAGGAGCGGTATCATTCGGTCCTTGTGGCAACAGGAACATTTACATTCCAGCATCGTAGCAAAACTACATCTAAATGTACAGAAGAACGTCTTCCTGACTGAAAGCTTATGTCCTAGGAATCTCCAAGCTAAAGTTCAGAACTAAATCCGACAGATAATAATATTGCTTATGTGGCCAATAAGCAGTATTTACCGTTATTACATATATTTTACTATCCATTTGACACCTTGAAAAAAAAACAATCACGCTGCTGACAGCATCACTGCCACATGACCAACCCCAATTTTTTTTTAAATTATTATTATATGACAAACATGTATCAGTTGAGTCCACAAAGTAAAAAAAAAAAAAAAGAAAGAGAAAAAGATGAAGTGATATGCTACATTTTTAAGTCATTGCAAATTTCCCACAATGCACAGTAAACAGTTGCAACATTTTGCTGCGAAGATCAGCTTCAAAATTCTGGATTAAAATGGCATCAGCAGGCATGCAGCGAAAAGTCAATAGTTCATTTAAAGCTGCATTTAATCACCACTTGGCTTCTGGAGAGGAGCGTCTGTGGCGATCCGTTTCGGAGTATAGCTTTAGTAACATTCAGCCATGAGCAGGATGAAGCAACAATCACAGATTCAGATCACTGATCGATTCATATGCCGGAAGACTTTCATTTAGTCTGCATTGGTGTGTCGTTGGGCGATTAATTTTTTTTCTACACATGAAATGAACTGCTCTTCTTTTCACATTGTGGTTTAAACACAGTGGTATGCGGCAGAGACTGTTGTATATCTTTGCTTAAGTGCCAGTAAATCTGCCACAAGCACACGTTCTCTGGTAGACTGCTGCAAGGCCCCTTTGTGTAGCTCTTTGCCCAGAACACCAAACCCACCAGGAGGCTGTTGGAGCACTCCAACCACAGAAGGTTTACTCCGAGGTATGTGGGTACGCCAACTCCGCAGATCAGGCAAGAGACAGACATCACAAGATATGGCATCCAGAACAATATAAAGCCAAGTGTTATGCTGAACCACAGAGGAGGCCTCGTCGGGCTGTTCTCTTCTGGATATTCCTCCAGTATGGTTTTTGTTTCGGGGTTGGGATTCCAGGTTGAAGTGAGGAGCAGATCGCGCCTCGTGTTCCGCTGATGCTCCCAAGCTTCAAGCATCCTGTCAACTTCTCTCACCCACTGGGGAATTCTGAACCAAAACGGCACCAGTGTCAGTAGGCATGCCATGAAAAGTCCGAAAACAAAGGTTGTGATCACTGTTGACTCTGTCACTTTACAGAGAAGCGCCTGTATCGCCCCTGAAGAATCCTGTTCCACCAGTCCAGCATAGTCTGAGTGAACTGAGTTATGAATAGCAACTGCCCAAACCATCAAGGACAAGATAACATTTCTAAATGTTTTCCATAACACTGAGACATTGCTCATAAAGACATCGTGTAAGCAGTAGTCAACAAAGCCGAGGATCAACATTGGGAGTGGCAGAGCTCCATATGTTGTTGAGGCTGTAGCCAATAGGAAGCAGGTTGACGGGAATGACTTCTCTGGGCTGAGAAGCCAGGCGGCTCCCATTATCAATGCAAGAAGAAAATCAGCCAGCAAAACGGACAGGCTGCAGACGCTTAAAAAGTACGTATACTTTTTTGGGCTGCATGAGTAGAACACAGCTGTTTCCAGTCCAAACTTGATGAGCAAAAGCATAAAGTGCTTCTTGGTGACGTCTGTGTATTGGTTGGACGCCTCATCCCACTGCTCGATGATGGCAAACATTTTCGGAGTTAGACTGTCCTCCAAAGAAGAGATAGACTCCGGAAGCATTTATGTGACGAAAATCTGCAGAGGACAAAACAGAATCCTTAGAAGCATTTCTCATAAATTTAAGACTTCTTAAAATACTGTTGAGTTGGAGGTACTTTATTCTGTGTAATAGTCAGAAAGGACAGTGTAATGGAGACCATTAGCAACAAAAACTGATCATTTATCAACAGTAGAGATGCAAAGATCTGTCTTTTTATTACGATTCAGTGTTTTTATTCTCAAGAACAATTCTCTGCGTGAAAGTTTTATTTGATTTTTTTTTTTATTTATCTCAAAAACAAGCAATAATTTTGATGCTTACAGTGTGAGTTTTCTTTAATGCAGTAACTGAATTCCTCATTCTGTTATTGATTGGTACATTTCACTTTTAATTCCTCTTGATTCTAAATTGCTAGTTTTTCTGTCTGTTTATATGATTGTACACTTCTGATCATTTCTTTCCGTTTCTCTTGTAGTTAAATGTATTTCTGTTTTTAATCTCTGTAAAGCACTTGGTGTTACACAACACAGCAGCATTATTCGCTACAAGCTATAGCAAGAGAGCATCAGTGTATTTCTTTGCTAAGCACAAGAGTTTCCCCTATTTGACTTTTTAGATAAATTCTTAAACTGTATCCTTTACAGTATTATAATCAGGTTTTACAGGATTATTCATCTGATAACTTATTTTATATTAAATACTTTTTCAATAAGTTGTAGAAAGTGTTGCAGGTGTCCAAAGGAAATCTTGATTCTGATACTGAGCTCATAGCAAACCCTCCGTCTAAACTGATTTTTGACTCACGTTTCAAATATCACAAGCCACTTTAGGGCCTAAATTATCAGATAAATTTGTCATTTGTAGTCTGTGGTCGTTGGATTGGTGCTTCCTCACCACCACTGTTTAAGACAAGTTATGGTCTATGATTAACCATTGCAACAGTCTTGTGGTATATTTAACCTGTTGACACATGAAAAATTAGTGTAAAACCAACTTGCTCAACGAGATTGGCCACTGACTAACTTTTTGCTTGCACACACTTACAGCAAAAAGGTTTTAATCATCTCAAATTTAGGCCATAAACTTCAATGGCTGATGCCCATACACTGCTCTACATTTTATCAATCAAAAACATGTCTATCTATCTGTCTTCCAAATAAGCAAAAACTTAGAAAGACATGGAAAGTACATTCAGTGTTTGTGAGCTGTTTACTTTTCTCTGTCTAAATTCTTGCTGGAAAGGTAACCAGAGGAAAAAGTTTGATGGTGAAGATAGTTTGCTATCAACAGTGCTCACTCAACCATGTTTGTGCAAATACAATATAGCAAAGAATCCTCTTAATACATGCGTCACACTGATCAAACTTTAAAGCCCCAAAATTTTATCCATGGTTGGCATGAAATTAGTCAACTTTAGTGAACTAAGAACTCAACTAACAGCTTATTGAATAACTTATTTCCACTTCAAACTAATTAACAGTATTTGACCAAATGGCTTCACAGTTGTCAAAGAGTAAAAGTTTTCTTCTGTAAATGATCACGTAGAACTTGCAGCTCTGAATGGCGTTTATTTAGTTTTGGATTGTAAAGGTTACAGACCCCTGCTTTAGGCTGTAAAGTCAAACCATGACTTTATAGTCATTATATGACTATAACGTCATATCAAGTCATATCATACCAGGATATAAAGGCATGGTATGACGGAAATGTTTTAAAACATTAACAGATAAGCCTGTCACGATAACAGATTTTGCTGGGTGATAAATTGTCTCAAAAATTTTTGCGATAAACGATAATATTGTTTGAAGATCTTTTTACATTGATTTAATGGAAGTTACGTAATAATACATGCGATTTCCTGCCAAAGATAGACACACTTTACTTTCAAAAGAACACAACACTAGGACTGATACACAAAATAAATAAAACAACCAAAAACAAAAATAAAGTAGATTCTTAGTCTCCATTAACAATAAATGTACTTGAATAAAAACTAACCAACATAAAGCCAAAGTGGAAATAAATACTGCATTCAACCAAAAGAGTGCAGATTATGAAGTCTGTATAGTATATTGCCCTTCAGTAATCCATCCATCCATTTTCCGTCACCCTTCTCCCTAACCGGGTCGGGAGGTGCTGGTGCCTATCTCCAGGTGCGTTCCGGGCGAGAGGCGGGGTACACCCTGGACAGGTCGCCAGTCTGTCGCAGGGCAACACAAAGACAAACAAATAAACAAAAACTAATGTGTCTCTCAGGTTTCGATAATGGGCTGACAATCCGTGACATAAGATCGTGCAGCACGCGCTGAGCATTACACTAAGGAAATAAGGAAGGGAGGGTCAGTGGAGAGCACCGGAGTTGAGCCTTTTTTCATTCAGTGTCATCAACAGTAAGAGAAAAAGGCAGGAAGAAATGATATAGCCGATAATTAAAAAGAGGTCAATAGTTTTAATTTATCGTGCGATTAATTGATTTATCCATCGTTTATCGCAACAAGCCTATTGACAGATTTAACTTGCTATGAGTTGCAGAAATAAGTTGTAGAAAGTGTTGCAGGTGTCCAAAGGAAATCTTGATTCTGATACTGAGCTCATAGCAAACCCTCTGTCTAAACTGATTTTTGACTCACGTTTCAAATATCAGAAGCCATTTTAGGGCCTAAATTATCAGATAAATTTGTCATTTGTAGTCTGTGGTCGTTGGATTGGTGCTTCCTCACCACCACTGTTTAAGACAGGTTATGGTCTATGATTAACCATTGCAACAGTCTTGTGGTATATTTAACCTGTTGACACATGAAAAATTAGTGTAAAACCAACTTGCTCAACGAGATTGGCCACTGACTAACTTTTTGCTTGCACACACTTACAGCAAAAAGGTTTTAATCATCTCAAATTTAGGCCATAAACTTCAATGGCTGATGCCCATACACTGCTCTACATTTTATCAATCAAAAACATGTCTATCTATCTGTCTTCCAAATAAGCAAAAACTTAGAAAGACATGGAAAGTACATTCAGTGTTTGTGAGCTGTTTACTTTTCTCTGTCTAAATTCTTGCTGGAAAGGTAACCAGAGGAAAAAGTTTGATGGTGAAGATAGTTTGCTATCAACAGTGCTCACTCAACCATGTTTGTGCAAATACAATATAGCAAAGAATCCTCTTAATACATGCGTCACACTGATCAAACTTTAAAGCCCCAAAATTTTATCCATGGTTGGCATGAAATTAGTCAACTTTAGTGAACTAAGAACTCAACTAACAGCTTATTGAATAACTTATTTCCACTTCAAACTAATTAACAGTATTTGACCAAATGGCTTCACAGTTGTCAAAGAGTAAAAGTTTTCTTCTGTAAATGATCACGTAGAACTTGCAGCTCTGAATGGCGTTTATTTAGTTTTGGATTGTAAAGGTTGCAGACCCCTGCTTTAGGCTATAAAGTCAAACCATGCTTGTCCGGAAATGTTTTAAAACATTAACAGATTTAACTTGCTGCGAGTTGCAGAAATCCACATTTCCTCCTAGAAAATACCTGCTATTATGTGAATAAACATCCTGGCTGATTTCAAGCTGTCAAACAATTTTTCTGTTTTATATATATATATATATATATATATATATATATATATATATATATATATATATATATATAAACCTGTCGTACTGAAAACTAGTTGAGGCAGTTTTTATTTAATTTTCTTTTAAATGAAGCAGAGTTTTCTTTAGTTTTACGCATATAGTGCCCTTTGCCATCAGATACTTTTTCCTGTTGCAGCTGTTTGGATACAATCTTTCAATTTTTTCTTTAAACCAGTATCGCAATACTTGTCTTGCGCACACATTAATTTTACCCTTTGCCTCATGCAAATACTCAAGACGCTTTATGAAAAACAATAAATGTCATAATGAAATTAAATGAGTACCTCTCTGCCGGGGTTACTTTTTCTTTAGCTCAGTGAACTTCAGCGGATAAGCCTTTCCAGCAGGATGTTGTTCATGTTGTTGTTCTGTGAATGTTGTCCTCGAGAGGAGCAGTTCCCTTGAAAAATGCTCCTGCTGTGGCTCCGCCTTTTCATTTTTGCTGCAAATGATCCAGGGACACACCTTTCAGGTTTTCAAGCAAGCCTCCCATTTTCTAAGTGCGCTATTGGTAGCGCTTCTATTATTATGATTGTTTTTTTTTTCCCTATGGTTTGTTGCTCATATTATCACATATAATTACCTGGCAGAAGTCACTCTGTGTGCATATTTAATTTACACAATTACTTTACTGTTACAACATAATTCCTAGAAAGGAGACTAGTTTTGAATATTGGAAGCCTGCGGTTGAGTCTTCAAAATATTGTCCCAACAGTTTTGGCTTAATTTGTTTTTGCTCGGTGTGTCTTGTTTGCTCTCTGTGGGAATCTTCCTGTTTGCTTTGAGCGTTGGTCATTCGGGACGCAACTATGGCAGGATTCCTGGAGTTTGAGTTCTGCAGCATGATAGGTGAAACTCTTGTTCTCCCTTCTGCACAGCACACCTGTTGCCTCTTCTCAAATTCATCCATTGCCTTTTATCCTACTACTAGGAAGAGACAGAACATCCTGGAATTCTTTTAGTCATCAAAAGATCTGCTTTCTTTAAAGCGAAAAGAAGTCTAATGTAAGGTGAACAAGTCCTACCTTCTGTGGAAAAATCCTCTCTGATCAAAAGTGCCATCTTTGACATTTGACGCGTCTCCACATTCTTATCTGCTTTATGTGTTTGCCTTTGAGAGTTGAAATGCTTTGTACAGTGGACAAAGCACTGTGCAAACTGCTGCTGGAGGATTTTCTACAGCAGCAGTAGGAAATCCAATAGCTTTTTTGTTTTACTTTGACTTATTTGCATTAGTGGAGAGAGGGTTGTCACTGATGTCGTCAGGACAAATCTCTTTTTGTGCGCTTGTACTTCCATGTGAATTTGTTTGTACACACAGATACACACTTTGTATTGGACGTCTATGGCTGTCCTGCATTGTTCAGTTTCATGGGGAAGAGAGAACTAAGCTTCCTCATACATTTTGCTTTTTTTTTGTGCACACATGTTTTTTTTTTTAATAACGTGTTCTTTAGGTTATTGGTTATGGCTTGTAAATTACATCAGAACTGATCAATTCTCCTACATGTCATTTTAACTGCGGCGGCCGGTATCTGTAAATACTTCTTGTACTTTGACACTTAGTGTAAGACAAACAAATCTGCTAGAAGGCAAAAATTAAAAATTCTCCTATAAGCTGGCTGTTTAAGTTTGCACACCAAAGTATTTTGTTGAATTTCTGATTGAAATTCAGCATTTGAATCAGAAGCAGTTCCATCTCACTTCTTCTCAGGGTAATATTTGTCTCCTCTTTGAAGAAAGTTTTACAAATGTATCACAATTTCAAGACGTTTCTTGTCCACAGTTTTTTTTTTTTTTCAGATGAATCCAGTTTGTTTTTGAATCACTGTGAAGCTCAGAAATTAAGTCCTTTCTTATCTTTAGCTTTCTAGCAGACATCTAAAAGTTTTGGCTCTAAGCAGACATTAGTGATAGTTTGCAGAGACATGTACCTCCACAAAACACCCACTTCAATCACCCTCCATTCAATACTTTTTGAATGGAGGGTTCCCTAATTTTCATTGAAGGTTCAGCACAGATGTAAGAGGCGAAATGTAAAGAAGAAAAAAAATCCAGAAAGTCACACTGTTTGACTTTTAAACGGTTAATTTTCAATTTATTGTAATAAGTACGTAGTTGATAGAGCAGAAAAATATAACTTTATAGTTGGTGCTGAAACATTTGTGTAAAATTACAGATGTTTCTTGTTGACCTCGACCAGGTTTGCACACACTGCAGCAAGGAATTTAGCTTCACTTCATCACACAGATCTTCTCCAGATCTTTGCGGTTTTGGAGCGCCGGCTAGCAGCAGTTTCAACTCCCTCCAAAGATGTTCTATTGGTCTGGAGACGGGCTCAGCTGCTCCAGGAACTCACAGTACTTCTTAGAAAGCCACTCCTTTGTTCTCCTGCCCGAGGGTTTCAGTTTGTTGTCATGCTGAACAATGCAACCACAATTCATCCTAAATGCCCTTCTTGAGAAAAGGAGTTTTTTTTATTATCCCACAATAAGTTTACTTGTGAACCGAGTTAGTAATTCTGAGTAATGATTAATAGGTCAGGGCACCACCCCATTATTAGTCAAATAGCTCTGCCCCTGTCAATTATTGTTAACGATTCCCTCACTATTGAGGTGCTGTATTATAAAACAGTACGTAAAGGAGTGACTCATTGGTGTTGTATATGTGTCTAACAAGTCCAGCACACGTGTACAAAAGAAAAAAGAAGCACTCCCTCTCAGTTTTGCAGTTGAGGTGAGCGTTCCCCGGGAGCAGCAACTCCTGTGTTGTCTTCTCAGGCCAGTGTAGGAGCAACCCTTTTGTCAACATTATCAGAGACTTCTTGGAAATCTGCAGCTCGCTCTAATCCGTTCTTTCAATAGGTGAAACAAGCCAGGTTCAGAGTCATTTACAGCCGCAGTCACTGGAAACACAAACAGCTAAATAATACATTTTGGATCCAGGGTTTTTTCAAAGACACAGTCTTCTACCTGAGCAGCGAGTATCTCATGCCTTTTCGTCCCAGTACCGCCTAATGGTACTGGGAGGAAAATCCTTCTGCAAGCCGAAGATCTATGATATCAGCTCTGATGCCAACATGGGATATCTGATATCTGATTTGTATTCATAAAAATTCTCAGATACTACATAGCCCGATACCAGTGTGATGTGTAGGCTAGTTGGCCACTGATGATGGTTTTCCTGTTTTGTTTCTAGTTCCTAGTTTCTGTCGAGGACTGAGGCCTCGATACGCGGGTTGTACTCTACCCCTGCACCACTGCAGCACCTCTCTCAGCTGTTTTTTTTTTTATTATCAGTTTTGGAGAAGCATTCATCATGTTCCTGTTGTGCAATATTGTATCTAATTTTTGAGATCTGTGTTCACGGTACCATGGCGAAGGAACATTTTCTTTTTTCTTTTCATTTTCTTTTTCTTGCTGATAACATTGTGTAGCGAGATTACTTTGATCCATTGTAACTACTCTGAAACTGTGACTTTAGAAAAATGCTGTAAATATTTGGAAAAACCTGCTCAGCTGCTCAACTTAATCAGATTAACTATAGTAGATGTTTGGAGTGTAACAAGAAAAAGATTTAAAAAATGTAATTAAAACGAAACCTGCCTTAATCAAGACTTGCAGAGTTTAATGGCTGCCCATTTGCACGGCAGGGTTATACCTGCGTTTTCGGCATTTTCAGTTGACCTGTACAAGATACACTTTTGAGATCCATTGAAACTCAGTGCAATAGCTTTATTTGCTGTCTCATCCTTTCACTCAACATTATCTCGACTGTGCGGCAGGATGTCGGACGGATGAAGATAGAGCTGTTCGCCGACGTGGTTCCAAAGACCGCTGAGAACTTTCGGTAAGGAACAAGCTGGTAACGCATCACCCCTTTAATTCATTGCTGGGGGATTGGGTACATACAACATATGTGAACAAAATTCAGGCAGTGGATTATAAACCTGTTGCTAATGTTTTCATCCCATCCTCACAGGCAGTTCTGCACTGGAGAGTTCAGGTAAGGCAGCTTCACACACACACCGAAACCTTTTTTTGGACCACTCTTGCTGAATTTTTAAAAATGTCTTTCTCCGTCGTTTGCGCTGCAGGAAGGATGGCGTTCCAATTGGCTACAAAGGCTGCACTTTCCACAGGTATGTGACAGAGCCAAAGGATAGCTGGCTAAACTTTACTGAAACAGAAGAAAAGAAGACCACAGCACAGACTTATGCACCCAGGTCTTTAAATGGTTTTAAAATGGTTTAAAATGGTCCTTATGCTTTTTTTTTTTCAGTGTATTCATTGGGAATCTAAGCTGTCTTACAAAGTGAAGTTTGAGTCCAGAGAATATTAAATTAAAATGTTTTGGTTATATTTATATTTCACATTCACTCCGGATCTACAATCATAGTCATTGCTTTTCTGACTGAAGGCTCTTTGAATCAAACAGCTCAACTTTGTTCACCTTTTTAGTACACATTTTTCACTGTTTACCTGCAGGGTGATCAAAGACTTCATGATTCAAGGTGGAGACTTTGTAAATGTGAGTACATGCACACACCTCCTATTTTCTGGTTGAAAATCCTTGCATTTTGTGTGGAAGGTTTTAATTAAGGCGCAAGTAACCCCAGGTTTTTAAAAATCTTTTGAGTTGTTTTGTTTTCCACTGTGCTAATTACTAGAGTATTGATGTAAAACCTATTAGAACCTTGACCGTGTCAAGATAGGATTTCCTTTAGTAATACCCCAACTTTGTGTATAATCCACTGGGCAAACTTGTCATACTTGCCATGTCAGTAATATAGAATTTGTCTTTTGAAAAGACCTATGTTCACTGAGTTTCACTGAGTTTCTGTTGAATCCTTTTTAGCCGATGTGTGCTAAGCTTAACTTACTCAATCAAAAAATATAGAAGTTGGAATTCATCGGTAACATCACTTTTTGCAAGGTTAAGACTCAACCAATTTTTTTATTTTTTTGCGTTACAGAATCAAAACATCAAGAAGACCTACTCCCATTTTGTATTCTCTCTGTTAGAACATTTGCTAAAATGTCACATTTTACTCCAGAAATGGACCCATCTAGAGTCGGTATCGATTACAACTTAATTGGTAAAGATTGCTCTTAGGACAGAAAGAGGACAGTTTGGTTTGAGCTGGATGAAACACTTTTGTCTCCCTCTTGTGGTTCTGAAGTGATTTACACTTTTTTTTTTTTTTATCTAGACAGACTTCTAAAATAGCTCCTGCTTGTCTTTTGCTACAGGGCGATGGTACTGGTATCTGCAGCATCTACAGGGGTCCATTTGCAGATGAAAACTTCAAAATGAAGCATTCTGCTCCTGGACTTCTATCCATGGTATGTGTGCTGGTGAATGTTGTTAAATTTCCATTCCATCCTCTGCAGAAAGGAAAGCTAATTTGATGCTTTTAAGTGAGGTAATGTCACCAAATGTTTCTGTTCAAACTATTTCTAATTCAGGCAAACAGCGGACCGGGAACAAATGGTTGCCAGTTTTTCATTACCTGCACTAAATGTGACTGGTTAGATGGGAAGCATGTTGTTTTCGGTGAGTCATTTTACAAAATTTACTTATTTACACTTATGCACTCATCATTTTTTTACATGAATATAATTCCAGTCAGGCTTACAGCAGATTTTTTATTTTTTTTTTAGGAAAAGTGGTGGATGGTCTTCTGATCATGAGGAAAATTGAGGTAAAACTTCACAAAATACTTACTCATTTTTGTGCCTCTTGTCTTTCATTCTTTTAAATGAAATTCTGGATTTCATATGTAAATATGTAAAGTTTCTGGCCAATAAGAGCTGTTTTGTGTGTCAGTGTGCATACCAATGGGTCTGCATGATCAAAAACACTGTTTGCACTACATAATTTTATCACAGAAAAAAAGAGCCAAAATGAATCATTTTACTTTGAAGAAATGTCACAACAGACGCATCGAGCAATTTAAAAATGCACACACACATAAACACACACACACAAAAAACAAACAAAACAGTTGTTGTTTTTGAAGCTTATTACACTTACAATAAATATCCTCACTTTTATTCCTCTGACAAAGAGCGATGAAGGACGATATTTTACCTTAACAGAACTTGATGATTCTGAGGCACAAACTCTTCACCGATTATTGATGCTGATTGTTGCTTTTTAGATTTAGTTTTAATTCTGAGTTTGTTATTCTCCTCTCAAACAGAACGTCCCCACTGGACCCAACAACAAACCAAAACTGCCAATCCTCATCGCTCAGTGTGGAGAAATGTGATGTTTAATTTTAAAATACATTTTGTGAGACCCAATGAGCTTTTCTTTCTTTTTTTTTTTTTTACACAAAAAAATGCAATAAATTGTACTTTTCTAATTTAGATGTTCTGTCTGGTTTATTTTCTTTCTTTTTCACATCTCTAGACCAAATAACACTTAAACCAACATAGTTTTTATTTGAAGAATGTAATATGTAATGCTCATAAATAGTTTTAGACAATATTAAAATAAAGCTCATGCAAAACAGGTGGGGCTAAGAATGTGTTGTCAAGCGATAAATACTCAGTTTTTCTTTCTCATCTCCAATTCATTGAAATACAAAAACTTCCCCGGGGGGCTGGGGGGATTATGAACTCGATCTCAGTGTTTGGGTGATATGTATCTGCATGGAAACACACAGAGGTGTAAAGTTGTACTCTGAGGCGATGCGGGATTAATGTCAACCTCATCCATGGAGCAAATTAGAGCACACTCTCGAGTGCCAAGCAATCCTCTGTTGAACTTATGGCTACCCCTTCTATCCCAGCCAAATCCAAGCTCCAAGCCCCCCTCCCCCATACTTCCCTTGAACATCGTTCTCTTGGCACAAAAGGATCCTTTCAGATGGAGACTCTCTTCTTATAGAGGCAGGAAGAGGGTTTTCTTTTTTTTTTTTTTTTGAAAGGAGGTTTTCTCCATGGGGAGGCTTTCTGAAGCTCATTTTTGTGTGTGGGAGAGCGGAGCTCCGCAGTTTACAGCAGAGCTTCACACGTCGGCCTTTGCTTGTAAATGGTGCCAGTGGAGCTTTAATTACCATGACAATGTTTGTGAAGGGGTGGGAGGGTAAGCGGGTACTATTGGCTGTTCACTCTTTGCTAGAGAAAAAGGAAGTTTTCTCAGCTCACACAAGATGGCTGACTTTTATCATTTATATTGACGGTTTTGAATGGGAAAATTAAGTCATGTGACGTTCTAGCAGCTCTGAGTTATGTCGGCTTTTGCATTGCCTTTCTCTTATGATGGGTACTCCATTTCTCTGTTAGGGACTTCATTGGTGTCAAAGACATCACTACAACAGATTTAAGAAAGTTTGAAGTGAGACACAAAACATACAACAAAATATGTTCTGTAGACTAAATTTATAGATTGAAAATTTTGAGCAACACCAGTCTGTTAATGAATGAATGATTGTGTCTACGGTGCCGTGCAAGAGTATTCACAACCCTTTGAACTTTCACACATTTTGTCATGCGACAAGCACTTTAATGTACTTTATGTGAAAGCCACACACAAAGTAGCACCCATGATTAAGCTCTTTAATTTGCAAAGTTTCTACAATTCCTGAGAAGGAAATTGGAGAAGTCTGCACACAGCAGTCTGTGCATTTTACTCCCATGCTCCAAAATGTAATCTAGTGCAACCAATTGCTTTTAGAAGTCATTTAATTTGAAATTGTACTCCAAATAGGAGTCAGATTAGTAAAAGCTTGTCCTGTTGAGGCTTAAAAAATCTTAAGAGAGCATTAGAGATTAAACATTAACACGAAGACCAAGGAATACACAATAAAGGCTAGGGAATAAAGTGGTAGAGAAGTTAAAGCAGAATTGTGAGGAAAGAAAAAAATCCAATGTTTTGAACATCTCAAACTGTTGCCATTCATCTTACCTGCCTGGCCAAGAAGGCCATAGTTAGTCTGGGAGAGCTGCAATCTGCAGATATCCACAGCTAAAGTGAGAAGACTCTGTCCCCAGGACAATAATTAATAGTGCATTCCGCAAATCTGGCCTTTACAGTAAACTGTAAAGGCCAGATTAAAATAGGCTGTTGAAAGAAATATTTAAGAACTCCTGCTAACAATTTGTGTCAGTCTACCACATAAAATCCTTGTCAAATAAATTTATGTTTCTGGTAATGTGATAAAATGCAAACTTCAAGGGTTGTGATATATTTGATAGTTTGTGTATGCTGAGTTTAAGTGATTTTGCTGTATTGTGGTTAGACGCTTCATAATGCCGCACAGTAGTTCATTTTAATGGCTGTTTATAAGATTGTAAATTCTGGCATTAATTAAAGGGACTTTAAAATCTTTCATGTAGACTGTTTTCTCTCTTATGCATGCAAAGTCAGGTTTGGTACTGTTTCCAAATGTGGTTAGTAGTTTCACTTAATCCCAAGAGTTTTAAGAGTTTGGGCAATTATTGTTCCATGTATAAATAACCCTGCAAAACTACCGTAATACATACTTCATTACTGCCAGCCTTTCCTGATTCGTATATGCCGGGAGTGTTGAAAATTTTCAGGTATAATCGCCTCTTAGGAAACCCTTTCATGACAGTTGTACTAACCAATTAAAAACACGTTTTGTTAGTCGTCACACATTCGAGCCAATCAGAGGAAGTGTTGGGCGGGACTTCCACAGTGAACATTCCCCGGCACATCTACACGTTCTGCCCAGTTCGATCGGCAACGGGAGCGGAAAGAGGAAAGCTGAGAGCCCGAAGGCAGTAAGCCCCCACCACCGCCGGCCCAGGTTACCATCTAGCACCGGGAAAAATAGCAGAGAGCCGCCGCCGGCTGAAGCCATTACCAACGAGTAGTAAGCATGAGCAGCGAGGCCGAGACACAACAACAACCTCCGCAGCCTGCTGCGGATGCGGAGAGCCCATCCAGTCCGGCAGCCGCAGCTTCAGCGGGGGATAAGAAGGTCATCGGTAAGGCTGCCAAAGCTAGTTGAGCTAACTAGGTTGCTAGCGTGGATTCTGTTACAGTAGGGCGATCCCCACTGTCACCACTAAAGTCTGCCGTTAAATTTAACGTTAATGGGACATAAACGTTAAGTTCCTCGTTACTGAACAAAATGGACAAAAAATTAACGAACATAACCTCTGTTTTCCACTTTTTCGGTTTTATTTAGAATGTTGGCATTATATTACCTTTTGTATTTTCAGCGATGTCAAATATTTTTCGTGTGTAGTAGCTAAAGCGTTAATGTCGGGAGATTTAGAATTACGCTGCTGTAGCTTTATGTTTTATGAATATCTTTTCCGAGTTCTGAAATTAGCCGTTTGACATATCTGTTGCAACATTTTTCAGAGGACTGTCAGTTGTCCGCGAGCTCGCGACTTTAGTATGGGGATCTGAGCCGTACACTCGTCGGCCTCCCTGCGTCAGATATCCGCTCGACAGACCCATCCATCCAGTCGGCCGTCACATGGACAGTCGTTAGGAAACGTTTGCAGCCGTTATCGAAGCCAATGTGTTTATATAGAAACGGAAACGCGGTTTGCGGACGTTAGGCTCTGTGGGTTAACCGCCCGGAGGTTGAAGTTTAACGGTTGAAGAGAAATACAAGAAAATTTGCCAACCCGTGTTTATCATTTCATATCAACTACATGGGCTAGTAATGTTAGCTGCTTAACCATCCCTTTGTTCACGCGAAAACAGCCTGCTGGTTTCACTTTGAATTATTTTATCCAAAATATTCACGACACAAACATTTGTCCCTTCCAACTGGTCAAAATGCCAGATTAACAGCAGTTTACTAACGCATATAAATATATATGTCAACGGTCGTGTCATTTTCGGTCGATTTTCTGGGTTATCAGTCTGGCCTACATACTTCATCACCCGAGCTAAAGATGCTATCCCTAGCCTAGCCGGCTAATCGCAGCTACCTTCAAGGCTTTAAAGGCCACCCCCCAAAAAATGTCCGCCGTGGGTTTCCACTTATTTCGCCATTTGGTGGTGTTTTCGTTCAAACCCGTGTAAAATATCGAGACGCTTTTATTACGTGTCAAATAAAAAAGGCGGCCCAAATATAAGTTGCCTCGCTTGTTATGTTAGTTTCTGTTTGCTGGCTCAACTCCAGCCACATGGTTCAAAGCCTCTCTCGGCTACATTGCTATGCTAACACATCCGGGTACGGCTCTACCACGTGTGACCACTCAGATCCTGGGTTGTGTTTAGATCAGGTTAAACAAGAAGGGTACGTTAGCTCGGCGACGGCAGACCAAAAAGTTAAAACAATGACGTGCGAGTGAACACGATTAAGACTGAAGGAAACGTCAAGAGCTGATCATTTTCATATGGACCAGAACAAAAATAAATAAAAGCGCACACTCTTTTAATATAGGCACCCTAACCATACTTTTAAACCCAAGACTACGTTTAGGAAGATGTAAGAATTTTATACTTAACAAGAAAATGTTCTGGGATTATTTTGAATATATTTTATTAGACACCATTAAAGACACAAATAAGAGTGTATGTTCCATGTATGGTCCTCCTTAGCCAATAAATTGAATATAGGCAAGAGATTAGACTAAATCAGTGACATTTGAAGGCGAGTTATCCAGTCTTATTTCTATAAGGGAAGATGGAGGATCTATTTTTGATAGAATAAATGATTCTTAACAGTCTATTTTAGTGGTAAAGCTCTGGGTATATAAAATGTTAACTGTGGTGGGGTCAGAGAAGTGAAAGTAGATATCCTGCTTCTTGAAACGGGGCCTCTCTTATGTAACACTGGCCATCATGGCTGTTGGTGTTTGTCTATCTCTGAAATGCGTCACTAAACATCCCATAACTAAGGTGTGTATAATATTACATCCTTAAATGAACACATGTTGGGTTCTCCCTCTACAAACTGTGGCCCGTGCCTCACGCCAAGAGCAGCTGGTGCCGGGTATTCCCAAGCATCCAGGTCTATAATAAGAATGGCAGTTGGGAGTTAAATATAACGTTCACATAATGCACGGCCTTGGTTAGGTTTGCTCATAAGTCAGGCACCTGTTATCAAAATGTTTAAATTCATCTGCAAGTAGCAGATGAATTTGAACTCTGTGCCAGAAGCAGCTGGAGCTGTCTAATAATCTAGATTGTTTTCATTTCCTTGCAGCAACAAAAGTCTTGGGTACCGTCAAATGGTTCAACGTCAGGAATGGATATGGTTTCATCAATAGGTAAGCGAGAGGCGCCCACCGACCCGCCCGCCCGTCGCCCAGCCGCTCTTCCAAGAGATTTCTAATATAATGCGTACGAGTGGCTGAAAGATTGTTCTCAATCCTATTACAGTTTTGCTTTGCTCACAGAGCTGACCAGATTATGTTTTCTGCTTGTGTCCATACTGTCGCCACCTACAGTACTACAATAATCCTTGCTGGCTTAGTTCAAGTCCGTTTACAGAGACATTGCGTTGTGTGGCTCAACAGGACACTAACTTCTATGGGGTTTTTTTTTTGTTTTGTCTGTTTAGGAATGATACAAAGGAGGATGTCTTTGTACACCAGGTATGTTTCAGCGCCTTTATATATATATCTATATATAAACAGTTACACAAAGTTCTCATCCATGCTTTTTTTTTTTAGACGGCCATTAAGAAGAACAACCCGAGGAAATATCTCCGCAGTGTGGGAGATGGAGAAACTGTGGAATTTGACGTAGTCGAGGGAGAGAAGGTAACCTTTTCTCTGATGTATTTATTTTTCTATAAAATGTAAAGTTGAAAAAAAAAGAAGCATCACATCACTGAGAAAATGTGTCCCAATGTATCCAGGGAGCAGAGGCAGCTAACGTCACTGGCCCAGGAGGTGTCGCAGTCCAGGGAAGCAAGTACGCTGCGGACCGGAACCGCTATCGGCGCTATCCACGAAGGAGGGGCCCTCCCCGCGGCGGAGACTACCCAGAGAACTACCAGAGCGACGAGGGCGAGCCCGGCAGCGGAGGACGCGACAAGAGCAGAGAGGGGGGAGAGAACGCCCCCGAAGGAGACTCGCAGCAACAGCAGCGCAGACCAGGTTACCCTGGCAGACGGCGCTACCCGCCATACTTTGTACGTAGACGCTACGGCCGTCGGCCCCCGTACACCAACGCACCACGCGGAGAGATGACTGAGGTACGCCGCCAGAGGGCTACTCTCCTGAAGCAGGCACCCAGTTGATCAATAGCTGATTTTTGTTCCACCCTCTCCTCTCTAACAATCACGTGGTTGTGATCAACAAATCTTGGTGTATCGGGGGTCTTGGATGCTCTCAAATAGGCCCCACATTTCCGCAAAATCGATATGACAAAGTTCCACATTTTCATTACGAAGTCACCATGTTCTCCTCTGAAAGCTCTGAAGGATTTTTTTGTTTTGTTTTCTTTTGGTTTCTTCTCTGTGCCCCTCAGGGAGGTGAGGGTGACGAAGGCCAGGGAGGTCCAGACCAGGGCAACAAACCAGTGAGGCAGAACTACTACAGAGGCTTCCGACCAAGGTTCAGACCAAGGTTTGCATGTGGGCTTTATTGGCAGAGGATAGCGGTGACAGGATTCAAACGCTTTGCATGTGCTGGTCTTGCACTAACAAAAAAAAAAAAAATGACATTGAAGAATCTCACATAAGCTGCCAGTAAACGACGCACGTCACTAGAAAAGTGACAGTCATCAGAAATTGCTTGCTGTGTGTTGTGCATGTCTCTTTAACTGCATGCTGTCATTGTAACTGTGGGGTTTTTTGTTTTTTTTCTCCCTCCCTCCCCCCTTTTCCAACTTTACACCTAACTTTGTCTTGTGCAACCTAGGGGTCCCCCCCGTCCCAGACCGGTGCGGGACAGCGAGGAGGACAAGGAGAATCAGGGCGGCGAAGGAGGCCAGAATCAGCAGCCCCGCCAGCGGCGCTACCGTCGTAACTACAACTACCGCCGCAGACGCCAACAGACCGGTGGCAAACCCGGCCAGGAAAACAAAGAGGCCAAGACAGGAGGTGACCCATCTGCAGAGAAAACGTC
This sequence comes from Poeciliopsis gracilis, assembly GCA_911649635.1. Taxonomy (NCBI): domain Eukaryota; kingdom Metazoa; phylum Chordata; class Actinopteri; order Cyprinodontiformes; family Poeciliidae; genus Poeciliopsis; species Poeciliopsis gracilis. The sequence continues at coordinate 15,689,057 of CAJVRI010001220.1, read as the reverse complement.
CGCTCCCGAGGCCCAGCAGGGTGGGGCTGAGTAGGAAACAACCTGCACACCGGCACCTACCATCTTGTACCATCGTCCGGGTGAGTTTTTTTTTTGTTTTGTTTTGTTTTGTTTTTCCTTCCTCTGCCTGAAACATTTGTGAACCATGTTGAATGTTTGTGCAGCCCTTGTTGTTGGACTCAGTTTCTGCCTCCTGTTCTTGTTTTTTTTATTTTTTTATTTTACAGTTTTTCGTTTGTCAACAAGAAGAAACATCAACCAAGATCTGAGCAATAAAGATTTGACTCTAAGACCGTCACAAGCTTGCACCATGCATTTGACCAGATTACCACTGATTGCCTGCAGAATCTATGCAGACTTGTGTTTTCTTTTCCCATTATTTTTATGTGACAGCTACAAACATTTTGGGGAAACAACAAATGTTTTTCTAAATCTGTCCTAAGTTTTTACACCAAATGGTTTTTAAAGATGAAAAAAAAAAAAAATGAAATTTGATATCTGGTCAGTTTGACATTTTTAAATAACTTTTTATGTATTCAGACATTTTAACAAAATGCAAGCTCAAATAAATCTTCAGAAACCAGGAAAACTGTTTGGAGTCTCTTTATTTTTCTCAAGTATACAGGCTATGAACATTATCAGATTATTGGCTTTTTTTTTACAGCATGAAGTAGATGTTTGAATTTGAGCATCACGCTTTGCAAGATCTGACCTCGTCTTCATTCCTTTATCCTCAACCATTTGGCACAATTTGAAGAAATGTCAGAAAACTGGAGGAACAAACCCCAACACCTTGTGTGAAGTCGATGTTTGCACATTATGCTACGTAGGGAACAGAATCTCAGTCTGTGATAATGGACTTCCAGGGCTCAGTGTCACTCATCAGCAGTGCAGTGTGTGTGTGTGTGTGTGTGTGTGTGTTAGCCTTCAACAGCGACTTATTCCAATGGCGTGCTGCAGCCGCTTCAGACGTTGGTCTCCTTTCGCAAACGCTTCATTCGTTGCACGTTGCTCTCCATGGCGGTGGGATCTGTGATCTCCGTGGCGCAGTTGGCAGGAAACCAGCCTCTCTCTCCGTCCCGCATTCTCTCCCCATAGCACCACTCTGGGCAAATCAAGACGTTTGTGTTCATTTCAAACAACACGAGCGGAAGACGACGTAAAGACCGAGCCCAGCTGCGACGGCCTCACCTTCTTCCTTTTGAAGAACGATGATGAACTCCGCCTGCCGCAGGCCGAGTTCGTCCTGGTCTTTAGGCATGTACGTCTTGGTGACTTCATACTGCGGCAAACCTGAAACACATTCCCGTTTAACAGGAACGTCTGGCTCACATGGGTTGATGGTAAATCAATTTAGCAAGCGCATTTCTATTGGAATTTCATTGAAAAAGTGAAACTTGTGTATTTTATAGATTCTCTCAGCAAACGGTGATATACGATGGTTTAATTTAGAGAATAGCTAAATAAGAACAAGGATTTTAAATGTAATAATGTCACACTAACATATATATATATATATATATATATATATACATTATATAATGTCACAGCTTCTTA